>CAJQTU010000047.1:1200000-1800000 GCA_906901685.1 Desoria tigrina
TGGAAAGCGTAGGGGCTTCTTCTAACTACTTGCATCTTGTCAGAAACTATAAAACATAAAACTCGTATAGAAATAAGTAGTTGAAGATTATTGGAATAGTACAAGTTGTGTTGTGGACATTCTGGTCGGATTAGGAGAGCCAGCAGCTTCGGATCTCGTTGAGAAAGTTTCTGTTCCGCAGATTGCTTTCATCTCAACATTCTTCTTCCAATTCTTCACAACTTTCTCCACACAAATCCTCGTTTCTTCCAGCAAATTTTGAGCCACAAGTTACTTTACACCCGCCACCACCCCACAAATAGAATCATCATCCCGAAGATACTAATGCAACTACCCCAACCATCCAATGGGCCGTCCATAACGACGTAAATTACACTTCGGCCTGTTAAAATTAAGAAACCAAACTCGGATGTTATGGACCAGGTGGAGAAAATTAATTTAGAATGCAACAGCTTTGTTTGTGAACGGATCCATGGTTCGAGATCCCGTAAACAGATTCCCCTGACATTGTCTAATGGTTTATAGGCAGAGGGACCCATCTTTACTGCCCAGATCGAGCCGATTTGCGAATTTCAAAGGCTCGTTCCTAAATTCGGTCAGAGATAAGCTTAAGCCCAGTTTAGGAGGATAGGTTTACGGTCTAATTCCTGTCGTTCTTTATAAATGAGCCGTGTAAGGATGTAACATGATGTTGATGCTGATGGTGTTGGCTTGTATTATGGATAAAGTTTTGTTGGTGGTGGTGGCAATTGTTGGATTAGGGTTACATATTCTTATGATTACTCAAACTCCTCACATCTCCCCGCATTTTCTTAACTCTTTCAGTTGGTGGGGAACAAGTTTTCCTGGAATTCACTGGAGAAAGTCTCGTTTCAGCCAGGGTTCCTCAAAACCTGGGGTTTGGTAAACATGCATGGATTTATGTTGGTTTTTGGCAACTTTGTCTGCGTCTAATTCAAACTACAATTTATTTGGTTGATTTTGTTAATAAGATAGAGGACTTACTGCAAAGATAGGCAGCTCGGCTAGAGGTTAAGAATACAGCTGGTTTTAATTAAAGATGTTTCACACAGTTTTACAGCAAATTGACATCTTATTTTATTTTAAAAAGATCAAGCTTTTAAACGGGTATGGAATGTTTTAATTGGGTGGTGTAATAAACGTTTACGTACGATTTTTATGGATATTTTTTGCCCATTTTTGCTCCAAAATTGACAACTTCCCCTATTTTTTATTCCTCAAATAGGGTAAAATCGGTGTTAAAAAAAATCCGGGAATTTTTTCAGGCTCAATGGTGTCGAACAAAGAAAAAGTTTTTATCGCAAGGGACTGAAATACTGGTGGGAGGAGAAGTCGGTCTCGGAACCCTGCTTTGCAATAGTTGTAACATTGGAAGTTGTTGAAGAAGTGGAGAAAGTTGCAGAGATAAGAGTCCCCTCTCTTCAAACGCTTCTTCTTCCCCATCCTTTAAGCAAAAGACAATCGTTTCCAGCATTCTCTCCCTCCTTCTCACAAATATTTTCCGGATTTTTTAAGGAAAAGAATCATTTCCGGTCCTATTTTTGCCAAATCAGATGACAAATTATACCTTCCTATCACATTCAATCCCAAGGAAATCCATAACAATTCCAAATCGAATAAAAATACCCCTCGTTTTTGCTTTTTACGCTTAAAAAATATATGATGGCTATTTTATAATTTACAAGAGAATCGGAAATTTAAAATCTGTTAATTTGACATTGACATTTCTTTGCATAATACTTGACACAATATTGACTCTCGGTGAGTCAATTTATAGTGCACATTTTTCTTGTTTCAGTCTCTAGTTTTAAACTTTGAATAAGGAAGGTACATCCATTGTTGAACGGAGCACACAAGGTTGTAATAGATTTCGGTTTTATTTCAAACACTGAGGGGAAGTATGTTCTAGTAATGTTTTGATTGCTAAGAAAGTGATGGATGATAAATAGGGAACGGTGTAAGAATGTCATGCAGAGTTTGTCGGATGAATTAAAGGGATTGTCTACCGAGAAAAACTGTTAGCCTGTCAGTGTCACCACAGTGGACACTGACACTGATCATGTTTTTTTATGAGGGTGATCGGGAAATGTCCGAGTGATTAATGCCACTGTCCCTCTACTCTAACCCGGGACACGATACTATGCTGACAGGGAGTCGGATCTGATCTCTTCTCAATCTAGATGTTCAGAAGTCGTGGAAGATGTGCCAAAAATACGCTGATTTCTAATTTTTTGTTATATTTTGTGTTTGTTAAGGGAATGGCAGCAGATCAGACGGGAGAACTGTTTGTCGGAGATGCGATTCTGACGGTGAATGGAGAGGACCTCCGGAATGCGACGCACGATGAAGCCGTCCGGGCCTTGAAACGAGCTGGAAAAATCGTGGACTTGGAAGGTTCATTTATTATTTACTAACATCCCGACTCTCCACAATATTACACACTTGACAGTTTGGGAAATTAAGACCAAATTCATTAGCACAAACCCCTACTCATTCTTCTATTATGAAGCCAGATGCGCCAGACAGGGTTATCCATAAACTAATTCCGTACATACAGGATCTGGAGTGTTATCCACGGGGTCAGTAACTGGGTCATTTAAGTCATTCTGTTGGTTTACTCGTTGGGTATAACTCGTTTCGTCCTTTAGAGCTAGCCCCATGCTTAAGCAATGTACTACACTACATATTATTCTATATTTGTAGATGAAACGAATTTTACCGGACGAGTCTACAAGCACAAGGACTTAGAACCCATGGTTTTACCATTTTTAGGGTCCTTTCTAGTCGGAGCTAAAACCAATCCCCACTTTTTGAGCCCAAATTACTTAAAAAAAACCCTAAAAACGTAAAGGAATGCGAACTGGTACATATTTTAAGAGCACTACTTTCGGTATGACTAAACGTTGTCTTGTATTGTTTTGTAGTGAAATACTTAAAAGAAGTGACTCCATATTTCCGGAAAGCGTCTCTGCTCGCGGAACTGGGTTGGGATTTGCAGAAGGAATACATGGGAGGAGTTGGGTCCCCAGAAGAGGGTAACTTGAACGGGGGTGTGGAGGGGGAGGAGCCGCTGCCGGGACCCCCACCCGACCACTCCTACTCCCGCACTGACACACGATCAGTTCCACTCACCCTTGCCCTCCTTGCCACCAACTTCAGACATCCCGATCTTGGTAAACTAAACTTTAACCTCTTTTATCGTAAAATAATAATATTTAAAACGACATTCCATTCAATTTAAAAAAGAAACAATGGGCCCGATTCGTATAGTAACGGTGTGACCAGTCTGTATGCCATTTTTCTACGTTTTTTGGCGATTTAATTGGTATATATATGTATAAAAATTCGCAAGCATTCAAAATCCTCAAGAAAATGAAGGTGTAGGGACCGGAAAAACACGAATTTACAGTGCAATGGGAAAGAAAGACTAACTGGAGTCTATTTTCCGCTTTTGGTTTTGACCCAAAAGTAGATAGGAAGGTAACATTGGAGAAGGGATAAAATAGTATCGCGATAGATGCAGTCTTTTCATCTTGCTCGCTTAGTTCCTCCTATTTTTGATTTATACCAATAAAATGGGAATGAAGCGTAAAAAATATTGGCACCAAAATTTTTCTATATTTTGATACACGAATTGGACGAACCCCACTTAAATGGTTCTGCACTTGTGCTATCTTGTCCGCTTTCACATCGTGTAAAATTCAATAATAAAACAAGTATCCTTGTTCAGTCCGGGACATAGAACCCTACCCAGTCCCTCTATAGCATTTTGAAGTAATGTCTCTCGTATAAAGCCATCTAATGTGTCTTACAAAGATATACATGCCTCATTTAAAATTCACATCATTTCAAATTATAATGAGAATTGGGAGGAGACGCGAGGGGAATCGAATATCAGAAACTTATCAGGATTATCATCGTAATCTATATAGCCTTCAGAAGTTCAGAGTCCTTTCTTCAAGATCTGTTCACACTTTCTGTCATTTCTTCGATGGTGATATTCTGCAATTAACTATAGTTAACATGGGTCTTGTGGCTCAATTAGGAAATTAGCTATAATTGGGTTTATTGATTTATTGTGGTTTATGAAAAGTCCCATCACGACTTGATCCTTTTCTAATGCTTCCTCTTCCAATTCAAAGTTCCCTTAAGATCCATAGCCGACATATTTACATAAAAATTTATTGGGGACCTTCACTTACGCCTAGCTGGGTTGCTATTTCTTGAACCAATTTAAGGAAAGAGAAAGTTTAAGAAATCTAACTCCTTACGCTACTTTACTACTTTTATTCCTAATGATCCTTGATCTGAGAAAAATAGCACCACAAACTTTATCTCTACTCGCTTAAGAGAGCTGAAGGATACATTTCAATCAGACACATTCTTTTATCTGACAAGGGAACATTTCCAACTGCACCACCTCGATATTTTTCAAACCGATTGATTTAAAAAAAGCAACTAAATTAATGAAACTTTAACATAGAAACTATCGGTAAAAAATATGTATATGCTTTTATTTTTATGTAATTCGAATGAGACCGGTTGGGAACTAAACGTTCGTTAAGGTTTCTTCCTTGCCTGGAAGTAATTCAACTTAAAGCCAGGGGTTAAATTAAATAAATATTGAGAATTCGAAAATATAGGCCATTCTGCTCGGAAGCAGAACAAACTGATCGATAGGACTGGACCACGTGCCGATATTATACTTGAACCACAAAAACATCTAAACAAAGCTAAATCGAGAGTTCTGAATATAATATCTCAACAGCACAGAATGTTTATTGTCGTATGAATGGATATGAAAATTCAATTCCAGTAATCTGAATTACATGGCGGATTGTTGGAATCTCACAAGGGAACATTCCCAACTGTACCACCCCGTTATTTTTTAAACTAGTCTCATTCGAAAGCTAAAGTCAAATGATGAAACTTTAACATTGTAACTATAGGCCGCTAAAATATATTTGACCTGGTAAAGTAGGTCGGAAGGTAGTCAGTTACGGGCTAGTATTTCAATTCCAATCCTTTGAAGTACATTAAACTTGTGTTGATTTTGCATTATGGAAATAGAAAGTTTGCAAAGAAAGTGTGCTGAATATTGCGATTTGAATAGTGATGATATTTGATGTGAAAGTCCCCTTTTGGTGTATGGAATCCACGGGAGAGGAATCCATTTAATCGTCCCATTCACCAATCCTGAAATAAATGCTAAAGAACCCCTTGTCACCATTTTTATTGAACGTCTTTGTCCTTTCCTCTCGACAGTCTCTCGTGGTCCGTTCATAGACACACGCACGTACAACTCACACCTTTTTACATATTTTACAGTTTGTGTTGAGACAATACACTTGTCTAACCAAGGGCATCATCCTCCAAACTAAAATTCCATAATCATTTGAGTTTCTTACAGTTGAGATTACAATTCACATGAGCAAGAAAATCCAAAAATTAGCTGCACTAATTTATGTTGGCTGTAATATAAAAATTGAATTGCGCTGGAAGGTAACTTTTTCTGACCTTTTGCTTTTGACACCAAAGTAAATATACAGTGAGCATGGGAGAAGTCAAAAAATAGTATTGGGTCAGAACGAGCGATTTAAAAAAGGCAGGCATTTGGGGAAGAAAGTAGAGCCTTATCGCTCGCTCTCTTGATCTTACACAAACCACACAAGATTTCTTGCCTCATTCGCACCCAATTTTTCTAAAACCTCATGGGAAGTCAAGCCAAATTCAAATGGTTTTCTTGATTTTCCAGTGCATTTCAATTTCAACTGTCATTTCTTGTGGTTTTATTTGCACCTCCATTTTTAATCCTTTTTTAACATTTAATCAACCCTGATTACTCTGATTAAGGACACTAATTAAGTGATTGATATTTTAGTGTTCACACTGTTCACAAGACTTGTATTTTAAACTCTATTTTACTATACAGCTCTATGTTTAAACTATAATAAACTCACAGCATTCAGGAATTTTACTTTCTCACTTGTTTAAAACACAATTTACATGTTTACTTGTGAGCTTAAAGGGCCTTCCCCTTAGCTCTTGCTCACTTTTGTATGTACCAAATGCACAATATGCAATCTGAGAATACTTTGACCTCAATAGACGAGGTACTTAGAAATATACGATATGGAATATATGTAATCTGACTGCGAATGACACAATACCCGACGGAGGATGTGTGGAAGGAGATGACCCGGTCCTTTGTTTTAAGTCCCTTCAAAATGAATCCCTGTGTCCTTAATCTCAAGTCCCCAATAGTCCAAATATGAAATGAATTGGAATGAAATGGAAAAGAGAAATGGCGGCGGCAACGAGGAGACAGTTTCCAAGGTATAGTAGTCGGAGCTACGTTTTATTATCAAAATGACTTGATGAGCTCCGAGGAAAGACTGACTTGAGCTCCGAGGAAAGACTGACTTATATATAACATACAACTGTGGGTTCACCTGAACCCACCATTTAACCTTATAATAATAATATAATACATGGAGTGAGACCTGACACTGTGACATCATCATACCCTAAAACCCCGTATACAGAGAAGAAATTGCGGGGTTAACTTTAGAAAACCCGGGTATAACCTAAGAAATTGTTTTGGTTTGAATATGGTTATGGAAATGATAACTCATTTGACGTCGAGTAAACGGAGGTAGTCCCTCAGCAATCCTTTTCGAGTTGACAGCTTTACGTCGTTCCTTGCATCGTTGTTTATGCTCGTAGTTCCGTTGTTTGACAGCCAAGTTGCATCCATGAAATGGACTTTCCGGTTCGGATGAGTTGTGAAGAGTGGTTGAAATTGTTGGTTCAATTCCAAAGTCAGAAAAACCAAGAGCAATTTCTGAAGGCAAAATTGGAAGGGTGTGATGCATATTATCAAATATCACTAACCCTTGAACCTTTTGAACAACTTCGTCGACTTTTTCATGACAAATATCGGATGGACCACAAGTAACATCCTCCATTTCCATGTCACACGTGACATCATTGGCAGTGGCTGTGATAGAGAGATTCTGAAGTTGAGGAAGAGAGATTGGCGGACTTTGATCGGCAGACTCCGTTGCTGATTGTTGATTGAGGACATTTAAACGGGTTCCCGTTTTACCATACACTTTGATTAAATTAAGCAATTGACTAATTCTATTATCAGACCAATACAGAGTTTTTTTAACTACATTTTGTAATTCGGTTTTAGTTTTAGGAAGATTCAACAAAAGCATGTAAAAATGACTCCGAGACAACACCATACTTGGCTTTTGATCTACATTTTTAGCTTTAGCTTCACGCCAATACCATATACCCTTAAAAATAATTAACCTAGACTTAAGAATATTTTGTATTTTGACTTTCTCTGATCCCACAGCAGAGTTTCCATTAATCATATCATCAAATTCAATATCAGGACTATGTTTCTTGTTGACAGGAAAATTGTAACGCTTAACCAAATACATTTTTGACATTGTAAGATCAATTCTTAATCCTAACTCTGATTTCAACTTATTCCACAACAACAGTAATAAACTGGTATCTTTACGAGCGTACTCAATCGCTTCTTTAGGAAGTGGTCGTAAAATCCACGGAAAACAAGTTAAAGTTTTATCCATTTTAATTTGTAAAACAGACTCAACGGCATTGGAAAGACTAATGATAGAGGTTTTCAAAAACTGATCGCTAACATTCTGTACATCAATGGTTGCAATAAAGTACATTTGAAAATCCCGTGGGAAAGCTAACAAATCGTGTTCGGAAAAGACCACTTTCAATATTCTGGGATTCAAGAATATTGGAGTTAATTTAGGTTTGATGTACGGATATGTTAGGAACGGATCGATTATAAAATCTTCCGTTGGAGATGAAATTTGAATCAAGGCAATCACTGCATGAAAAAAATGTTCCGTATCAAACTCACAATCTACCGAGATTTCGGGTTGGAGTGACAAATGATTGCACATGATATCAAATTCCTCCTCATTTTGAACATAGTTCAACTTACGCTTAGATGGTATATCAAAAACTTTAACAAAAGCTGAATTTAATTCCCAACTGGAAACATAAATCGAATGTGGATGACCACTTGACGGAAAGGCAGACAAATTATTAAGAATGATACGACTATTAATAAAATCGGAGTGAATTTTTGGAATTGGAACAACAGGGTATTTTGCTTTCATAATACGTTGTTGATCATGGAATTTTTGATTGCGTAATTGCCGTGACATTTTGATCGTTTTCAAACTTGTATATCTTGAATTTACTGAAACAGAGACAAATAAAAATAAAAATACGATCTACAAATCTACGATCTTTGATAAGATCGAAATCCAGCTAATCTTTTATAATTAACGTGATTTCGAGCTCGTAATTGGCGTGCAATTGGAATTACAGGAGTTTGACCTGTCAATTCTTGTCTCATTGAAACTGGTAATTTTGAATTTGAAATTCGGTCATGGAAAGGTTTTAATTGAGACACATGACGTTTTGGAATGCATCTAGGATCCATGTCCAAAATGTATGTATCACAATGTTTATTAAGGATTGTAAATGGACCAATCCATTTTTTGCAAAACTTCTTGGCTTTATTACTATCCCCGTCTGACAACTCATGGTTTTGAACCAAAACTCTTTGTCCGACCTTAAATTCAAAAGCGCGGTGTTTCGCGTCATAGTAAATTTTATTAATCTGATGGGCACGAAAAATATTATTGTGAACTGCCGAAATTAAGTCTTTTAAAGATTCTGGAATTTCTCTAACTAAATTTGGTATCGTTTGTTCGTTATTTTGACTTTCTTCCAATTGCAATATTCGGTCAATTGGAAGCGGAATTTCTCGACCAAGGTTGAGAATAGCAGGACTAACTTTAGTTGTTTCGTTAATCATACTTCTCAGAACTAATGCGAATTTTTGAATGTGAAAATCCCAATTACCATGACAACCATCAAGGTAAGTGGATATCATTCTAACCAAGTCTGCGTTGGTTCTTTCTGATCTATTTGGACAAGCATGATAAGCAGATAACTGTACATGTTTTACAGACCATTGCTTGCACAATTTACGTACAACTTTATTTACAAAGTGGGAGCCATTATCTGTGATAATGTTCATTGGAGCACCATATCTGCAAAAGATTTGATCCTCCAACACGTCAGTTACTTTCTTGCCCGTCGCAGTAGTCATGGGAAATAACTCCACCCAACGACTGAGTTGATCTACGATGACCAAGCAGTATTTGTTATGTCGAAATCGACTCGAAGGAAGTGGGCCAATAAAGTCCAAAAAAATAGATTCAAAAACAGCATTTGCTAGAGGCATCGTCCCTAACAAACCTTTAGGTTTTGATCGTTCAACCTTGTACTCTTGACATTTCACACACGTCTTTACATAATCATGAATTTCTTTGTTCATGTTATTCCAGAAAAATCTCTGTTTTATTGATTCTTGTGTTTTCTTAACCCCCATGTGACCAGCTTCAGGAGCATCATGGAATTGATTCAAAATTTCCTCACGAAGAGACTGAGGTAAAACCGGTACTAAATATTTACGACACGGATTAGTGTGATTTTGTGAAATTAAATCCATACTACCCGACGTCTCGGAATGATTTATTTCTGAACGTTCGTGAGCTGTTGGAGCTTTATCTTTGATTGTGGAAGACTTAAAAGGAAGAATGTATTTATACAACAACTTATTCCGGATAACAAATGACGAAAAATCGTTCTGAGAATGAGTGTTTAAATCATGAGATGGAGTTTTAAGAGAACGAATGAGAGACTGAATCTCAGGATCATTTTGCTGAGCTAATAGCAACTTATGAATAAAATCACGAGGATAAGTTAAAGCAAAAATTGGTGTGTAAATGTCTCTAGCTCCTTCGAGATGATCAGGCTCTGAAGAAATTGGTGAAACAGGTGCTCTACTTAAGCAATCAGCTACAATATTATGTGATCCCCTGCAATGTTCAATTTTGCATCCCCACTCTTCTATTTCTTGAGACCATCTAGTCAATTTACGTGACTTAGGATGAGCAGAACGTAAATATGTTAATGCACTACTATCTGTCAAAACAGTAAACTCTTCTCCCCATAAAAAATCACGAAACTTGTTGATTGCCCATATAATAGCTAAACATTCTAAATCCACAGCGCTTAACTTTTTTTCAGCATCTCGTAAAGTTCGACTTGCAAAAAATACAACTTTTTCGCTATCTTCTACTTTTTGACACAAAACTGCTGCTAATCCAACAACACTTGCATCAGTTCTTACAAAAATGGGAAGACTGTAATCTAATCCTTTTAACATGACTTTACTACACATGGCTTCTTTTAACTTCTCAAAAGCTCTTTGCTGAGGTGCCGCCCAACAAAACTTAACATCTTTACGCAATAAATGATAAAGCGGAGCTGCTATAGTTGCGAAATCGGGAATAAAAGAAGAATACCAACCACACATGCCATGAAAACGCAAAATGTGTTTTACCGTTTTAGGAACTGGAAAATCGACGATAGCCCTGATTTTTTCAGGTTGACGCATTAAGCCATCTGGTGTAATTACATGCCCCAGAAAATCAATTTGACGCTTTGCAAAATGCGACTTGACCATATTAATAGAAACATTAGCAGTTTTTAGACGTTGTAAAACCTTCTCGATGTGAACTAAATGCTCTTCGAATGTTTTGGAGAAAATTATGATATCATCGACATAAACGAATACGAAATCCATCAAAAATTGTTCTAGAACACGATTCATCAAAGTAACGAATGTTGCACCTGCGTTTTTTAAACCAAACGGCATTACCAACCATTCATAAAGGACACCATTAGCATAAAAAGCTGTCTTCTCTATACTTTCAGTATGCATTCGAATCTGCCAATACCCACTTTTACAATCTAATTTGGCGAAATAACCACCAGTTGGAAGTAATCGTAAAATTATGTTGGCTTTGTGCATCGGTGTCGCGTTCTTCTTAGTTAATTTGTTAATTGGTTTGTAATTAACTGCCATACGTTTTGAACCATCTGGTTTTTTAACCAAGACAATATTGGAACCATAAGGTGACATAGAAGGTCTAATTAACCCTTGTTTCAACAAATCATCAACTTGTTTCTGAATTTCTCGAGCCTGTTCTGGAGAATACCAACGAGGCCTTTCAGTTTTAACTTCATCTGTAGCATCAATTTTGTGCAATGCAAAACTAGTCTGACCAATTGTTCCGTCTTTTCTACAAACTGTTGGAAATTTAGCTAACAAAGCTTCTATCTGTCCTTCCTGTGATCGGGGATCAATAATTTCCCGTGAACACTCTTTGAGGACCAATAAAAATTGACCATTTGCATTACCCAAACTGTATTGCAAATGAGGAGAATCATTAAAACAGAAGGTCTGTGCTTGGGAATTCGGAACTATCCCAAACTTACAAATTATGTCATTGCCAATAATTATGGGAAAAATTAATTTGTCAACAACCAAAAATGAATGTGTAATGACCTTATGACCTAACTTCAAAGAAAACAAGACTTTTCCAATCGTTTGAAGGGTACTTGAATTACCACAACGCATCTCTAAACCCTGATCGTACCAAATTTCTGGAGTAATAGATTTGGCCGTTTTTAACGTAATCAATGATAATGAAGAACCTGAATCTAACATGCCTTGAAATTCATTTTTGTTTTGTCCCATTGTCTTAAAAGTGACAGTTGGAATTGGTGGATTTGAAAAATCAATCACTGGGAGTAATTTCGTTGGAACGGGGCGAAATTCCTCCCTTGGTAGTTTAAAGAACTTTCCGGTTGACTCGAACGAGTAAATGAAGAAGATTGTTGATTAGAATCGGATGGATGAGAAGAAGAAGTTTGTTGTTGTGGATGAAAGTACAAATCGGAAACATTTGTCTGAAGTTGTGGAGATGAATGATTAAGATGATGAGGAGAAGATTGATTAAGAAGGTGTTGAGAATTTTGACGATCATCCGAAACAACATGAGTCATTACAATTGGCTGTGAAGTGCATTCATAAGACTTATGACCAAATTTCTGACACTTAAAGCATTTGAAAGTTGCAGAATTACTAGAGGACTGACCTCCTCTGTTACCATTTGAACCATTCTGACCTCGAGTTGACTGTCCTCGATAATTCGGATTGAAATTCCGACCTCGATAATTAGAAGTATTACCATTCCCTCTCTGCCCATTTGAATTCTGACCAGATGTAGACTGATGAAAATTACCACGACCTCGACTATTGAAATAAGGAGTTCTGGCATTCCTATTATTCCCTCGATAATTCGAACCGCGATTAAAATCACGACTATTACCATTGTAGGAAGGCTGAACAAAATTTTGAATTTTTCCTGTTTCGTCTCTAACAGCCCTCAACGGAGGCAGATTTGCTGGCTGTTTATATTGACTTCTGCTTTGTCTATGCAAACAAAGATGAGCTGCAGATAAGCGCTCTAACAAATTATTTAAAGTCCAAGGATGAATATCACTAACATACGCACAAAGTTCAGGACGCAAAGCATCTCTAGCACGTTTCAAACTAACCTCGTCTGACTCAAGAGGATCTACCTGTTTAGCCAAATTAAACATTTCATACACAAATTGTTCTGTTGGATCTGTCATGCTTTGTTTACGAACATGCAACAGCCTAACTCGCTCACGCTTAGTAGACTCATTATCATACCGTGATTTGAATGCTAGCTCGAAATCATCCCAAGTTGCTATTGTTGGAGAAATGCTATCATACCAAAGCTTGAAATCATTTCGCATTAGCATGGGGATAAACTCAACATAACGATCTTCATCGTAATTTTGACTAGCAAAATAAACCTTACATTTATGCAGATAAGTCTCTGATGTCATGATCTTACTATCATAAACTGGTATCTCAATGCTATTATTCAGATTAGCCACTTTGACTACTTTGGCAGCATTAGCAACCTTCTCAGCTAAAAGTCTATTTAAATGATTCTGAACATCTTGATTTAAACCCGCAAATACAGGATCTGCACCACTGAAATTAGCTTGAGCCATGTTAATTGAATCCAAATTAGGTGAACGTGAATTATTCAAAAGAGGTTGAGGTTGAACGACCAAATTATTTAAATTCAAACTGTCTAGACTAGAACTTGAACTTTGAGATTTAGACTGGGCGGTATTGAAAGAATTGTCAAAATCAATGTTAGAAATGTTATGAAATGAACTGGAATGACTTAAATTAGAATTGGGAATTGATTGGGTTGTACTTGGGGTAACTGAAGATGAATTGGAATTTGAATTGACTGATTGTTCTTTTTTATTTAATCGAGCGGCACAGCGCTTCGATCGTCTTAATGGAGTTGATGAAGGTAATTTAGTCTTCTTAGGCATAAATACAAAATGTGAAATGCACTCCAGGAGGCTACATTCACATATACAGATTTTAAATTATTATTTGCCTTTAAAATACTAAATCCTTAAATCAATGCCAAAAGCAATGCGTTTCCGAATTTATTTTCGACAAGAGAGTTATAGGTCCACAAAACCAAAAACTCTGAAATTCAGTGGTGGACCAACAATCCAACCGAATTTCAAACCCAAAACCGAAGATTTTAGTGAATAATAGGTCTAATAGACCATTTAAACACTTTTAAACTCAACAGACCAATAGTCTAGGAGAATTTATAGCTTTAGCACTCGGGAATTAACCTTTTTACTAACCACTGGAACAATATAGATGATATAATTGAAGAATATGATGAACAGGAAATATCAGCCAATTAATACCGGAACACAAACATACGCCGTAAAATGATACTAAAATTTCAGAACAAAATCAATATTAGTACATGTATAACGCATGGAACCATGAAATCTTGAATTAGAATCAAGCAAACCGAAAATTGTATAAAATTGAATATTAAATATTGTGAGACCAATAATCAACACTTAAAATTGTTAATTTTACGAATAGAAAATAGAAACCAATAATTTGAAATTAAGAACAACAAATGAAATGGAACATAAAACCAAATTCAATGAAGGGAACTCCTGAGAATCGTCATTTGTGAGCTTAAAGGGCCTTCCCCTTAGCTCTTGCTCACTTTTGTATGTACCAAATGCACAATATGCAATCTGAGAATACTTTGACCTCAATAGACGAGGTACTTAGAAATATACGATATGGAATATATGTAATCTGACTGCGAATGACACAATACCCGACGGAGGATGTGTGGAAGGAGATGACCCGGTCCTTTGTTTTAAGTCCCTTCAAAATGAATCCCTGTGTCCTTAATCTCAAGTCCCCAATAGTCCAAATATGAAATGAATTGGAATGAAATGGAAAAGAGAAATGGCGGCGGCAACGAGGAGACAGTTTCCAAGGTATAGTAGTCGGAGCTACGTTTTATTATCAAAATGACTTGATGAGCTCCGAGGAAAGACTGACTTGAGCTCCGAGGAAAGACTGACTTATATATAACATACAACTGTGGGTTCACCTGAACCCACCATTTAACCTTATAATAATAATATAATACATGGAGTGAGACCTGACACTGTGACCTCAATAGACGAGGTACTTAGAAATATACGATATGGAATATATGTAATCTGACTGCGAATGACACAATACCCGACGGAGGATGTGTGGAAGGAGATGACCCGGTCCTTTGTTTTAAGTCCCTTCAAAATGAATCCCTGTGTCCTTAATCTCAAGTCCCCAATAGTCCAAATATGAAATGAATTGGAATGAAATGGAAAAGAGAAATGGCGGCGGCAACGAGGAGACAGTTTCCAAGGTATAGTAGTCGGAGCTACGTTTTATTATCAAAATGACTTGATGAGCTCCGAGGAAAGACTGACTTGAGCTCCGAGGAAAGACTGACTTATATATAACATACAACTGTGGGTTCACCTGAACCCACCATTTAACCTTATAATAATAATATAATACATGGAGTGAGACCTGACACTGTGACATACTTCGCGCAAATGTGTAGAGAAACGGAAATTTATTGCTCATTTATTTATTTAAGAAAATAAATATAAACGTCATTTATGAATGGTCCTAGAGTAAAGTGAATGGGGCTTTGAAGGATCTTGCTCCCTCGTCCTTCTCCGACTCCCACCGCACCCTTATTGAATAATTAAAGACTGTTCCAGAAACGACTTGCAACCGTCCTTCCCGAATGTTCCTAACGTTCTAATGTTCTAAAGGAATAATATCTTCTCTATAGTCTAGTATTAGAGTCCTCGTAAGTACTAGTGGACTGGCCGGGTAAAACTCATTGCGTCTATAAGCATAGCAGCATATATAGGATGAAAAGAGTTTTACCCGGCGAGTCAACCATCACAGACGCTTTAACAGTCTGATGAAGGGGTGGTTAATGGTCCTTGATGTCACTACTTCAATTTCCACGTGTAATCATAGCTAGAAAAGTTGAAGGCGGTTGTTCTTTCCCGAAGTTCTAAATTTGTTTCTCATGAATATTTGCGACTTTGTTACAGATCATCGAACGATGGAACTGTACTCTCCAGACGGACTGCACAGTCTTATCCTCCGAGCCGGGACGACGGCACAATGTCAAGCCTGGGTTTCCGGTCTCAGTTCAACGCTACAGGAGTCAACACAACTTGCTTTAAGTCGAGCTAATCGATTTATTTACGACGTCCTCGAAGGGAAGGCTAGATACATGGGTTGGCTTCTCAAGAGAGCTGGACAACCTCTGGATGCATCTGCAACTAATTCCATTAAGGTATATACATAAGCCATCCTCTATTTATATGCAGGGTGTTCCAGTTAAGAAGTCCCCACTAACAAAAAAATCGTCCTTGATAAGGAATAAGGAACATTGGCCATTTCTTGACGTAATTTTTTATGTTAATTTGCAGAGTCGAAGTCAAAGTACGTCATCAGATGGGGATGATGGTTCGGGTAGTTCCTGGCATCCGAATTTTGTTGTGATAACAGACAAGGAACTCCGACTTCACAGTTCGCCTCCATGGTCCATCGACGCTTGGTCCAGTCCTTATGAATCATGGCCACTTTTAACCACAAGGTGACATATTCTCTTTTATATCATCTGCATCTCCTTTTTGTGAGCGTCAGGTATTATGGAATCATTTTGTCCGTCCGTCCGTCCGTGATAGGATATGTTCCAAACCTTTTGTAAATCCGAAGGCTAAGTTCAAAGATGAGATTAATCGATGAATCAGTTGACCCGATAGGGTCATCCAAAGGTCATATGCTGTAACCTTTGTCAATGTTTAAAGACGGGTCAGTGTTAGCTCTTCAAAATCACATGCCAATCAAAGTTTCTCTGTTGCTAATTAACATATTGAATATAAATCGATCAGAAATAAAACGGATAAAATAAATTTTAGCGCAAACTTCCTGTGTCCCATCAGATAACAATCCCAAGTCGCATCTCTAGCTTCTAAATTGAAATTTAGAAATGCTGAAATAAATGAAAAAACCGTGTTAGATGTCTCGTATCATTTGTCAAAAATCCGAAATTTCCAAACACCATGACCATCCTAAACCAGCCGTAACCAATTCCGATTCTAGACCACATAAATAAAACTGTCCTGATTGTTTACATGCACAATACCTCCTTCTTGGCAAGGACTCAAAGTCAGAGCATTTCGAATCAATTGACTAGGAAATCTTGCCTCTTGACAGTTGACACATTTGAAAGCGTTTTCTCCGTGGTTGGCAATGTGCATAAACGAAATTTACGCTCAATCACAAGAAAGAGCATTAACACAAGACATGTTCTTTGAATGCCTCGACCAGTAAATCATAAAAAATTACTTCAATTTATTAGAACAACGAAGTTTATGAAAAACCCAGACGAAAACACTAAACGGCAAAGTTAGATAAATTCTCATACGACTTTGTAAATATGTTTGTAGCCAGGGTGGTGATTTTTTGATATATTTCCTCCTGTTCTCCATGCTTTGTAATTGTAATACTACATCAGTATCAAGGCCCTAAATCTATAGCGACGAAATTTTTTGTTTTGAATTTTGAATTTTCAAAAATATTGTTTTTGTTATTATGAGCATTGTAACTTTAAATACGATGTGATAATTAAGGCTCCAGAATAACCAAGAATAACCTAATTGAAATTACGAAGAATGACAAGAAATTGAAATTTATTCAAGTCAAAACAAAAGAAGGAAACATAATAGCATTGCAATAACATTTAGAAAAAATTACAAACCATCGAAGTCTAAATCTAAATACAAGTCTTGAGATTGTTCGTTTTGTTTTCATGTGTTCTTATTCGCATTGATGGATGAAAGGAGCTCAGAATATAGACCAATAGACCCCTGGCAACCTTTTCAAAATAATTATAAAATCCGACCGGTTTTAATTTTCCAACAGCGGGTGGGCCCGATAGGGTGCTTGGTGAGGCTTGCAATTTTTTTCATTCGATAGAGAATTTAATTGCGGAGGGCATATAATGGGTCAAGATGGCATTTTTATGAACACCCGACAGCAGAAATCGATTTGAATCAAAACTTGTCATACATTTTTCCACGTTTTAATTTATATCTCGACACCGTAAACAACTAACCCTAAATTGACCCATTATATGCCCTCCGCAATTAAATTTTCTATCGAATGAAAAAAATCGCCAGCCTCTTCGAGCACCCTATCGGGCCCACCCGCTGTTGGAAAATTAAAAAACATACTTTTATAAAAATTAAATTCCCATCTACTGGTACCACACAGGGTGCAAAAAATTATTTTAGATTTTTCTTTATTAAATTATCTGCCTATTAAATTTTAGTATACATTTCTAGCTGCATTAGGTCAAGAATGAGGTGGGTTTAAAATACTACTCAGGACACTTTTTTCCCATAGTGATTAATACTCTGGAGCCTTAAATTTATACAATAAATATATTTAATCTTTACGTAAAGTATTTCGTCGCTATAGATTTAGGGCCTTGATCAGTATATAGCATATAAATCGAATTGAATTGAATTTGATACGATTTTAGGACTAGATCAGACTCAACTCAGCAATTGTCTGAATTCAGAACAAAAGTTTTGTAAACTGTTCATCCATTTGCGTTTTGGCATCCAACTTGACTATATGACGAATTCGGATCTGGATTTCAATACTTTCCATCATTCTTTTTTACAAGAAATTGGTGTTTTATTTAAGAATTTATCGCAATTCTCCGATTACCTTCGGACATATTTCCCTTTACAAGTTCAATACATTCTCGTTTAAATGTACTATTTTTTGCATAAAATAACGTCTTCTACGCCTTGCATACTCTGAAATGATTGCATCCGAACAAAAGAGAAAGTTTGCATATAATCGGATTTTAAAATCGATGTGTTTATAAAAATAATCTTATCCAATACGGTTTTAGTCAAGTAAGGTTAAAATATAAATACCTATTTTAATAGGGAGATAGAACAAGAGCGTGTCGGGTCGGTGGCCTGAGTAGGAGTATAATTTAAATGGCCAGATGACCACATAAAAGCGATTAAAAATGACATTTGATTGATTGATGAGATGGAATTGATTGGTTGCTAATAATCGTGATCCGTTTGTGTGTTTTAGGCTCGTGAGTTCGAGTTGTCGAAGTGCAAGTACGTCACCCGCCGGATTCCGTGACTTTTTGACATTTCACATTCGAATCGGAACTCCAACCGGGATCGTTAACGTCGTCTTCCGAACTGAAACTCAAAAAGACTTGGCAGCTTGGGCTAGGAATATCGTACAGTCTTCTCATGATGCCGCCGCCTCACAAAAAGAAATTTCCTGCAGTAAGTTACCACCGAAATAGAGTACAACCTCTGTTCATAGAACTATATACCTTTACACCTTACACCTACTGCTCCAGTTTTAATGAAACGTTCAGTGCACAAGAGGTTAATTATTAGGGTTTTAAAAGGGTTCCGAGGCATGCCAAATAAACCGTTGCAAACGCACGTACGAAAGGAGTGCAACCACATGACAAACTTTCAGTTAAGAACGATGAAACTTTCACGAAAATTGCACATGTATAGACATATCCTCCCGGTCAGGAGTGTTTCAGTTAGAAACTCACAAATGATTTCTCGAAAAAAGCAAGATATTAAACCGTTCGAGGGTTAGGACAGAAATGGACAGACAGACGGACGGACGAAGTCTTCACAGTAAAGGTTTCAACCTCTTAATAACGAAAAGAAAGTACTCGTAGGGGCATCTGGAACTGATAACCTGTATTTCAGATAGAAATCAGTCTTATCTTAACCTCTTAACGTCTTCGTGATTTCGTTCTAAATGGCTTAAAAAGAGAGGGTCGACTGTACGAAACAATGGGATAGGAAATGTCAAAGAGAATGTGGTCAAAGGGAAATAATATTTCTGTCCAAAGTCAGGCTTGAATGTATGTCGTTGGATGGTTGTTTAAATAAGAGGGCTAAGGGCCAGAGGGCTTCAACGTCGGTTCAAGTGAGCCATAGTGAGGCTGCCAGAGTCAGGCCGCAACGGGCTCGGACTTGAAATTACTTATTAGGACATATTATTTCAGTCCAAGTGCCTATTAAAAGGAGTAAAAACTTTTAGGCCCGTTCATAACTGATTTCTGGACCTGATCTTTAGGCTCAGGGCGACAGGAGGCCATTAAACTTATGGCTTCGGAAATAACCGTAAGGAATTATGAATGGCATTCTGGTCCGTTATATAAAAGGGTCCTTGAGGAGGATTTGCTGGAGGGGTAGGGTGAGATAATGTCTCAAGTATTACCTGAATAAGCATAAAATGTGTTCGGAAATCCAATTTACTTGGAAACGGAATACTTCTTCTGAGAAAGACTTGAGAAGACTAGGTTTAAAGTCCCCGTGCTCTTTGACTCACCGGGTAAAACTCATTTCAGCCCCGTGTTAAAGCATATGAACGAAAGGAGTTTTACCCGGTGAGTCAAAGACCGTCGGATGATAGTTTTGGGTTTTGAATGGTGTTTGTGACCGGCTCTTGAAATGGATAAGAGGTAGATGGGATTTTTGAAGTAAAGTGTAGCAGGGGGATAGGAAGTGAAAAAGTTTGTCGGACTTTTTAAGAGTTGCAGAAGAGTTGTTAGTAATTTGTAGCCGTAGTTTAAGATTAGACAGGGAGGGTTAATTATTTTATAAAACTCCTGCGAGCCAAGACTCTAAGGACTAGATAGACTCCCCTCTCTGCAACGATTTCCACATTCCCCAAACAACTTCAACAATACCTTTCTCTTTCTCAGACCTTAACGTTTCAACGTTCTTATCGAGAGATAGGGCCTTATACAAGAAGAATCCTATTCTTACCTTGACACTTCATTCCTAACCTAACCTAACCATCCCTTTCATTAGCAAACAAGACGAAGTTAAAGCACGATTCAGTCTCAACTTTACTTTTCCATTCTACTCCTATTCTACGCCCAACAAACCTAACTCATGTCTAGTTTCTTCCCCAGACGGAAATATATACGTTCGAGTAAAAGCACCCGCATCGACTAAAAAAGATTTAGACTTTTTTTGTTCTGCTGGATTCCAAATTACAATGCGATTTCACTGCTATATGAATGACAGAATATTCGGGGGAAATGAGAATAAGGGTCGAGCGACCGTGAACTTTATTATTTAATAGCCGTGGTGGAGTGGGGCAAAGAAAGAGAAAGTCGCGTTTTTTTTGTATGACACATAAGTAGATAGGAAGTAGGCATTGGAGGACTGCAAAATTAGTATCGTGATAGATTATGCGGTTTCACCTCTCTTTTGACTTTACTCTCGATTGCATATAGGTTTTCAACTGAAAATGAAAATAAGTTGGATTTCTAATTTCTGGTTCAATTGATTTATGATTATGATTAATTAATGATTGGTTTAATCATTAATGGTGTTGAATATGAAGGTTGATGAAAGTGTAATTTTTTGTGTACAGAATGCAGTTGGAAGGGTGAAAGTTGCCAGCTAAAAGTGCATTACGAAGATGGGTTTGCGTTGACTGAACTGCCAAAGTCTGAAGGAGATAAGCCCAAGGTCTTGTGGCAGTATTCTTACAATCATTTACGAACCTCGGCTGACGACGGAAACCGACTTCTTTGGCTCGACTTCGGGGCCGAGGATGCCGATAAGGTTCAACAACAACATTATGTAAAAACGCAACTCTCTCTTTTCTCTGTCCTTCTTATCAGTTATCCTACTTTAAGACATACGCACTTAATGCCATAATCAACACTTACTCAAATCTCAAAACTTATGTCTATATGAATGAATGAATATTAATAAATTGAACAGTGACTATAAACGTTAAAATCTCATAAGAAAGTTTAAAAACCGCAAAAAATTCCGAAATATACCTCTTAAAAGGCCTTTTTATGAATCAAAAACGGCAATTAGGATTCCAAATTAGCAGTTTTTTGTTTGTTTTACCTTTTCTTATGACAAGTTAGCTTCTTTAGGCATTTTTAGGCCTCTTCTTTACCTTTAAAGGATCATTTTTATTTTGGACAAAGTCTGTGATTCTAACCCGATTTTGCATTGATATTTTTTACGATCCCTTTACGTTCTGCTTGACGAATCCCCTAATCATAAATAAAAATATGAAATAACGTGTTTTTCGTGTAAAATAGGAGCTGGATCTGCACGGATGTCCAAAACCCTTGGTCTTCATCATTCACACTTTCCTATCTGCCAAAATATCACGACTCGGCCTACTTGCCTGACAAAAGGAGGATGTCCTCGTTTAATCCCAACAACGGCTTTGGAATCTATGACTTGGACTTGTACATTTACAGACGAACCCTCATTTCTACAAATCATCTCCACAATAATCAAAATACTTAACTTTTGGAAAACAAGTAGCCAAATGAGACTACCGGAAACGGCGTTCGGAAACGATGATTTAAGTCTTGTAATATACGACTACTGCCGCTAACAAAAACTAATCTTTCAAGTTCAGCTGAGAAGTCAATTAATTACAATACCAAAAGGTTTCTATTCAAATTTTGAAAAATAAACTCCGGAGCAATAGCTGACCCTCAGTATCATACCTTTTTAAGGCTTAAAAACTATAAAAAATTAGTCAGATTTGACATTTTCTAGACACGAACCACTGACTATATTGTCCGTTTAACTTTTTTACCCTTTTACAGAACTGTTAACATATGTAGGTGCAAAATTAAGTGGATAATTATATCATATCCGAAACATTATAGTTTATTAGAACTGATACAACCTATATATATATAAATCAAAATTTAAAATTTGAGAAAGATTACAAATGAAGTTATGAGCATACACTATACACAATCTGTATTCTATCACTATTATTCCTCTAGAAATTGTAAGAACAGGTTTTTGGTGCAGGAATGAATCCTTGTTCATAATAATATTAGTTAGGAATGAATAGACAGTCTTATCCAAACTATCAAACTATGAAGCCAACGGTGTTAGAAACGGGAACGGAAAGTATTATGAAAATCGTGAAGATTTTGTTAATTTAAATATGTATAAATATAGAAACTTGACTTACAATTATTGTTAAATAATCGATTAGTAGTAAATATGAAATAGACTTTGTAAACAGGAAAACAAGAACAGTATAAATCAATGGAAACAGTGTGCCTTCTATGAATTTTATCAAACATAGATATTTTAGCTTAAACAATAGATACTAAAATAATGTTTGTAGTACTTTCTCTACAACATAGATATTTAGAACTACAGTTAGAGTAATTATATTATATCATTCTTATATTAATTATAGTCTCAAATAAAGTTAGTTGAGTAGAACCTACAACTAAACCTATTATTATCTAAATTACTTATAGACTGGCCAAGAAAATTAGCTTGTGATTTTGCATATTCAATTTTGATTGCACGGAACGTCGTGGGACATTCGTATAATACTTTTGGTAATTAGTATTATTTTGTATGTCACCATCACGAGTGGAATCTGTGCTCATTTGTTGATTTGTTGTCATTTCAAAAAATACTTTAATATTTGGAAATTAGCAAAATCAAGGACTATTTTCTTGGCACGGCTATAATGTTAATTACTATTAAATTAGCTAACGTTAATCAATTCATATCCTCGAAGAATTGAGATAATCGGATTCATAAGTCATCATTCTATGTGTATCCTTTTCTTCTCATTACAAAGATTCAAAGTGTTTTAAATGTTCAATCAATAAATAAGAGTATCAACTAGAAAAATACCAACCAATAAGCTTTAATCATATTCTGAGTTTAGATTCATTGAATAGAAAGATTTACGAATTACGATACTGTTTGGATCAACAATATATTAAATATTTCTTCTTGTTTTTCATCTTGTTATTCACATAAACAAACCGATGTCAGCGATGTCTTTAAATCTGAATAAAATCTCTTCACTATAAAAAATAAAAATAAATTCTAACGTCATGCAGCTCAAGCATCATCTAAATATTATTACATCTCAAAATAATTCAGAGTTGAAAACCTTAAATTCATTGACGAGATTATATATCTGACTTTCACTCTGACTTACGAACTCTAATACTCCAATAAAATCAGTTATGTAGTCTTAGGCTATTTAGTAAGGTTATGAATCGGATTTTCGATCGATTTAGTTTGATTGACGATCATCATTTCCTTGCACTTGTCAGCTCGATAGTAAAAGAAGACCGTTCAAGTTTCAGCAGCTGTTCCTTCGTCAGTGCATCCAGTTTACGGCAGTATATTTCATGATTCATTAGTTCAATCTGTTTTGTAAGATGCAGTTTCTTCAAGTCAATATACTCTTCGTCTTCTTCCAGTTTCGAAGTCGGTCCAGAATGAATGGACGAGGCAGGCAGGCTTACCCTTGGTGTTGTGGCGTATCGAGGTTTCGGGGTTTGTCCTATGGGAGTCTCTTCAACGACGGTAACATCTCGCCTTTTACTCCCCGGTTTCTCCGCGGACTTCAAAACCTGAAATTTAATATTTAATTGTATCATACTTAATAACGGGAACATAACCTACCCCTACGACCTACTGCACCGTCGTTGTGCGATTTAACTAGTTAAGTTACCTTGCTTTTGAGAGTACTAGATTTTTTAGACTCGTCTTCGCTCTCACTCAATTCGCTATCATCCGAAAAGTTCAGCAGCCTCTTACTCTTTGGCGTGACTCTCAAACTAGCCCTTTTCCCCGTATTCGATTTGTTCAGTTTTCGTGGTGAGGCACGAGCAGAATTGCCATTCGTCTTGGTCTTCTTATCTTCTTCTTCATCACTTTCTTCCTCTTCAGATTCTGATTTAGCGGACTGGCCACGACCAGATTTCCTTGGGGGCTCAGTTTGCTTTCTGGGCCGACCACGACCTCGCTTTCGTCTCTTTTCTTCTTCTTCTGCTGAATTTTCGCCTTCAGAAGCTGATGACTCTGCTAAATTCTTCCGTTTCGCAGAACTGTTTCGTTGACTCCCTCTTCTCCCACCGACAATAGTCATCTTTTTCACCTTTTTATTTGGAATATAAGTATTTTCGTCGGATTCCGATTTATCGTCGTCGGATGATTTACTCCGTTTTGCCGCCCGCTTGGATGCTGGGCGTCGACCAGTTATTTGACCCAGCTTCTTTTGTGGACCTTTCTTGTTTTTTGGCAGTGCAAAATCGGCGTCAGAATCGTCACTCTTTGATTCCGATGAACTGTCCTGATGAGCTTGACCTTTTCGACGCGTTGACTTGTTCTCCTCTTCCTCTTCCGATGAACCACTACTCCTTCGTCTCTTGCCTTCAGCTACAAATATTTCCGGCTTTTTTATAACTCTTCCCGATTTTGAGACTGTTTCAGTCGGTGCCGTCGGTGGGGTTGATTTTTTGCCTGAATCCGAATCGTCGAATCCAGCGGCAGCAGCTCCCTTTTTTTCGACGACTTCTTTGTTGTCTTGCCGTCCGTCTTTGACGTTACTCTCATCTTCATCGCTGCTCTCTTTCTCTACAGTCGATGTATTTCGTTTGGTCGGTTCAACATTTATTTTAGGGATACTCAGTTTAATTACTGGAGAGTCAGGCAGTAGTGACAGCCCTTCAGTTCCATTCGTTTGTTCTTTCTCTTTTGGGATACCAGAATCAGGTGAATCATTTGATTCCTCTTCGAGGTCAATTAGTTCTAGATCCGAGTCCTGTTTTTTGTTGGAATCAGGTTGCGGGTTTGCAACCTTTCTTACCCCACTAGTGCTCTTCTTGGCCACTACGTTCCTCTTTTTTGGCGATGGTGGCATGATTGCTTGATTTGTTTTCGAGTTGTAAGGCACGAATTTAGTTCTCACCATCACTTGATGATACTACTTCCATTCATGAATCCGTTTTCTGTAAATCATTCAATTGATTCCAATTTCAATTTACAAACATAACAATCTAAATTGCGGTTCCGACTGGAGGACATAAACGTTCGAAATGTTCGAATTCTCTCTTTAACTATGAACTGTGACATGTCATTTCAAATATGTATTTTAAATTCATATTTCGTATTTAATTATTTAATATAAATATGTATGCATATATAAAACTAACGATTATCATTTTTTACAGTCAAACTTCATTCATTTAGCCTGTTTCCTGTTTTGTGTTTCATTTATTTCATGAAACAATTTGTGGTAAGTGCTTAGCCAAATGATGGGCATGGCTATTTCATCATATCAGCATGTAAATAGCACATAATAAGGTGCATATTACATACTATGATGTATTACAATATCAAATATGTGACATGATGATGTGACATGTTGACAGTTGACATATGTCAATTGTTTGTTGTATTTCTGCTTGTTGCTTGTGCAGTGTTAAGCTTGATATGCAAATTGCAAAATTGAAAACGCAAAATTTGACTAAAATGATGAATGATGGCAGTGATGTGTGATGGCAGTGATGGCATAATTGTGAAGTGCAAATGAAATGCATGCCCAAATTATATAGAATAAACAAATTTGGAATTAAAATGAAAAGTACAAAGCAAAAGTGAAAGTATGAATGAAGTATGAAGTAAAACAGAAAACAAAAACAATTGAACTTACGAGTTGCAATGACAGAAGAGTGAAGAGAGTAAGTAAAAGTGGGGGCTGTGGACAAGTGTTGTGTATTGACTTGTGTTTGGAGGTGAAAGGTCGTGGTGTGGATTGTGGAATGCGGCGTGTTTAAAGAGGCGTCAGGACACAGGACGTACCGAGTACCGAGTGTGGAGTCTGTGGAGTGGAGACGGAGAGTGCGAGTGTGAAGAAAGCTCTAAGCTGGAAGCGGGTTTCTTTCCCGCCACCTCAACCTTCATTCACGTCACATTCAAGCACCCAAGAAATCTCACTTTCCCCAACTCTCACACTCACATCATGCATCACATCTTCATTTCCGCTCCCATCGCATCGCCATCACACAGACCATATTTATTTCCCAGCCAACTCAACATCAATCCTCCATTTATTTCTACCACAGATATCAGATTAATCAGATATGGATAATATTATTTAGTAGGTTTCTACTCATTTAACTCATTCTGCTTCCTCCAGCACTGGCCCCAGACATAGGCTGACCATACGTCCCGATTTTTACGGGACAGTCCCGATTTTCGAGGCCTGTCCCAACGTCCCAAAAATGTCCCGATTTCAGAAAAAATGTCCCGAATGTCCCGATTTTTCATCAGATTACAAATTTACATTTTAACCTAATTTTCCACATGAAATTGCAACAGATATTGTATAATTTTATACTTTGTGACGATTTATATTGCAATGCCCCTCCTTGTAACTCATACTTTTATCATCTATCTGATTCGGATAGTCTATACTCTATGGTTTGGCGCTAATAATATATATTAGATTTTATTTTAGTTTACTGTTCACTCACGTTCAGCGACTTCACTTCATTGCTATTATTCACATAACGTTTTCTAACTGTGACTCATTCTGTTAAAAAATTTAAAAAAAAAATTAATTGTTCATGCTGTTATTTAGTATTTCTAAGTCTATTAAAATTCCAAAACGATCTTGTAAATTCACTAATAATCATCAAAACGAATGCCTACTCAACGTCAATCTACTATTAATTGTTAATGATTAAGGTAGAGTGTAGAGTAATCCGATTTTGAATATAACATTGGGGTTAAAATATACCGTTACAAACGGATCAAAAAGGGTGAAACCACACGAACAATACGTAAAATTACATTTAGAATCGTCGCCCTTCACATGATAGTCGCTTTCTACAAGATTCGCACATTGCCCCAACCATAGAGTATAGTCATATACGTTTTTGAATTACATTTGACCGTACCTTTCCCACGATGTAAAATGCACATACGGAGGCATTTTTTAAATTTTTACCTATGACCTTTTCCGCTTAACCTTTGACCTACACTGTCCTCAAACGAACTCAGCCTCCGCAGGAAGGTCAAGTATGTATTTCCGAAAAAAGAATTTGAAAATATTCAACCGTTCGAAAGTTATGCTGCGAACGGACAGACAGACAAGGTAAAAACATTAATGGGTTTCACCCTTTAATAAACCGTTGCAAACGCACATCAAAAAAGGGTGAAACGACACGAAAAAGACTCAAAATATCATTTAATGTCGTTCTACGACACATGTGAGTCGTTTTATACAAGATTCTCAGATTTCCCCAACCATAGAGTGAAGTTATATATATTGTTGAACAACACTCGACAGTACCGTCCCAACAATGTAGTTCACATCTAGGTTTACTATTTATACAAAATGTGACATATGACCGTACCCGCTTGACCTTTGACCTGCACGATCATTAAACGAACTCAAGATCCGCTTGAAGGTCATGAATGGTTTCCCGAAAAAAAAAATTTGAAAATATTCAACCGTTCGAGTTATGCTGCGAACGGACAGACAGACAGACAGACAGACAGACAGACAGACAAACTAAAAACATTAAAGGGTTTCACCCTTTAATAAGGATAAGCACTCTAAGATAGCCGAATTAAAAAAATTCATACTAGATATTATCGACTAAAAATATGTCTCGCATACTAGATATTATCGACTAAAAATGTGTCCCGATTTTTGGAGAAAAATATATGGTCAGCCTACCCAGACATGATCATGATATCCATGTGTACTTACTTTAGACCTCGTCAATAGTTAATGATGATCCATGATTTTGATGAAGCTTTCCTTTACCTTCTTCACTTGAAAGCTTCTATCGGACCAACATTTTCAAAACTGCATCAAACAAAGTGGACAAGCTTTTTCATGACGGACTTCTGCATAGAACTCTATCTTATTCTAAAGATGACATAACTGAAAAACTTAAATTCTATGATGTATGTAATGCATTGTATTTTGTATTTTAAGCATAGTGCCGAGCATCATTCAGTCCTTACCTTCCCGAACACGCTAGCACAGCGCTCAGGGAAGCTCCTTCTTTTGACGCTAACAAAAGAGATAAGCAGTTGCCGAGGGTTCTTAACATTCAAGGATGGGGAATTGGCGAAATAAAATTATTGGAACGTTCATTACCCTGAGCTCTTAATTCCTAATTTCGCTCTGACTAGCTCATAAATGTCAGTTGTGTGTCCAGCTAGTCCAGCATGGAACCATATAAATAGAAAGTCGCAGTTCATTTCTTCGCATAAAATAAATACAAAACAGGAACTTATGTTAAGCTGTGTTTTATTCCAATGTTTTTGAACCTGGAAGATCGAACTGACTGACTGATCCTTTCACCCTGATTTCTAGTCCATTAGTCTCGTGTCAAGAAGGGGGGGGGGGACGGAGGGAAAATAATTTGGGTGAAAGGTTATGCTAGCTCTGTGAGTAGGTTATGGTAAATGAGGTGTGATGGTAAATGTATTGAAGGGATAGGAGAGGGTATCCTGTCCATGTTAAAAGAGAAAATGTGTTGTTGTGAGTGACTAAAGGGTGCGATGGTTTGAGTAGAAAGTGTATTGGAGAGAGGAAGGAGAGTGAGGGGCGTTGGGGAAGGAGGCGGAGAGAAAAAGAGAATGTCTTTCTTGAGGAAGCGAGGTGAGAGTCTCGGCCAGTCTGCCACACCACCAACAACATTTCTCTCCTGCCCTTTCACTTTGCCCCCTCCATACAACTAATTAAACCACTACACTCCTTAACCACAATTAATTACAAATTAAAGCTTATCATTTACTTACGACCTCTGACCCCAGCTCCCACTTACCCCCAACAGATAAGAGAGGAAGGGGCCCAGAAATTGGATAGCGAAAAACAAGCTTTCACTCCAAGATTCAGAGCAGGAAGAGAGGAGCAGTTGTCCCGAGTTTTGAGTTTTGTTTTCGTTTTCGTGGAGAAATACTAATTTGTTTACCGTTGCTGGATTAAGTTTAATTGTTGCGTTAAAGATGACGAGTGCGGGAGGAGCGGCCTGGCTGTTCCTTCAGTACAATAAGCACCTGAGTGTCATTGGAGAGGAAGTGCGGAATTCCTTCCAAGTGGAGTCCTGTGCCGATTCGAAGATAATATGTGACGGAGGGGCCATCAGCGTCCATCGACTCATCTTGGCTTCCGCCAGCCCTTGGCTTAAAACCGTAACCCAACAATTCATTTTTCATTATTTCATATTCTGTATTTTATCTTTAAACTAAAGGTGAAAGGCTCTTTTCATAACAATGCACAATGTCAAATGTAAATATGTTCATATACAAAATATTGAATATCAAATATACAACATAATAAATCGTTACAAACGAAACGTAAAAATGGGTAAAACCAAAACGTTACATTTTTATAATTATAGAATTATATAAATTATATTAAAATTAAAGTTAGAGCGTAAACGGACGGACGGACGGACTTCACATGGTGTTCACATTAAAGGGTTTCACCCCTTACACCTTAATAAATTGCAGAAAGAATGCCCATCTCTGAATCACGCATATAAAATTATACAACATGAAACACATGCAATGCAATGCATGCTAAATGAAACACAATCAATTCAACCATTAATACATTATTAATTTAAATCGTTTTAGTAAAGTCTCTCAATTTTTTTACGGTCAAAGTTCAAAGCACAACGGCAAAGTCCTTTTTCATTTTTGCTACTGACTACTGACGACGTGCAATGTGTCCAACAACTTCTGCATGGTCAATGGTATAAAAAACAAGAAAACAAGGTAGTAATTTGATGATTCTGATCTGATTTCTGATTACGAAAATAACATTTAGCTTAGCTCTGCCAATTAATTAACGTCTGGAAAGGCCAAAGGGCAGGCTTTAGAGTTGAATATTTTTTATTCTAATGTACCGAATTAAAATCGATCTTCAATCTTTCCTTCTCTTCGTAACTACATATTGAGGGTACAAAGATAGTTTTTTAGTAGTTAGTTTGTTAGTAGTTAGTTTGTTAGTTAGTTTTAAATCACAAATCAGGGAGTCCTGATTCGGCAATGCATGGCATCCATGACGTGACCTTCCTTGAAACATCTAAATATGTTTTGAACTGTGCCTACAGATATTCGATGAAATGGAGCCTGTGCTGGACACGTATTCAATTGTGATACCGGACGTAAAATACGCAGACATGCTTCTTCTGGTCCGTTTCATGTACGGGGGAGAAGTGACAGTGCCTTTAAAACAATTAGGAACGCTTCAGGATCTGATCCAGCTACTTCAACTGGATCCAGGTCATGGGAATGGGAAATTCCTCATCGAGAACATTCAAGACAAGAGTATCACGGTTCCTGGAGGAACGAAGGTGACTGTTGTAGGACCCCCTTCAGGGGGAGGACCCTCTAACATCGTTCCAGTCCCGATTCAAGTCCCTGTAGCCCCTTCAAATGTCTTGGCCATTATGGGAAGCGGGAACGATTCGGATATTGGCTCAATGCCCGCACACGTTAGTCTACTTTTTTGTTCTTTTTAACATTTTAACCATGTACCTTTCCTTCATTATTGTTTTTCTGCTTTAAAATCCTTTGAATACCCGACCGACAGGCCATATCCGAGCCTAAAGTGTAAGTGTAAGAGTTTCCACTCTATTCTCTATCTCATCGACTCTGGTAGGATATTCAAGACTCGAGAAGTTAGTAGTCCTGTCCTGTCATTAGCGGAGGAGTGTTTTATGTCTCCTTGCCAAGTTCGGATGTTCGGAAGCCGGGTTTGTAGTGTGAAAACGGGTTTTCACCCTTATTCCTCTACTTTCCATCCGACGCTTTCTTTTATTTTTAGCCTGGCTTTGGCTTGGCTCATCATCATCATCAGCCTTCTCCCTCGTCTCCAGCTCTACTTTCAAAACTTGTTTTTACAGAGAGATAGGAAAGGGACTCTGCGTTGTACATTTCACATCTCTCCATCCACCAAGGATTGAATCAGATTGGTAGTGGAAGCGGTTGAAGCAGTATATTCTGGAATGGAGATTGGTGATGGAACGCCCAATTGGAATTTCCTACTTGAATATTATGCTAGAGATATTACAATATATTTATATGAAAATGAAGGTTTGTAGGACGGTGGATATGTATTGGATATTCATGACTTCATGAGGCAGGATTGATAGGATAAAATAAAGTAAGGATAGGGACGAGGAAAAGGTTTCAGTTTTTGTGGACCTTTTTTCCTTTCCTCCCATCCGCATATTCCGCATCCACCATCCAAAACGTGTAAAAGTATGAAAGGCATGGAACGGTTCATCCTCCCAAAACTCCCAATTCGAAAAGGCTGAATTAACCCTTAAGCACTCTTTCCCTTACTCCCTAACGACCAGAACTATTTTTAGAAAGTACCGTTTCAGACCAGACCACCACCACCACCAGCAACAATTACTCTCATACCTTCATCCAGTGAAACTTTTCTTTCTCGTTTTAAAAGCATTTCCCTTACTTTAAACATTCTATCAGTTTCATTTATTATCGTACAATATTATATGAGATATTGGAGACTGGTTAGGGAATAGGGACGGACAGTCAGGGCCAGGGATGTTCTTATCCGCTTTCAGCAAGTTCCATTTCCTGCAAACATAGAACAACTAAATAATATTTTGCGTCTTACTTTACACCTGTATGATCAAGTGATTTTAGATTCTTAGCATTCTCTCATCACTTCGTTTTAAAGAGGGATAAAAAGTCCCGTCTCTCAAGTCATCCTGTCCTCGAGCTTTTCCTTGTCGTAAATATTATTCTCCTGTACCTAATATGTTTTCTAAATGCAAAATGAAATTCAAGGTAGCCTTTTACAGTAGTAAGTAAAGGAGTACCACTGGTGATGGGGTATATGTTGATATATTGCGAGGTTGATAATGTGGAAAATTATTATTATTGTAAAAGGAAAGATAATGGCGGTTGGGTGGCTACTTAGTGGGGGTGGGGATGAAGACAGGGAACTGCGTTTGTGTTGGTGCTGTTTGCGATGTTTGAATTGTTGGATTGTATATTACCATTGTATATTATATTACAGGGAGGCTATAATCACATTTAAATTCTCATCAGTAGGATGAGCATTGGCTGCTGCTTAAACGTGTGCATGTGTTCTAATAGCCTCTAGGCGAAGAAATGAACTCAAGAGAAACATCTCAAGACATTGAACAGAAAGAAGAGAGGATATTCGAGAGAACAGAAATGTTATCCTTCTCATTTATGCTATGAAAGGAAGGACAAGCAACAAGTTCGAGATGATAAATAATTGTACGAAATAAAAGTAGAGGAAGAAATGAGAGAGAGTTTTTAGAGAGAAGGATTTCAACATTTCGTTGGTGGTGGTGGAACTGGTGGATGGATTTCATACACATGGTTTAACATGGCTCAAAGAAAATAGAAAACTTGCCTCTTCTCATCATATCAAGCCTATGATCCAGCCTTTTTAAAGTTGATGTTAGTTAGTAAACTGGGATCTTGTGGGGGACGAACAGCAAGGGTACGGGTGATGGTCCACACAATAATAATATTGTGATATAGAAAGGTTCTACCTCATCCCATTGTGAATGGAGTTAGTTAACTTATGTAGTTGTGGAGTTGTAATATTAGGAGGTTGGGGTATCGTTCTATGGTATGAAAGTAGTTTGCCGTATGAAAGTGGGTTGCTTAGCTTTGCTGTATTTGTATTCAATTTAGGTGGTAGAGTGTCGATGCTAAAGCTTTTAGATGGGACCCAGTCTTTTTACTCGATTTTTTGTCGAAAGAAAGGTCTAACTAACTTGGATTTAACATTAGGAGAGTAGGGATTTGTATGGGGGTTTAGTTTCACTGTGCCGGTTCACATGTTATTTTTTAGTTGTAGTCTATCTCTGCAAATGTACTTGTTGGATGATAAGGCTGAAGGATGAAGTTAAGTGAGAACATGTACAAGTATTTTCCCTCTGTGGTTCCCTATACTTGTTCTCCGTCCCCCCTTCCTGTTTAAAGCGTGATTGTAAATTGGACTCTCTCAGCTCTGCTGAGTTGGAGAGTTGAATAGTTGGGAAACTGGGAATGTAACACGAATCAGTTATTCCACTGCTTTGTAGATCCTTTTCCTCCTTTCTCATCAGATTAGAATATGAGAGAGTTGTTGTGTTGTAATGATGAGATGACGATCGTACATTCGCATTCGTATGGGAATCCCATACTATGGTATTTTAAAAGAGCTCAGAGAGATGAGAATGATGAGGAAAGGAGAGGAGAGAGCTGGAGAGAGATGTGAAATTGTGGAGGGATGAGCAGAAGGCTAAATTACATTTAAATACCACTCTATTCAGTATAAGTTAAGGATGATGATATGGGGATCGTAAATGGACAAGGGCAAATGAGGTAACCTAAAATTTGAGACCTTTCATTGCAACCTTTTGAACATCCTCCATCTGACTATGACTATAACTAGTGGTTGGAAAGATTATGACTACCACCGACATCCTTCTACGATAATCAGGAGATCTGTGCTGACTTTGCTATCCTAACCTCGTCCTCCTCTCTTTTCTATTTAGAACCTTTAAAATGGGTTCTTAGAAAGGAAGGAAAACATTGGGCTCGTCTCCCCCTCTCCACTTTCCGCTTTCTGTCAATGTCTTAAATTGTAAAAAGAAGGCCTGGTTGGGTTACATCTTACATGGACTAATACAAATATCTTACCTCGTTTCTCTTTAGCTAAAGGAATAAGGGACTTGGATTTTTTCATGCGAGAATGATAATGAAAATAATGGAGAGGAAAGGAGAGAAGTGGTGGTGGAAACTGTTGATGGTGACGACGGTGACTTGGCTTCTATCCCCTGTCTTATACCACCACCTCTCGAATCTAAGATATTCGGCAAGACTACTGTTCAAGAGGATCTATAGATGTGGGATAGCTTATGGCTTATATGAAATGCTCTTTAGACTCCTTGAATAGAAAAGACTTTGAAAGCTTCCAACTACGACGATCATCTACTAGAGTTTCTCTTCTCTCCTTTTCGTGTGGTGGGATTTTTTTGGGCGTTTATTCACTTGTGAGCTTTTTTGGGTCCGTGGGTCTTCTACAATCTGTTGAATGAGGTTCATACGTCTTACGTGTCCCATGTTGGTTGTGGGGACGTGTAAAGAAATTTTAGGACTCTTAAGGGTGGAGGGTTGGAATATGATTCACTCTCTTAGAGCTAGAGAAAGAATCATTAATCCACTTCCTGGGACCCCGACCCTACTATCTACGATGTTAAAGAACTAAGGAGACGATGTTATGTATGTAAATTAAATGATACGGATAGAGTCGTCCAGGCCCAGAGTTCACAAATTCAAGATTAATGCTTTACACTTTATAATTGGGTTATGATTAAAGGAATCGTGTTGTATCATATTGTAAGATGAAAGTCAGGTAAATTTTCAAACTGTTTGATGTTTGTGTATTTAAGTATTGGACATTGGTGGGGTTAAAGGTCCAAGATAGGTTTACATTCCGCTGCAGAATTGCCGTTTTTTGACATGCTTTCCTCTCTGCATAGTATGCATTTTTTTTCTTGAGATTAGGGAAGAATTAGAATTACTGCCTTCACTAAAGATAAGTGGCATAATTGTGATATTTCATGTAATAAGCGTATGGATGAATCGAGTAAAAAATCTATTTAAAAGTGATTGTCCAATGTAGGGCAAGCATGAATCATAAGGTCGGGGAAAGTTGCCCTAGAAAATGAACAGTAATGCATATTGAATGAACATGTATAGCATAATATATAGAAATTTCTGTCCTACACATACATACACATACACATTCAGTATTAACTACTCATACATGTTCTAAATTATGTTTTACTATGTTGTATGTTCTAAAAACCGCTTGACTTTAATAATGTTTTAAATTGTTTTTTGTAGGACCTTCGTGGAAATTATCTGGATCATGACAGCAGATCAAATCAAATGGGAGGAGACTCCTCAGAACCGGAAAACCTTTCGATGGCTTCAACGGAAATCCGAGTTAAAGCAGAAGTGGACTTTCCAACGATTCTTAGTATGGAAGGAGGGGACCCGGACCGTATGGACGACAGCAATGCAGATGAACCACTCTTTACCTCCACTATGACCCATGATGAGACAATCGAACGAGGCTCTGTATTGGCACGACTTAATGCAGCAGTATCGGAAAGCCAACAGGGTCAGGATCAGGACATTGACGTAGACGTTGTTGGGGATGTGGATCAAGATGTTGACGTGGATGGAGATCTAAATGATAATACTCTTAAGCTCAATTCAACCGGCCCTAATTCTGACGGGTCGTCTCAAGAATCAATTGGTCAGCAAACAGAAAAACGGCGAAAGTTATTCCGATCGGCCCATTTAAATGCCACTCCGAACAATAACACGGGTGGTAGTACTCGCCGTGAGCGAAATAAAAATGGAAATGTTTCTGCCGGAAGTGAAGGCCGCCTATCAATCAGTGGAGGTGGAAAAAGTAAGCAGAGATCATTCAACAGTGTTGCAGAAGGAAGTGGTCCATCGTCTCCCTTGAATAATAATACCGTGAGCAATAATAACAACAACAACCATGAAAAATCATCATCTCCCTTACCTCCTAAACGAACCCGATCTGTTACCAATGCTATGGCAAAACAGGGTAGTCACAGTAATACCACTTCTCCTACTGGAGGACAAGAACAGAAGGTGAAGGCTGAAAGCAGTAGCAGTGGGTCCCCCAATAGTAGCTCGGTAAGACATTCTGTATAATATTGATGAAAATAATTGTCAGTATTCCTAAAAAGGATGAAACTAACCTTTGCTCCATTTGTAATTCATCAGGTTGCTCTTCTTGCAAAAGTTGGTACAAAAATCACAAACACCCGAACAAAGACACCTCATCTTCAGATAATTCCAGAATCAGGGGTGTTACGATGTTCAATGTGTCACTATGAATGTGCTTCGTATGATGATTACAAGAAACATGAGAAAGTACATCAGCCAAACTTTTCATGTCAATACTGTGGCAAGGGTTTCTTCATCAAATGGAACCTCATCGCTCATCTTCGTACTCATACTGGAGAAAAGCCTTTCACCTGCTTTTTCTGCAATGGTTCTTTTAGACAGAAGGTAACCATATTAGTATTATTAATAGCTATAAAGCATATCTTAGTAATAATGTTCTTTAATAACGGATTATTTGTTTCCAGGCGCACTTGATCAAACACATCAGCTCTGTCCATCGATACGAAGGGGATAAGAAAATTAAGATGGAAACGGTAGCAAAAGGAAAGTCTGCTACAAGCGGAAATGTATCAGATAGTGCAGAATCTCCATCGGCTGGAGGGAAAGAAGATTTCAATTGCTGCTTCTGTGGGGAACCTTTCGAAGACAAGGATGGAATTCGGCGACATATTTCTCAATTCCATCGTGATCTCCTAACCCGCTCTCAATAAGCAATGGGTGCAGTTGAATAATCGACTAAAGTCGTTTTAATTATAACCCGTCCGTAGTTAAGAGGTTACATCCACCAAACTAATTTGCTTTCAATTGATAAAAGTGAAAGTCAACTAACACCAATCATATCAAGAGTTTCCTTCGTTTTTAAGCCGCACTCCCGAGTTGATTTGGCGGGCATATAAGAGTTATTTTATTTCTATTATATTAATTAACTGAGTTTTTTTTAATACTTTAGGTTACTCAAGTACTTAAGATATTTCGTTTCGTTCTGTTTATGCCGGTTCGGTAATTTAGAACCCTGGACTTACAATTAGTTTATATGACAAGGAGATAATTTGGTTTAGCTTCATTTTGTTACAATGGGATTTTGGAAGAATTAAATAACGACTTCGTTTTTTTTGCTCAATATGATTAGGTGTCTTAGGATTTTGACTAGTTATGGACATTTTTTTTCAATTGCCTAAACGGGAAGTGTTAACTTTTTTCGAGAAAGTGCCTGTTTCTGCTTAATCGTGCCTTCAACTATAGTAAGTTGAATCTTTTGACAACTAATGTTCATGACTCTGAAGTTTATTTGATTGTATTCTATATTCAATGAATTTCAATGGTTATGAAAAAAAACTATAAATTTATTTTTCATTCCGCTTATAAAGATTATTATTATTGTTCATATTATTATTACAAGAATATTGAATGGGGCACACGTGAAAGAAATTCGACAAGATCATTATGACAGAATATATTCTCAATATTCTGGCCGCTTAAGGGTAATAAATGTACAATATAAACTGTAAATAATTTAAAGTCCTCCTGCCTAATGCCTAAAAATCAATTAAACAGGCGCTAACAAATAAGTAATCTGTCCGTCGTTACTGTCATGAATAAGGTAGCTTTGAAGGTGCCTATATATTAAAATATTACAATGTAAGAACAAATCAGAAATCAAAACAAGTGTCTTAGAACCATTACCTTACTGTTTTTACATTGATATGTACATGTGGAAAAAAGCTGGATATATTAACAAACAAATAAATCATATATTTAGTATTAAATACCTAAAAGTGATGGACTACTAAAGTCTCACTAAACGAGGACAAAATCTATTCGAAATATTTAATAAACTATGTTGGTGTAAAATTAATATATAATACCTGGATTCAAATCTATCAGTTCGTTTTTTGTTTCGAAACAAATCGCACTGACAAAAAAATGTTAGTTAGTTATAAATTTATATTTGATAGGAGGATTCGAGAATCCAAATACGGAACTGAAAATGTTGGCCTGCTCTTCCAAACTAAAAATATCTTTTCAGACATTTTCGCAACACAGTTAAAGCCTTGATGTTATGTTAATAAAATATTATATTACAATTAAAGTCGCGTCCGTATTTCGAGTAGATTGGAATTATTCTTTAAATGGTAATTGTGATTAGTTATGTTCATTAATTAGTTTAGCTTGAATAGATTTTCTCATTCTGTTCCTTAAAATTGTTTTCACTCGAGTTACATTAATATTAGTAATCGTTATGCTTTATTTATTTAAAAAATAGATTTCAGGAAATATTGCAAATTTATGTGTTGTAATTTGTAATACTTTTTACTGTCACGGTTGCAAATTTTAAATAAAAAACTGAACAATAAAATTGCAGCTTGGTTATTTTAAAGTTATCTCATGGCATAACACACATCAGTCTAAAGTCAATTTGGGTCAGTGAATGTTAGTCTCTGTTCTTTAACGTCGTTTCAGAACTCTCAAAATCAGAAATCAATATTGTACACGAAGTACGTAGATATTTTGTATTGAAAACAACAGTTTATTCAGATAATGTCACTATTTACAAGCGTTATGCATATTTCCGCACACATCAATATATACAACTAATAATTATTATATACATTGGCAGTCGGCACCCGAATCAGACTATAATATAATCATACTAACATAAACAGTACTAAAGTATAACTTGATTAACTTTCATCCGCTCTCGTGTAAATATATCGATTTTGAAAGTTTAAATGAGAGAGAAGGAAATCCTATTACATACTGATATGATTGAAACGTTGAGATTGAACTCGTTTGAAAGAGGTTAAATAATTAACTAGGTATTACATGGTTAAATAATTAAAGTTAATTAGGATTAAGAAGTTATTTGTCCTCCAACTGCATTTCCTCGGCCGCGGCAGCAACGAACGTGAGGGTGAAGAGGTTCAAGTCGTTCTTCCTCTTATCGGCGTTTTCCATCACTTCTTCGTGGTTCGCCTCCTCTTCCGCGTCAAAGTCCAGGATGCATTCGTTCGTGATGAGACTGAAACCGAAACAGCGGATCCCGCAATGACGAGCTGCTATCACTTCCGGAACCGTACTCATTCCTACAAAAATAATTAGTTAATTAATTAATTAAAACTTTAAATATTACTGCAGATGACTACAGGGCTAAAGTCTCCAACTGAACCTTGGACAAACTTACCAACGGCGTCGATTCCTAGGATTTTCATGAGCCGGAGTTCGGTGACGGTTTCGAAAGTTGGTCCTCCGACCATCGTGTAAACGCCCTCGTGGAAAAAGTCCGTCATTCCTAAACCAGCTGCAACTCCTTTCCCGATTTTGCGGAGATCCACATCATAGGCTTTGTTCATGGCGATGAACCGTGGTCCGAATCTGAAATTGGTATTCATAAACATTAGAGCGAAATTCAGTTACTCTTTATATGATTCATGCATTCTATTTTAAAGTTTATACACAATCCTATTCGATGTAATGGCTTAATCAATTGCGAAAGGTTGGTAAGATACCGTTGCAAACGTACATCAAGAAAGGATAAAACTACACCAGATAAGGCTTCAAATAACATGCAATGTCGTTTCCCGATACATGGGAGTCGTTTTGTATAAGAATCTCGTATTTCCCCAACCATAGAGTAAAATCATTTATATTGTCGAATAGCAATTAACTGTAACTTTCCAACAATTTATCACAAATCTAGATTTACTATTAGAAAACATTGTGACTTCTGACTAAAACGGTCCCATATTTACCTCTTTATCCAAGAAAAAGTCATGATATGAATCGCTTTCCGAAATTTTTTTTTTAAGTAGTCAACTGTTCGAAAGTTTGTACGAACAGACGGGTCCTTATGAGATTTAATTAAACCTACAGGTAGTTTTAATTAAGTTTGTAGGAAACAAAAGATAGTTGGGGCTAGAAATTGCTATTTTAGTTTTCGTGGATCTGTTCTTATTTAAATGCATGCAACGTTGATTTGTACACTGGCCCAATGTGCTACCTTTCGTCATTGTGACCCCGAAGAGGAGAGTCGCCGCCCATTCCTGGGAAGTTTACGTGGTCTTTGATGATCATGATGTCCCCACATTTGTAATCAGGATTAAGACCACCTGCCGCATTTGTTACGATCATCATTTCAATCCCAAGTAATTTGAACACTCGAACTGGCATCGAACACTGCGGATTTAAGAAACATTTTCAATAAACTATTTACAACAACTACCTTATCAACATCTTTCCACTCTTTTCTATTTTAAGTCCATTTTAATGACAGCTACCATTTTTTATTGGCTAACAAATTACAATGATACCATAAACTTCTTATGATCGTTATACGTGAAAGTAAACACTTATTTCCAGGGATGTCCAAGATACTTCGCAAGATACAAGTTACAAGTTACAAGTTACAATTTTGTATCTAGTAACTTGTATCTTGAGTAGTGTTTGAGTTCGAGAGTATCTTGTAACTTGTATCTTAAGGCTCTGAAGCAGAAAGTAACTTGTAACTTGTAACTTAGACTTTCTTACAATGTAACAGTATCTTGTAACTTGTAACATTGGAAAAATAAAGATAGCTTGTAATTAAGTTACAAGTTACTTCAGTTTTAAAGCTTCAAGCATTTCTTTGGTTACCCCATAACTTATAAATAAAAACTCAAAGCGGCCGCACGCATGCTATATGTGTTAATAATAACACCAGGTAATGTGGAGTTTCTTTAATCCTCTCTGCTCGAGAACCCAAGCATCGCTCTTACACTTTTGCTTAAACATTTGGATTTCGGTTTACGTTTGCATTGTTGATGGAGTCGGTCGTTTGAACTTTGAAGTCTGTCAATTTATTTAATTTTAAATATTGTAATTAAAAAGCAAACTTGTAAAGGATTCAGATTCAAATCTACCATTAATATTAAATGGTTATTATTATTATTTCAAAGTCGGACAAAGACAAGGCAATAACGTAACTGCTCTATGTGAAACGGTCCAAACAACAAAACCTTTAGAGGAGGAGTCACGTCGACGTCCAACTTTTTAATTAATTAAGCTTAGCTGGTCAGTAGTAGTTAAGCAAAATGGATGAGCTAACGGCATTGTTTTTAGCGACAGATTTGTCAGAAAAGTCAGGAAATCTCGACACCACGGCTGCAGCTGTATTGATTCCGAATACTAAAATGGAAAACGTTGATGATTTTTTCGAATTCGTAGAATTCAATGCCACTGTCACTAGTCACTGCATTGAGAAGCTTGCAAATGAGATTAAGCTGCAGGTCATTAATTATTTCAGCGACCCGAATGACGATGTAAACGTGTTTAACTTATATCCAAATATAAAACAAGTATTTATCAAATATAATACGCCACCTCCTTCATCAGCTCCAGTTGAACGACTTTTTAATTCATGATCTTCTGTCCAAATCCACGGCGTCTGGCAAGGGACATAACCCAAAGGTCAGAGACCAAATCGTCTGATTTTTTTACGGTCGAACACACAACTAATATGAATTTTCGATTTTTTACAAAAATTCAAATCTTTAGATTTCCATAAAGTACAACTAATTTGCATTGTAAAACTCGAAGAATTCGAAAATCGGCCACAAATCGACCTTTTATTAATTTTTGAAAAAGTCAATTTTCGCGATTTTTTTATTTCATGATTTTTTTTAAATGACCAGGATAAACTACCGCAGATATTTCTTGCAGTTTTGTGGTTCATATTAGTTGTGTGTTCGACCTAAAAAAAATCAGACGATTCAGGCTCTGACCATTAGGTGATGTCCCTTGTTAGTGACGGAAACTTTTAACTATTAGCATTGTTAAAAGTTAATAAATTTTAAATCCTTGTTGCATAGTTTAGCATAGCATTAAAAGAAAATACGTAGTATATTGTAAATGGTTGTAATTTGTAACTTGAAATGTAACTTAAATACTGTAATTGTAACTTGTAACTTGAGTGATAAATTCTATGCGATGTAACTTGTAACTTGTATCTTGAAGGCAAGAAGACAAAAGTAACTTGTAACTTGTATCTTGAGCCTTCGCTACAAAGTAACAGTAATTGTAACTTGTATCTTGAGCCTTTGCTACAAAGTAACAGTAATTGTAACTTGTATCTTGATACCATGTATCTTGGTCATCCCTGCTTATTTCTAACTAAATATCACATACATTTCAGTACACAAACTCGCGATACAATATTATCATCAACATCATGGAACTCAAAACAGTTTGAAACCAGGTCTTTGGTTAAGATGTGATTAACCTGGTTAGATACAGAAGGAGTTTAAACATAACCAGTGTAATTTTGTTTAATTTTAATCAAACAATAATCAAACCTATATGCATTTATCTAGAGCAGATTGGGATTATAATTCTTTAGTGACGATGCATGACATAATTATATCGTATGTCACTAAACGTAAGTCGTACGACTATTCTGAAATTGAAATCTGCAATTGTAAATTGTCCTTCAACTTTGTTCAATAATTCAGCCACTCCAGATAACCTTAATCTTAATCATGAGTTCAATCCATTAGCTCGACACTCGATGCAAATATGATATCAATTCCGAATTTCATCAACCTACTCAGCTTTTTTGATGTGATACTTATGAATCATGACGTATAGATATAAATGACTTGTCTGATGACGTATTAAATTAATTTTTAAATAGTGAATAATAATTAACCTTCCAAAGGGGATAGCCTTCATAGAAATGGAAGCGTCCCTGCATGCAAATGACGGGAACTTTTCCCATTCGTCCGACGACCAACTTTCCAGCATGTCCTGGGACGGTTGAGACGGGGAAATGTGGGATTTCTTCGTAAGGAAAGTCAACTTTCTCGTCCAAACAATTCGCCAGTCCCCCCAAGCCTGATCCACAGATTATCGCGATCTTTGGACGAAGATTCGTTTTTGACAGAATGTGCTTAGCACTTTCCGACAGCACTTCGTAAGTGTACCTATTAAAAAAAAAAAAAAAAATCAGTAAATTATTTTCATCCTTTCACTTAAGTCAGCAAATTTAAAATCCATACATTATACATAACAAACAAAACCACCTTCAACCCCTTTCATATACATTGTCATAAAGTTATGAAGTTGTGAAAGGTTTGAGATATGGCTTTCACAAATTGAACTATATTCGTATGGGGCAAACTGAACTTAAGCCTTTTAAAGAACACGCGAATATGAATATGCAAAGTTGATTAATTTTAAAGTCCCTACCCTCATTGACTCGTAGGCTAACCATTTTTTTCTCCCTCTACAGAAGGTCTCATGATTAAGCTATTCAAGGGGCCAAATGAGTTTTACCCGGCGAGTCAAGGAGGATAGAGATTCTACAGGCTATTGGGGGCTAAGGAGTGGTAACTGGGGATATCTTATGTCCGATCCCGATAAAAAATACTTTCAAATTCTATTGCAATCACTTTACATTTCTAAATAGGGGTCAGTTTGTTACTAATTTAAATTATGAAACGAAATGTCTCTTAATTTCCTGAAGTCTCTTAATGATTAAAATCGTATAAAATGAATGATTACGGATTCTCGTAGTTTCCAAGCGTGGCAAGTGATTCGGATTCCATCTCTCCATTTCCGTCGTAATTATTGGAATTCCGGTGTCCATTTCCGTTCCTTAGCATTTCAAGCTTCGCCTTCTGCTTTTCAGCCACCGTCACTTCGTTCATCAAGTCTTCCACGACGCTGAGGCACATCCCTCCGTTCGAGAACTTTCGTGACGACATCCTAACCCTCAATTAATTATTACGATAATTAACTATAATTAACTTCTGTTTCCTCTACAATTATACACTCTTCAATCTCAACCTTTTCCTCTAAACCAGTTGTTTTCGAGATCTTTAAAAAATAAAGTTGCTACTTCTAAAAACTTGATTAGTACAAAGTAATTGTGTTTTAAAATGCAGGAGCTGAGTAGTTTTAGGTGAGATTCGGTTGATGAGATGTTTGATACTAAAGGGGATGGAGGATGACTAAGAGCCTTTTATATTCAACTGAATCAGCCATAATCTCAATACTTTCTAATGGATGGGTCATCCCATCTTGATTATTCCTCCTCCTCTCAAGTTAAGTTAAGCCCTGATGAGAGCCATGGATTTGTCAAAAATCTAATGTGGCTGGAATGGATTATAAATCCGTGAGATATGTAACAATGCTATAACTTATTTTGTCACAAGATGCAATTGTATTTTGATTATTCTGTTTTGAAGCAGTTCATAAATCACGGTAATCCGGTCTGAACTAATAAACTTTGTAGATAAGAAAGATAATAATAATTGGTGACTAAAATCGTTTTGACCTAGTAAAGTAGGTCCAAAGGTCAATGATTGCTTGATGCATAAAAATTACAATATTTGATAATGTGGCAAGGAAAAGAAAGTGGACTTTTCCCATCTTCGCTCCCGTTTCGGTTTTGTCGTAAAATGGATAGGGAGTTAACATTGGGGGAGTCAAAAAATAGTATTACGTTGGAATCAGTCTTCCGCACGTCAGAAGGGGAATTTGCCACAGGAATCCCTGAAATACCGCACCCTTCTTGACCTTCCCACATACTTTACCGGGTCGAAATGATTTTAGCCAATAATCCCCATATTTAATTTATTGGTTTAAGTTGCTTCTCAGTTAATTCACTCATTTGAGTTTTTAAAATACTTAACTCATTTTTTCATGGAATATCAGCACATCATCCCGAATCCAGATGAGGAAGTAATTTATGATCAACCCAACTAGACAAAGCCACAATACATGAAATTACAGTTTGTAAATTTTCCAGGTCATGTTTTATCCTCAAGTCGTTGGAGTTTGGGGACATGATTCCAAAACATATGGATAATCACCTCTTGGAGAGGAATTGACGACTTTCCGTTCAGGATGAAGGTATTTTCGCTGATCCGCATGATACGTTGTTGGAACACACGGGCCATATCATATTTCATGTATGACAGTTATTGTCAATCATCCGCTTCAATGTATTAAAAGAAGGCGTAGTTAAGCTAAAAAACGAAGTTAAAATATTTCCAGATAAGGACTTGTATATATCTTGTAAACTTATCTAATAAATCGGAGAGTCGACCCTGACGGTGACAGAAAATCAGTAATCAGAAGAGGTTAGTAATATTTATTCGGTAATAGAGATCGAGGCAGAGGCCTAAAAGAGACTCCTCATTGGCTCCCAACCCTAATCACTTTCTGATAATTAAAGCTCTATAAATTACAGCATCTGTTTCCCTTTCTAATCCCTTACTTAATCCAAATCCCAAGTCCATCTCCTTCAACATTTATCAATGATATCGGAATATTCTGACGACTCGTAGTTTCAAACTTTAACTTTAACCCCGACGGATAACGTCCCATCGGGTTATCGTAAGACTTCTTGCAACATCCACCACAATTATCATCATCTCATGCCATCATTTACTTACATTACTACATTAAGTTGTCCAGGCCATGAAAACCAGGATTTTTGACGCCTTCTAATCAGTTAATATCGGCATGGCACATCCTATCAACTAACCTCGTCACCTCATTGAGTGTATCGAATATTAATGTCACAAAATTCGGGCTAATTTGGGAACTTGGATTGGGTGAAATACAATTAGTTGTATTTGGTTGTCAGTATCATTATAGTATGATATTGTTATGTAAGGAGTAAAGATAGTTAAAAAGTAATAGCGATGGTAATTCGGATTCGGATGAATAGGAAGGGTGAAGTTAGTTACGTTTGTAGCAAAAGTAAAGGGTGACTTACGAGCTTCACGGCTAATTTCACCCCCCCCCCCATCACGATTCTCACATATTTTACAAAAAATCCAAGATTTATTCGTTCATAAAGTCATTGTGCTAGTTGACTCACCGGGTAAAACTCGTGCTGTCTATTCGTATAGCATTATCTATAACCAATTGCTTTAAAATAGTGCTCGCTTAAGTGGACCAAACGAGTTTTACCCGGCGAGTCAGCGAACACAAGGAGTCTCATTGACGTTTAAAGCTGACTATCAGTTCACTATAGTCCCTCCTTGACTCGCCAGGTAAACCATGTTTCGTCTATATGTTGTATAGTTTAACATGAGACTAGCTAAATAAAGAACGAATATGCATTCGTTTATATTAGTATTATTGCACTTTAGAATAGGTTTATCACGTGCATCTTTTACTTGGGGTTTATGAGGCAAACGGGGTTGTGAAGTCGGGGTCAATAAAGATTGATATAGCCTGTTACTATCGCATTTCTACTTTTCTATTTGGAATATATTAAAAACAACTGTTATTAATTCATTTTTCCTTGTTCTGTCTTTAATTGCCATTTAAAAATTATAATTCCTTTTAGGAGAGGCGTAATAAATTGGAGGAAAGGTGTAATTTATTCCTGCAAAACTGGATATGAAACATTAAGCCCCCTTCACAATGTTTATAGAAACTAATAGTCAAAAATTAGCATACATGATCCGCATTTAAAAAGTTAGACTGTATTTTCGAAGGTGGGTAACTACCAATACCAACCAACCTAACAAACTAAAATCTGATTAAATTGTGACGCTATTGGGATTTATTATTATTTAAATTGTTTTTCTATTTTTATCACCTGTATTTAAAAAGAGATTTTAACATTTGATTGCCGAATATTGATTTCATAATAACAATGTTGTGTTATTAGATGAGATGAATGGATTGGAAATGACGTCTGCCGCAGTTGTTGCTCCCAATCAAAATCTGCTTTTTTACATCTTGAATTGCGTGTTAGTTAAATAACCCTTTCATTTCATACCCCATCGTTTCTAGTGAAATTAATCATATTGCGATTTAGATTATTCAAATGTTAATTACTAGGTTGAATAATCGTTTTAATGAATATTTAAATAACCACTCATTATTGCCCTTTAACTTCAGATTTCGAAATATAGCATTGTATTTGGACCGAGTATCTACTCATAAAAGAGACGCCAGATTTATCAAAGTCATCAGCTTTCTTCTCAAAGGCAATTGGATTTGAAAAAAATGACGAATGAGGGCTGTTCATATTCGACTCTAATTTAATTGTTTTTATTAGTATTTTATTAGGATACAATGAATGTACAATGAATCAGTGTTCTACCTAAAACAAACAATAATATATATTTTTAGTAGTAGTTTCAATTAAAAAATATTTACATACCATGTGTTATGAATTAGGTAGCTCTTCTCCAACACTCAATTATAAACAGATACAGACTATTCCCTAGTCGATTGAACAGATTAATGCTAAAAAAAGTTCATTCATTGGAAATATTTGGAAAAGTCAACATATATTTATATATTTCTGTGAACATAATTTAAGAGATTAGATATGTCTAATATAGAGTGGTCTCTGAGTGTACGAATTTAATCTGATCAACGTGCCTTCGTCTTGACCTTTTTCATGATTTGCTAAGAAAGAAGGTGGGACAGGCAGGATTCACAAAAATGATATTATAAACCCAGTTTTATTCCATCCATATTAACATTTAAATCAAATAATTTACTACAGTTTCCTGAAAATCCACCATTGTTTTTTGTTATTTCTTATTATAACAATAATATAGACTTAGGTGTCAGACGATTTAAGGGATCTATTATGCATGCACAAATATGCTATTTGAAGATCATAAATAACGAAAAAAGTCTAGTTTTTTTAGCCCACATTTCACTGACGACTATTGTGAGAGTTAACAATATAATTTTCGTAGTTATAAAATTCAACTATTTTTATCTATATCAATCGCTGGACACCCTTCTTAACGGATTACTTCTCTTCAATCTCATAAAATACATCTGTAGCGTCAAATATTTTGCCAGTATTTCTGTTTTCACATAACATCTTGACAGGTTTAAGTCTGTTTATAAGGTTATATATGCAGCATACGGATTTAGAACTATACTAGGCAGCCAGAGGCCCGTATCGGGCCATACTGGAGCTCAGCCAATAAGCGATAGTATTATAGTATTTAACTTCAGACATAGGCCCAAGACAAAGGTGAATCTCAACCCCCACAAATCCGAAACTTCAAAGCCCCCACACTTAGTAGCCTCCGTATTCTGGTCTCTTATATTCTCTTTCTATATGTCGACGACGGACAGGACCTCAGAACTCCTGTTAACCTGTACGACACTACTTTAAAGTTTATTGCTATCCCGGCCCGGTACCTAAAATAGCTGATAAGAGCTTTTCCGTGGAAGAAGAACATGTCATTTTTGATGAGCAAGCGAGTGAGCGAGATTTTAAGACCCTTTAACTTTTGGTTTTAAACAATTAAATTAAACAATGTGCAATGTTTTTAAAACAACACCTGCACCTCCACACTTTCTTTAAAGCGATTGAATGAATTTTTGAAGAGATTTCGATAATTTAAACAGCTTTAAAGGCCATGGGCTCAAAATTTTAACTTAACCGAAAGTTTTCACGGTGGTAGGAGATGTGAATCGCTATATCACACGATGATTTAAAAATTTCGATGACATGGAATGTTTTAAGGTCAATGTGTTAAATTTTAAAATTCCAACTCAAACAAAAGCTTCCTCAGTGAAAGAAGATGTAAATCGATGTATCAGGCGATGATTTAGAAATTTTGGCGACTTTGACCGTTTCAAGGTCAAGGGGTCAAAACTTCAAAATTCCAACACAACCAAATGATTTCTCGGCAAAAGAAGTTGTCAATAGATATGTCACACGATAATTTCAAAATTTCGACAACTTTGACCGTTTCAAGGTCAAGGGGTCAAAATTTTAGAATTCCAACATTGCCAAAGCATTTTTAAAAGTACTGCGGTGTAAATCGATATGTCGCACGACCGTTTACATACAATATTATGTTAGGTCAGGTTAGCCCAGGTCACAGGTCATGGAATTTCAAAAGGTCATATCACCTACGCCAGTTCAAACTTTTTTAAAGAATTTTTGGTTATTTCAGTTTTTTGTTTAGTCAACCCAGTAAAAAACGTATAGCTGGAACATCAGTTACCCACAGACGGCTAATTTTATGTATATGGATGCGTGGTAGAAAAGATCTGAAACAAAAAGGTAAAAGTACTTTACGAGTTATGTTTGGCCCAGATAATTTTCCACTCAACATGTTTTAAGGATTAAAAGTAGATTGATAATAGAATACAATCCATCTTTGATGATCAACAAATCATAAATATTAAGTGACCATGCAATGGATGCTGAAAGGTCCGTCGTGGTCTCATAAGCTGAATTCTAGACTCACAATCAGAAGGCCAACGGATAAGAGTATCATGTGACTCGTCCAGAAACAACAGAAGACAAGAAGGTTATGACCTTACCAACATCCATTCAAATTAACTGACGGAGTAGAAACTGTCAAATCTTTAACCTCTTTTTTTACGACCTTTTATGAGCCCACAACTTATTCTTTTTGACCCGAGGCCACCTTTTTATTCTCCAGCCACACCATTCAATATCTGGATTAAAATTAAATAATTATATATTTATTCTTGTAAAATTAGTAACTATATATTATTTCAATGTATCAGCAAATAATCTTGAAGCAAAGAGAGAAGCAGTGCGGGCACAACCGCACCAACTTTCTCCAGATAATTATTTTATCGCCTCCCCTAGAAAAAAGCACGAAAATTCATACCAGTTTGTATTTTATTTATGCAATTACTACGATTTTTTGTGTCTTTTATTTATACCAAATCTTTGCAATTTCGAAGTACCAATGAAGCATATGACGAAAATTAAATGTTTATTTGGAAGATTTTTGCCAGCACACAAGCTGGAAAGAAAATGTGAATATTGTACAAATATCTTTCATGAAATCAAAGAAATGATTGAATTACTGCTTATAAAATTTCCAATGTTTTGCTTCAATTAGTTTATAATTTTCAAATTTAAATTCTTTCAGAGTAGATAATACTTCTCTTGAACCATATTGAATTTTATTAATGAGCATCGTTCTCTGTCCTAAAATTTAACTGATAATAACTGAGAGGTTTCATATAGACTCCAAAAAATCAAGAAAAATTAAAAAACGGAAAACATAATTGCTCTTAATCTCCCAAGTAAAGTCGCTATTTATGCAGACTTTATCCCTTGGTCGGGAACCCTATAACTTTAGACGCACCAACAATACTTTCCTAACAGAACTCGAAGGACAAACCTTTTTTATGTACCCTTGCACATGTAGGCAGTAAAAGTTTAGAATATTAGAATTTAGAATGTATGTATGAATTCAGAAATAAAACCAAAACAATGATGGGAGATGATAAAATAATGTGTAAATACATCTTAAACTTGGATGTCAAATGTAAATTTAGCCATAGGAAATCGCTTTTTGAAATGGGACGGTTTTGATATTAATGGGATGGTTATAATGGGTCAGTTTTCTCCGCATTCTATTTCCCATTTCAAGTGTCAGACTGTCAAGTGTCAATTCACATTACTCCGCAGTTCCGAACTCCACTACAACTTTCTTCCCATTCTGGCCCTACCTGCTCACAATATAAATAAACCGTTGCAAACGCACATCGACAAAGGGCGAAACGAAACCTAGCAAGACTTCAAATACCATTTAAAGTCGTTGTACCACACAAGGGAGTAGTTTTTTTTACTAGTAATTAATCGCACTTGTTTGTACCTTTACAATAATGTATGACAAATACAGGGTGCTAATTGTAAAAAATTAAAACTTTAACGTTAACCCCGTTAACCCTTTGACCTTAGACCTACACGGACCTCGCACTAACTTGAACTCCACTGGAAGGTCATAAATGGATTCTCGAAAAATGAATTTCATAATAATCTACCGTTCAAAAGTTAGAGTGCGAACGGACGGACGGACAGACGGACAGAGTGAACCCATCCAAGGGTTTCACCCTGTAGTAATCCATTATCGAAATGGAAACCATAACATTATTATCTACTACGACTACAACCTTCAATTACCTCTTATTCATATTACTTAAATCATATTTCTGCGGAATACTATATAATATTGGCTTTTACGATATCATGCTTCTACGATCTATATTGCAGAATGCTTATCCATCTGACAAGGGTACATTTGCGGATGTAAAATCCAGATTTGCCTTAAACTTTTCCCATTTGGACGACCAAGTAGAATAATGAAACCTTATCATTTCAATGTTAGTGGCAATCTCGGAATGCATTGCGACTAATTAGTGAATAGAATATAAAATCAATTAGAGTCATTGTCAGAAAAGTAAATGAAGAATTCCGAGTCATTTTTTTCTTGAAAGGCTCGTTCTGGTCCAATACTATTTTTTCCCTCATCTAATGATAACTTCCTATCTCTTTCTGGACAAAACCGATAAATGCATGAACACAGGAAAAGTCCGACTTCTTCTCTTCTGTCCCTTCTTACGACTACTAATTTTTATCGTAAAGCGGCCGGTCCTTGACATTCCAAACCCCTTTACAGGATAGCAACGATTTTTTTCGCCAATGGTCCTAATGTTAAATTATCATTCGTTTACTTTTTTTCAAATGACAAAAGTTTAATGAAATAAGGAGTTTAGATCTGGAAATGTTCCCTTGTCAGACAAACCAAATTTCGTGAAAATTACGAAAAGCAAATCTGCCTTGCATAAGAATTTAAGTGCATTCAGGATATTATGGAAGCAAAATGACCTTCGATGGCTTCGATACTTCATATGCAAGACAGCAGACGCCAAAAGCAACTGAAATGACAATCTCTAATCAAAAGCAAATGCATGTACGAAACCAAAAAACATTGGGACACACTGACAAAAAAATGTTCCCTTTCAGTTGCAGTGGGTTATGAACGATCCAAGAGTGGAAGTCTTAAATTCGCCATGTAATCCGCATAAGATCCTCTGTTCCTGCTTTCTTTGTCACTGTAATTCGACGACAATGATATGCTTTAGCCTCAAGTGTATTTATGTTAAGTTAGAAATAATTTAGGTGCTATAAATAGATTAAAGGAACTTTGAAGGTGGAAGTATAGGTGACTGATGACGCGTGGGTTCCGTATCGATCAGTTATTCCATCGACCAGTCGAGTTAGTCTATATCGATTGATTAGCCTCGATTTGGTAAATTGGTGAATTGTGCTGTATTCATATTTCATTCCCTCTCCAGAACTTTCCTCGACAGACATTGACATGAAACTACGGATTTGGACTACCATTTCTACTTTCTCTTCTCTTTTATCACCAGAATTACCTTAAACCCCGTCCCGATCTATAGCTATTTACACCCAACCACTCTGATTCCACAGGAATTTACTCATCAATATTTATTTTAATCCGAACGCATACTTCAAAATTTGTTGAAAATTTAAGAAGAAATAAAATATTTTATTGCCCTTCACTTGACCATCAATCTAATCCAAGGTAAGACAAGAAAATTTAATCCACATTTCATAATTATTGGTGTGAATATATATAGTAAATATCTCATTAACTTATAACGTTGTCTAAAATTTTGTATAATATTCTGTAGCGCCGTACTGGAAAAAGGTCAAATTAAACTCATCTACAGGAAATCGCCATACATTATATAAATTGGGACCGAAAACTGACAACGGTGCCATTTGACGGCTTCGGATCAATTATTTTAATTTGATCTGTTATTCTTATTATTTGGCTATATACATATATACGTATACATTACAGAGTTCGTACTGAACTTGGATTTTTATATGAATGGCTGTGTAGACGCCTTTGATGCATTATAGATCCATCTTAATCTTAATGCAAGTTATGAAGCTGAATTAATATATACTTCTGATGAGAATGTGAAAGTCAGACAGATAGAGATTGAAGTAAATTGTGAAAAGAAGTCAATTATTTCAAAGTTTGAATAGAAATGGATCCCTTGAACAGTAAGACATCGACAAAGCCCGTGATGGGAGTTCAAGGGCTTCTAATTAATTCGTCGGGAAACAGTAATCCTGCAACCATCACCACCACTGCTTCCAATAATGGCAACAATGCCATCCCAACATTTCATCACTCATCTCCTATCGTTCTAAACGTAAGCACATTACGATTTATAGTTCCACCTTCCACAGATTTTCATACAGATGCAAGAGTTAATTTGGAATGAAAATGGTGTCTGAAAATGATAAAAAGCGGGATTAAATACGAGATATGATCCCTGTCACTGGCAACTCTGTCACTGACAACAATGTCACTGACAACCCTGTCACTGACAGCGGTATCGTCGCACCATCCTGTCCAATAAAAAATATATTTTCCCTGCGGTTTTAAACTTTTCTCATAACCTTGTAATTGAGAAACATCTTTTTACTCTCATTCCGTTTAATGTTTCCATTTACTGCGTGACAAGAGACACCCGGCTCATCAAATATTTACCACCAACTGCACATGCATCAGATTTGTAGGTTCAGATAACTTTAAATACCGGCTTTTTTGTCACCAAAGACCGTAGTAAAAACGAACACAAAAACTACCGTAAATACTTGTTAAAAAAGTAAAACGAGATACGAGTAGTCCTTGAATCTGTTTCAATCTCAATGTAGTTTGTATTGGAAATTTTGGAAACGATATAATTATATGCATTGCTTAGGTTAAGAAGTCCCTCCGATATTCTAACATCCGAAGAAACGTGTAGCGACTGTAGTAAGATATACAAATCACTGATCCTCTCAATGCAGTGCATCTGAAGTTGGGATTTCGGATATACCGGATCGGAGTACGAGATGAGTATTAAAGCTATTTAGAGACGACATGATATGGTTCACTCCGATTTTGAATGAAGATCCAAGTGTATCTATTTTTAGAAACGTTAAGATCATTTCCACAAAATTCATTGAAAGGGAAATTGTCATTCTACAATCTTTTTACTTACTTTTAGCAGTTGACTTTTACAATAGGAACAAAAAGGAGTCTAAATTATATTTATCGCATCCATGCTTCGCATAATTTCACTCCGACGATAACAATTTTAATTCCAACTAATTAATATTAATTATTCCACTCAAGGAATTTTATAAATATTTTAGAATTGGTCATTTAAACCGGTGTGATTTTGTAACTATTGTTTTGAATTACGACGCACTGGTTCATTGCTATTGCTGCATTATAAAAATTGTCATATCGTGAATTTGTGAAAAAATAGGCCAATTAGAGTTGTGTAACCTGTAATCAATGAACGCATATAAATATCATTAAGAGTGACTGAATTGATTAACACAGAGACCACCGATTGTAATCACGAGTCCAAGTCCCCACGGGTCACCTTCATCTGCCCCTAAAACAGTGCCCAGAGTTTCAACGGTCCCAGTCACAAGCACATCTCAAGTAAGTCAAGTGACCCCGGGTCAGAGCAGTGTTGCAGCGGTGACGTCGGTAAGTACTTCAGTGACGTCGTCAGTAACCAGTGTGACGACGCCCGTGTCGATACGCGGTGGTTCATCTGCCCCGACCTCACTTCCGTCTACAGCATCAGTCACCCCAAAGGCAACAGTTTCGGCTGGAGGAGTATCTGCTCATTCTAGTCCCGTTCCAGCGTCCGTCGTCCCAGCAAAACCCGTTCCAGCGTCCGTCGTCCCAGCAAAACCCGTTCCAGCGTCACCTTCGGTTGTTGGAGTCAGAGGAACTGTTACCCCAGCGGAAAAAAATCAGCAGGCAACTGGACCAGAAATTGACTTATTGTCCAAGGCAGCTCCACCTGAAATTAATTCATCCAATAAACCGGTTGGAAGTGGACCCTCTGAGCTTAATAATACCCCTTCTGTCGGTCGAAATAGTAAGTTTCGTAGTTACTCTTATACGTTTGACGTTAAAATATACGAGGGTGACGACATGCCAGTTTAACATTTTTAAAATGAGAAATAAAGCGTTGCAAACGCACATCCCAAAAGGGTGCAACCAGACGAAACAAATAGTTGAACAGCACCTTTTCAAGATGATGCCATGTAGGGAAAACGAACGTTGTAACCTTTGGCCTTACATGGCCCTAAAAAAACTAAAAAAGGTCATAAATGGTTTCATACAAATTTTCAAAATATTCACCCATGTTGGATGGGGTTCTTAAGGACAGATGGACAGACTGTTTTGAAACCATAAGAGGGTTAGAGTACAATTAGTCTAGATTGTCTTAAGGGATGACAAAGAAAGCGACCAGAGGGGAGTTAAAGGGGGGAATGATACGTAGACGAAATGGCGGGAAGAGGATACTTTTCAAATTCAACTCTTGGCTACAGCGTGCGTCCCATTCCGCATCCTACACTATTTCTTTGTTCCTCTTTCAGCTATTACACATTATCCAACAATTTCTACAGAGCACAGACAGATGCAAAAATTCTAGATACGACACAAACAAGAAGACACAATTTAGCCAATTTTTAGACAAACATTCTAGTTTCAAGTCGTCAATTCCCATAATCATCGGAAAACAACAGAAAACGGTGAATTCCACATTCCACGATTCCACATTCGGTATTGGTGTGGATTTTAGATTTTGGATTTAGTGACTAAATTTTAGTCAGTTTCAATTGTTCGATACTTTCGATGTTTGATGTTTCATTCAATTCAGATTTGAAATTATTTTCTACCTTTCACCTTCTGCATTTCAAAAGGTCAAAGGTAGAAAATAATTTCAAATTCAAAATTAAATTTGTAACTACTACGAACTGGATAGTTTGTGTTTGTAGTTGTCTATGTGCTATGTTATATCATATTGCATATTCAATATTGCAGTCACTTTCAAACTGCAAACTGTTTACCGTCAGGCTACTGACCGCACCACAACGTAACGTCAAACGTCACGTCAAACGTAGAACGTGGGCTTGTGTGACATTGCATTCATTGTACATCATTCATAATCAGATCAGACATTACATTTAACATTCAACATTTGACGTTACTCGTTTTTGCAATCAGACTTTTTTATCGGACCGCTTGCTTAATTTTTAATTCATAATTTGTAATTGAATCCATAATCTGAACGAGAATCTGTAATCATAGTATTAGCGTGCATAGTACCTGTTTATGTTTCTACCATATATATACATACACAATTCCAATTCGGGTTAACTTATGAATATGAATATAATTTACTGTGTTAATGCATAATGTGTAATGGTTATGATTCTTATACTCATCTCTCTATTTTTAATGGTTTCAGAAAGTGGATTCGTACGATTAGATCACCCCATTGAACCAGTTGGAACGACTGCAACTTCGTCGGGATCGGGGAGTTGGAGTGGAAAGAAAGAACCGGTTCAAGGATCCGGAACCTCAGTTCCGACAGTACTACCAGGACAACGGCCATCCAATAATAATCAAGAGCTAATTAATCAAAAGAAGAATGTACGAAATCAGAATCTGATTAATGAAAGTGGCATCACTCCGCAAGTCCCTTCAACTGTGACCACTACATCTATCTTGTCTACGAAACCGGTATCAAGTCCGGCCAACTCTATTCCTCAGCCCAAGCAACCAACCTCTGGAACGAATCCAGTCAACAAATCCCAACACATTATTTCCAAAAACAACAGTCCAAATCCATCGACCATTCTATCCTCTGGTCAGTTCCTAGTTCTACTCTAAATATAACTACACTACCACTCAATAGTATTTTATATTTCAATATTTTTAATGTGAATTTTTAAACGTTTCCTTTCTTGACAAGTCGTTAGAATCGGTATCATGGAATAGCTTCGCAAAGCTCTTGTAAAGCAATTCAGACACTAGTTATGATTGATTTATTTTTGATACTCCAGATTACCCAAAATTCGTTTTACTAAAACTGTACTAATTTTTGTTGCAGGAAAAGGTGCAGGAAAAATGGAATCTACATCAGGATCATCAGAAGTTACTGAAATCACGGGTCAAGCAGTGTCTGCTCAAAGTCTTGCTAAAGACGTCAATCTGAACTTGGTAGCGGACACTGTTCCTGGACGCAACAACAACGGAAATGAAAATTTATCCCTAATAAATGGAAAAGACGAGGCTTTGAAAATCCACGAGAGTATCTCGCTTGAGGAGACTACAGTCGGTGGGGACAGTATCCCCGCTTCCGTTTCTTCATCCGAGACGGAATGCCCGTCCCGACCTGTCACTGCCCCTGCGTGTTTTAATCCTTGTTCGGAAGCTAAACCGACAATTGGGAAAGATGTCGAAGCCTTGATGAATATGTTGGAGCAGTCCGGCCTTTGTGGCCCACCCATTCCAATCGAGTCTCAGTCTGCTCCAAGCAGTCGTCCTGTTACAGCTCCATCAGCTGGAAGTTTTGACAAGACTCCAACCCCAAGCCGTCCAGGAACAGCAACTGATAAGAAAAATAACTCGGCTGGTGCTGGAGATAGTCACGAAGTGCGAACTGGATCTGCGGTTCGAAAGACTCCTGGAAGCAGCCGCTCTGCCACGGTCAATAATAATGCTCCTGGGGGAGATCAAGGTTCTGCACTTACGGAACCCATGATGAAAGTTAAAGCTGCAGCTCGTTCCAGCACCTCGCCATCTTCTTCAGGTTGGTCTGAATAAATAAACCCCTGCACCTAAATATATTTCAGTAATAATAAATATATAGATAAACTTCGAATAATTCCAGTATGTGACATACTAGAACGGTTAGCGTTGGCACATGCAAAATTGTTTCTCAATACACGACAGCGGAAGCAAAATGTCATGTCATTAAAAAAAAATCAGTCATCAACTATTACGGTTGTTTTGTTTTGTTGGTGTATAATACAATATAATAGATTCTGATTAAATCGTCGGAATGTCGGATTTTTTAAAATTTAAGATAAGATTATGTCGATTCTGTTGATGATTTAACAATCTAAATCAATAATTATGCCGTCAAAACTATAACTCTTAACGTTTGGAATTGTTATTTGCACAGGAAAACGTGAAGTTAGCCAGACAACTCCGTCCAAGGGGGAAATGCCATCAACGAATCGTCCAAGTACAGGGAATGAAAAGAGTCCAAAAAATGTAACGGCTCGTCCCCCAAGCGCTCCAGCGTCCAGAAGCCGTCCATCTACAGGACATGGAAAAAGTGGAGGTGACAAGTCCGGGAAGAGTCCGGGTGGAAACGCTGATGGAAGTTCTGGAAAGGACGGAGGGAAATCAACTCCGAATTCAACAACAACACCAGTTGAACCGAAGTTGGCCAAAAATGCCCGAACGAGCACTCCTCGTGCTGCGTCTGCCAGACGGAACACGACCACCACCACCCCAACATCCTCATCAGGAACGAAGGAGGAAGAAAGTAAAGTTGGAAAGAATCGGAATAAGAGTTTGAGTATTGGAAGTGGTGTTGGTTTAGGTGGAAGTTCTAGCAGTCCAAACACTCCTCAATCTCAACAACGACCCAAAAGTGCGATTTCTGCATCAAATTCAGCCCCTCGGAGTCGACCTTCCTCAACTTTGTATCAACACACGGCGAGTTCAGCTCAAAAAGGGATTCAAACTCCATCACCAACCCCTAATTCCGTTCAGACCACTCCAAGTCCTTCCACACCCAAGACATCACGATCTTCTACTCGACCACGCACTGCAACTCCTAAGGTCAGTCTCCAAAAATTTCAGTTTTTTTTAGTATTTGCATTGCGGAACAAGGTTGAGAGGCGATTTCTAACGAAATCATACAAGCAGGAATTCGAGAATTATGAATTAGGACTTAAAATTGGCATATAACAGTTATTAAGCAGTAACATCTACTACCATAAATAAATTTAAAGGGATATGAATATTGATGGAGCAGATAGCCTTTTTTGTGAGTCTGTAGGCATGTTGACATTTATCTTTTGAGAATGTTCATTTTAGGTATGCGGATTTTGGATAGTGGAATTTGAGGGTTTGGGGAATTTGGTTTCGAGATTCCTTAAATATTTAGCTAACATAATAATTTAGTTTAAAATAGTCATCAATCCTCGTCCTGTATTTGAGTTAGAGGAAGAAAGAATGATTGGCAGCAGAAATGCACGATTTTACTCGGGTTCGACGGTTCTCGCCAAAACCTAAATATACAGGAAGTTTAATAGAATTCGGGGAGGAAATCATTCCGAATGTACTTCCTTTACATTCCTCCTTATTTTCTTGGATACGGATTTAGAATTTCAAGTTGTAGTGGAGTAGTTCAGATTGGCCCTCAATTGGCTCAATTTAAGCATTTTTCTGCATTTCCTCATATACAATTTCATTTAAATGTTTAGACGTACATGTGTATGTACAATTTGAAGGATTTGAAATCTGAATAGCTTTTTAGAAAGCTTAGCTCCAGACGTATCTGTCTACAGTCAGAAAACGGTATGAAATTCCAAAAACATTCAGCCTGTGGGGTTCAAAATACCCGATTCTGGTTTTTGTCAAGGCTCGTATTCTAAGCAATGTGGGGAATGGGGAATGGAACTCCATATAAAGATCTATCCCCTTCACATTCTTAGAGATCTTATTGTTAGATCTTATGATAAAGCGGGTTGGATAGTACGGATATTAAAACGAATGAAGTATGCTACATTTAAGAAAGCCAACCCAACATATTCCATCGTTTACGAAGTACTTTAGAAGAAATGTCGAGATTGTGGTTGTCGACCAAGAACATTCCCCGAGGAAATCTATTCTACCGAAAAATGTCAAGAACCTCGACGGCACAATACAATTAATTATCTTACGGTTTTTACGTTTTCACTCATTCCAGTTGCCCTTTAGTTAATCCTCGGAAACAGTTTTGGAATATTTTGTAATGCAACTAGATATTTTATATAGTTTTGATATGTATTCTCTGCCACCGATTAAAACTAATTATAAGGAAGTATCTAAATTAAATTCTATTAGAGCAAAGAGTAATGATAGAAGGCAGAGATCAATGAAGAAATATGGTATAACGAAATAAATGGTTTCAAGTTTCATCATTAGGTCGTTGTCGTATGTCGTATGGTCGTATCATGGAAATGTTCTAAATGCAACTGAGGGTTCTAGCATTCCAGAAAAGCCACTTGCTTTGAGCTTTGTTTAATATGATGTAACTGATCGGAATCTGTCTGTAGGTGTATGACAAGCAGTAGATCATATTACTCTACCTCTAATATACGAATACTCCTAACTCGATTATTTATGATTTATCTTCATTTCATGTCAAAGTTATCTGGGCCCTTCCGATTCGTCATTCGCAATGTTCGTGATCTCGCTCTATCACTTGTTTACATTACTTCAGATAAACTCCACCCCTTTGAAAGAATATGTTCTCTGGTATAAAATTTCATTTAGATAAAATTTAAGAAGTAGTTCAATATTTGTGTCGAGGATGTATAGTTTCAGTTCGGTAAGTCCCAGTCCCAACGGGCCTTAAGTCATGTCGAATGAACATTACCAAATTAACATTCCTAGTAATGGTGGGAAAGGAGGAAATGTTAAATCTGCGCTATCGTTCTTGGTGATGAAAGTTTCCGGAATTTCGGTGTTTGCGGTGTCGGGGCATTGGAGCAGATGTCCGCTTTTTTAATTAAATCTCTCATCTCCTCATTTTTATTCCACTCGGGTCTCGTTTTAAGCTAATTTTCCACACCAGACCACAAAAACGCTTCATTCTTCTCGCCTTGAAGCTCCTCCGGTCCCATACAAGGCTAAAAAAGATTAGCTTAAGAAAGATGCAGATATGGAAATGAAGTGTAAAGGCTATATAAACAGATATCTGCCAAGTTTCCTCCAAACGGCGAAACACAAATAGGAACTAAGGTTATCTCACCCATGCGACGTTTACCATATTCGTCTACCTTTAAGTCCAGTAAAAATATGAAACATGAGGTCAGGGAATTTCGGGTTTTTATTCGGTTCAATAATTTTAAATAGAATAAACATTTTGACTAATTTTAAGTGGTAGTTGAAAGCGAGGATTCATCGTCCACTAGAATCATTTTGTCCGTCTACCGTAACATTAGGTTTTTTAACCCAAAGTGAGACTGGGATTCGTAAATAACATGTCAGTTGTCAAGTGTTAGTAAAGTGAGGAAGGAGTCCAAGAAATGGAGGCAATGAGGTCATCAAAATGAGATATTAATGAATGACCATCCTTGACAATTCACATGCCACGCACGGACATATGCGTGTTTCAAGGACATTTTCAACAATTTCAGCTTTAACCGTCTCAAGAGATAAACAGAATAATATATAAGCGAAATACAATCTGAAGAGTACAGAGTTCATGTCAAGTAACTCACTTATTCTTGAGTATCTTTACTTATTACTTTCACCTCAAGTAGCTCTACTAACTTACTTTACCCCCAAGTTACTTGATATGACAGATGACAGTAATGTTACTTGACGTGAAACTAACTTACTTCAACTTCATTTATATTAGTTTGTCATAAAAATAGCTTACAAACTTAACGCAATGTCAGTGAAAGTAAAAAAAATCAAAACGTTGAACCGTTCGAGAATTAGAGATCAGACAGACAGACAAAGTGATCACAGTACGTGTTCCACCACACTAAACCATTGAATAGTAATAACGGGCCTAATAAGTTTAGTTAGGTGGACTGCGAAGAGAAAGTAAATGCTCTCCATGTATATTTTCATGTCATCGATTAATTTTCGTAATCATTTTTATTCCTCCTTCTCGTTCATTAGCTTACAAATAAAATTGATTTCCTTAAAATAGGTGTACTGGCTTAGGATTAACTAGATTTTTGAATGTGGACAATAAATCGAAACACCCTGTATAAAATGTTAAATTGAATATCTTACAATTAGTCAGGTTAAAGTTTCCACTCACACTTTATTAATCGTATTTGGAGCTGGGGAGAAATGTCTAACAATAAGAACTAATCTTAAGAAAGAATAAGGTAGGAGTTGAAGTGCTATACTTGACAAAAATATCGATCCCTTTCTTTATCTACTTCCCTAGTAGCATAAAAGGCCAAAAAATGCGTATTTACTTTCTCCGACTATTGCTGCCTAGTAGCTACATATAAGGGAATATGTACTAGATTCTGACTATAAAAATAACCGATGACGTCCGTACACTACCATGCTGCTTTATAAGCGTTGGTGTTGTGCTTTGAATTCGATCGTGGCTCATTCACAAGGTATCTGAGAGAATGTTGGGAAGAAATGTGTTTAAAACGTGGTTTGTGAAGCACCCTTTTGGTGTTTGCTTCTGCACTCTTGACTGCCTGTCGTTAGGTGAAAGTAGCCACTGGATTTTACCAACACGTTTCGCAAAACTTACTTGGGCTCAACTGGACTTTCTCCCTTCCTACCATTAATTACTATTTTATTCAATATTCCATTCCCGGAGCCCTCATTAAGTTTAGACTAGACGGCCCTCTACATATAATATCCATAATCGTATTGTAATTTCTTAACGTACTCCTAGCTCAAGCAAACTTATGCAAATTGATATTTTTTTTGGAACAGGAACTGAAGGAATTGGCTAGGTAGGTTACCTTTTATTACAAGAAACTTGACACTGGTTCGTGTTCTTGTAGCCCTTAGTTTTCTTGGGACTGGGATGCATCCGGTCAATCATAGTAAGTCAGGTCTTCTCAAGACTGTACAAGTATAAATAGCATAACAGCGATAATTATAGTTTTAAGACAGTTAGGGTCAAGCGTTCCATCAACAATTTTTAAAGAAAGGTTGGGCATATACAAGTCATCTCATATACGCTTTGTTTTCTCAATTATGTTATGGTTGAGTCCAATGGGACTATAATTTAGAATTGGTGATTTTGATTGAAACTGTTGAGACACCAAGTTCAGAATGAAGACAACGTGAATGTAGTGTTATAGTGTTGTATTTGTTGAGGCTCTGAATTGATGAAAAAGGTTAGCGAATGATATGGGAAATATTTGTCAGGTTGTAGTTGTAGTTGTTGGAGAAAGTTGGAGGTTGGGTTGGATGAGTCATCCATTCGAGTACATATGACTCACCCCAACCACTTTCACTTCCGATACACACTTTCTCCCCCCGACTAATCTTCTTCCTACGGACAGTGGATACGCAAATTCTGTACTAACGGTTACGAGTTATGCTTCCAAAAATATGGGAAAACCTGGAAAAACGAAAATCAAAATATCATGTCATAATAGTTGAATTGTTGAATACTCACTCATACTTCGTTTTAACAATCGATTCAGATTCAGAGCAATCCTTGGAAGGAATTTATTGAAATGTTTTGTGAAGTATGTACCGTAGAGTGAAAGGAACCACCGAGTGATTGACGATTCACATCTGCTGAAAATAAGTTTTTTGAATTTTTGTATGTGAAAAAATATATGTCCATTGATCTGTAAAGAACGAATGTCATTTTGGAGTTTCGCAGAGGATTTGTTCATTCTCTTTACGTTCTATCTAGTCTAGTCTAGTAACAATACAATGTAGATCTATCCTTTTGACAGGTTCTATTAAAGGTCGACTGGTCGACATACATTGACATACAAGAATCACGATTTCCTTCGGTGGGTGAGATACCGACAGCTCAAAGTGGATGTTTTTAAAACTCAATTTTAGTTTGATGCCCGCAAGGGAACATGGCTGGTTTGAAAGATCTTTTAATTCCGGCAAATTCTCATATTCATATTGAACTTCTCGCATAAAATTGTAATTTTTTAGTGCCGTTGATTAAGCGAAAAAACGGATCTTTTAAAATAATGCATCTTCATATAGTCCAGTCAGTATGCAGTATCCGACCCGTCTGTTTTTATGAAAACTCTCATTCTCATTGAAAAATATTTTTGACACCTCCAATGTTATCTCCCTATCTACTTTTAGCTAAAATAGAAACAAGGACTAGTTTTTATTTCGATTACGACCTTCAAAATACTTATTTTACGGAGCAAGTTCGTATTGTATACTAAAGTTTATTTAAATTAAATTATCCATCAATCCATTCGTGTCTTCTTGAAATTGGCGTCGTACAGATCAGAGGGTTCCCTCGTGAGATAATTTAACTCAAATGCAATAGTACATATGGTGTAATAACAAGTGTGGAGTGGAATAGATAATAGAGATGTAATTAAAGTTAGGTGCTCTGTGTTGAAGTGAGGTGGGACAGGAAACGACAGGAGATTTCTGTACTCAAATCATTAATTACTTCCATGTTTCCATGTTTTACTATTTTCAACCTTCCCTTCTATCTATATCTATTTCCAAAGCTAAAGTTAAAATGGCCCAAGGACTCTTCATAATTTCACAAAAATTACAATTTAAAAATACTTCTGTAGGACTTGTACTGCATATACTGCAAAACCTAACTTCTAATACATTGTGGGTTTCTATTGACTCTTACGTCATTTTGTTCGACCTTTTGTTTATTTATTTCGCTTGCTGACAGTAGTTTTAGGGACGGACGGTATTACCTAGCGCAGGGAATTTGATTAGATTGGGACAGTTGGCAATAAGAAACTTAGGTATTTCACATGTCTTGATCAGGAAAGATATGACAAATTACAATGATTTTAGTTACAATTGGCTCTTTCAGATTGATCGGATATGATGATTTTATCGGTTATTGTTCTTGTAGATTGGATTTTTATACAGCCTGTCGACGGTGACAGTTGAGACTTGAGACACATCCAAAATAGTCATAAGCTAATAAATTATTAAGACTAATATTGCAATTTTATTGTCCACGCTTGCCGCAGCAGACACCACTCCATCCGTACTTTTATGGTTCACTTCATTTTATATTAATGAATCTATTGTTGTGTTTCAACGAAACGTAATTCACTTTCTTATTGGCTCGTCCAAATATTTGACCTTTAACTTCTTCATTGTCTAAATAACAAAATTGAATATGATATTATATTTTTAATTAGTTTTGAATGATGAACCATAATTTGAGTTAAATTTAAGCTTTAAGAAGCAGAAAGGATAAGAATAATTTAGACCGTTGACGTTGACGTTTCTGTTTTTTTTCCTTTTCGTGTCCTTAAAGTACTCGTGCTCGCTGGCTCGCCAGGTAAAACTCATTTCAACTCATTCCATCCTATATGCTAAATTGCTAAGAACATAGCCGCAATGAGTTTTACCCGGCGAGTCAACTAGCACATGGACTTTGCATTTTATTTTTTCGTTATATTTTCACCATCCACAATTCCTCAGAATCAGATGGAAAGGAGGTTACTTGTTACTAGTGTTTTTTATGAACCATTTACTTTCTCTCTTGCATAAAACTATAAATATTAGAACTACCAGAACATCCACTAATTTCTTATGCACGACTGGCAAATTCGGATTATCCATGTTGTTTCAAAAACACAACAAGGCAATTCTCGTAAGATTTTATTATCAGTGAGGGCATCGGCCTACTTCCCCCAACCCCAAGAATAATTTTTATAGCCACATTCGACTCGCTATATTACGAGTTTTTTTTACAACGTTCGTCCGATCCAAGTAAAATTAAGAGAATATTTATGGAACACAAATCCAACTAAATTTTTTCTGCAGTTTCATTCGCGGTGCATTCATTTATGGGTTCTAGCTTTTACTTAAATACATAATAAGGTCCATTCAAAAACACTATTCCTAAACCTTATTAGTGGATATTAATTTTTGGTACTTGTACAAAAATAAAAGAATGGCAACTGCCAGAGCAGAGTTTGTGAAGAAGATGGATTTGATAGTGCTTGTTATTATCAATGTTTGCATCCAGATTTGAGGTTGATTGAACGCTGAGTATGTAGATAAATCCACGTTCTTGTTTGTGATTGACGTTTCCAAGTAATTTTCCCTTCACTATCTCTCCTTGCCAGTTGGACTTGGAACAGGAAAAAATTGTAGTTTTTCTATTCTTATTATTAGGTTGGATTAGGAAATTAATGGGTTTTTTTAATGAGGAAGGAAAGGAGGTGTGAGACTTTGTGAGAGATGATTGAGGCGTAAATTGTAAATATTATGTGCCGGTGGAGTTGGAAGAGCCCCACCCAATTCCACTTTCTGTCATTTCTACAATATCCAATTCGTTTAAAAGTTAACTTGTTTCTAATTATTATTATTCTCTAGTGAGAAATTAAGTTGTCAACTTCTACTTCACCTCACAATCGGCAATCAGTTCAAGGTTCAACCGTTCAGAGTAAACATCAGTAGGTATCCTCTTACAAAGGAACATTCTCGGATGTAAAATCCCAATTTCTTTCAATTTGAAAGAGAAAGTAAAAGGATGAAACTTAACTAAACTCAAGGTGTCCTGTAGTAAAGCTCCGTTTGTTTTTCTCGAAAGGCTGGTTAGGTTAGGTAGATGGTAACTTTCTATCTGTTTTGGAAAAATCCGAAAAAAATGAGTTAAAATAGAAAAAACTCGACTTCCTCAGCTTACAATTAGGCCAAAATTATTTTATTCGCCTTCGCCAGTAGTCCCAATGTTAAAGTATCAATATTTTACTCTCTCTTTCAAATGAGACAATTTGAAAGTAAATCCGTATTTTTTACATTCGAAAATGTTCCATTGTTAGTCAAAATACCTCCCAACGGATACTCCATACCCTCAAAATCCCTATCTATCAGTATCCGTATCTCTATCTAATTGTAAGTACGACACCTTTAACACTCAAAACACCTCTGGCTCTTTTCAGAGATCAAGTAAAAAAAATGTGTAATTGTTTGTTAATAGTATATACAGCATATCCACAATTTTGCATTTAGTTCTGATTCTGAGTTCCGTGGGAGCAATAAGAATGATGAATAAACTTCTAGCTAAAATCCAGCCCCATATAGGGCTTCAATTATAATCCCATTTTTCAGGATTAAAATTAATTATAATATAAATAGAAAAGAAGCGTGTGCTCAAGATCAGGGTGTTAAGGAATGATAAAGATTTACTGCAGTTTCATTGCTAATCTGAAGGATCGAGTTGCTGATTAATGGTTAATGGCTATACCACAACCACATGCTGCAAAAATGCCCTGCTTTGTAGAAGACGTGATTTCTGATTTACGGTCTCATGGCCTTGTCTGCATTGGATTATAAAGTTATTCTAGAATGCAATTTAAAAGGTTTTAATTATAAAGGAAGATGATGTAATAGATATTATGTGATGCAGTTTCGTATATAACACTGTATATCATCTTTAATTTTAAATAATTTTAAGCCTTCGAAGGATGTTTATTTTTTATTTAGCATTCAGCTAGAATTCGATAAAATAATACAAGTAATAATGTAAGTTGAGAGAACTTTTTGTTGTAGTTGTGATTAGGTTTTTTCGCTATTTTAGTGCTGAGGTTGGGTGGGTTCGTCTGTTTGTATGTGTCAGTAAATGAGATTAAGATGAATGAGAGTGTGGAAGTGAACAAGCATAGTAGTGAAGTGTGTAAATGGGATGAGGGCATGACACTGAATTTATTTGCACAAATTATCACTTGAAACTTTCACAACCCATGTCACTTTTTAACTTTAACCAAGTCGGCACAAAACACGGCATAGGGCATTTATTTTGGAATGGGAACTTACAATTTATAGTTTATATTCAATGGTGTCGATGCAAAAGGTTAGTGCTAAATGGTTACATGGCTCTACTAATAGCGTTCATAGTTTTGTTTCATGGACTCTCTTCCCATCCTATGCAATTATGTTGATAGGAGGATAGGACATTGAAATTCAAAGGCTTTTACATAAACCTTACTGTTCCAGCAATTACTTGAGACCGTCCTTCACAAGGATGGATTATTTCGTCGACACTAGTCGACAATATCGAAATTTCGACATCGACAGTCAGTCAGACCTCGACCTGTCGGCCGTTAAGAAGCATTTGAGACTACGGATAGGAAAGTGGTTCATTTTAGCTTTGAAACATACGGGAGATGGTCGGCGGAATGCATTAATTTTGTAATTCGTGGACAACCCTCTAGGAAAACACGAAAGTTAGCACCTTCAGATTTGCACATTTTAATTTTAATTTACGAGACTCGAGGAGTATATGAATCACCCATGTATTTCAATGTATTTGAATGTATTTGAAATGTTTCTTTAAACGACTTTGGAAACAGGAATATTTGGAATATTATAACTTGTAAGAGTGTTAACTTTAAATGAGAGTTATTAGAGAAACGGGCGGAGAGGCGGTTAGTCGGGTGGTGCGGATGGGCTGTGCATCCACGTTATAATTGCAATGGCCTCTGTTTTAATTTAGACGATGATCATGTTCTGATCGAAGAGATCATCTCTATATATGAACTATTATTCCCTACTAGCATGGGATCATTCCAGTAAAGCTAGAAAGCGAAACATAGTTTAGTTACCGTTCCGCATTTCAATCGGCCAGAGTGCTCATTATCTTACTCTCTTACAATCACGTCCTCAAATATTCATCATAATCATAACATTAGCAAAAGGACTGAAATTATGCACTAATAAATTACGATTAACTGCCATCAATATCCGAAAACCTCGGTGGATTTGTGTGCATTTTTTACTTTCTGTTTCGATTCTGGGAGATTAATCTGCCAGTTCATTCCCTTCCTCCATCCAGGACGCAAGGTACATTTACCAAACCATAAATTTCGCGATTTTAGTAGTATTTCAAAATACGTTTGGCCTTTTTATTTTCTAACGTAACATTTGATATTTGGCAAGCATCTATTCGTAGCCCGGTGTTAAAAAAAATTCATCATGTCTTTAAAGTAATAATTTGCTCTTTGGAACACGGAAAAGGCTTGTCTGTGGATATGTAAATGATCTCATAAACAACACTTTCACGCCTTCATCTGACAAAAAACAAAAACGTAACAATTTCGTTTAGTTTGATAGTTTGTATATAAACTCCGTTTTAGGGAAAGCTGATTTAAAACCTCCTTCCTATTTCCTTGTGAATTTTGTATTTTATTTATTATTCAATTTTGCTACTGCCTTAAAGAAATCTCTCTTATTTTGTACTCTTTTTTTTAAACAAATTCCAAACTGGATAAATTTAAGGGTCTTGGAGATCTTTCTTTCCGTTGGATCGATTTCTTTAAGGTAAGACATTCTTCATATAATTTAATTACCAAAATCCTCCGATTTTGCGTTTCTGTTTAAAATATTCAGTCCAAGAAATTCTGTATCATAATCCCGTAAACAATATGTATTTTTTCTTCACTTTCACCAAATCCAAAGCCTGTGACCATTTCCCTTTTCATTGAAGTCAGTTCCATTCCGTAAGGTAAACTAGCAAGGTACACATAGTTAGTAAATACAATTCAGAGTTAATACTTGATTAAATTAAAATTATCCTCTTGCTGGTTGCGGAATGTATTAGATTAGATAAGTTATGAAAAGGACGGCATTTATTTGTAAATACGGGATATAAATAGTGTGTCAACTGTCAACTGTTGATTTGACACAAACTCTGGCAATTGACAGGCTCGTGTCAGTATTTCAAGTGCCACATTTTTGTATTCTCTCTAGGCTAATTTTGTACAATGTTCATTTGCAATATTTTGTAATCATCCTGTTGAGCAAATAAGTTAAAACACAAGCAATACAAATACAATGTTCTGCAAATGTTTTGGGCAGGTTTAAGCTTTCAAAGTTGATGACATTTTAAAAAGTTTACATAATTATAAGATACAATACAAACGTGTATTATGCACAGCCTCGTTTTACACTTTACTCTTTACATAAGTAAGATTGGTGCATAAATGTACCAAAGAAGTCCAGTAACACGGTAAACGGTAAAGGCCAAACAAACAAAACCTTAAGATTACTGCAAGTGGAAATATAGCTTTTCTACCTAGAATCATCTGTACTCCGTCTGAATTAAAATTTAATGTTTTTCGACTTATATATAATTCCGTTGGGCCTATTTCCTAAGACGGAGTAAATTGCAAGAAAATTAAGGGCAAAATAATTCATAAGATTCCTGATTGTTTTTGGCCTAGACGAAGAGTTGTTATTTGATGTTGTGCTAGGTCTTTCCAAATTGCATGTACTGATCTTGAATATTTCGTAGGTGCACATACATCCAGAAATACAATTACTTGTCTTGTGAACATTTGTAAATTATTTGGATTTAAAAAGTCTGTTGGATAGAATTTCGCGTGTTTTTGAGTTTTAGTTTCGGTGTATCTGTGTTGAACACTGTCTCCACTAGTTTACCTAACGCTTATTCTCTTTGAAATTGATCATAAATTCATGATTGAAAGGTAATTAGCGGAATAGGTTGATATTAACAATAATTAATTAACTGTTTAATTTTTCTGTTGGCTTATAGATGGGTGATCCGGCAGGAGGTGATGCAAAGCCAGCGACGCTGAAGGAGCAGTTTGCGGTGTTCAGTCGATTTGGGGACACTTCCTCCGACGGGAAGAGCATCAGTCTCAGCAACTGTGACAAATGGATGAAGCAAGCTCATGTTATCGATGCAAAGAAGATAACCACAACTGACACTTCCATCTGCTTCAAGAAACTCTTCAAGTACAGCCCTTAATTCCTTATATCTCATTTAAAATTCCTCGTTTCGATTTTCAATTTTCTGTAAATGGATTTAGAACGGCAAAGAAGGTGTCGTATGAGGATTTCCAAAAGTACATTGAGGATTTAGCCAAGTCCAAGAAAATTGAACCACAAGTGATCCTGGACAAGTTGACTAGCTGTGGTGCACCCGGTCTTTCAACCGCAACAAAGGCCGCTCATGCTAGCGTTGTTGAGCGACTGACGGACACGTCCAAGTATACGGGCTCTCACAAAGAACGATTCGACGCGAGTGGAAAAGGGAAAGGGATTGAAGGTTTGTCTTGATTTGATTTAAACTTTATTAATGACATATTGTTACACATCTTAAAGTCAATACGCAAAACGATTAGATTAAAAATTATAAAACGATTACATTTAAACAGGTCGCAGGGATGTTCCCGACGGCTCAGGATATGTCAATTCATTCAAGACCAAGTTGGACTTAAATAAATCAGATTCTAAGGAATCCTCACCAGTCCCTGTCAAAGTCCCTCATAGTGCAGCTCAGGTCGCTAAAGAAGCCTCTCCCGCACCCGAGTAACTCTCTTGAAGAAGCAGAACAATCTTTCCGTCATTTTATTAAATATTATATTTCACCCATCACTCCTTCACCCACGACCATAGATAACACTCATCTCATTTATCGACCCATACACGAACCCAACCTGTTCAATTTAGTGAATGAATTATTATTTTATAGCAGGGATAATCAATAATCAAATAATAATTTTTCTCTGTTAAAAAATGTCCGAGGGTAGAAGTTTCATTCGTAATGCGCCATAATACGTATTATTTCTTGTACACGACACCTCACTGGGTCATTATACAAGTTCACAATAAATACTAATGCCGTTAAAATAAAGCTCTTTGTAGCGTTTGAGCATGTAAAGTAAAGTTTAAGGATTGGTCAGTAGAAATGCTTTGAAAGGCGTGGGAAAGCAGTTAATGACATCAAATATACTTATTGTTAGTTATTTTTAGTGAAGCCGTTGATTGAGATTTCACATGATTCCATTATATTAAATTATTTCTAATAATATTTCCTTCTACATTATTTCTGATTGAATTAGCAGCTTGTAGATTTCGTCGAACGTATCAAGGTTCTAAAAAATCCTGTGCTATCGCGGAACTTACGTTTTGTGTTTTTGATCACTTGTCTGTAAACGGTAATGTAATTCATAAAGCAGAACTTGTGACTGTAATTTTATAAAATTATAATTAATATTAAGAATTTATGATGTTTTAATGATTTCAACACAATTGATAAGGTGATTTCAGACGTCAAGGAGAGAATATGCCCGAATATGCCTACAAATTGACTGGATGATTTAGCACATGGATTTTGTACTGCTTAAATCATTAAACTGCTGAGGCTTGAGGCTAAATTTTGTCAAAACTGTGTATGCTATAGTTTAGTTGCTGTCGTTTTGTGCTATATTAGTTAGCTTTACAGTTTTTCAAGAATTTTAAGCGTTTTTCGAAGGATTCGAATTTTGTCAATTGATAACATGTCAGAATGTTTTGCGATATGCGATGTGCCATACGATGCTAATGTTAAATCAAATTAAAAGGTCGTTGTATGTATATCACTTAATTACGTATATGATACGAAGATAAATTAGCCCTATTGTATTAAGTCTTATCTAGCTACTGAAGTTACAGAATGCCCATTGAAAAAACAAAGGAAATAAGCACAACCTGATCACAGTAATTGTCACTAGCCATGATCAAACACTTTAATCAATATTGTCGCCAATCTTTCTAAATTAGTGTGCTTGAGGTTTATTTAAACTTCTTGTAAATTCAGTTTAAATGATATTCCTGTACAACACTTAAAATTGTTACCTGAACTTAATTTAAGAACCATCTCTTCCTTCGATTTCTTCATTGATTAAGTTCAAAGGGTAAATTGGAAATGTTTAGTAAAAGTATAAATTATTGCAATCCGAGTTCAACTTTATGGTGCGAAAGCGAAAGTAACTTCTTAATAGAAATTGAATATAGACCTGTATTACTTATGATATTGTTCATGTTTAAAACGTCGCAAATCTATTTAATGTTATATTTATTAAAATTCTAAACTACAAAATCATATAAAAAGCCATTCAACGGGATCGTCAGTTGCAGCAGTTCTTAGTTTGTCAAATTAATAGTTGACGTTAATGTTATGATCTTATTGGATTTGTCGGGATTCTAATGAAATTTTACAGTTTGTGCTTCGTTTACCCGCAACCCCGTCGTTGATTCTGTCAGAAAATCTTGTGTTAGTCTAAACATAGTCAAAATCTTTTGAGAGATAAACGTCTAGTTCAGAATTCGACTACGGATAAAATGATCAAGTCGCTGTGAGATATATCAAATAATATTGCTTTATAAATTGAATGAAAGAATCAAATTGTAGTGTATCAACCATCAACGTATGTTTTAAATATCGAAGCTTTAAATTTTGCCTTTGTTCTTATAAATGATCAATTCGAGTTAATTCACGAATGAAATTTTTGGTGAAGTTTTTTTTATTAAAGTTAAGCTTTAGTTATAAGACATGCAATTGTACGATTATTTGTTTACAGTTAAAAATAATTTTTTTGTCGGTTTTTTGAGCATTCGATGTAATTGCGACAGTGTAATCAAATAATTGTATGTGCTTCGGTTTTTGAAAATAAAAAACATCAATAAAAAACTGGATATTATGTATCATTCGGTATTTATGGCACTGATTCTACTCATTTCTTTCACTGACTGTCTAGCAATCTTGGATTCTCCTTCCCCATTCCCAACCATACTCTAGGTTATCTAGCTGTTACCATGGTCACCAACTGTTAGCTCAATAGATTCCAGGCACTTGAATGGAATTTGTTCAAACTCTTCGAATTCCGATCTTTGAATTCCCATTCATTCTGCATATATAATTTTGAGATAAATAAAAAGCGCATTGTTTTCTGAACGGAAAGCTCCAAAACACCAATCGCAATTAAAAATGGATTCATCTGTGTAAGTTTAAAAGTTATTTCAAAAAGATATTTTACAAGTGGAAACGATTTAAAGGCTAAAATAAATGTGGTTTAGTGACATTGGAGACGGTCTCCAAAGATGGTTTCGTGGGATGCCGAGACCTCAACATTTATTCGCTCCATTGAAAGACGACTTTTACATCTACGTGGTGGGAGCGATGATGAGATACATTCGGGTTGAAAAGTCAGGACCCAACAGGGTCAGAGTTCTAAGGACCCTTAACCACGGATTTGATGGCGTGTCGGCCCTTGAGGCAAATCCTCATCGAGAAGTTTATGCCATGGCTGAAAAGTCTACTAACCCAAGAGTCAATGTTTACCGAATCGACAAAGGGAAGAAGGTTGACTATGAGCCTCGTATCGTTGCCAAACTCACTGGTAAGAATCATGATTCGTGTAGATTCATGTAATTTCATGAGAATCGCTAAACATCTAAAATTTAGCAATTGACACTATTTCTGCTGTGTCCAACGATTTAAGAGATATACTGTGTATGTAGACTAATTTGACTATGTTTATCATAATATTATCTCTGCTAGAAATGTATGTGGGTAGGTCTGACCACTCGCTGTGAGGTAATTAGCGTTGGAAAATGAAGGCAGAATAACTAGATTTTTTAGTTTTCAACCCTTTTTTAGAGTTTGTTCGAAATAGCATAGGGGGTTCGCATTCGAAAAACGCAGTAACCAACCGTTTCATTAAAAAAAAATGAATGGGAAGATACTATTTTGAGCGCCTGTTCCCAGTCCCACCTATTTTTGACATGTACTTCATTGGTGGAACTAATGATTTTCGAAATCAGCATCATCATATTAGTCTATTTGTGTAGATTTAATCTCTTAAATCGTTGATCACCCAAATTCTGTCCTTTCAAAATACAGCAAGCAAATATTTTTAATTTATACGCTAAAAATGGTATTAATTTTAAAATGGACAGGGATAAATGCAGTAGAAATCCGAGCACTTCGGTTTAGCAAGAAGGACCTGATAATCGTGCTCACCGGATATCCCTCATTCAGCTTATCAATTTGGAAATGGACAACTGAGCAGGAACTTATGCTCGCTCTGTGTAATGAACCTTCCGAGTTCTCCGATCTTTTGATCAGGTTAAACTCCATTCCTTAGTACATCCTCATTTACTATCATGATTAAACCTGTTCAACTTCACAATTTAATTTCATAAATGAATTAGTCCCATGAATGACTGCCATTGGGTGGAATACGGACGAGAGCACTTGACCTTCTACGACCTCCAGTCCTTCACAAAGAACGATGTGATCCGGACACAGATTTATTTGCCCCAACGACAGGCTCAATACAACGTCCCCGACCCATTGATGGGAAACAGCTTTGCCATGCAAATAACATCCGCTTGTTTTACACATTCGGGTGACTTTTATGTTCTGGACGATCATCACGGACTCCATGTCGTAAGCAAACATTCATTTAGAGTCCAACAAACTTGGTCCCCTTATCATTTCATGTATAGAGGGACAGAACATAACCCGCAAGGATTCATTGAGATATTAATTGGAATTTAATTTTAATTGAGTAGTTAAACCAGGAAGACAAGATCTTAAATTGGCTGTGTTCCATTGGATTCAGTTTCATTGGGAGTAATATCTCACAAATTGTCCCTTTTGGAGATTGCATTGCCGAGGTTCGTAAGGACGGATGGATTGTGGTAAGGAAAAGGCTCGGGGATAAAATAAATTACGAAATAATCTAAAGCAATGTAAAGATGTACATTCATATTATTACTTAAACTAAAGAATAAACCCTGGATCTGATTTCCAGGCTTATGAACTGCCTTCTTCAGATGGGAGGCTGAAAGTGAAGCAGAGCTTTAAACTGACGTCAAATATTATTCGATACTATCAATTCCCCGGAACGAACGAGAGCTTCTACGCCATCACCGAGAAGGTTACTTCCGACATCCAATTAATTACTGACAGTTATCTTTCTAATTAAATTAACTTAAGAATAAAAGTCAATCAAACGCTAATTAATAGAGATGCTAAACTGTGTATTTCAGGAAGGTCTTGTGGAAGGTGTTGAAGATGGCGTACTTCGAGAGCCGTTCTGCATTCCCGATCTCATGTATTCCAATGTAATTAGCGCCATCTTCCTTGAACCTCGAGCCGACTATTGTGTCATCTTAACGGAAAAACTACGCGCCTGCGTCCTGGATGCCGAAACTGGAGAAATGGTAAGGATGGAACGTCCGGGCTGAGCGTTACCGCATTTCAAACAGCGACGGCTATGCTAATTAAGATACGAACAGATTTTGATTAACTACAAATACCTTGGGGTTGGGATTGATTCAAAAGTTATCATTTGTACAATTGGGCAGATCGAGAAATGGCACTTGAGTTTCAAACCAACATGTCTCCTCAGTCACCCCGTTCTGCCATTTGTATTCTGCGGAACGAACTACGGATGCGTCAATATTCTGGATGTCAGACATCTCAAAAAACCTAAACTCACGTATCGGATATACTTGACTAAAGATCCTGATCCATGTAAGTCCTACGACCACCTTCACCAACCTTACATTTAGTTCATTAATGGTCATTATGTACATATCTTTGGATTCCAGGTATCGACAAAATGGCGTTCCTGTCGCAAGGGAGATATTTAATATCCGCAGACACTGCGCATGATCGGATCTTCCTTCAATACGGATATCCATTTGAAGAGTTCGAATACTTGGACACTGCTAAGCTTCCTGGTAATTCATGACCCTTGGATTTATGAATTTAATTCTCGATATGAAATGCAAATCTGTAATGTGTCTGTAACTTGTAGGGGAAGTGCGTCAATTCAATGTGCCGGGATGTGGGAGAGAAGACCTACGTTTCCAAGCTCTAGTGTTTGCCAAAAATAAGGTGCACGAGCTCTGTCCCTCCTTTGTCTACAACTACAGTGTGACAAATGACAGGTTGACATTGATTGCTTCACAAAGCATTGAGAATCCACTCCGAGCAATGAGCCTGGCTCCGATGAAGGAGTACATTTACACGTATCACGTCGACAAGAAAAAGATTGGCTTGACACCCTTTTGTGACGATGTAAGGCGGATGAAATTAAATCAATCACATTACTTTAGAGCTCAGAAGTAGTAATTAAAATATGTTTGTGCATTTTAAAACGTTTGCAGAATTCGTGGGCAGTGTTGCAGGAGCCCGAAGAGTGGATCGAGTCGACTGTTCCTCTGGATATCCAACGGATGTTTGTCCAAGGAGATAAGCTCTACACTTTTGGCGAAGACGGGCTTTTCATGATCCACGAGACGCCTCAGTTGTCCAAGAAGAAGGGGCAGGCAATGACGCTGAAGACCATACTCTCTGTCCAAACTCACAATTTCGTTGATGGGGGCATTGCTGAAGGAATTGTCAGTCTGGATGGGAGTCAGATCATCACCATTGGACATGATGGAACGTTTAGTCGATGTCGAATTCAGTAAGTTGCAAGCTCCAACATGACTTTAACTTGTTAAAAAATCGATAACTCTTTCGTAGTAAAAAGCCAACGGAGCCAGCATGGGCAGAACTTGGCTTTGAGAAACCGAAACTACTTGAATATCAAATGGCATCGTATGCAATTGATCAAGAACACTTCAAAGACGGGAAGAAGCCACCAGATCGGATCGAAGGTATCAAGGTCAAGATGGTGGAGGTGCAAAAGCCACCTGAACGACTGGCAGGTGACATCGGAATAACGGAGAGCACTTTCTCCGATACCGGAAAACGGGACGGGAAGTCTTGGAAACATAAAACCGAGTCTCAGGTCCGAAAGAAGAAAAAAATAGATGCGACCTCTGACCTCAACACTTCCGAATATGAAGAAGAGGAGGAGGAAGAAGAAGCTGAAGAACCAGTCACTGGGGGTATTTCGAACATTTACTTTTTTAAATCGAATAAGAGAGCGTTCCCAACGGTAGCACCCCCATATTTTTCAAACCGGTCTCATTGGAAAAAGAAACTTCAATATAAGAACTATTGGTTGCACGTTGCGCCCTATTTCGAGAATCCCTACAGTAAACGCCAGCTTGCTTTATGGCAAACGCTTGGATTTCGTGCCATATTCTTTTTTGAGTCCTCCAATAGTAGCTCACCATCTCTTTTGGAGCAAGTCCGAAAAAGGGATTAAAACGGGGTAGTCGAATGTTTGTTCCTTCGCCCCCTGTCGCAACTATTAGATTTTGAGCGTCTGGTACTCATTTGTTTAGGTGGTCCCACGGCCATCGTGTTAGAGGTCCAATTGGTTATCAAATGATGTTCTGAGTTCGAATTCGATTTGAAGTCAATAAGTGTTAACTGTTCGTTAAATTCGTTATAACGGTTTATTTGAGTTTCGAATGAGACCGGTTTGAAAAATATTGGGGTGGTCGTGTTACAGTAGGGAACGTTTCTCTCTTAAGCAAACTATAATTAAAAAGTCATATTGAAAAGGTGAAGGTCTAACGACGGAAGAAGAAGAGGGAACAGAGGGGGAAGCGACAGGCGCAGAAACGACAACGGCGCCAACAACGGACGCAGAAGAGGAAATGCGCATAAAACGCGGGCGGGCCGAAATCCGTCGTCAACTGGTCCAAGAAGCTGCGCTAGCTCGCAGAGGAACCGAGCAAGTCGACGACGGCATAACCGACGAAGACATCCAAACCCTACTGCACCCTAAAGAACCCGAGAAAGATGTTATCGAGAAGCCCCCATCCCCTCCACCTACTAAATCCGTATCAAAGACCCAACCGGGAGGCCGGGGAAAGCCTAGCAAATCAATCTCACGGAAGGACAAACTCAATAAAATGGGATCCAAATACAAAAATGTCAAGTCCAAAGTCGGAGCACAAATCCGAGGGGACGCTGGGAAGGACGGTGCCAAGGCATCGGAGCCGGAGGGCAATGATGACGATGACGACGACGACGAGGATGACAATAAAGATCCTGGCAAAGTGAAGGGTGCCAAATCGTCGGTTGAAAAGTCCGAGTCCACCGTCCCAGTTGACAAGAGCAAATCCAAGGCTGAAGAAGGTAGAAAGTCTGGAAAGGGCCTGCAATTGCACCGGAAGTCAAAAACGGGAGTCGGGAAGGGGAAGTCCAAGGAAGTTGGGAAAAGTAAGAAGTCAAAGGCGGATCTAATGTCTTCCAAATCGGCGTTGAAGAAGGAGAAGAAGGAAGTGACGATTGCGGATTCGGTTGCCGACAATCCGAAATATTTTGAAGATATCTTTGACGACGATGACTTGGACAATGTCGTCGAGTTTTCTAGACCTCAAAAGGAAGAGCAGAAGGAGCAGAAGGTTTACGAAGGAGCCGACGTTGACGGAGTCTTTGTCGTTAGTCACGGTACGTCTTTGTTTTAGATTTTACAAACCAACAAATTCTGGATCGAGGGTAAATTGTGGTGATATTGGGTTTAATCTACAGCCGTCCGAGCCGACGAGCTTCCAGCTCCTGAATTCTGGGCCAAATACGAAACGACTCTCATGTTACGTCAGCATCATCCCAGATCTGTAAAGCTCCTGGAGGAGTTCCTGAGAATGCTTGATTTGGTAATCAGAACACTTTAGTAATTATAATTTATTGTACATTATCATTCTGGAAACCATATAACTTATGATACTTTTGACAGATGAAATCAATCATGACTTTTAACGAATCTCGAGATGAGGTGAATCGAGTGGATATCATGGAATTCAATTTGGACGACGACGCAGATGATTCGATGACCGAGAAAGGTTCTAAATACGTCCAATACTGTCATATAAGGTAACACATATTTCAAAATCGATATATCGACAATTCAAACTAGGTAAATGTTTGAATGAAGTGTAATTTACTTAACATTATATCACTGTTGGTGGATAGAATGATGGCGAGGAACAAATTGCGACATGATCGAATTGCCAAATATCGGGCCATGATTTGGGAGCCCTTCGAAAACAAGGGATTTTTATTTAGCGTAAGATTGGGTTATTTCGTACTTTAAACATATTTGAAAGGCTTAAACGGTCCTATAAGTCCTAAAAACATTGACTGCTTCTTTTCGATGCACAGGGATTCAAGAACACGACTCTAGTGAATAACTATCCTCTTCAGTCCTTCGAGTCTGGATTTGGAAAGCTAGTGAAGCAGTGTCAGGAAGAGCGACGATTGGAATTACGAATAGAGTCTTCGGAAGCGGATATAATAGAAGCTGGAAACGAGTTTACGTTACACGTCCTCAAAGCGGAAGTAGACTACGTAGAAGAGAATTCTCGGCGAAGATATATCAAGTAAAGTGTTACTTTAATTCTAATTAAACAATTAATGATGGTGAACAGCATCTCTGCCTATTTATTTTGGGAAAATCATAAAATAAACTGGTCTCTGGTTCTTAACAAACAATTAATTTTGCAGGAGTATAATGAGCATGGACCCTACAGCTAAATTTGACGACTTCCTCTCAAGTGACGAAGGTGAGACAGACGACGAGTTCCTGAAAGCCGTATTCCATGAGCTGGGCCTCCACGCTCCAGCAGAACCTCAGGGCTCAGAATCAAAGGGAAACATGCAGCAAAAACACTCACGCCTCATTAGACGTGGGAAATCGGCGGAAAGATCGTTGACAGCATTCGGACAGTCCCTTCCCACAAAGAAACGAATCGTGGACGATAGGCAAACCTCGAGGACGTCGTCCAGGTCTCGATCACGACATCGACACAAGGAAGACACGACCTCCAAATCCCGCGATGAAAGTGAAATCCGATTGCGAATGCAAAAACGGAGGTACAGAACCGACACTGAAGCGACGACCGACCAAGGGTCCACCGGTGGAACCGACGACGACAAATCTTCCGACAGAAAAAGCCGTAAAGTTCTTTTCACCGCCGAAGAGGAATTGGATGAGGGTGGCAGTTACTCTCCGTCACAGGTTTCAACCGTTGATGGACTGTCGAAGCAGGATTTTCTCACTAAAATCAAACCTTCGAAATCATATCACTCCGTTCATGGGATCTTCGGACCCAAAGGAACTCGCAGCCAGCGAATCGACACGGTCATGCAACCCTCATCGTAAGTTCTTCAACCTTGAAACTTTTACAGAGACAATTGGAAATAGTTGAATTTTATTCATTTATTTTTAATAGTCCGGAAGGGAAAAAGAAGAAGAGGAAGGAAAGGAGACGGCAGAGGGAAAGTAAGAATGAACGTGAAAGGGAAAGCAAAAGGAGTCGTCGACCAAGTGCCGGTGGGGATGACGAACCGGAAGCTTTTGTGGTGCAAAGTGATGAAGACCCGTCTGACGACGAGGAAGAAGCGTTTATTAAATTAAAAATGGAAAAGTATTCGGGAATGGCAGAAGAGCGACGCGGACCGTATCAAACCGTCGAAGAAGTTTTTTATGGAAGTTCACTTTACGAACTACGGGAGATGCATCAGTACAAGGGGAACCCATTCGTATATCACCAGTTCGAACTCCATGCTCGGCATCAGTTCATCCGTTCAATGTGGCTTACCATGGTAGGGAATTATATTTTTTTAATTTTAAATATATTTAAGTCAATCCGTTAACTCCCAGTCGTGTTTTACTACGCGTCCCTCAATAGGATGAGATCTACAGACTCAAGAAGTTCTTCAATACACTATTTGACCAATCAAGGAACATGAAGACGCAGACGTTGAAAAAGATGGCAGAGAGGAACGACCGAATTCGAGAGATTTACTACTACTTGCATCTGGACTTGGATATTTTGGACGAGAAGTTTGACCCGAGGGAGGATCCTTCTCTCGTCTTTACTGTCAAGAAAAGCGAGGTTGCTCCTTCAAGAGATTCTCTACAAACTTGTAAACATTATTAAGTTAATTGAAATTGAAACCTGTATTTGATTTTCCTATGGAATAGATGCCCGTTCAAAAGTACTTGACAGCGGAGGAACGACGGCTGGAAGATCTACGACGGCAAGAGGCCTTGGCTCGTCGAAACACGCGAATGGCGGAATTCCGTCGGAAGGCCTTGAAAGTGATGATGGACAGTCGGTTGGAAGTGAAACGAGAAGAAATGCTCATTCACGACGTCCCCATTCCTCCGTTTATGGAGGAGAAGGACTCGATGGAATACAGTTTAGAGGAATACATTCAGTCCATCGAATATCAAGAAGCGGTCGAGGAGTTGGAGAGAGCACGAGTTGAACTCATCAAGGACTTGGAGGCTGAACTCTATCGACTTTATCGAGCTAATGCTGTATGTCATATTCCTATCTAGCGTTTATTTATACAATTATTGTATTCACAGTCTTTAGCGTTTTGAATATGTTACTTCAGCTGGAATACAATGGCACGGACTTGAGAGTTTCGGAAACGTATTTAACCAAGACTCAGTTTCACTACAACATCGTGATGGAGGAGAGCCGACTGCAGAGAATGCTGAGGCAAATGCGGATTATGGACGACTGCGAACAGGAAGAAGATCGGGTCAAGTAAGATCTTTCAACCTCAACGAATTCCGAGATTTACATATCTGTACAGCTGGTCGCAATTGTAAACTCTAATTTATTTGCAGCCACATGTTGTTTAAGCTTCAAGACGGGATGAAGGCGACACAGGCCTTGGTTGCTCAATTATCAGCTCGAAAAACGGGCTGCCGAGAGAACGTTGCGGAATTAGGCGAAAAGGAGAAAGAATTGGAGAAACGATTCCGAAAGGAAATCGGGGATGTTGGGGAGTTCTTTGAGTTCTTTATCCGAAATTACAAGTAAGCTTTAAATTCCTCTATCTATCTATATTTCCACATCAAAATACTAAATTATGTTTACACATGAATCCATCAACAGAAAGAAGCCGAAGATCCCCACCAAAGGATTAGACAAGGCAGAATTGTACGAAACGGGAGTTAAGGCCTTAAAGTCTACAAACATCCGGGCATTTGCTCGAGAGAATGGAGAGGCGGGTAAAATAGTCGTGTTGTCGATAATGGACCTAGAAGACCCGATGCTGATGCCGGTCGGTTGCCCTCGAACACATTGGGATCGATTCAACAAACTTCGGAGGGAACGTTTGGCCTGTGAGTTTGAAATGAAGGCAATTAATCTGGAAATGACTCACATCACGGAAGGACTTGAGGAATGCAAAGATCGAGAGGAGGAAACGGCCAAAGCCATGGCCGCCATTTTGGCCATCTTGTCTCATCGAACTGACCTCAAGAACTACTACGTCTACAACACAGAGTTCCAGTTTATCACTGGAAAGGGCAACGTGGAGATCGACTACTGTGACCTCATGGCACATGAGCAGTCCGTCATGACTTTAGGACGCTCCATTGAAAAACTTAACGGTCATATTTTTGTAAGACATTTCCGGTTTCTTAGTCAGCTAATGTCAGTTAATTACTCCGTTACTAAATATTCATGGTAAAAATAACGATTTTCAGGCTGCATCCGAACTTTATGTGCAAGACATCCGAAAGAGCATGCTCATTCACCGAGACATTCGAGAAATTGAATGGCGTTTTATGGTCGTTCGAATGGCTTTACATGATGTCAACCAGCTTCTTCACGACGTCAACAATTCCAAGGTATTTTTATTTTAGAGCTCTTTAGATACTTTTGTGCGTGGTATTAATTGCAATATGTAATCCAGCCGAGGAGAGAACTTCTACGAGTTCTTCGACAAGGCATTAATTTGGACACAATGTATGAAGACCGAATGAATTTGATTCGTTATCTTCAAGAAACTTCCGTCAAGGTTAGTTGATATTACTACCATTCAGTTCATAACACTCTGTAATTAAATAATCTTAATATTTTTTTTAATTAATTGGGATCAGTTCCAGAAAATTTACTTGGCAGCACGACGTCGCCTTCGTTCCATGTATGAACGACAGACCGAGAATAAAGACAAATTGAACGAGTCCCTTAAAGTTTGGCTGACGGAGCAAAATAAGACTGCAAGTCTTTTGAAACACGTCGGAGTCAAATCAACTCTTCAATCACGGACAACTGACTACAACCAGAAGTAAGTCTTTAACTGGGAATACGAATTTAAACAAAATTTCCAATACTACAGTAACAAGCATACATAATACACGGAAAAGCGTCTCTATCCAAAATTTGTATGCCAAACAAATGTATACATAAATTAACAATACTATTAAGACTGTTGATTTATTTTAGGGTGAACAAGTTCCTGGTGAAAGGTTTCCTGGTTCGAAAAGTTCATGTGAATTTCCAAACGATAGAATTCTTGGAGCAAGAGGTAGCCAGGTGCTACAGAAAGGCCTTCCCGGTTTTGTAATACTCAACATATTTATTCGACATGAATAGTATTTTATATAATAAATCAATCTTCTAATGCTTCGAAATAAATGAGAAAATATATTTGATATTTAAATAACGACATAATCTTTCTTGTATATTTTCCAAGTTCGAAGATTAATTAACTAGACTAGGTAATTCTTTTAGTATATAGTTGCTAGTAAAATTGTCTTGGTGCTTTGCATAATGATATAGACTAATGAATTAGAGCCTTAATTCAATGAAACAACATTCAAGTCTCAAGATCTTGTATAGCCTCATCCAGCCAGATTTGATTTGATTTGATTTGATTTAAACTTTATTAATGTGTCAAATAGATTCAAAATTATTACATTCTGTTCTTCCATCCGTGACACAGATCTCGGTTACAACAATAATCATACAAGTATCAAAATACAGTCCAGTATCAGTCCGATTGTGATGAATTAATTAACATATTCACTTTGCCTTTTAGCAATTATCCATTCTCTAACTAGTTCTTTAAATTTATCATAACCTATAGAATTTAGCACCCAATCATTTGGTAAACTATTCCATAAATTAGCACCTTTATAAATAGTCGAATTTTTATATATTATACTATTGAATGACGGAGTCACTAATCGTGGCATCGGATTATTAGCAGAGTGCTGCGAGAAAGTAAGCTTATTCTTCCTAAATAATTTGTACATATTTTTAAGTATGACAAATGTAATACGTTCAGTCACAGATAGGAAATTACAACTCTCCCAAAGTTCATACATATTAATAGATTCTTTAACTTTTTCATAACATTTCTTAGATCTTCTAATGAGTACAGGTAAGTGAAAACTAACAAGAAAGCTATCAATTCTTCCCTGTAATTGATCAAGAATTGGATTAGTATGAACAGCCCATATATCAAGACTATAATCTATAATAGAGTGTACATACGCATTAAGCATAATTACCATAACCTTAGAAGTTAGACATCTTTTTATACCTTGAAGGTATTTAAGTCTATGAGACACTTTAGTTTGTACATATTTGAGATGTTTCAGAAAAGTCATTGTAGGTTCAAATGTGATACCAAGATATTTGAATTCGTAGACTCTTTCAATTCTATTATTATTAACTAATATAACATCATTCAATTCATTCCTAATTGACAAATCCTTGTTTTTATGGAAAACCATATATTTCGTCTTATCAAAGTTAATGGAAAGACCATTCTTATCACTCCAATCACAAATCTTTTTAACTTGAAGAGACAGATCTTTGACTATATCATCGCTATTTTTACCAGAAGCAAAGACGACAAGATCATCAGCATACAATAAATATTGATTAAAAATACAAGTTTCAATATCGTTAACAAACATACTGAAGAGCAGCGGACCTAGCGCTGAGCCTTGAGGAACACCACAAGGTAGATTATACAACTTTTCATTATTATCAATAGTGAATACCCTATCAGTTAGCCCCTGGTGCACTATATTAACATACCAAGGTTCTAATTTGTACTCTGTCATTAGCTTACGAACTAATAACTTATGATTAACCGAATCAAAGGCAGATCTCAAATCAAAAAATACTGCAACTACCTTAGTTTTAGGTTTATCAATTTGTTCATAAATGTAATTAGAAAAAATAGTAAGAGCAGTATGACATGATCTATTTTTCCTATACGCGTGTTGCTTGTCACTTAACATAACATCAACTCTATTCATAAGTCTTAAAAACATATACTTCTCAAAAATTTTACAGTAGCCATTCAAAATTGAAATTGGCCTATAATTTTTGGCTATTCGTCGGGAGCCTTTGCCCTTAAAAAGAGGAATAATGTTAGCCTCTTTGAAGCATGAGGGTATACATGCAACTTTAGTCATTACAGTAAAAAGTGTAGCTAATAAAATAGATACAGACTTAGTACACTTTTTTAAAGCGAACATAGGAGCCACCAGAGCCACTTTTGATTAATGCACTTTAAAACGACCATAATTGATACCTTAATAGTGATTAAAATAAACATTTACAAGAACTTATGTATATTTAAACGGTATGATGCAAATGATGGAGAGCACTCTCCATCATTTGCTCCCCTAGAAATTTTGCCCCCCGGAAATTCGCACATTACTTTATCTCTGCTGAACAACAAAATCGAAACGGACAGCGGCGGACTGATAAAAGTAGTTGCAGATTGAACTTTCGTGTGAAGTGTAGATTGCATCTCAGTGTAATTTTACAAGGGTGTGCTGAAGTTATCGGACAGGGACAGGCTGTCCGCCGGACCGGTCCGCTGACATGCTGAAGTTGGCGGACAGGTACAAAAATTGTACCAATCCGCCGGACACCCTGTCCGCTGTCCACCGACACCCTGAATCTAGCGGACAGGCCTTATTTTTTTACCTGCGAGGTCCACAATGACCATAATGAAAACAAATAGTGTTAACCATCAACCATTCATACACTGATGGAAATTATTGATTGTAACCTTTCTAATAAACTATATGATCAATCCTTGGATCTTACTATCTCCTTTCTCCTACTTTCTCCTATATAAACGATGAAAAACAGTGTCACAATGAATACATTTATTTTAAAACAAGAAAAGTTTATTAGAGATTTAAATGCAAAACCAAAAAAATCAAAAATAGTTCAACCACCGTAAAATTAATTAAATCCCCCCAGAAAAAAAACAACTTCCATTTTATAATTTAAAATATTCAAAGTACAAATTGGACTCAATTTTTAATTTACGTTGGTTACAACGAAGTTAATTGTCAACAATAAACACAAAAAAATTAAATAACTTTACCAATAACAAAAAAAAAATCAAAAATAGTTCAACCACCATAAAAATAATTACAACCCTCCCAGAAAAAAAAACCAACTCCCATTTTATAATTTAAAACATTTAAAGTACAAATTGGACTTAATTTTTAATTTACGTTGGTTAAAACTAAGTACCTCCTCAACAATCCACACAAAATAATTAAATAACTTAACCAATAACAAAAAAATCATAAGTAGTTAAACCACTGTGAAATTAATCATTGAACACTGCAAGTCAAGAAAATGGTTTTCTACCTCTGTGTCCGCTGTTGTGATAACACATTCAGAGACATACAGTGATAATATTTTTAGTGAATCTGACCATCAATGTTTACGACGCGGGAGTTTACTTGTCGCAAAGCCGCTTCATTAAGCTTCTCCTTGCCAAATCCCTTCAAGCTTTTGCATAGAATGTAAATACATTGCGAGAAGATTCCAACAGTGACAACACCAAAGATTACCCACAGTAATATTTCATCGTTCCCTACCAGGTCGCAGTTCTGAATAATAGCTTTTACTTCAACTGTAAGAATTACAATTACCGCAACTTCGAAAGCTCCAATGCGGTAAATATATGTCAGCAGCAGCAAACCAAATACTTGAAAGACGGAAATCATTAATCCAGAAATGGATACTTACCAAATAAATTGTTTTGGAAATATATTGGTTTCAATGTTTGGTTTGTGCTTGCGTCCAATACTTCTTTCTCTCCAATGGTTCGAATCTCCTGAAATTTTCCATCAATTTGAGGAGCCCAGTGAGAAAGGGTCGTCCACTGCATTGGAAGTATATGCTCCACTTTATACCCATCCACGGTACTAGGACAATATTCACCCAATCTGCATTGCTCTACTTTAACCTCCTGCGGAACATGAAACATTTACAAGCAATTTCTGCACAAGCTTTGATAAACTGCCTTTTACCAACGAAGTCAACGAAGAGGATTTCCACAATTACTCATTCATCAGTAACGTGGACCTTGATTTATCAACAGACTCAAAAAAGTCTAGCGCCTCAGAGAAGCAGGTAATTCTCGGATTTCATAAGTGATGAAACAGTAGTGTCGGTCGTAACTATTTGTTTAATTCTAAACAACGTGATGTGAATGCTAGATGGCGAAGTACAAAGCGATGGTGAAATTGAGCCGAAGCAAAATTACATCAACTTCACGAGCACGCTGGTAAATACTTTATTTATTACCGTATATGGGTTCTATCTACGACATAACAGTAGGTTGATAGTTGGTATAAAAACTGGGCCGACTTATCGAAAAATGGCTTTCTACAACAAATCCAGATTTTTCCCTTCCCTTCTATGACTTTATACATGGAGAAACAATTTAGTGTTCTTCACCGATTGTCCAATCTACACGACGAGGTCATCATATTTTTTGACGCAGCCGACAAGATATTTAAAAGCCTTCTTCAGCCACTTCACATGCGTGTCTAATGCTGTTTAGCATGGTGGTGGAGAGTCCGTCATCCAAGTCTGATTTCCCAATTTTTGAATTCACGACTACCAATCACATCTTCTCTTCTGTGGCAAGCCACATATTTCATTTTATGGAAAGGTAACTGTTAATAATGTAATTTGAATGGAAGTTTGTAGCTGATATAAAGTGTAAGTGACAAAATAGTTACAAAGTACAAAGTTTTAGTTACAAACGGTTCTACGACGATGTCAAACCATTTTATGGAATTGGCAGAAATAGATTTCAGCAAAACCGTCCTTTCATCCCTTTGCCTTGGTGTTTGTGTTCAGCAAGACAAACACTACAACATACTTCCAATCTCTATGGAACCGTATGATCGGCGACGGTAGTGAACAAGTTATTGAGTTAATTTTCCCGATTCGCGTTTGCCAGGTTCATGTTAAAAGGTACTAATCAAACTTATCATAGTAATGAGTATAAGGATTCACAAAAACTGAAATATATGTTTTTGCAGATTCTGCATTCGGCACCACAGAAAAAATAAATAAAACGTTGTAAACGTTAACGACAGCTCGCACAATTCATAGAGATTATCGTTCAATATTACTTATCGTGTTGCTCGATTGTATAAAATCAAAATATCATAATTTACGTTCACCTAGACGACCTATATTTAAGTGGATCGTATCGGTATATAACCCAATACGATTTCCTCCAAAACCATTTTCATGTTTCACATTTCATATCAAACCTCAAAATGTCTTAAAATTGTTTTAAATTTAGAAAAAGAACATATAATTAATATATATAGATTTGGTATATAAACCAATACGAATTCCTCGAAAACCATTTTCATGTTTCACAATTCATATCAAACCTCAAAAGCCTGCTTCCATCTGCTTCTGGCACTTTGCAATTTGTCTTGATTTACATTGAGAAAAAGGCCGGACGGACAGACAGACAGACAGACAGACGGACGGACAGACGTACTGGTAGACATCATTAGGTCTAAATCCTATTTTCAATAGGCGAGCTAATAATGACCGTTCTTTTTCAGTGGGCAAATGCTTTGGTGTTTTCACGGGATCTGTTCTCCAGGGCCAGGAGGATGTCGGATATTTTTCTTATCACAGGAGTGATGTACAGGGTGTTTGAGCGCAAAAATAAAAAAATCAAACTTTAGTTTTTGAGAAATTGATTTTCAAATACCGCTATCTTGCGCTCAAACATTGTATTTTTTTATGAAGTGGCAACATGTATCAAAAACACGTCTACGCCAACAGCACGAAATTGTAAACTACTGTTAAAAGTAATAGTCAAATAGTAAAGCACTCGACTCAATATTTTTTTTTAAACTAGGGTATCGACCGTTAGATATATTTTCCTATGAAAATAAAAGCACGTCAGCTTCATTATGGAAACGCAGCCCTTTTGGTCAATATATTGCTGATCAAGTACAACTCTACAACGAGTTTCACATCCAAAATAACGGAAAACTACTTCGATCATCCGAACATGGACAAAATCCATACTACAGCTTGGACTTTAACCATTACTTGAAGGTTAAATGACTTGTACATATCATTTATCTGTAGCTATTCAAACTTATAAATATTTAAAGCGTTCTTATATATACATTTTGTCTTATTTTTTTAGGTTCATATATTTCCGTACTAGCCCATTCTCACAAGAACAGTATTTGACTTATTTAAAATTACAATACTGGACGATGCGACAAATCGAGCGGGTGAGCATCAATATAAATTAAAATAGTATTTTATTGAAAATGTTCAACATTATTAAAAATAATGTACTTGCTAGCGACAACAAACAACGGGCAGCAAAATTGTTCGAACCCAGGCTACGTGGATTGAAGGTACTGTTTAAAAAAAAACACAATATTATTGTAAAATAAAATGTTAATTTATAAATTGCAAAACAGCGTATCAAATATTTGTTGTTAAAAGTTGTGCCAACGACTTCCTGGCTTCTTTATCGCAAATGCCAGATAACCCAAAACCGATGTTCAAGGTTACAAAGAAACAACTTCATAAAGAAAAAGCAAGTACGGATCGTCAGAGTCCAGAGAAATTCGAGGAGACGTGGCAAAGGAAAACACAAATCTTTGTGTCTGTTAAAACGTCGTCTATTTATTACACTGCACCATTCTTACGATGGGGAACCACATTTGTACATAAATGAAAGAAGCACATAGTGTCAAACTCCTGCAGTGTTGACTCCGTGATTTCCGTGCTGTATTTATTGTACACAGTCAATCCGTTTGTGGAAGTTTTTGTAAATACTTGGAAGTATTCTGGAGATCAAAACACGCTACTTGTTTTAGAGGTCATGAATAAGATAGCCAAAAGCAATTTTGATGAAGCAAAACGTATATGGATTGCTAAACTTTTGAATTGGGATTTGAGCACACAAGATGTTAATCTAGAAGGTATGGTATTTAATACACCTATTATCATTAAAACATCTCAAATATATGACAAAAAAGTTTGAAATTGCTTTTTTTATTATTTGGAGCAGGTTATGAAAGGGACAATGGGTTCGGTCCCATTCAGCACTGGATAGGGGTTGTTCGAGTGCGGAAATGTGACAACACGCACAGATCCGCTAGCCGCAGCTTTTTAATTTAATTTAATAAAAATTTAATAAAAGTTTTTTAATTTCTTTGTGTGGATTGTTGAGGAGCAACTTGGTTTTAACGACCGTAAATTAAAAATTAAGTCCAATTTGTACTTTGAATATTCTAAATTATAAAATAGGAGTTGAGTTTTTTTCTGGGAGGGATTTAATTAATTTTACGGTGGTTGAACTATTTTTTTGTTATTAGTTAAGTTATTTAATTTTTTTGTGTTTATTGTTGAGAATTAACTTCGTTGTACCCAACGTAAATTAAAAATTGAGTCCAATTTGTACTTTGAATATTTTAAATTATAAAATGGAAGTTGTTTTTTTTCTGGGGGGATTTAATTAATTTTACGGTGGTTGAACTATTTTTGATTTTTTTGGTTTTGCATTTAAATCTGTAATAAACTTTTCTTGTTTTAAAATAAATGTATTCATTGTGACACTGTTTTTCATCGTTTATATAGGAGAAAGTAGGAGAAAGGAGATAGTAAGATCCAAGGATTGATCATATAGTTTATTAGAAAGGTTACAATCAATAATTTCCATCAGTGTATGAATGGTTGATGGTTAACACTATTTGTTTTCATTATGGTCATTGTGGACCTCGCAGGTCAAAAAATAAGGCCTGTCCGTTAGATTCAGGGTGTCGGTGGACAGCGGACAGGGTGTCCGGCGGATATGTACAATTTTTATACCTGACCGCCAACTTCAGCCTTTCGGCAGACAGCGGACAGCTCGATAGGTGTCCGGCAGACAGGTAAAATTTTTTGTAACTGTCCGCTAACTTTAGCATGTCACGGACAGTAGACCAGTCCGGCGGACAGCCTGTCCCTGTCCGATAACTTCAGCACACCCTTGTAAAATTACACTGAGATGCAATCTACACTTCACACGAAAGTTCAATCTGCAACTACTTTTATCAGTCCGCCGCTGTCCGTTTCGATTTTGTTGTTCAGCAGAAAACGAGTAATGTGCGAATTTCCGGGGGGCAAAATTTCTAGGGGAGCAAATAATGGGGAGCAAATGATGGAGAGTGCTCTCCATCATTTGCATCATACCGTTTAAATATACATAAGTTCTTGTAAATGTTTATTTTAATCACTATTAAGGTATCAATTATGGTCCGCTAACTTAAGCACACCTTTTACAAGATTTGCGGATGACAGCGGCGCATCATAATCGGCCCATCAAAAGCGGCACATTATTAGCGCCCACATCATAAACGGCCCTCACAATATGCGGCCCACCATAACCGGCCCATGACAATATGCGGCCCATCATAAGCGGCCATGGCAATAAACGCCCCATGACCATAATCGGCCCATATCAATAAGCGGCCCAAGAAAATATAAGCTTGAAAACAGTTTTTTTATTCCATATACATAATTCCGGCCATTTGTATGTAAGTGATGGGTCCATACGACGTATGGCATACGTTTTTGACTTGGTTGACTTATCAAAAAATGAAGACAGCCAAAAAATCACAAAAAAAATAAAAGGGGGAAAAATTAATAAACCCTTTAAAAAACCTATAAACTGTGATATTTAAGATGAAGCATGGTTTAGTTTCTAGGATTTTTTAAGGGTTTATTAGTTTTGCCCCCGCCTCGGTCCCCAGGTATTTAAAACCGGGCTTACGTCTAGTTCTATTAATAACAATAATTGTCACAACTTTAACTAATTATATTGTCATTTTAGCTAAATGACGTCCAGATGCGGACGCTATTTCAGGGTTTTCTATGTTCCGGTTTAGATTTTCGAAAAGGGCAGTTCAGTGCAATACTAATTTGGGGGGTCCTCCAATGTTAACTCCCTATCTCGGTCGCGAATTTTCAGGGAAAAGAGGTGAAAAGGGGAAAAGTCAACTTTCTCCTCTTTCTCCCCTTCTCGCTCATGCTAGTTTTTCACGTGAAACTCGCAGTGCTTGACCCACCGACTTCACTACGCCAAAACGATTTTAGTCACAGATTGTTCCTATGTTAAAGTTTCATTATTTTAGGTCCTCTTTCAAATGAAACAAGTTTGAGAAAATACGGGGTTGAACATCTGACAAGGTTTCCTTGTTAGCCACACGTACATGATTGGAAATTGGTCATTTTGCACCCCCTCGAAAATCAGGGGATTACACCACAAATCATCCATCTCCCCCAGTGCCAAGTATCATACTTCGTTAAATAGCTCTTATGTCTTGGCCACACTCTTGGCCATAACTTTAAAATGTCGAATGAATCATAAAATACATATATGTTTGTAATTCAATTTTGAACCATCGTTCCAACCTCCCTCAAATCAGGGGACCACCCTACCCCCAAAATCATACATCGTGGAATAGTCCTTGTCCATTGTCCCTTGACCATTCGGTCATATCTTTTGAACGACGTATCACACGGTTTACCAAAGTTTTTATACCCCGTCCCCCACCGAGAACTAGAGGTCATTAACCCCCCCCCCCTCCGCCTTACTCCAATAATTATTATGCATCATTGAATGGTCCATAGATCTTGAATATTTTAACGACACATGGAGTATTCACAAATGATGGAGAATTATGACATGAGATTCGAAATTGTATGAAAAAAGAGTGAGACATAGATGATGAATATATCTCAGTGCTCAGTGGGATTATGAATTAAGTGGGAAATCAGGACAGTAATTAGATTAGGAGGAAGATACATATTCCTGAAGTGAAATTCTGCACTTCGATATCTTGAATTCTAGGTCCTTGGGGGAAGTTTTTGACTGGATTCGACCGTTTTTTTTGGATAGTCAATGGTCAATGCTTACAGTTCTTTTTTAAATAATAACATCCGAAATTGAATTGCGAAATTGTAAGAGACAGATGATTGAAAGATGAGTTGAATGAAGAGGGACAGCTACAGGAGGAAATAATAAGAGTAGGAGTAAGAGGGACCCAAGTATATGAACTGTAAAGTTGTGGGACTGCAAAGATCCGAGAGCAGATTTGCTTCCGAATTAAGAGTTGTCAGGATGCTGAAGTATAAGCCAGTATAAGGTTGGCGATGAAGTACAGTAGGTGGTTTAGAATTATATTATAGATTGAAGTAAACATTCAAATTAATTGACGGAAAAATTGAGATTTTTTCGTTTAAATGGGTTCTGGAAAAGTAATTAAAAATAATCCATGAAAGATAATAAACTCCATCTTTGTATTTTATATTTACACTTACAGACATATATATTATTGTTTTTATAATTCAGTAAGTAGAAAGTTTTAACTTGTAAGTGATATTGCCGTATATTTCTGACCATGCATGTATGAAATGAACGTAAAACAAATTGGAATACTTGGAGGAATGGCATAATTTCCAGGGTGGAAAAACTTCTAGGGGAACAAATAATGGAGAGCAAATCATGGGGAGCAAAGATCCGCAAATCTATTTAAACGACTGCTGGAATGGAAATCTTTTTCAGATTTTCAATCTCTTGGTTAAGAATATCTTTAAATGCCAGAGCATCGTCTTTGGACATGATTCCTTTGTCTGCAGCAAAAGTAAAAACTAGTCCATCGTTGAAACTGCAAATGGAAACGGAGAGGGCTGGAAAATACAAACAAAAGATTTAATTTTGTTGAGAATAGAATTTAAACGCGAATAATTGTTTTGGTAATTCAATTCCTCAAACCTGTTGAACCCTTCTGAGTTCCCATTCCAAATGAGAAGTCGATGAGGTGATGGTGACGAATCCTGATCCTTTTATACGGAAAAGGGATATAGGACGTATTCACAACCCCAAAATGATTTTGCCCAATCAATGTTCCCAGACTTGTGAAACATACTCCCGTCAGTTTCATCGACACATCCGTTGCAATCGGGAAAACAGAGGATTTTAGACATTCGTATTTTTTGTGGCACTTTTTCATTCTTATCAACGGATCCGGTTCTCCAACGGGCAAGTCTATAGACGCCAACGTACTAAAACAGATACAATTCAGTTTCTGTAATTTCAACTCATTTCTACGATAAAATTCTCCAAATGGTGATGTAATATTGGTATTTTAATTGAAATACCAAATGGAAGTTCTATCTTATATTCCGGATATATTACTAATTGTTAGTAATGTAAGGTTACGAAATGTTTTTAAAGGTTCACGTATTCGAACAAAACCAGTTAACTAGCTTACGAGTAGGATTTTGGTTAGGAATTATGAAAAGCTGATTTGCAATACGTCGGATTTATGAGGCATATTATACAGAACTTATTGGCATTTATTAGTAATATTGTATTGAGGGATAAATTCTAATCGAACGAATTTATATGCTAAATTCGAATATGCATGGACGTATGACAAGATGACAACTCTTCCTATGGTTAAAATTCTTAGCTGATATTTCAGGATAGTCAGTATCCCTTAAGGGTACTGAAATATTATTGGAAGATTTTAATTAAAGAGAAGAATTTAAGCTCATTTAAAATGTTGGTTTTTATATAGTTAAGCCTAGAGATCTTAAAATTAAATAGGTTCTACGATTGTCAACCAACCAATTTGGATTTTATCATGAAAATTACTCCAGTTTTTCACTTGTATCAAGTCTTTATGTGCACCCTTTCAGTGGTCTAGGGTATATAATGTTACGGTATTTTATTTTCACTCCATAATACAAATGCAAATTTTAAATGGTTAGCCAAGTTTAAAAGAAATGTTGCGCTCTCCCTAATGTTATTTAGGCTGGGAAAGTATTCGGAAGTATTTAATTCTGCTAGTGCATTTGCCAAACTATTTGGATTTATTTTTGTGTGTTTTTGTTTAAGAAATATTATTTAGAGATTTATAAGACATTTATTTGGAGTGGGGAATTATTTGGGAGTATTTTTCAGTGTGGAGGGATCTATGTAGATCTAGATTATTCCTTACATATCTTAGTCCCGATATACTAATATGTCTCTTATCTTGAGTTTCATTTTTGAATGAGACCGATTAAAAAAAATTGGGGCTGTACAGTTGGGAATTTTCCCTTGTAAGCCTCATCAATTGATCAATTGTACTTCACGGCTTGTGAAAAGTAAGACAAAGGGTACTTTGGTTTTTTTCAAACTAAATTTAATTGCAAACATACAACCGGAACTCTGAAAAATAGTTTATTTTTAGTATTGATATAAAGTAACTTACAAATGATTTCGTAGTTTGGAAGGATGATTGGGCTTTGGAAATGGGAGACTCGAGGGGAAAGAATGAGGGACTGGAATTGCAGTTTTGAGAATCATTGACCTGATGACCCCTGACACGATTCCAATAACAGCACTTGTGAAGCCAATCCCCAACTCATTCTTTAGCTCCTTAATGACGGCAGCTGGAATTCGGTCCGAAAGCTGTAGATGATAAGCGTGGCTCTTTTTGTCTTCTGGCACTTTGAATGGGAACCGTGTCAAAGAATTGCAACAGATTGTCGCGTGAACGTAGAGGAATTTCAAGGGGAAAAGCAGGTTTTGAAAAATCGACCCTTTGGGATATTTCGTTTTTATCGGAGTTTCATTCTCTTCATCTATTTCAAAGAAGTTGAGAAAGAACTTGAGGAATGCATATCCGTCCCCGAGAACGTGAGAAAAACGAAAGTAGAAGGCCGTCATATTTGATTCGTTTTCTGATCCACCCTAAAATAAAATAAACCGTTAGAAACGCACATCAAAAAGGGTGAAACCACGCGAACAATACGTAAAATTACATTTAGAATCGTTACCGTTCACATGAGAGTCGTTTTCTACAAGATTCTCACATTACCCCAACCATAGAGTATAGTCATTTACGTCTTTGAATAACACTTGACTGTACCTTTCCAGCAATGTAAAAGGCACGTACGGACGGAGGCATTTAAAAAATGTGACCTTTGACCTACCCGGTCCTCAAACGAACTCAGGCTCCGCAGGAAGGTCATGTATGTATTCCCGAAAAAAGAATTCGAAAATATTCAACCGTTTCAAAGTTATGCTGCGAACGGACAGAGACAGACAAGGGAAAAACATACAAACGTTCAACTATTCAACGCTGAATATTTGTGTTTATATGAAGTTCTATACTATGTCGGCATGAACGCGGTCCGATGGCTAGTGATAGTAATAGATTACCGTAAATCCCAATTTAATAGCCCGGATCTCAATAAATATTTAAGTTACCGATTTAAGAACCGTATTCACCACGATATAACCTTTTGACATAATGCCAAATGCGGGGAAACAATGGATTCACCGGGTAAAACTCGTTTCGTCTATACATATAGCATAATATATAAATACTAGTCCCTTACTTTAACATGCGACTGGCTATGCAAGGATAATCTACGAGTTTTACCCGGTGAGTTAATTAGCCCAGGGTCATATTCGTGTATTTTCTGTCCGAAAAAATGTGAAGGCCCCTGCCCAACTATTTCTGACCTTGAAACTGATTTTGAATGTGACTAATTCTTGCCAATTAAAAATCCTGTAACCTTCTGAACGCTGACATTATGAACCAAATGAAGATCCCAAGGACTTCTTTTAGGATGAAAAGGTTTGACGAGCAGTTGTTCTCCAAAATCCCGTAACTGATCCTGATTAACACTCTTCGTCCCCAAATCAACAACCTGAGAATGGTTGTAAAAGTCAAAGTCCTTATCCTGTTTCCAAAACCGGTAGCCGAGCCAAGATGTCAAATACTGATTCATTTCCGGGTACATCAACTCTCCATTCCGGTCTTTCAAATAAAACACTTGCGATTTTGCTACTTCAATCAATTCCTCGACATCCAGCTTGTCCGAAAACGTGAATTTAGTAAGAACGGCAAACCTAGGATTTTGAACATTGGAATCGACGTTTGCACATGCATTCCCGGTACAGGTTACCATTTCCGACAAATCGGGACGGATGATTTTGGCCAAATATTTAACAATTTGTCGTAAAATGAATAGAAGAAGGAAAGTTGGGATAAATGGTATTGCAAGTAGTAGAAATAATAGTGCCAAAAACACTTTAAAAATCCTCCGACAAAACTCGCGAATTAATTTCAGAATCGCTCTACTGTTGTAGTACTCCCCCATTCTTTTGCATTTATCCTCCAAAATACGGATTGTATGTTATCTGGTTCAAAATGCTCAGAATTGACTGACTCGAAATCCACTGCCATTTAGACAGCTAGGCTGTAAAATGAATCATTTGAAAAAAAATCCAGTTTCCAGTCAATCTTTGGACCTTGAAACAATTTGCAACAATGAAAGCGCTTTACATCAAAATATATATTATGTGGAATGGATCATATTATTATTCTTATAAGTATCATCATCATGGCAGAAATAGGAACTGATAAGATCAATTGCAAAAACAGACGAGTTAAACAATATACTTATAGTTCCACAAGAAAAGTGGTGGTTGTGTTAAGTGACTGTTGTGAGATCTGATTTCTGATTGTAATTTAGGATTTCCACGGACAACGTTGAATGGGGATGGGAAGGCGTGGGTAATCGACTGTTAATTGTTATGCGTTATGGGAAGATGAGCTCTATATTATAGAATATGAATGTGGAATTAATTTTGCTCCTATATTTACAATTATGTTAATATCTCAAGGCCTTGAACAGCGCAACATAAGAATTAAAAAAGTTGCTTTCGGGTGCGGAATGTAAACTGTAGACTATGGAAGTATGGACTATGAGACTGATTTATTCATACAGAATCTTAATTCTGGCATTTAAAAACGCTTTGTTCTCACGCGTCGGTGTGTACAAATTGTTTGTATTACAAATCAAATATGGAAACTCATTGTATTCGTTCAGTTGAAAGTTATTTAAAAACTATGTTGAAAACACATTAGAATCGTCTTAGTCAGTCCGTCCATACATTATGCAAATGCCTCGTGTCCGTTTGTATGTCCGTCTACAAGGTAACTGCTTAGTGGTTCAACATTTGACATATTTATTTCGGGCTTGGAATAAGTTTAGATGGATGCGTAATTCGTTCGAGGGCCATGTAGTATGTATAAAGGTCTAAAAGGGACATCACCCAAACGTCAGGGCCCGACTCGTCTGATTTTTTTACGGACGAACACACAACTACCATGAATCACAAAACTGCAAAAAATACAGCTGCGATAACCCTTCTTGGTTTAAACAAAAAATCGTCACATAAAAACTCAAGAAAATTCACTTTCAAAAATGCATAAAACATCGATTTGTGGTGCGATTTTCAGAATCTTTCGAGCTCGTCAATGCTAAGAGTTTTGTATTTTAAGAAAATTCTAAGATTTGAATTGTTAAAAATATTCTAATTATTCTGATCAAAGGCCTGGGAGTGGGAGTGGGACGTTAAAGAAAAAAAGTTAAAGAGCTTTTTTCGATTTTTTTTTTACAAAAATTTAAATCTTTGGATTTTCTTAAAATACAACTCTGTAGCATATAAAAACTTCAAAGACTTTGAAAATATGACCACAAATCGATGTTTGATGAATTTTTGAAAAAGTCAAGTTTCGTGATTTTACATTTCATGATTTTTTAAAAAGTCACCAAGATGAGTTATCGCCAATCTGATTTGATTTGATTTGATTTAGACTTTATTTAAGTGTCAATTAGATTCAAAATTTTACATTCTGTTCTTCCATCCGTGACACTTGTCCGGTTAAATTCATATAGTCATTACACAATCCAGTCCAATAGCATTCCATTTCAAATAATAAAATCAGTTAACAAATTCATTATTTCGTTTGGCTATAATCCACTCCCTAACTAGCTCTTTATATTTATCGTAGCCGAAAGAGTTGAGCACCCAATCATTTGGTAAACTATTCCATAATTGAATACTTTTAAAAACAGTAGAATTTTTAAATATAATACTCTTAAATGACACTGCCATAACACGCGGCATGGAATTTTGTACAGTGTGCTGAGAAAGTTCAAGCTTGTTACTCCTGTACTTTTTGTACATGTTTTTTAAAATTACAAAATCTATTCTTTCAATTACAGACATAAACTTACTCTTGTTCCATAAATCATAAATATTAATCGAGTCACGAACTTTATCATATTGTCTCTTTGATTTCCTTAGCAAAACAGGTAGATGATAGCTAACAAGAAACCTATCTATCTTACTTTGAAGCTGATTGAGATGATTCTCAGTCTGAACCGCCCAAATATCTAGAGCATAATCAATTACAGAGTGCACATAGGCATTTAACATAATAGACATAACATTTTGATCAAGGAACCGTTTGATGCCCTGAAGATATTTGAGCCTGTGAGAGACTTTGGAATGAACAAGTGCAGAATGCTTCATAAATGACATGTTAGGCTCAAACATAACACCTAGATATTTAAAATCATACACTCTATCAATTCTATTATTATCCACTAAAATAACACTATTAGTTTCATTTCTAACAGTAAGATCTTTCTCTTTGTGAAAAACCATATACTTCGTTTTATCGAAGTTAATCAAAAGGCCATTTACTTTACACCAATCATTAATTTTTTTAACCTGTATAGTCATATCTTTAACTAATTCGTCACTATTTATACCTGCTTTATAGGCGACAAGATCATCAGCATAAAGTGAGTAGGGATTGTCCATACAAGTATCAATATTATTAATAAATAGACTAAATAATAATGGACCTAAAGCCGATCCTTGAGGAACACCACACGGTAAATCATAGTGAACATCATTATTATCAATTGTAAAAACCCTATCTTTTAGACCTTGTTTTACTATATTTACATACCACGGCTCAAGAGCATATTCAGACATTAATTTACGTACCAACAATTGATGATCAACCGAGTCAAAGGCAGATTTCAGATCAAAAAATACTGCAACTACCTTAGTCTTAGGTTTATCAATATTGTCATAAATATACTGAGAAAAAATTGAAAGCGCGGTATGACACGACCTATTTTTCCTATACGCATATTGATTGTTGTTCAACATACTTTCTACTCTGTTCATAATTCTAAGATACATATATTTCTCAAAAATCTTGCAGTAACTATTAAGAATTGAAATAGGTCTATAATTTTTTGCAATTCTTCTTGAGCCCTTGCCTTTAAACAGAGGAATTACATTCGCTGATTTAAAACACGAAGGAATACTAGCTACTGTAGTTATAACAGTGAATAAGGTAGCTAATAAAAGTGAAATAGACTTAGAACATTTTTTCAAAGCAAACATCGGAACGTAAATGCTAGAATTTGATTTGCTATTATTCATTTCCTTCAGTACATTTTGTATATCTAGGTCAATTATTTCAAAACTCCCATTGTCACATTCTTTGCTATTTTTGTAATCAAATTTATCACAATAATTCTTGACCTCTAGATCAAAAACCGTATCAACAGTACCAGTTGATGGAACTATTACAAATTGTTTTGCTAGTATATCATTGATTTTCGATTTGCAATTAATCTTTACACCATCCAGTTCTAACATCTGAATAGGTTGTTTAACAACATTTCTAAACTTAGTCAGAGTATTAACAGAGTCCCATAAATTACATGTATTCGTAACTTCCTGGAACCTCTTTCTAAAATAATCTTTCTTGGATTTAGAAAGTAACATATTTACAACATTTCTAGCCTTTCTAAAGCTTTGCCAGTCCTTAGAATTACATGAACGCATAGCTTGTTTATTCGCAGAATTTCTGGCTTTTATAGCTTCAATCAGCTCAGGTGTTAGCCAGGGACTTATTCTACCAGTTACCTTCCTTTTTTTTAAAGGAGCGTGTTTGCCAAGCACGCTAAGAGCAAAATTATTAAAATTCATAAATGCAAAATCAATTAGGTTATTATTAGAATTAATTAGCTCTAAATCTCTCCATTCAAAAGAGTTTAAGTCCTTATCAACTTCTTCCCAATTTACTTTACTGTAATCTCTACAAGAAATGACTTTGGGTAGAAAGGAGAGCTTTTTAGATTTAAGCACCGTGAAGCATAACTCATGATCAGATCCCGCGTAAGGAAAGTGACCTGATTTAGTAAATTTTTCAGTATTTTTGACATAAACATGATCTAACAGGGATTTTTTCTTGTAAGTGGGTCCTATCATCTGCTGAAACCAACTGAATTCGCGACAAAGTAAACGAAATTTATTAATGTTCGCATCAAAGTTGGAAGTTAAATCATGTTTCAACAAATCAATGTTAAAATCTCCAAAAACAAGATGAATTGAATCTTGTGTGGAAAGAAAAACATTAATCTCCTTAAATAGTTCAAGGAATTTCACTAGTGAAGTTTCAGGTTGTCTATAAACCGTAGTAATCAAGATTGGTTTAAGACCAGTCTTTTTAATTTTAATAATTGTGATTTCAACCAAATTAATGCTGTGCTTAAAATCAATATCTAGGTAGTCTAATTCCACATCTTCCTTAACAAAAATAATGGTGCCACCACCACTATCGACAGTTCTATCAGATCTAATAGTTCTATAATTTGGAACAGAGTACTGATTATCTGTATCTCTATGTTGATCGAGTTTAGATTCTGTACAAGCAAGTACTGTAATATTTTTTATAAGTAGTAAGAGTTTAAGCTCCTCAAACTTATTCCTAATACTATTAAAATTTAAATGACAAAAGATCAAACCCTTCGAATGTACAAATTCAGCCAATCGCCATCTCAAATGTTTTTCCCATTTTTGTGGTTCATATTAGCTGTGTGTTGTTAGACTGCAAAAAATCAGAGGATTCGGGCTCTGACGTTGAGTCTTGAGTCAAGCCCCGGTTGTAAGATCAAGGAGGATAAGCTAAAAACGTGAAAAATTAACATTTTCCAAATGGTTAAGTCCGCCATATATGTCATATGTAGGGTTGGACCCGGGGCCTCTCTCTAACTTGGGTGGGGGGAGGGGGTTAGAAAAGATAAAAGATAAAATTACAAAAATACCTTATTCAACAACTTGAGGAAATTGAGACATTTTGGTTATTTTATGCGTTTTAAAAAAAATTTTAAGCCACCTATTTTGTATCGATGCTTTTACAAAATATATTTCCAATGCGTATTAAGATAAAAGTAGTTAATCTTTTATTGCATATGCATTCGTTGGACGGTTTATTGTTTGCCATTGTTAACAGATAATCTAAATGCCTTTTACTGTTATTGTCCATCCGACATCCGATCTTCATGATTGGTAGCAAACATGGTTTTTAGTTTGTTTGTTTATTTTTGGGTACCGAGGGATTTTCGTCATTTTCCCCTTAAAAATTGAAAGTTTTCTATTTCTAACGTTCTGAAAAACAGTTTCAGTTCAATGCATAAATGATTTTAAAAAGGGCACAACACGTACGTCTTCAGTACATTTTTTGGAAGGTTTACATTCATAGTCATAATTCATAATCTAATTGAATGCTGGATGGATGTTTAGCATAGAAATGGGTTGCCTCAACATCAATTCCAGCCACTTTTTGATAGATAATATATATTTTTGAAAGGGAAAGAGCGGGAACTCATTCGCTATACAACGTCCACATCCACATGTATCGGCCTCGGGATGGTCATCTCATGATTCTTGGGAATTTAAATAATTTGTAATTCATTTGAAATTCGAAATTCGAATTGATTGTCAAGTGCAAATTGCAGGATTAAATATGATTGGAAGGGAGTTGTGGAGGGGGCTACGTTTAGGGAGCTATGAACCTCTTTGTTCCTTCTGTCGTTCTCAAATCACAAACTCCAACTCCACACCAACTTTCACTAATAAAAACATCAGATACTCGTCCCAGCGATTATCGGGAATTAGAACCTTATTTATCAGCTCTTCCAGAAACCAGGTTTGATTTCATGTTACGTTTTGCCTTTGCACTTTGTAAAGCCACCATTACACATTATTATATCATTTATTGATTATTGCTGTTGAACACACTATGCACTACACACTATTATGAATTATTAAATTAAAGGGTGAAACCCTTTAATGTCAAATGTTTTCATTTCATCATGTCTGTCCGTCTGTCCGTAGGTAGCCGCTCTAACTCGGGAACGGTAGAACTTTTTAGAATTTTTTTTTTCGAATATGTAATCTAGGGGTCCTGACCGACTTTCAGTTCGAAGTTGGATCATATTGGTCACACCCTCTCAGTTTTACCAATCTACCCCAATGTTAAAAAACCACCACCACCGTTTTAATAACTCGACTCCGTTACTCTCAAACGGTTGCATACATTTTTGTTATTTTTTTTTCGGAAATCACTTCTGACTTTCGAGCTAAGGCTTAGGTTGTTTGATTTGAGGGTCGTGTAGGTAAAGGGTTCACGCCGTTCACGGTCAAAGGTCAATTTTTTTTTAATTGAAACCCTACATGTATAATACATCGTTGGAGAGGGACTGTCACGGGCTAGTCAATGTGCGCGGTTGTAGATGATTTTACTTAATGGTTGGGGAAATCTGAGATTCTTCATAGCTCCTATATCAAAGTTTAAAGTTCCATTAGTTTTGTTCCCCTTTCGACTGACAATGAGACCTGTTTAAAAAATATCTGAGTGGTACTACAGTTGGTAATGTTCCCTTGTAAGTTTTTTATGTAGAAAGCGGACAGGTGCCGAAACATATACCTGTATAAAATCAAGTATCAAGCACTGCCTTCGGCCTTCTAGTAGTAGGAACTGGTCCCTGCTCTGGTCTTGTCCAACTTACGTGGCCTCTGAGTAAAGTCTTGTGAATCTGATTCCGACATCTGAACACTTCTAACTTTTACTATTTCCATTTTTTTAGTCGGCCGAAGCATGTCCAGAACCAGTTGGAATTGGTACCGGAAAGTCTTCTCGACTTAACGTTGACATCGATGCAAAAGCGACTACTTTTTTGACGGAAAATGACCTTAAACCTAAAGATCACCCGGGCGTGTTTTATCTCAAGAAACAATCACTTCCTGAGAAATTCGTTGTGGCTGCTGAACGAGTTCTTGCCCGTAATTTTACTTAATCATTTCTAAGTGTTACATATGTGCGATAACCAGATTGAATATGAATAAGTCAAAATCGTAATAGAAATGTAGATTCCTATATATAATGATGCAGTTATGTATACACTTAAGATTAGTGCACCCTGTGCTCTGTTTGTAGATGAAAACATCCCCAGTTTGTTGGAACGATCACAAAAGCTGCAAAATTACCTCTGGTCAAGGCATCTACCTATTGAAGAAGGTGAATATCGAGAGAAAGCTACTGAAGCTGAAGAACGAATAATTGTGAAAGGTCCGCATTGTTACACTTCAGTTTACCATTCATATTAATTTAATCCGTTAGACGAAATCTCAAGGTATCATCCAACATGCTTGCGCAAGAAGTAAAATGGTTTTTGCTACATATAATCAATACCTAGTTATATTGTTAAATTGTAATACAGCCTGAGAAAAACTCTAATCGTCAACAAGGTTTATAGACCCTGCATTAACATATTTCTATTCAATCTTCTGCTTAGACCAGTCATTGGAACCATTTTTGGGGGAGGAACAGCAACTTAAGCTTCAGATGGCTCAAGAAAACAAAATTCGAAGACGGCTCAAGAGACTGATTTACCACTGGGAGCCAATTAATTACAATCACACTATAGCAATGGAGTATCTCTTATCCCGATCTGCGGGCGAATATGCAACTTTGATGAGAATATTTACAGAAATATGTAAAAGAGATCCGGAATTTAACCCCAAGACCCTCTTTGATTTTGGCTCGGGAATAGGAACTGTGGTTTGGTGAGTTTACCCGCTTCCGTCTGTGGCCATACTTATGTAGTGGGGTGGCTTTTTAAATTAATGTTAACCTTTATTGAATATTGAAAACCAATTTTGTCAGGGCTTCACGTACCATCTGGCCTAAATCTCTTGGTGAATTCTTATGCGCCGATGTATCGAGAGATATGAACGATTTGGCTGATTTACTTCTTCGGGGAGGGAGTGAAAATAATGACCACGGGATCCCGGGTCTTTACTTCAGGCAGTTTTTACCTCAATCTTCCAGGGTATCATTCATTCTCTTTTTAGGAAATGCTTGAGTGTATGTATTCTTACTGTTTAAATAATGCATTTTAAATAATATTTGCAACCTTGCTAATTCAATAATAGATCTCCTACGATCTAGTCATTAGCGCATATTCACTTCTGGAACTCCCGAGTCTCAAAGCCAGACTCGAAACATTAAATATTTTATGGAAAAAGACGAAAAACTATCTTGTGATTGTTGAACAAGGGACCAATGCTGGCTTCCAGGTATGGATGGTTCAAAAGATTTGAAAACTGGAATTGAACTGGCATTTTAAAACTGTGGGGTATTTTTACTTAAATTTCCAGTCCATAATCGAAGCGAGAGATTTTATTCTGCAATTGGACAAGTCAGAAAAGACCCTTGATTGCCACGTTTTCAGTCCGGTAACATAATTAATTATAACAATCATACAATTTGCCATTCAATTTGATTTTTTAATTATATTTGATAGTCTTATAACTTCACTGATCACTGAATTTCCTGTTTTTAGTGCCCGAATGATTTAGCTTGTCCAAGATACACACATGATGAAATTCCCTGTAACTTTTCCGTAAAATATCGACCTCTATACCCATTCACTCAAGACAATGCAAAGTCACAAGTGTTTTCTTACGTTGTCATCAAAAAAGGTAAACGATTTATTATTCGTTAGTTCTCTGCATTAAAAGATTATGATTTACTGTAAGAGCGCTGTAATTGTAAGTTGTAATTGTGATTATAAATGCAGTTTGATTTGATCAGGACCAAGAAATTCGGAGGAGATTTGGCCTCGCCTGGTTAAAAGTCCTATGATACGAAAAAAGCATGTCATCTGTCGAGTGTGCACTAAAGAAGGAAGACTATCTGAAGTACTTTTGACTAAGCACCAACATTCACAGTACACACGAACATTACAACTAATTTAATCATGAAAATTTAACTAATGTGTTGATCATGCAGATGCACAGTATTTGAGGTTTCTTTTGATTGTCGAACCTTTGAGTTTACAATAAGTCATATTGGGTTAATGGCAAATCACCTATAAACGTGCAGAAAGTACTGAAATACTATATATCTAACTTATTCATTTACAGGATTCTATACAGAGTTGGTAGGAAAAGTAATTGTGGCGATCTACTTCCCGTAAAAGAAATTGACTCAACTTAAGCTGGAATCAGAAAAGAGGGCATATCTGTGAAAACGACATCCCTGAACTGAAGAGTAAGCAAGGGGTATTAGGCCCAAGCAAGACATCAAGATAACTTAGCAATAGATTCATCAAGTATTCACTCATCACACTTTATTACTGCTTTTTATCAATTCCTACTAATTATAAAAGTGGTTGTAGTTCTAGCAATAATATCTCGTTTGAATAACAAATCAAGTTCGAACTGATTTACAGAATTTGCTAACATCGTGCCGTACCATTATTATCATTACATTATCATAATAAATATATGGTCCAACTGTCCAACATCAACAAAATCGCCAAGTTTAACATCACCCACTTGTTTTTGAACTTATAAATAAATAGACTTATGGTTATGACCACAACTAAAGAGAGCAATTCCATGTACTAAGCGTTTACAATTCTATATGATAAACGTGAGTGGTTGGGACATGGAATTTATACAATTTTTTTGGAAACCTGAACAGCTCAAGAACTCGTTTAATTCATTGTAATAGTGAACGCACTTTTTAATTAACTTATCAATTTATTAAAAGAATTTTACTTTGACAGTTGGGACTGAAACTGAACATTCACTACTTGGGGATTATAAATCGCACCTTTATATTTATACCGTAATTCAGAAGTTAATGACTTGGAGGTAATCACATAGAATTACATACCTAAATACTAAATATATTTACAAATGTCAAAAATAAATACAGCGATTTGATGCAGTTGTAGAAAAACTGTTGCAGTGTTGAAGAAGCTGCATTGCATGTTAGTAATATGCAGAAGTAACGCTACCCTAAAAGTGTTTTAATATTTTTTTCGAGACCCACGTTATATAGCGACTGCCAAAAAACTTTCCATCAGTTATCATCTCCATATGTTTAACGTTGACGTCGACGCTTCACACCTGTAGCACCGGATGTTGCTCTCGTTTGTTCCAGTTCCCTTTACAGAGTATGCGGTTTAAGATTAGAATAGCACTCACTATCTGAGATGAGATTAGTTGTTTCAAAATTAAAATACAGCATAACACTATTTGAGAACAGAGTGAACTTACTGAGTTAACTGATCATAACTTTCTTGCAAACTTTGCATTTCCACGTTTCGCATCGTCAAATCATCTCTAGCGGTATAGTATCGCTCTTGAAGATCATTATAGTCGCTCCTAAAGTGTAAAGAAAACAAATTATCGGATTAGAATGAAATTACGAAAATAACGGAATACATCTAGGTATAACCGTATCACTTACACCAAAGTACGATGGAGGTCGTGAAAATCAGCACACGAAGCATTCATACAATTACTATTTGGCACTTGACGAGGAACTAGTGGGACATTTGGTGCCGCTGCCGATGGAGTCGAAACTAGACCTGGAGCAGTAGCAGCTCGTGGCGGTGGCTGAGGTTGAACTGGAATGGCCAGTGGAGCAGGCACATAACGATTTTGAGTATCTTGGCCCATATTGGGATACAGGCGAATCATCTTTCCAGGAATGGCTTTGCGACAACTTGGACACGTCTTTTTCCTATGAACAAAGTTAAGAATTCTACTACATTAAATTGCTATTAGATTTGGTTCGCATTGAAAGCAACGCAACGTACCCTTGTTCGGTAAACCATTTTTCAATACAATAACGGTGATACAGATGCCCACACGGGGTTGACGCTATTTCTCGAGGGTCCCAAACAATTGGCACTCTTCGACGTGGGGGAGCTCTTCCACGTCCTCGACCCCGACCAACACCAGCCGGAATCGCACCATGCATCACTTCATTAGCATGACCATGTATTCCTTGTCCCCCTGGAACATTCATATCAGCAGGCGCATTTCCTTCTGACACTACTCGTTCTTCGAGCACAGTTGCGGCTGAACTAAGACTTTCGAGACAAACAATGCACTCGAAATTCCCACCGCTCATCGATGCGTTTAAAATATTCATATTCCAGTGTGCTTCTGCCTGTCGAACCTGTGAGATTGGCGTTGTTGGATTATTTTGATTGGCTTCAATCCTCACAGCTGTACTAGAAGTTGAAGTATTCGGAGGATTCACAAGGTCAACAACTTGAGCTGATAATACAGCAGAAGCTGATAGCATCGAGCTGGAAGATGCTGAAGAATTTCTTCGGAGGCCTGGCCTACCTCTACCTCGCCCACGTGTTGTGACCGAGATTGACGTTGACGGTGTGGATATAGAACTTCCCGATCTTGAACTGCCACTATGAGAGCGTAGACTTCGGGTTGATAATGATGACATTACTCGTCTTGACTCTGTGCCCGTGGTACTACTTTCATCTAATGAATAAAAAGTTTACTAATTTAGTTCTAACCAAAAGGCAACTAAAGTTAATTGACAATTGATTATTATACTGTAATTAAAAATGAAACACCATTTTTATATCATCAGCAATTTGGTTCACGCTCACCCGCAGACGATGGAACTGACGGCAGTTGTATATTTCTTTCGACCGCCGCGTCCGATTCAGAGCCAGATGAAAAACGAATCCTCGTTCGAGATACCGAACTAGAGATGGATGATAAAGATGACGATGAAGCAGATTTTGAAGATGAGGAACTTGAGGTGGAAGAATTTGATCGAGATCGAGGAGAACGTGCCCGCAGGGGACTAGTGGACGAATCGTCAGAATCGCTATCCGTCTGGAGTGGAATGGCGGACGAGTCGTCTGAATCACTATCCGTGATCCTTATTCGTCCAGTATCAGCAATAACAGAATTCCCTTGACCCATAGACGCAGCACGCAAACCACTCTCTAACAATAAATGTGAAATTAATGTTCAACCATATTGAATCCTCAAGGCACAATGTTTTAGCTTGAAAATGTAGGTCCAAGGTATTCACATTTGTTACATATATACACATATTATAAGTATGTATTACACACATTCAATATGCCGACATGATACATGATACATAGGTAATACGACTGTAATTGACAACTTACATCTTTGATCTTACAATTTCTATCTTTACACGATTTACAACAAATCACAAATGAATGCAATTTTGAATTTTGTGTGAAACACTTGCTTCACTCACGCTTACATTGAATTTCGTTCTGCACATGGATGGACTTACTTTTTCTATTCTTTGACATCAGACATATAATGACTGATGACTGTGGTGTGTGTGTAGTTTTGAAGTTCTTCTTAACACCTACAATCAAATATCAAACACCGAATCCAGAATCCCTGAATTTGAAATAAATCCAAAGTGGTTAAAGAAGGAGGATGAAAGAAGTACTGTACTGACTTGAAGTCATCAGTTTGAAGCCATTGTTGAAGTTGATTGAAGCTCAGAGCTGGATTAGATTACAGATTAGAAAACCACTGCAAAATCAAAAATTGAAAATAATAAGTAAATGAAATTATGAGAATGGAATGAATGTGCAATGGCAAATGAATATGCAGTCTGATGTTGGATGTGGAACATAGATCATAGATGTATATATATTAATAATCTATCTATGTATGATGTGGAATGATGAATGAGACATCGTGTGTCATGCTACGCTATACACATACAAATACAACATATGACATACACAGGATTGCTTGACAACCGGCGTCTCAGACGTCTTCAGACGGCGGTTGTCGAGCAATCCTGGAGCCAGAGTGCAGAGCACATAATATACGTGCTCTGCACTCTGGGTCCAGTGTCCATGTCATATCACATATTATGACATAGACACTGGACTCGGTGTCTGTTCGGTCAATGAACTTTTGAATTTGCAAAAATTCCAAATTCCACTTTTGACTTTCCAGTTTACACTTAACCTCTTCCGGGCCAAGGTCGTAAATATACGCTTTTTCGAATCGTTGTCAGGAGACCAAGGTCGTATATTTACATGTTTTCCGTACATTCTAGTGAGCCCAAAGCTGTAAATATACGCTTTTTCGAATCGTTGTCAGGAGACCAATGTCGTATATTTACAATTTTCACGAACATTCCCGTGAGCCCAAGGTTGTAAATATACGTTTTTCTAATTTACGCAGGAAAACCCGCGCGGGTTTACGAATAATTCCATCAAAAGTTTTATAGTTTGTCATTTTCATCAACATTAATCGTATAGGTCAAGTTTGGCATCAATAGAGAACGGCAAACGTTATTTAAATTAGCTTTTCTATTAGCTATTTCCCATAATATTTAATACACTTAAAATTGTACAATAGAAAGCGAATTCATATTGAGTAAAGACTCGGAAAGTGAAAAATTCGATGCATATGTGATATGAGAGTTCTGACAGTTCAGAGAGTTCTGACAGAATATTCGTCAATCGCTCTTGAAGTGATGATGGAATGGGCACGAAATAGAAATTTTAGATGCTCATGATAATGATGAATTTGTTTGTAATTATACTGCTTTTACTAGATTATTAAAGGGTGAAACCCTTCAATGGGTTCACTCTGTCCGTCTGTCCGTTCGTACTCTAACTCTCGAACGGTTGATAATTTGGAAATTCTTTTTTCGGCAAACCGTTTCTGACCTTCTAACGGATACCGAGTTAGAATAAGGGCCGTGTAGGTCAAAGGTCAAAGGGTGTACCGTCAAGACTCATTATATTTTACAATAACAACCCTATTAATGATGTAACCATTGTAAACAGTCAGATCCCAAAGATGATGTAAGCTCTTAACTTAATGTACCATTTCGCGCGAAGCAATATAAATGCTACTATTGTAAAGAATATGTTGGAATCACGAGATACATGAGTTTCGCACAAATTGAAATTAATTAGAGAAAAACTGAAGGAATAGCCCTTCGCCAACCGATTTGCAAGCGAACGTTGCACGCTTCATCCCAAAAGTCGCTTACATGAATCTGAGGAAAATAGCAATAGTTTGAGCATTTTAGCATATTCATAAGGTCATAGTTAGTCAGAAGCGAACGCTCGCTTTAAAATTTTCTATTGTTCCAAAAATGCTAAAATTAATGCGGGCCCAGGAGAAAATTTCGAATAAAAATGGCGGTCTCTGTAAGAATTCAACGCAATTTATTCGCGGTCCTTGGAAACCGTTTTCGACTTAAAATTACGGTCTTGTCGGAGTTGTTATGGTTCGAAATCGTGGCCAGGAAGAGGTTAATAAATATTCAATATCAAATAATATTATATATTATATTCAATATCAAATAATATTATATATTATATTCAATATCAAATAATATTATATATTATATTCAATATCAAATAATATTATATATTATATTCAATATTTGATATTCCAAACTCAAATCAAAACTCACGATTATCACTCCAAATTCCGAATTTAAAATTAAATTCAAAATTACTGTTCTGGTTAGGAAGGAAGGCACTTTACTCGTAAATCTGCAATCACAAAAATTCATTATTTGTTATTATTGTGCATTTATTGTTTATCATTGAATGTGAAAACGAATTACAAATAAAAAATTACCAAAAAAAGTCGAACGCCAGCCAGTACACAGTATGTGCAATGAATGATGATTGATGAATGAGGGAATAATGATGACCGTTGGCACCGTTGCGCGTGTTATACTGCTATGTGCTATGCACTGCAGATTCCAAATTCCATGCAAAGATACTACAAGTTGTTAAAAGTTAGAAATTAGAAGTTTTACAGGTGCAGGAGGAGTAGGAACATTTGACTAAATTTGACAATACACTCCGCTTCCATTTACAATTTAGCAGCAACAAACAAAGAAGAGAGCAAGAGAAAAGAACGAAGTGAATGAATGATAAAGGATCCAGTTTTCGTTTGCCTCCTTCCCACTCAAAAGTCGAGACGAGAGTGCGAGTGAAAACGGTTAGCGCGGTTACTTCAACCAATTATCACAAACTGCCCCTTCTCAATTCTCTTCTTTCCCCAAATTACAACTTCACAATAATCACTTGTAAAAGTCATCTACAATCTATGCACAATGTGCATTGCACATTTAAAAAATGAAAGCCTTCAAAGCTGGTGGATGGATTGTAAGCACAGAAGAGGTATCACACTCCGTGATACCTCTTCTGTGGATTGTAAGTATTTGTTATCAAAATCCACTACCCATCCATCGCATTCCCAAACAGCCGTTAGGCCCAACAACCTCAACGTTTCAACCGCCTAAAAACCCAAAGATATGATAGCTCTAATTATAATTTATCCATTTATATATTTTATATGTGCTATGGATCAAAATATGGCTTTTTTATGAAACCATTTTAAAGGCAAACGGTTGGATTTACATTATATTTGGGCCTTTAATATTTCTCTTTACACTTACACCCGTAACACAAACACCACTTTTGACCCATCCCATCTAAATCTTTAAAAAAGCCAAGTACACGCACACGCTACGATTGTGGTACGGATTTTTGAGCTACAATGTCACAATCCAGTCAAAAATGTAGATAGGATCATCAATTACATACATAGATTCATACGTAAACATTGTCTTTTTATTCAAACTTGAGACAAAAGAGCAAATGTTATGATATATCATTAAAACCAAACCTGTCTCTGGGTATACTATAATTGCCATTAAATTGTAAACAGCTACAAATATGACTTGCACTTCCAAGCATCTCTTGTCGAGTCATTTCGAAGAGTTAAAAAAAATAGTTCAGCTGTTTAGAGGAGTCAGAGCTTAGGACTGACTGAGCCTGCTTACAAACGGTTTAGTTCCTAATTGAAAGTTATTTTCTTATTCCTTTGATTAAGGCTCGCCCTGCTGCAGATTTCATACTCGGGCGATCGAAGGGTGTTACTTTAAGTCCAGGAATGTTTCCCTTCAGTTGCATTGGCGAAAAGAGCTCATCATCCTGATGAAAAAATAAAGATAAAATTTCATGTCTAGTATTTGTTGAGCCGATTACATTCGACTTTAGACATTGGTTAGTAAAGAAAAAAGTTATTTCAAACCATAAAGTGGCTTACATCATCACTGCTTGAAATATGAATAGTTTGATTAAGAGGAATTGGCGACAAGTCACACTTAGTCAATTTGCTTAACTTCTTAATAATATTGGACTTTGCCACTGGAACTAAGGGGAGTTTAATCGCTTCACAGCTACCAGCGTTGGGTTCTGTTGTCGATTTGTGGGGATCCGTAATCTGTAGCATCTTTTGTATTTTCTTTATGGATTTTTGACAACCACCGGCTGACTTGCGTTTTCTAGAATCTATTTTTGTTTTTAAAATATCGGATGCGGATTGGGCTTTGTTGGAAACTTCATTCTTAAGCGTTTTCTGAGACTCAATTGTCTCTATTGGAGTTTCTGACGTTTTCGAAGTCTTAGAGGAGGATGTTGATGGGACAGAATCGGACGTTACAGTTGCTGAGACTGCTGCTTTCTTGGACTTGGTTCTTGTCTTATCAGCTTTATTTGTGTTACTTTTATAAACGAATGGCTGGATTAAAGACACATCTTCATCAATTGGATCATCTTCGTAATTCATGACCAATTTCCTGGACACTTTGGAAGCCATTAGTAGTGGAGTTCGGTTTACATTCAGGACCTAAAACACAAAACTAATTATAAACAAGTATATATTGTAAATATAGATATGGTTACAAATATGTGTAACCTAACTATGGCTTGAAAGTAAAGGTAAAAAACGAGTATTATTGATTATTACGATGGTGGTGGGCTTTTCTGAACTTTATTTACTATTTACTAGCAATGTATATTTTAATATGTTCTTACATTTACATTATAAACTCGATCCTCAGAAACCTGTTTCGAAGCTGAAGAATTAAAAGACCCATCATAAATTCTCCTCAATTCATCATAAGCAGTTTGAAGTTTTAAAAGCTTTGCGTGTAGCTTTTGTCGTTCAAGTCGTCCTGCTTCTTGATCTTTTTTCGTTTCATTATTCTTCCTGCATGCCGTATTCAGTTCTCTAAAATCATAAATGTAAACTTAACCCCTTTTTTAATAATTATGATAAAACAAGAAATAATATCCATACTGTTTTAAAGCCTCTATAATTTCTAAAAGGGTATTAATTGAATCGGAAGTAGGTGGGAAGCTGTTTAACTCGTCTTCAACTGCTTCTTTGGATCCTCTCACCAATGAATCGATTCTGTTAAGTCAATCATTGAAATAATGTTTCAATAGAAGTTAAACTATATTCTTGTACTACTCATGTATACTCACATGTGATATTTTTTAAGATCTCCACTAAGTCGTTGACATTCTCTTTCCTTTTGTTCCGCGTAGTCCTTGTAACTCTCGTATTGTTTCCATTGATATGTCATATGGTCACTACGAACTTTCTCTCTCTCGTACTTTTTCTTATTTTCATCTGCTACATCTCTGCCATTAAAAAAACAAACATGTAACATCTAAATGTGATTATAAGTACTCTTTATTATAAAAGTGGCCAGAAGTCTGTTACTTTTGAATTTTGAGCATCATGTCTGCCTCGTCAAACTTTTTGTTCAGTTCTCCGACTTGGGCTCGCAGAGAGCCGATCGTGATATTTAAGTGGGTATGATCACATTGTCCAGTTGATTGCTGGGATGACGAGTCGTCTAATATACTGTCGTCGTAGCCATTGGGATAAAGCGGTAGTATCCTGGACCCAGGAACAGCTTTCCGGCAACAGGGGCACTGCTTGCTGCTGGCCAACGACCCACTACACAAGACATGACAAGAATGGATTTTTTTGCACCACTTCATTTTCTTATTCGTACTAATATGTAACTTATGAAATGATGTAAATTGATGACCTACCCCAGCCATTTGTTGATACAGTATGTATGAAATAAATGACCACATCTGAAAGGTAAAGCAAAATGAGCTCAGAATTCCTGCGATTGTGGGCTTGTGTTAAAAAAACATGGGTCTTAAGATTAGTTTGATTAATTATTTTAGTAAGGATGGAGTATAAGGTCAAAGGTGAGAATGAGGAATCGAATGGACGTACGGTGTGGCAGAGATGTTAATGTCAGTCGGATTGTTTGTATTAAGTTGTGTGGCTTCGGCTGGAAGTCGATGTAGTTGTTCACTACAAATTGGGCATCCAAACCCCATCCTCAATACCGATTACCGATCTTTCTTGTCGATTTCTGATTACGCGTTTTCCAACCCTTCTTATTCCCAAACTTTCCTCCCTCTCCTTCCAATCCACAATCAGAAATCAATCAGTCCTTGTGACTTGTGTGAGCCTTCAGCCTTCTTTCACTTTGCATTATTGATTATCGACTGACCTCTGTTACCTGACCTTTGATCTTTTTCATTCATTGATCCATTCTGTCTTTCTGTCGGGTCAGCTCCAGCCAGTGTCCAGTCCAGATTCCAGAGATCAAGACCGCAGAGCTAGTCTTCCATAATACTCATATCTTACACAAGTTTAAAAACGCAGAGTAGATTAGAGTATTCCTTCACTGTGCCTTCGTAAAGGGAGACCGGATGGAAACTTTTGTTTTGGGGACCGACCGAATTCTTGTTAGAATCCCACCCACGGCATCACCCTAGTCTGGACTCTAGTGTAGCTTCCCTCAAATTTTCCGACAATTCTTAACGGCCAACAAAGTCTACTGTGAACCCAGACTACCGCAGAGCCAGACTCTAAACTAAAAATAAAACATTACGCATTCAATTATAATTATGAATGAGTAGTGCATTAAAAAAACATGAGCACACAGTATGTCAGTACACACTTACTTACTTTTGACTTTGAATCCAATCCAAACACAACCGACAGTCAGGGTCAGGATCAGGACCACAGCTGTTTTATTAGTCTTAATTCAACTACTCTTTGTATTTGTAACTTGGTTGATCACTGGCCACTGGATGTCCATATCCACATTTGACATTAATTACTGAAATTAGAACGAAAAGAATTACTGGCAACTGGAGTGAAACTGAATCATATTTTTTAGAGTTTATTTTTATCCTTGTGAAATAGGAATAATAGGATCCTCCATCGTCCTTCCCGCCAATCTAAATTCTCACAATCTAAATGTACACAATTGTAAATACGTTTATAGCCGATTGCGCCGAAAATTTCTGCGAGCTGTGTTAAAAACCGTTTTACGGTAGCAACGCTACAGCCCCCTCAGCCTCGGATCAACTAATCGAATCGAATTCTTTTAGTAAAATATTCCTCGACAAACTTCTGACTTACAATTAAGTTTTTTGTCGTCAAAGTTTCGAAATCCTGAGCCTCCACTTAGCAACTGCAAATTGCGAAATAATTCAATAAATCCCGACATAAAAGCGTCCCAGATCAGAGATCAAATTATTATCGTCAGCACAAGCACAATATAAGAATGAATTCCATGACTGATGCAATGAAGTTAGTGAATGAATACTATTATTATACTATTAATGAATACTATAATTATTTTCATGACCCTGATTTGAGGTATGTACAAGTGACTGAGAAGGAATGGATTCAAAAATATGCCAATCGTATCGTAAATCATGAAACCAAACCAAAAATAACCTAATTGAAATTACGAAGAATGACAAGAAATTGAAATTTATTCAAGTCAAAACACAAGACGGAAACATAATAGCATTGAAATAACATTCAGAAAAAATTAAAAACCATCGAGATCTAAATCTAAGTCTTGAGATTGTTTGTTTTGTTTTTCATGTGTTCTTATTCGCATTGATGGATGAAAGGAGCTCAGAATAAAGACCAATAGACCCCTAGCAACCTTTTCAAAATAATTATAAAATCCGACCGGTTTTAATTTTCCAACAGCAGGTGGGCTCGATAGGGTGCTCGGAGAGGCTTGCGCTATTTTTCATTCGATAGAGAATTTAATTGCGGAGGGCATATAATGGGTCAAGATGGCATTTTTATGAACACATTTTTTTCCCATAGTGATTAATACTCTGGAGCCTTAATTTTATTGTCTAGCACTTCTGTAAAGCTTAAGGGGGGTTTAAAAAACTATGGAAATGTTGATTTCCCTATATAAAACAATGTTAGAAACCGGTTTACGGGGTCAATCCCCCAGCCCCTACTGATCAACCGATTGAGCTGAAATTATTTTTGAAAAATTCCTCGATAAATTTCCGACTCAGTATGCCCTTTCTATTTTTGATTTTTTATCCTTGCTTCCAACTACAACCTATACAACAGAAAACAACTGTTCAGGTTAGCACATTTTATCATTCAGATGACTTTCTAACGACTTTAAAACAACAAAATAAAAAATCGAAAGGGCATACTGAGTCGGAAATTTATCGAGGAATTTTTAAAAAATAATTTCAGCTCCATCGGTTGCTCAGTAGGGGCTGAGGGATTGACCCCGTAAACCGGTTTGGGCATTTTTTAATAGTTTTTGAAAAATGTTAAAGTAGGGTGAAACTGTCGTTGCTATGGGTATCTAAGACGATAACAATGATAAATGCGACAATCAATATGGCAACATGCGTTTCTCACCACACACTACCGGGCGCTCAAGTCCCCCATTTTACTCGAACTTATGATATCTCAAAATTCCCTCACCGCCCAAGCTGGATATTATGATTTTCGGATTTCTAATTTGTTTCTTGATTTTTTGGTATATGACATGAAGCATAGTACTTGCATTAATTTTCATGTTCCATGTTTGTGATATTGTTTAACCTGGTTAATATCAATTAGTGCCGCTAATTCTTGTATTTTAATTGTTAGTATTATTAATAGGTTTAACACAAAAATCGATTCTGGGTGTTGAGCCCCGGGTACTTCCCTTGTAAGCTAAAAAGAGAGTTCTAAGTTGAGTCGCTGCTAAAAGAATAAAACAAGAAATTTCTTCAAGTTTCTGAAATACCTCTATTTCTGAAAGCAAAGTTGCCTCAATATGGGTCTCTCTTTTTCTCATATACTTTAAATGGTGTTTACTCTTCCTTTTATTGAGATAACCATTTTTCAGCATTTTCTTAATGATTTTAAATTATTGTACAACCATGGTTAGTAACTCGGATGATAGAGAAACTATGCATTTTTAAAACTTTAAGATAAATCAGTTTGAGAGGGATTTCTGTGCAGTTCATCAAAAAGACTGGGCGATTATTATTTTAGGCTTGCAATATAAGTAATTAATTATTGTTCATTTTCATTTAATATTTTTACAAGCCCAATGCGAATGCACTAAATCAATCACACAACGGATATATTTCTTTTTAATAAGGGAATTTGTAAAATTTTATAGGCCATAATATATAATTTTCGAATTGTTTCAATGCACCACTATACTCTTCGGAGACACTTCTCCAAGTTTCCATTTTTGGAATTGACCCCATTTCAAGCCGATTGAAACGGCATATAGATTCGAAAAATCCATATAAATAAGGTGAGCTAAACCAAACCAACTAATTAAAACCCTGGATCTATCCAGAGTATGAAATGAATAATATTTATTATAAAGAATCTATTGGTATTTGCTACCTCAAAGCATGTCTCATTTTGAAAAAAAATTCTACATTTATTCTTAGTATCGTCATACGATTTGCAAGTTGATGTTTTGTAACATCTCAATAAACAATTATTAAGGGGTGCAACCCCTTAATGTGAACACCTTGTCTGTCTGTTCGTCCGTCTGTTTACGCTTCAACTTTCGAACGGTTAACGTTTTTTGAAAACGGTTTTGGGATTTGAAACCTACATTTACTTTCTTATAGTCAAGTAGAAATTCAAAATAGTCGGTCACGCCACCTGACCCCAAAAAAATGTAAACTAGAAAATTCATATACCAAATGACTCCTACCTGTCAGTAAGGATAGTTATTCGTGTAAATATTTAAAAATGTAACGTTTTGGTATCACATCTTTTTTACGTTTCGTTTGCAACCATTTATTTTATTAAAAAAGACGATGAGAAAGGAAGTGAGCAAGAAGAAATCGCTATATGCTAATGTCGTTCGTCTAATGTTAACTTCCTTTCTACTCTTGGGTCAAATCCACGAAAGGAAAAAATGCTGCAGTTTCTTCAATTTCCCTGTTACAACGTAAGTAGGTGATCGTCTGGTCCACAGGCTTCAATTTCTGTGATTGTCAAGTTTTCGGTTATTGTACTAATAATTTGGAAATGTCCTCTCTAAATCGAGGCCCACGTTGAGGCAACTTTGCTTTCAGAAATAGAGGTATTTCAGAAACTTGAAAATATATTTCATGTTTTATTCTTTTAGGAGCGACTCAACTTAGAACTCTCTTTTTAGCGTAGTTTATTTTGTTATTTTAAGTGAATGGCTTATCAGTAAAATGTTCAGTTATTTTATCAATATGAATAATTGAAAAATTATTTTCTACGGTTACTGGGGGGTTTTTATTTCAATTGCAATAGTATAGTAATGCGATAGGAGACTGGTCGTGTCAAGCTACTGGAATTAGCCACTTAAAAAGACCGACACTATTGCACTTTAGCAAGGGGCATTACCATTCGTGTTTATATTCGTAGAATTTAAGATAATGTGACTTTATTTACGATTCAAAGTTTTAGTTTGTGTAGTGCAAAGGCCGAAAACTTCCCTGTACAACTTATACTAGCCCGACTGCTAGTAATATTCTATTATTATAATGAAGTCATTTTTGCATTTTAGTTTATATTAGTTTTGTACCTCATGTATCAAGAAACCCAGCATGGTTCACCCAACAGGGTCTATAGAACTATTTTTCCACGAATGGTCATATTTGCCTTTGTAATATAATATCATAACTGTATGCCAAATTTGGGCGTTCTAGGTTAGTTTTCAGAAAACCCGCATGGGTTGCTCACTAGGGTCGATTTGGGCCACAATTTTGAAAATTTAATTTTCTATTTGAAGTTTTAGACCCTAGATCTAACACCATGAAAAGTTTGGTGCTTCCAAAACTGTGTCCAGTAAAACCCGATAGAGTTTGCGGAACCCCACGGTTTAGCGTCAGGACCGATTTGACCCATCTTCGGACTTGATCCCTAACTTCAACCAAACCCCTTGTGTACAAAATTTGAAGTTAATCGGACAAGAATAACTCGAGTTATTGTGGTTACGGACCGATGGACAGACATGATCATCAGCCCTTGGAGTCGGGCTTAAGATATATCTTTCAACCAAGGCTTGTTTGATAAAAAAGCTTTACTTCTTGAGTTGTCGGTCGGGTAGAGGTAGAACAACCTAAAAGACGTTTTTAGACTAAATTGAAGCGTATAACGACGAGAATCTATTAATTTCATCTCTATAGAGTAAGAGCCAATGCCCTATACTAATATCTGGTACTATAACGACAGCTATAGGGTTAATCAGTTACATGCAATTTCTCATAAGGAATATTTGAACTGACATATCTCAATCGGATTTTGACCGATTTTGATAAGATTAAAAATTGTATAGCTCAATTTTAGCATTATTTGATAAAAACAGCTTTCTACTACAAAAAGTGCAGTATTTGGTTCTAAAAAAAGGAATTTTAAAATTTCGTTTATAGGGAAAGATAGGTCTAAATTTAGATTTTCAAAAAACGGGAGGAAAAGACACTAGAAAATTGAATTCTCCATATTTAGCCCGAGTCAGGGCTTATGGAAACATGCTGTCCGTCCGTCCGTCTGTCCGTGATACGGCTGGACCGATCGACTTGAAATTTGGGACACTTGTGTATTTTGCAAATCCGAAGGCTAAGTTTGAAGGTGAGAAAAATCGGTCGATCGGTTGACCCGTGGAGGCAATGCAAAGTAGTGTTGCCAAGGGAATAGCTTTAAAATACAGACAAATTGAAGCATCCTGACTCGGGCTATATAACACTGCACACTGTAGTTTTTTTTTATTCTTTGCATTTTTTCGATACGACGCACCCCCGAGGCTGTAGTCGTGCCCAAAAATTTCCAGGGCGGGGAGTTAATGCATACTAAGATGAAACTGATGGCCAAGTCCATGTACTCTTTTGTCTCAACTTAGAAAAACAAAGCTGTTTAAGTCTTCATTCCCCATTCTGATACATGAACATGATGGTGAACCTCTGGTTCTTTATGCAATTAAAGGGCCTTCGTTAAGGGAAGAAGACTTTAACGGCTTCAATGTGTGTCTTTATTGTGGGAGAGCTTAGACTGTTCACAAACATTGAGTTCTAAAACTAGACTAAAGTAATTCAAGGGAAGAATATCCTATGATACAGTGATTGACGGAGATTCATCTCCGTCGTTTCTTATCTCTATCTTAATCCGTACATTCTTTTGTGGACAAAGGAATGTATAGGTATTGATACTGGCAAGGTGTATCAAATCAACCATGAGAAGTAATGGAATATTATCCTAGAGTTAATGATGATGATAGTTTCCATGAAGTTATATTATTAGTTATGGATAATCCTGAATGGACGGTTTGGGGATGGTTATAATATGAATGGGATATTTTTATAATATTTAATTTTCTTAACAATTAAATCCTTCTTTTAACTGTCCATTGTTATTCACAGTATTGACTTGGTTTAATTGTTGAATGATTACAGTCATAAAGATCATTGTCATGCTATTTCATTTAATTTCTTTGAGAACCTTAGTCAGAGTTCTGTAATAATCAGATTAGATGTTCATATAATAGTATTATTATCTTTAAGGGTAGAACGAAATTAAATTTATTTCTAAATGAAATAAAATGGCTCTGAATGACTATTTCTTGCAATTGTTTGTAATATTATTCCACTGGACAAAAATTAAATCTGGACTCGCTTTGTACAAGAATTTCAAGTTCCCCAATCATAGAGTAAAGTAACACATATTTTCATGAACTTCACTGTACATTTCCTTCGATATATCACATACATAGATTGGGCTGCAATTTAAAAATGGCAACCCTTATTCTACGCAACCTTCGAAAAACTTAACCTCCACTTAACTTCAAGGCCAAAAATAGTTTTGGAAAAAACTTTGACATAGTTAACTGTTAAAGTGTTCAAGTTCAAGTATGTACGGACGGACAGACGGACAGACAGAGTCTTCCCAGTAAAGAGTTTTACACCTTATTAGTACACAACGCTGAAATTTACGAACAACCCATCCGTCTATTTAATGTCTAATATCTGCCAAAAAATTAACCGTCAAGCAAGAAAGTGCAATAAAGGCCCAAACTTAAGAACCGCCTAGAATGAGTTAATTGAAAATCCTAATTGCTTTTGTAAAAACCTACCTCATCTTTAAAATTGTAAGACATTAAATTCATATTTGAAATTATATGACAATAAATGTATGTTAAATTGATAAGTCACTAAATTTATGATAAAAATTAAAAGACAATAAATGTATGTTAAAATTATAAGACAATAAATTGATTTGAAAATAAGGTGGCATCGTATAAGTGTGTACTTACACTACTTACGCTCCTGACTCCACGGATTCAGGAGAAATTCGGGGTTTTTACTCTCCAATAAGGACATAAAAGTGTAAGTGGGCATGTACAAAGGCGGCGTTAGTCCCTGCTGTAAAGTATTGAACACCTTAACCACTGAGCTGGATGACAATTTGAATAAAAACTTCGACTAGGGTTTTTAAATTTCCGTCTGTTATTTTAGTTGTCTTTTACTGGTATTTTTATATATTTGGTATTGTTAGGTTTATTTGTTTCTATTGATATGACAAAGATTTTACAATCATTCATACATTCATGTGTTATGATATGCGTATCCTAGTTTTTATAATTTATATTAATTATTGACAAGTGGCATTTAGTTTTCTAGTATTATATCCCTCACCGTAGTAGCGTTTCTTATGTACTTTGTGATTTTGGTAACAAATTTTTGCTTTCTTCCAAGATATTTCCAAATTCAATTACAGATATTGGTGTTATAATATACTAAAAAATAGTTTGTCTGAGGGTGTTGAGACTGTGGTGATTTTTTTATGATTGATAAGGCCGCCGCATTTTCAGGATGATGTCTTGGGTTATTGTTGCTTCTTGATCGGCCAAAAAAATGTCAGTTATTCCGTTTTCGGATATCCACAACACTCTATTCCGGATCTTAAAGGTACTCGCAGGTCGTTTCAGTCGAAGATTCTTCATGGTTTTCCTTATTGCGTTGTTAATGGTTTGGTCTTCTGGACTCAAGTCATCGTTGATAAAGATATTTTCGTTGTGAGGTTTGTGTTTTAGGATTATGATCTCGTGCTTGTCATATAATCTCACCATCGTTATGACCATGGGCTGTGGTATCCCTGGTTTAGGAGTTTTTTGGCGTAGTCGATAGGCATCGTCAAAATCGATTTGGGCAATTTCTAGTTTTGTGCAAGACTCGCTGTTAGCATTTTCTTTTGCAGATTATTTTAGTCCAAAGACGATCATATTGTTTTTGCGGTCTCTATTTTAAAGTCTGGTTATTCGTTGTTCCTAAGTCCTTAGTTCCTTATTTTTTATCTTCACCTCACTTCTTAGCACGTAAATACCTACACTAATTTAATTTTGTGAGTTTACGATTTCGGTAGAAATGAAAGATTTTAAATCGGCAAATTGATGAGTGCTCGTCATCTTTGGCGTTGTAGTTTGATCCTGTTTTCGTTTTTTAGAAAACTGCTGTTTAATAGTTTAAGGCGATGAGTCACTAGCGTTTGAAATGCTTAAATTAGATTTACGGTGTCTCTTATTACTATCTAGTAGACTTTTAAGGTTCATATTACATTTCCCTTTAAGTTTATTTTATCTTGCATGCTCACCTGTGTATGCATGACGAGATTATAATTTATCTCGAATAAATGAGAGTCGATTTGATGTTGTCTCTTTCAAGAACCAATTGGAGTTTAAATTATTATACTTATATTTATACTTTTACTACAATATTTAAATTTCAATCTGTGATTTCATTTGTTATTGTACTGCTATTTTGAATGTTTTGTGAAGATAAATTTGAAGTATACTAGTTAAAATTTGAATTATATATACTAATGATTATATATCTGGATCACCAGCAAAAAGGCGAATTTGGATAAGAGCTCTGGGAACAGTAACTGCATTTTTATTGAAAAAGCTCACAAATACAACTTTGTTTTTGAGGTTTAAAATAAAAAAGCTATTTTATTATTTAGAAATTGATTTCACTAACGAATATTTTTTAGGCAGCATTGAAACCCTCATGAAGATTCTACAATCGCAATCTAATCTGCAAGAGTTTATCGATTTCCTTAGTTGTGGTTCAACCCCGCCTTCTACGTTTTCCAATTCGCCAATGGAAAATAACATGTTCCCATCAACTTCAGAACCAGGAAAAACAGGATCTGCATCCTTTAATTTGGTGGAGCTTCTCGGGCAATATCTGGACATATTAAGTGAGGAAGGAGTCAATGGAAAAGCCACGCTACCTTCTACTACTGGACCATCATCAAACAAATTCGAGAAAACGGCTCCTTTCGTGGACCTTACTTCAACGGGGGGAAAATCTGTGGGCGATCCTACTAAAGCTCTACAGGTACTAAAGAAGTTGATTGCCTTTAAAAATTCCAGCAGATATGGAAAAGAGATTTATTCTAAACATCCGTCAAAATCTTTTTACAATGCATTTAAATAGTATAGTAAGTCCAAAAGAAACTATCTTCTTGCTCGAGTCAGAAGAGGTTAGCCCTTTGCCCTATTCTGGCTCACGACATATACACCAATATAATTCACTCCAATGCCAATTTTATGTTAAAAAATTCATGTGAAAACTCAAAATTACTTAAAATTAGTTAGATATTGAAAGAAAGGCTAAAAATTATAAATACAAATTTGATTTACTAATCAATAAGATTACGTTAAAAAGCACTTGCTTTATTTATATCAACAAACCTGGATACGTATATCCATATTTCCACAACGTGTGAAAAACGTTCTTTATAAAATGACATAATCATTATGAGGTAATAATCCTTTTAAAGGAAAAAACCTGTTTTTCCTTTTGTTTCTCTTAACCTACATTAAGCTAGTTTGTATTAGGGCTTACACCTTGAACTTATTTATAATAGCTTATACTTTCCGTTCCATTTCTTGTTATTTAGAACGGAACCTTAATTCCATTATTAGCTCGCCTATTGAAAATAGGGTTTAGAGCTAATGATGTCTACCAGTCCGTCTGTCCGTCCGTCTGTCCGTCCGTCTGTCCGTCCGTCTGTCCGTCCGTCTGTCCGTCCGTCTGTCCGTCTGTCCGTCCGTCTGTCCGTCTGTCCGTCCGGCCTTTTTCTAAATGTAAATCAAGACAAATTGCAAAGTGCCAGAAGCAGATGGAAGCAGGCTTTTGAGGTTTGATATGAATTGCGAAACATGAAAATGGTTTTCGAGGAAATCGTATTGGTTTATATACCAAATCTATATGTATATGACATGGATGCCCCTTTTCTAAATTTAAAACAATTTAAGAAATTTTGAGGTTTGATATGAATTGCGAAACATGAAAATGGTTTTCGAGGAAATCGTATTGGTTTATATACCAAATCTATATGTATATGACATGGATGCCCCTTTTCTAAATTTAAAACAATTTAAGAAATTTTAAGGTTTGATATGAATTGCGAAACATGAAAATGGTTTTCGAGGAAATCGTATTGGTTTATATACCAACTGTTTTTTTTAAATGCTATTGCTTTAAATAGGTAATCAAAACAACATGAATGATATATCTATATAAAGCAATACGTTTTGAAACAATATTCAGTTTCTTCACGTATTTGTTATGGAAACTATCTTTATCGAGTTAAATCATATTCTTTTGGATGTAAATCAATTCATCATAGAACAATTACTAAAGCTTCGGGATTAAAACGCAGTCGTCTAGGGGAACGTAAATTATGATATTTTGATTTTATACAATCGAGCAACACGATAAGTAATATTGAACGATAATCTATATGAATTGTGCGAGCTGTCGTTAACGTTTACAACGTTTTATTATTGTATTATTTTCCGCTCCATTTCCAGGAGTATCACCTTGTATTACTTTCATAAGTTTTCCTTGTAATCGTATATAAAAGGAGGATCTGTCCCTCCTTTACATCATCACTAATCCTGTATCTTTACAACGTGTAAAATACTTAAGATTGAAAATAAATCAACCTAAAATAATACTGTTATTTTCGGAGCTTTTGGGATTCATTAATCCGATTGCATACCGCAATATTTGGCTCCCCGACGAATCTCTAACGTTTCTCACGTTACCCCTGGTAGCCCATGAGCTCCTCGACTGATCCTAATCAGTCCATCAACATCTCTTCTGAGTCAACCGACTCCAACTCCGGCCGATCGACTCGCCGCCGTGGCCCTCCGCCTCTCGAAGTTCCGCACGTAGCCGCCACCCGCAAGAAGGTTAAGAAGCCGTCCGGACCTGACAATCTTGACGTTTCTGTCACCGCCCCCGCCGCCGTTTCCGCCGCCGGTTCCGCCGCCGTTCCAGCCGCCGCTCTTGCCGCCACTGTTCCCGCCGCCGTTCCAGCCGCCGTTTCCGCCGCCTCCGCCGCCGGTGCTGACTATCAACTCCCAGGGACTAGTTTCTTTCGCAACACTCTCGCCTTTTTGGGAGGCCGCCCGCCCGCTGCATCTTCTGATAGCAACGAGCCCACCTTCCAGGATCCTCCGTATCCTTCCGACGACGAAGTTGCGGACGACGCTTTCGAGGCCCCCGAGGTCGACGCCGATTTATCGATCACCAACAGCAACGTTACTGAACACGTTGTGAAACACGAAGCCGCTGACGACAACGCTGCTTCCGATAGTGCCGACGAGTTTGCTTCCGACGGCGCACCCTCCGCCTACGGAGCCGACCATCCGGCAGACGATCCCGCCGACGATCCAAGCGACGACGGTGATTCTAGTGGTGACCCCGACGACCCAGGTTACCACCCAGATTCGAACGACGACAACGATCCCCCTGAGGATTCGTCCGATTCTGACTCTTCATCTACCAGCATGACTGCCCCCACTCCAGGGACTATCCTGCAGGCAGGTCTCAACAAAATCGAGTACTTTTCCAACCGTTTGGCAAAAGTACTCGCCGAACATGATTCCGGTGCCCATCCGTTATCCTTACTGGACGCGAATGCCCAGCTCAACGCGGTTACCAGTCTCGATGACGACATCCGTGCGTTACAGGAGAAGTGCTTTGACACAGGTATGTTCTCCCACGTTAAGGATGCGACCACTGGAATTGCCCCTGTGCAAGAAGCTCTCGTCAAGATCGAGCCTTATGAGACGACGTTCAACCAACTACGGACTCGGGTCAATACCATTGTCAAGGACTTGACCCCTCAACTCGGACAGGGGTTGAAACCTCCGAAAGTAGGATTGCCTAGCTTCAAGGGCGATGCTGAAAGTTGGCCTGTATTCAAGGCCGCCTTTAAGGATTTGGTCATTAAGTCGACTAAATTCTCTGATTGCGAGAAGATGCGCCTTCTCAAAGACGCCGTCAAAGGTGACGCAGAGGACACAATCTCTGATCTTCAACCAACCGACGCTAACTGGACTCTAGCCTGGTCTCGAATGACCCAACGCTATGACTCTCCCAGTACAGCGGCCCATGCTGCCATCCGCCCACTATTGGACATTACTGCCAATATGACGCTGTCGGCACTGGGTATTCACAAACTGATGAACACATTGAGGACCACCCAGGCCCAGATTCAATTGATTCAGCTTGGTCCAGTTTCCGAATTGGAATTGATCTACTCCCATCACCTCTTCAAGGGTATGGATACGAAGACCATGAAGGAATTTCTGGAAACCTTACCGGATAACAATCTCCCACGACTTACTGCCATCCTGACTTGGTTGGAGAAGCGTGCACGTGCTATGGATGTGACTTCCAATATGAACCATCGTAAGCACGGAGATGCCGACGGCTATCAGCCGATACTTGCGGTTGGTGAACGAAAGGTTTCGTTTGCTACCAAAACTCAGGACCGTGGAAGAAGTCGATCACCGGCCCCCGCCGGGCGTTCCGCTTCTCATAAACAACGCCGTGAGGTGGTTCAGCAGATCAAGAAGCCGAGAGCCCCATCACCAGCCCGTCCAAAGAACAACGCGCCTCAGCGCCCTCCTGGGCCAGCTCGCCCCGTTCGACCACGTTCGAAGTCGCCGACTGCCCGACCACTTACTACACCCGACTGTTATGTCTGTGCTAGTAAGCTTCATAGGACTAATCAATGTCCCGAATTCGAATTCACCGTCAACGCCAGACGGGACTGGGTTCGCAGCCACGACCGCTGCTACAACTGCCTGGGAAACCATTCCGTCCGGGATTGCACATCTCGGTTCACATGTTCACAGTGCCACAAGAAGCATCATAGCCACCTGCACGTGAACGACGCCGTGAGTCCCATCATGACTCTATTCACCACACATCCAGCTCCGGTTTTTACGGACAATGATGGAATTGGGATTCTACCCACGGCAATGGTTACCGTGACCAATGCTCATCATGGTCAGATGGATCAGGCACGTTGCCTGCTGGATTCCGGTGCTGAACGATGTTTCATTACGTCTGCTGCTGTCAAACGTCTGGGACTCGTCATCAAGGGCCGACCACAACATTTTGTGGTTGCAGGAGGACGCACTACTCCATCCTTGGGTAGTGTTACTCTACACATTCGGAATCGTTCAATTCCGGAAGCCGAAGCCACCTTTGAAGTTCTCGCTAGCGTGCTTCCACAGATCACCTGTTCCATTCCTGGACAGCCCTTTGATACCTGGGACACCTGGGAATGGGATCACATCGAGCAACTTCCTCTGGCTGACCCGACTTTTAACGTACCTGGCCCGATTGACGTACTTCTCGGGACTGGATTTATCGACAGGATCATGCGCGGCAAGAAGATTGAAGGACCCCGTGGGTTCCCCAGCGCGTATCTTACCGAATTTGGATACGTGCTACAAGGACGTCTGGAACAGAGTCCTTGTTATAACATCGTTCCTGCCAGAACTGTTGATACCTGTCCGGCACACGACGTGGATACGGCTGAGATTCAACCTCCAATGTTTCAGATGCAGAAATTCTGGGAAATTGAGGAGATGCCGTTCCGCCCTGTCTTAACCCCTGAGGAACAAGAATGTGAAGACCACTTCACCGAGCATATGATTCGACTTCCCGATGGTCGTTTCCAGGTCAAGTGGCCCTTCATTATGAGCCCTAAATTGCTCGGCACGTCCTACTACGCTGCCCTTAATCGCTGGTTGGCTATGGAGAAGAAACTTCAGGCCAATCCGACTCTTCATGCTGACTACCATGGTCAATTGGAAGATTATCTGAAGCATGGTCAACTGGAACTCATCCCTAAGGCTGATATCTCTATCAGTCCGCACTACTGGATCCCACACCACGCGGTATTCAAACCGTCGTCAACTACGACGAAAATGCGGATTGTCTTTGATGCCTCAGCTAAGACCACCTCCGGGAAAAGCGTCAACGCTCTACTTGCTCCTGGTCCTACTATTCAGCCTCCATTATTCACTCAGTTGATTAATTTTCGGCTGAAGTCCGTTGCCATGACTGCGGACATAGCCCGTATGTATCGACAAATATACGTGGACCCTTCAGAACGGGATTTCGCCCGCATCATTTGGCGTAAGGATCCCAAGGATCCTATTCAACACTATCGTCACATCTCGATTCCGTTTGGATTCGCCTCCAGCCCATTCTTGGCGACGAGGTGTCTACAGCAACTTGCCAGTGATGGTGCTGATCAATACCCACTAGCCGCTGAAGCTCTTTGTGGATCTTTTTATGTGGATGACTTCCTTTTCAGTGAAGAATCCACTGACAAAGCCATACGTTTCAAGGATGAACTTTTGGCTCTTCTTGGCACAGCGCATATGGAATTGCGTAAATGGTCATCCAACTCCGCTGAGTTGCTTGCTACCATTCCGGACGACCTCCGTGAAACTCAACTGCCCCTGGATATTAGCAATGGCTCTACTATCGGGACGTTGGGGATGAGTTGGAATCCAGCAACTGATGCTTTCCAATTCAATGTGACTCTGACAGCTCGAGATCATCATACCAAACGGACCGTTCTGTCCGATATTTCCAAGGTCTTTGATCCCCTGGGACTCCTAGCTCCCACGATCATTCTTGCCAAGATGCTCATGCAACGCGTCTGGACTCAGGAGATTGATTGGGATGAGTCATTGCCTGAAGCACTCTTGGAACAATGGCTCACATTCTATAAGGATTTACCGGATCTTGAACAGATCAAGATCCCTCGTTGGCTTGGCTACTCGTCCACCAATCACGTGGAACTCCATGGATTTTGCGATGCCAGCGAAAAGGCATTCGGAGCCGCCATCTACCTACGCACACGAGTTGATGACACCTTTACATGTCATCTGATTGCCTCCAAGTCACGTGTGGCTCCGGTTAAGACCACCACCATTCCACGTTTGGAACTTCAGGGTGCGGTTTTATTAGCCGAATTGATGCATCTCGTCCGACAACAATATCGGATTGAACAGCACAATGTGTTCTATTGGACTGATAGTACCATTTGCCTGCATTGGATCTTCTCTCACCCCAGCAAATGGAAGATTTATGTGGCCAATCGCGTTCAGCAGATCCAGGAACACTCCATTCCTACCCAATGGAATCACGTCATATCCGAAGATAATCCGGCTGACTGTAGCTCCCGTGGACTCACACCAGCAGAACTTCGTGACTCTCAGTTATGGTGGAATGGCCCAGAATGGCTACAACGTGACTTTACGCCTCCAGTCTTCACCCCGACTGCTTGTGGTGACGAATTAATCACGAGAGAGGTCAAACCCATTTTGACTGCTATCCCGATGGAGGATCACTTCCTTATTCGGTCTCTCAGTCGCATCTCATCATGGACCAAGGCTCTTCGTGTTACAGCCATCTTACTCAGCATTGCCAAAAACCGCTCCTTACGCGGGGTCTACGCTGGTCCCTGTGCTCCTGTCTCTTTGGCCACAGCTGAACTTAAACTCGTTCAGCTCCTCCAGGCCATTGGATTTCCAGCACTACGCGAAGCTTTGAAGGATGGATTTCGCGACATTAAGTTCAAGCAGTACCGGAACTTGAAGTCATTGAACCTATTCATGCAGGATGGGGTATTTCGTGTCGGTGGCCGTTTACAGAATTCGGCTCTCTTACACGAAACCAAGCACCCGGCTTTATTACCTGTCGGACACCCTCTTGTCCGTGCTATGATCTTGAATTGCCATCAGGCTCTAGCTCATGCCGGCCGCTTGGCGGTGCACAACCATTTACGCCAGAAGTATTGGATTCCTAGCGCCACCAAGACGATCAAATCCGTCATTGACAAATGTCTTCTGTGCTTCCGGTATCATGCCCAAGCCACACCTCAACTGATGGGTCAACTTCCGTCTGCCCGTGTCAATGCGACTCGCCCGTTCCAACACACTGGAGTGGATTTCTTCGGACCTTACGAACTCCGTCCTTTCACTGGCCGGAGTGGTAAATTCAAGGTTTGGGTCGCCCTCTTCACCTGCATGGCCACCCGTGCTCTGCATCTGGAGATAGTGTCCTCCTTGTCTCAATATGGATTCCTCCTCGCCTTTCGACGTTTCATTGCACGTCGCGGCAAACCTACTCACATGTATAGTGACAATGGAACTAACTTCGTTGGTGCTCATCGGTATCTTACTGATGTCCGCAATCGCGCATTGGTGACCAAAGGACTCACCCGTGCCATCCTTCCTGATTTGGACATCGACCAAATTGTTTGGCGTTTCAACCCACCTTCGGCCCCGTCCCAAGGAGGGGTCTGGGAATCCTGTGTCCGCCTTGTCAAGACCCATTTGAAGAAGCTCACTGCTGACGATTCCCACACTTGGGAACAGTTTGAATCTATCTTGACGTTCATTGAAGCTATCCTTAACTCCCGTCCGTTAACGCCGCTTTCGGACGACCCACAGGATTTGGAAGCATTGACCCCTGCTCACTTTCTGGTTGGTGTATCACATACATTGACCCCAGAGGATGACTTGACCCACCTTCGGATCAATCAGTTGGACCGTTATCAACTTGTCATCCGTCGCCAGCAGGAACTATGGCAACGCTGGCAGGAGGAATATATCACCTCACTTCAGAAACGACCTAAATGGCAGAAGGAAATGCCTAACTTGAAGCCCGACGAGATGGTTCTCATCATTGATGACCAAAGTTCGCCTCTTCACTGGCGTGTCGGCCGTGTCAAATCCGTTCACCCTGGTGAGGATGGTTTGGTACGTGTTACTACAGTCGAGACGGAATCCACCTATAAGGACGACAAAGGCACTTTGATCAAACAATCCAAGGAATTTGTCCGGCCTATTACGAAGTTGGCTCGCATCCCGATTGAACTCGACGAGCAGGACCCTCGTTTCAAGGCTCTTCCGTACCCGAACATTTATCCTGCTGTGACGACCATCGTTCGATCTCAGCAATTATTTCCAGTTGCTTCCTGGAAATGGATCTTTACCATAATGAGTCTTGCCGCCGCTCAGCTTCCCGCTCTTGGTGCTGCGACTGTCAATGTCTCTCATCTTGCCGATTCGACTACACAGAGTCTCCGTCCTGCGCTGGTTCCTGACTCTTGGATTACCACCGTGGTCATTTGTTGTCTCGTCATTTTTGCCACTATTGGCATTCTGGGGAACTGCTGCACGATTCTGGCTATTCTTCACGACACCAAGCTCCGTCGCAATCACATCCATTGGTTTATTCTGTCATTGTGCTGCAGTGATCTGCTGTTCAGCAGCACGTCCATTCCCATGGCTGTCTCCCGGCTCTACTATCGCCGATGGATGCTACCGGAGATTTTTTGCCACGCCTCAGCGTTCCTGCTTTTCGGCAACATCATCTGTACGCTGTCTCACATAGTTACGATTACTATGAACCGGTACGTTCGGATCGTCCATCATCAATGGTATCACCGTATCTATACTGATACCTCCGTTCGATGTCTCCTCACCTGCTGTTGGACCTTAAGTTTCGGTGCTCTTCTACCACCTCTTCTCCGCATTCGGGGACAGTTTGGACGTAAACACACGGATTCCTCCAGTTGCACTATCTTGCCTGATGACTCCGGGTACAACCCCAAACCGGTTTTATGGATTATTGGCAATCTTGTACCTGTCACCATCATTCTGTTCTGTTACCTACACATTTTAATCTATGTGTACACGGTTCGGTCTCGTGTCCGGAAGCTCTCTGATGACTCTCCGGGCTCCGGTGTGATCGGTGCTCCGCAACGCCCACATGATGCTCACCTTTCTCGGATGGTCTGCTTCATCGTTGGAGGATATCTCCTGGCCTTTGAACCCGTACTCATTCTCAACTGGTTTGACTCCTCTCGGACGAAGATTTCTGCCTCAGTTCACCTACTGAGCGCTATGATGGCTTGGAGCACCGCTTGGCTCAATCTCGCCATCTACATCTCCACCAATCGAGATTACCGGAAGGCTTATATTTCGCTCTTTTCTCGTGGCGGGAGATCGACCGTTCGACCGACTCGAAGGACGGCAAGACCTCGGATTCCACGAATCGCGATCCAGATGTTTCTACTTGGCTGCATCGGCACTGTTATTGCCGTTCATGAGCCCTTGCCGGACTTGAGCAAGAAGGCTCCTCCTTGTGCTGACCCATGGGAATCTCATCATGTGGTGCCACCCTGCATATCTACCGTGCAATGGCTACACATCCAGCCCAACGGCACTGTCTGTTCAAGACGCGCGACCTGCTCTGATCATTATATGATCTCCAGTGATACCAAGTCATGTATTGAGACCCCGCCGTCTTGTAAGGTTCGGCACCAAATGACGTTGGACAATATCCAGTGTCAAACTATGGAGGATGACACCCATGCCGACTTCCTTCAAATTCCTCCGATGCAATCAAATTTATGCTCCGTGAGTGGACTCACACTACGCGACTGCCCACGATTCACTGAATCGTACGACGATGTTCCGGTAGTCTTACTAGGAACTAAGGCCTATCCACTTGAGTCCCTACAAACCGCACAACACGCGATTACGACTGCTCTGACATCGTACAACTGTGTTGGCAACTGCAAAGACAAAGATTGCAGTAAAGGCCATTGCAGTGGAGACCCACTGTTCTGTTCTAATTTTCTCTGCCCGGACGGAAACCACATCAACACAAGAAGCACACTCTTGGGTTGTGACTGTACGTTCAATAGCTCCAGTATCGCCCACACTGTATCAACAGGTCACGGACTCGTGATACCAAAGTGTTGGGGATCCCTAAGAGTTCCAGTCCGCAAGGAGATCCGGAAGATCGACTCGGATGAATTTGCATGTGTCAATTGTCGTATAGAATGTACGTCAACTGGCCTGCGAATCTACACTCCAGGGCGAGTAGGCCGATATATCAAAGTGCTGAAAAATCCCGGACATGTATCGGTCATTCCGACGTCAACAACCACAGACATTCAGTTGACAAACAACATGCTTGTCGCATCAGGAGAAATTACCATTCAACTATGGTTCGACGACTATGACATCCCGTCCATTCGTGAACTATCCTGTCCACGGAGCCCGGTGTGTAGTCTAATACGATGCCGCATCTGTGTTGAAAGATGGATGAACGTCAGTTGCTATGACACATACCACTGGATCGTGATGTCCACACTTGGGCTCACCATAACCGGACTTCTTCTGAGCGGACTCTACCTGATCCGCACCGTCATGAACTTGTCATGGTATCTCTGTTGGCCATTACGATGTATCTACGGAGCAATAAGAAGAAGACGTACTAACAAGGTCAATCAATTACCAATTGTTACACCAGTACAAGACGTTGAAGGCCTGCCACTACTGGACATGCCTCCAAACCCGTATGCTACCCTGTCAAGAACGAACAGACGACCACGACGTCAATCCTTCCTGATAAGTCTGTGTCTGATTCTCACAGTGATCACCACCAGTCAGGCGTGCTCCAATTTCGCCATGATGAGCGCGGCCACAACGCAGTGTCTGTACAATCATGAAAATCAACGAACATGCGACGTACGGATCAATACCCGACTTGCTATCAGCCCTGTTGGTCAAGAGTCATGTCTACGAATAGACGACTCCAGAACTGAATTACTCGGAACGATCACGTTAAAAACGAAATCAATCTCGTTACGGTGTGAGAAACAGATTATGTATTACGTTCCACGACCTAGTGTGAAGTGTGATTCAAGTCGCCAATGTTTCAACATCCTGTCAGGTCATGAGTGCACCTACAACTCATGTGTCGATTTTGGCCCTAACAGCACAATCAAGGCGTTCGGCCATACGATGAACAACCTGGGATGGTCTATATGCGACTCAGTACTACCTGGGTGCATCTGGCCTAATACACATGATTGCCATTTCGTGAGGACGTCAATCATCAACCCCACAGGACAAGCATACACTGTCTACAACTGCCCAGAATGGACATATGCTGTGGAACTTGAAGTACAACTTCATTTAGGAAATAACATAACCAAAAACAATGTCGTGTTATTCGCCGGAAAAAAGGTCACTCTAAATAACATAGAGTTGAGTTTGATCTCCGCAACAATACCTCCCATTCCCACTTTGTCGGAATGCGTGCTAACCGACAACTTTAAATTTGGTATGGCACCATGTAACAAACGTGGGGAAGTAACGGCTAACAGACTTGGAGAAATCCAGTGCAACTCAATAACAGAAGCACAAACAGTCAGTAACAAATGTCTTGGAAGCTTTAACCTTATCAACACACACATTGATGATGATGGGGTAAAGTGCGAATCAGACCTAGTGGACCCCGAGCTCCTACTCAAAAGGAATTCACTACCACTCAAACTCTTCAGTGGAGCACTCATCCCATATAAGGATTCAGTAAGCTACGAAGCAAGCGGGTCCTCCATATTAGAAATTCAAGTGGACACAAACAAGTTAACAATCACTAAGGAAGTGGAAAACGTGGAATGCGACGTTCAGTTTATCAAAATAGCTGGTTTTTATTCATGCTTATCTGGATCAGTCTTATTTCTACAAGGTCAAACTGACGGTGACCCAACTACTGCATCCATAGAATGCCCGAAATTGGGATTCTTCACCCTTCTACATCTGACGTCACAGTTAGTCACCACTCAAATTATAATGAAGGTTGACCAACCCGACATTGATACCCAATGTACAGTGAGATGTACAACAAAGAAATTCCCAATCAACATTAAAGGACATCTACAATACATCCCAAATTCGGATGTAAGAGAATTAAAATCCGTTATTATTCACGAACCAGAATTGGACATCCTTGCTGGTTTCTCAATCTCATCCTTACTTGGAAGTGATATAATGGACTGGGTACACCGTGGTGTTGTGATTATAATTATTATTATACTTGCCTATATTGTGGTTACGATATCCATGCGGATCATCCTCAAGAAACTCGTTTAACCACAATCCGGTCACCACAACCAGCTCGAGCCAAATCAGATTGAGGTTGACTTTGACTATTGACCGCCTCTCTAATTTTGGATCAATATATAAACTGTAAACAATCCGTTGTTTGTTCACACTCACTCTCAATTTCTAACTTTAAACATTTTTCTGAAAACCTGCCAAAAGTTACTATTTCAACATGGTTAATCACCATAACTTCAACTGTCACCTAATCAACTTCGAAGCCGAAGAAGCAATTGATTTCTTGGACTCCGACGACGAAGAGAGTGACATGGAATTCGAGTTCCAAGACCCGACAATCTCTTCCACGACCTATTCAACATGGGCTTCTCCACCGTCTCGGTACTACTCATCAGAACCAGACCTATCTACTTTGTACGTGTACGACAGTCCCGATTCGCCCCACTACTACTCCGAACCCGACTACACCCAGTACCCAAACCCGATCTACAATGGAGAACCGTTCTCACCAGACGTGGACATGGGATCTGGACGGTCTTCACCCTTTACTGGAGAAGATCCATATGCATTAGACATCGACATTTCACCTCCAACTCAGTGGATCATGTTAAATAACCTTTCATCATCCGACTCCGAATACTCCACAACATCGGATATCGACGGGTCCATCAGCCCCACTCCAACTATTCCAGTGCCCCATCGACCGGACACACCGTACGAGCCAATTAGTTCGGACTCGGACTCATCAGACTCCGATTCATCCGACGATGAGATCTACGTAATTTTGGACACCCATCGAAGGTGCCCCAGGATCATCTATTCCGACTCGGAATAAAACTATTATTACGAACTATTTTTTACGTAAGGTATTTAATTATATACATTTATTTACTTAATAGTTCATGGGGGGAGAATGGATACGTATATCCATATTTCCACAACGTGTGAAAAACGTTCTTTATAAAATGACATAATCATTATGAGGTAATAATCCTTTTAAAGGAAAAAACCTGTTTTTCCTTTTGTTTCTCTTAACCTACATTAAGCTAGTTTGTATTAGGGCTTACACCTTGAACTTATTTATAATAGCTTATACTTTCCGTTCCATTTCTTGTTATTTAGAACGGAACCTTAATTCCATTATTAGCTCGCCTATTAAAAATAGGTTTAGAGCTAATGATGTCAACCAGTCCGTCCGTCCGTCCGTCCGTCCGTCCGTCCGTCCGTCCGTGTGTCCGTCGTTTTTGTCAATGTAAATCAAGACAAAATTAAACAGCCTAGAAGCAGGCCGGATTAGAACCAATACAATTTTTTTGAAATGGAAGCATAATATTCGCTAGTGTTTATCAAATTCCGAACACAGAATTAAGTTTTAACATAATTGTATTGGTTTTAATACCAAATTTATATATATGATTGTTATCCTTTTTTCTAAATTTAAAACAATTTTGAAAAATTTTGAGGTTTGATATGAATTGTGCAACATGAAAATGGTTTTTGAGGAAATCGTATTGGTTTATATATAAAATGTTTTTTTAAAGAATTTCTATTGCTTTAAATATGTAATTAAATCGACTTTTCTGGAAACAGGAATGATATATATAAATCAATACGTTTTGAAACAATAATCCAATTTTAAAGGTATTTACGTATTTTATATGCAAAACAACAATCTAAGGTTCGTAAAAGCCTTAATTGAGACATTTCACAATATTGTTTCATGAACTGTTGAAACTGATCCAAAAATAGAATCAATAATTTAAAAACAGTGTTTTAAGTAGATTTTAACTGCATTTGTCAAACAACAAAATAATTTTAAACGAAATTGTACAGGTTTAAATTGCAAAGTGAATGGACACATTGGGAAACAGTGGTATTCAATGTAGTTTAGGACAATTCTCAAATATGCAGTTTCTTCAAATATTTGCTATGGAAACTATCTTTATCGTCTCATAGTATATTATTGTGGATGTAAATCAATTGACCATAGAAACTATGATATTTTGATCTTTTACAATTGATTTTTAATAGTTTTGATTGTTATATTTAAACCGACACGATTTCAAGTAATATTGAACAACAATATATATTAATTTTGCGAGCTGCCGTTAACGTTTACAACGTTTTATTATTGTATTATTTTCCGCTCCATTTCCAGGAGTATCACCTTGTATTACTTTCATAAGTTTTCCTTGTAATCGTATATAAAAGGAGGATCTGTCCCTCCTTTACATCATCACTAATCCTGTATCTTTACAACGTGTAAAATACTTAAGATTGAAAATAAATCAACCTAAAATAATACTGTTATTTTCGGAGCTTTTGGGATTCATTAATCCGATTGCATACCGCAATAAAACCTAAATCGTTTGTTGGCTACTCTACTGTTGGCTACTGTTGCCAAAAATTATTAAACCTTGACAGACGTTTGGGGTGAAAGAACGGCTCATTTACGACAAGGTTTTAAGGTGTATTTAATTTTTCCGAATTAAATGGGAGTTCCTGCTTTAGGCATACCCAACAGAAGCTATGCCTTCGCACTAACATTTTTTTAAAGTTTCACAACAAATTTTTTAAAGATAATAAATGTAAATTCTAAGCTACTTGTGTCGTACGTTGGAAGTATACTCACTGAGGGGATTAATTTTGACAAAAAGTGGAAACCGGGTGACCCTGTAGCATTTTTCATAATTAGCATTAAAATATACTTTATAAAAATTATTAAAATTTGGCTCTTCGGTTTGGCCCGGCCACTTGCAAAATATTTATCACACTACGCAGACTAAGACCCAAGGCACCCTTCTATTTGCAACGATGCCTTGCCTTGGACTCCTCTCTGTAGCCTTTGCTGAAGACCTGTTTTCCCGATTTTCGTTCTTCTAATAGCTAAACGCTACTTGGGACAAGCTTTGCCCGTACTAATCAACTGAATACTTCTCATCTGGATTTCTGTCTGGAAGCCTCTTACATCTTCTCAGACCCCTTAGTCCCCTCTCACCGGATGGACGTCTGGACGATCTCATATTCTTCCGATGTATCTTCCAGATTGTATCTATCTATCTTCTACCTTGTGCAGCACGAAGCCATACTCCCAAAAGTTATGCGACCATAAGGTCGAATGACAAGCCATATTGACAAAATCTATACAGACCAAAAGCCATACCAGACCAAATGCCATACTACCGGAAGCCAGAATGTCAAAAGCCATACTACTGCACCATATACCATACAATCTACATAAACTCATAGGGGTTACGGAGTTGATCACTCTGTAGGTCATTGCCGGAGGAGGTTTTCCATTCCACGTATGATTGCCAGATTCAACTTGAAGGTTGCATATTGAAGTGAATAAAATTTAATACATCATTTGATGAGTGTTGAAAACACTATGCAAATAACCTGTCCGTCTGTCTGTCCGTCTTTCGGTGCCATAACTGACGAACGGCTTGACCTAGGTTCACCACGTTTTGCACACCTGTTCCTTGGGTCTTAACACACGCTAAGTTCGAACTTGGGTCACACCCTTTGTCCTCCATAAATTAAACCCCCAAAAAACCATAAAATTAGTAGAAAACTTGGACATACAGGGTGTCCTAGCCAAAAGTATAAGATTTTGAATATTTATAACTCTTTAACTAATGCACTAATTTCAACAACCGATAGCTTAAAATGAAGACAAGATTTCAACTAAAACATTAGGCATAATTAACAGAAGATTCTGTACTTGATGAGAAAAATTCGGTTTAAAAATTTAAAATTCAAATTTTTAAAAGATTTTAGTAATTATCTATGTACTTCATTCCATTTTTCCTGACTTACGAACGGAAAATAGGATGAAGTACATAGCGAGTTGTTTAATTACTATGCATTTTGTAAGGTATGTAATCTTGACACCTCTACTCTATTATAATCTCTGACTCAAGAACGAGATTTATAATGGAAGCATAGGTGTCAAGATTATGATAGATTATGGACCAAAAAAAGTAGTTTAGGTTAGCTAGTATTAGTTTGAACTTGAACTTGAACTGTACCATTACTATCTGCTTTCAACGCATTATTAGAATGAGATTGGCTTTTAATCAGTGGTTTTTTATTTGTATCCATATGACTAATGACTAATTGGATACAATTTAGAATACCATATAGCCTAATTACTTATTTTTTTATTAGAATTATTTAATCACACTTTTCAAACTTAATTGAAAAATGTGATTTAAAAGTTGTTGGTATTCGGGTTTCATGCAAACCAGGAGCCTTCAACTTAATAAATAAATGAATTCTTTTTAATTATTTTTATTGCATTTCTTTGTTATAGAAAATCATTTCATCCGCACTCGTGGATCAGATTCTTCAACTCTACCCCCGACTTGGGTGAGTCTGAGGATTGAATTCTTGGAGCCCTTGGCCCAACCTTTGTGGGAACCAGGACCGTCAACGCTGCCGTTGCCCCCCATTCAGCCCCTTCCAGCCGATGTCCTGATGGACCTCGTACAAACTTTGCAGAGGTTCATAAAACAACACACGAAAGCAAGCCAGAGGAAGAAGAAGACACAAAACAAAGAAAAGAAAATTCTCTGCTTTAGGACATCTCATCAACCAATTGAAGTTGAAGAAGGGATCCTGTTCACTTTGGGATTCCGAAGTCGATGTTTATTCCGATTATTGTTAATGGTAAGTACTGTGATTTAGTATGATGTTATTTTTTATTTGCTTCGCATTTCATATTGTTTATGTTTCAATTTTTTATGGTCCCCCAGAATTCCTCATCCCACGTCATCTTATCTCAACTGTCGAGGCGGATCATATCTCTCGACCGAGGATTAAAAAATATTTTATTTTATTTTAATGCGTTTGCTTCCCATCATTTGCATAAAATATATTTTTTTATATCATTGCTTTCTGTGTTGTTTCTTGTTCATTCACTCCTAGTCATCCATCGATAGAACATCGAACAATTCCAGTAAATTGTAGGAACGAGACTACTTTAGGAATAAGAACTAGAACAATTCCAGTAAATTGCAGGAACGAGACTTTAGGAATAGGAACTAGAAATATAAATTTATCATGATTTCTTTTTCTAGCGATTATTTTTTTTACCTAGGGCTTTAGGATGTCAAAGGGAAGCATCGTGCATCCCGTGTATCAGATCGGGATGTACTTATTTAAAAATTTCTGAAGGTTTCACCTTCTCCTCGATGAAGGATGGTGTCAACGGAGTTACTGTTAAAATTAGCCGATCCGCCTTGTGCAGAATCTATAGTAAACTTATTAATATTAATTCGGAATTTTTTATGTGACTAAATTCTTTGTTATTTATTTTCAGCCAACTCGGGGAGCACCCGCGGGCAGCCGGCACCATCCACCCTCCCTGACAGATTTGCTGATTTATGGGATTCAGCTGCGAATTCTACAATTTTACCTAACATCTGGACTAAAAAGTTGAAGGGTAAGCAATCCGCAAAAATGAATAGAGTATTTTTGATTTAATATTTGAATGCTAAAATAGTTTTTGCTATTTCATAAAAGATGCACCTTTCCTTACATTCCAAACCACAATAACAACAACTCATCCTTCCACAGCTGTGATTTTGACTCCAGTCATGTCACTTTTGCAAAAAGTAAACCTATTACGTAAACAATAATAACATAATGATAAACGAGCATATGGCACGAATCTGTTACTTACTTTTATTATAAGAGACTCTAATGCAGTTTTTTATTATAGCATCAGCAACTACATCAGCTCTCCTTTTAACGGAGAGTCCAACAAACGAGACTGCCGTTCCGACTTCAACTACACTCACACCTGCTGCAGTCGTTGCTCATATACAACGTAAGATATATATGCTCCTAATAAAATCCATAACCCCTAGTTTAGGATCATTTGATAACTCGGTATTTATTATAGTTTGGACCTCTGCAACGACTCTTCCTTTCAAATAAAAATTGACAACCCAATCAGCTATTGAGTCTTCCTCGGATATAATAATACTATTAGCGTGGCTCTAATATAAGGTGCCGCTAAACCAAATTACTGCCAATTATAACCATAAATTAGTGAGTTATGAAAATAATTAAAAGTCGTTAGGGTAATTTAGGATTAAATGTAAATTACAAGTTGATTTATTAACTCCTTCAAATCTCTTAACCGATATTCACACTTCAACACCCAGAGCTAATCTGATCTGTTCTCTTTCCTACCATTCTCTTTCCTACTCTCTGCTACATTTTTCTCTCAATCTTCGGGTCAATCCTCCAGACTTCCCAACCCAAGCCAAACCATACTTGGCTTCCTTTTTCCAGCCTCTTATTTACAACCTATAGATATAAACCCTTAATCTATAGGACCGGGATATACGGCATATAGCGTATACCCGCTAACACCACCCCTACATGACATTAGCTCGTCTCTGAGCTAATCAAGGTATCAGCAAGTGTTAGAACATACATATTTTTTTGCAATACTACGTAGAGAATCAGAATATTGTCAAGTTATACAATTCAATTATATGGTCCTTAACTTCTCCCAGCATTCGCTCTAAGGTGAGATGGGAAAACCCACTCTTCAACTAGAGTTTTACATTAAAGGGCGAAAAACCACTCACAGGAGATTGCAACAAATTGATAATACATCAATTATACATTCTTTCATAAATGAACATAAATAGCTTAATTTCTTAATTATATGTAATTTTATAAATTTCTGCTTAATCATACAGCTTACTCACAATATACCGCACCGTTTATTTCAAATATTGACAACTCATGATCGTAAACATGTTTATCCGTTGCCGAGTACTTGACCTTTTGTATTTTATTGTGTTCTCAAGAGACCCTGAAATTTCCAAAATGTAAAACGGCTCAACTTACACCCAGCTCCTCAGTTTACTTCATGTAAGAAACTAATATAAATCCCTCCGACAAGACAGTTTATTGTTACTGTCACGTATGAATGAGCTACTGTTTACGGATCTTTCTTCCGTCCTTTTGACCCGGCAATAATATTACAACTGAACCCATCTGATTCCTGTCCCGTAATGAATCTATTAAAACAATGCTTGCCTTTGTAACTATCATAAGTTATAAAAACTCCTCATATAGCCACCTCTAATAAACCGATGTAACGGGTGTAACCAAGTGTTGAAAACGTCACCATAATTAAACCGAATCTTAATGTCCCCCAAAAGCCCGGGTTTTGCACCCTGGTGTCAGTAGGAGTGGTCCCGTATCCGTCAAAGATGTTCTATTACTCATGGGAATCGTTTAAACCCCATATCTCAATTTTCCCAAAAATCCCAGGTTTTGCACTCTGAAATATAGGTTCAGGGTATTATCATGTATAGATGATAGACATAGAGTGTAATGTAAACTACCTAAGCGTCAGTTTTAAAATGAGTAAGAGCTCTCTCCTGGCGTTGGACTCCTACATATCACTATTCTGTTTGATTTAATGGTTGGTTTTGGGGTTTAATTGATGGGGGGCAGGGGGTGTGACCGATTTGACCCAACTTCGAACTTAGCCTCACTCTTGAGCCAAGGAACAAGTGTACAAAATTTGGTGACCGTAGGTCAATCCGTTCTCCAGTTATCGCTCGGACGGACGGACGGACGGACGGACGGACGGACGGACGGACGGACGGACGGACGGACGGACGGACAGACGGACTTGTCGTTCGCACAAAGTGTTTTCAACACTTAATAAAGAAATAAAACCCGACAGCGCTACCATTTCCTACCTACCTACCTACCTACCTACTCTGTAGTCAACTCATCAAATTTTAACACCATTTCTAACGAAAAATAATTTCTTGTCCAGCTCTTTTCGTCTTAGCCTTTCCCAAACTATTCCTTCTCTGCTTCAACGGGAGACAGCCTTACTTTCATCATGTCTTGCGAAGATTATCTTGATCGGGAGATTCCCCTAAAATATCTGAAACTGAAAGTTATCTGCACCAAGTTTATCATTTTCATTCAACATCATCCTAATTTGGCGAATCATCTTGATCCGGAGTTGATAGACTATCTTAAAAAGCAATTCCTTCCTAAACCACTTAATCCACCTACTACTGGGCTGTCCGGAGTAAACCGTGAAGTGCCAGTTATTCCGCACGATTCGGGAATAAAATGTTTATTCTGCTCACCTGTTCTCGATTTCCCTGATAAACGGTCATATAACCTTCACTGTGCAAGTATCCGACTATGTACCAAATGTTATTTTCCATGCCTGAAACCAAGGGAGAAACACTTATCCTGCACCTCTCTTCACTCTAACTCGACATCAGTCGTTCCAAAAATAAATCTCAAAAGCATTGTGAGTGTGACTACCAAGAGAGCATCATTATCTAACCGACGACGTACTCAAACCAGGCCAAGACGTCCCTCAAAATCTACCTCCCGATTCAAATCAAATTGGAATAATGTACTATCGTCCTCAAATTCCCTCCAATCCGAACCTGGATCCGATTCCTCTGACTCATTATTTTCAATCCTACTTGTGCCGAAACAAACTACCAGTCGTCCTCCTCTCGATTGTCCCTCTGTTACAAACACACGAAAACGAACACGGATCGCCCAATCTCGACCTCGTATCCCCGTGCAACTTCCTCGACCGGGATATTCTCAGGTAGGACTCAAGACCCCTAAAGTTATCTCGAAAGGACTGTCCACGCACAAACAGCCATCAAACACTCAGGACTCGAAATTTGTTTCAAATAAACTTAAGGCTGTTTCTCGTGAAGTGCTTATTCTACGGAAGTCTTGTGGCATTGGAACTAAGCGACATACCCAACAAAAGTGCATTTTAATCATTGATACTCAGTGCTTGGCCTGCAATCGTTGGATTCAAAACAAAAACTTCGACCGACATTCCAAAATCTATCGTGGCCCAAACCCTGAACCAATACAATGTCCACACTGCCCAAATACTTTTACTTCCCGTATTGGATTATCGCGACACAATTTCGCTCGCCATTCTACTCGTGTAAGTTTCCATATTTTTATCTACCTTTTTCGTTCCTAGTTATTAGACGCTATTATGTATACATCTGTCCTTAGAATTTTACTAATCTAATTCTCATTCTCATAATTTTTTTTAAGGCGGGTCCTGAAACTGAAGTGTTTTCATCTACTGAGGACTTTCCTACTCAAAACACCACTTTCCCATCATCTGACAAGGGACTTCTGCTTCAAGCTAATTTATCATCGGTGGACACCTGGATGGAAGATATACAGCCAGCTTCTAATTTCCAGGTAGACGCCGTTAAAATCGACTACCTGCTTCCGCCTTCAATACCACTTGAAAGACTTTCATACTAATGATTCTTGACATTCATGAAGTCGAGATTTAAAAAAAAAATAAAAAATATGGTTCGACCGTGGCTCTACTAATTGGGTCGTCTCATTCCCAACTGATCTGATAATATTTCTTTTAAAGATAACTTATCTGGATTATTCCAGTACTTGTAGGACACACTATATCCGATATAGGATTCTGTACTTATAGCGTATGTAATACAATATAATATAATATGACATCCAATCTTTTTCCGAGAACATACTTTTAGCTACCGTAGTTGATTTAAATATAGTAGTATAATATAGCATAGCATAATAATAGTTGAATATGTATTACACTTTAAAGATAGACTTCAACCTTCTATTTGTTATACCTAGTTATCTACTTCTTTGTAATGTAGTATAGCCAAAACAAACAGGATTGAACAAACAAACCTCTTTTTCAGGTTCAAAATAGACTCAGCATTGTCGAATACTGGTCGCATTGAAACCAACAAATAAATGTCCTAGACAATTATAATATAAAATTGATAACTAATAAAGATAAATATGAAATTAAATTACAGAAATCATTTAAATGATCCGTAAATCCAATCGGTGAGAGAATTTCGAATCAATATCCAAACATTAAAAACATTATCATTACTCTCTTTCTGTTTCAGCTATTGAACATTTTAAACACCTATTCTTGTTTAAAAGAATGGCCATATGATAATCTTAGAGTATATAATAAAACTAGAGGAGACAATCCTCGTTTTTCTTGTGATTATGATTTTTTAGTAAGAGGTCCGGGGCACCTTAGAAATCAAAAAAGTAAGGGGTCATTTCATATTTCTACCTACCCTCTAGGTCAAGATGCCTTGACAACGCTACTGTTGTCAAGCAATCTTGCCCCTAGTTGTACTATTTTGGCCTTGAAATATGAAATGCCTCATTACTTTTTTGGTTTCTAAGGTGCTCCGGACCCTTTACTAAAAAATCATAATCACAAGAAAAACGACAGTTTTATATAGGATTGTCTCCTCTAGTTTTATTATATACTCTAAGATGATAATAAACTACTGGAGTTCCTCCTTTGATAGCAATTCGATTCGAATTATTAACGACAGCTTCTTTCATTTTTAGTGATCTTTTGCTATCATCCACTGTCCCTCTGCCTCTGCTCTTTCTCGTCTGATGTTCTTGGATCTGCCTTGAAGTCAGGATTGGAAGTCTTTCAGAGCCTTTGAAATGTCTCTCTTTAAGGCATCCCTTCCTGTACTCATGATGTCCGGTTGCGTAGTTATGGTACATTTGGTAGATGTTCCCGCCTCTTTCCTCTCGTATATGACTCACTCCCGAGCTTGCTTCACAGTTAGTTTTGCATAACTCCCGATCCCGAAATCCATTCTCTGCTCTGGCTAGACTGCAATCTCGTTCACATGAACACATCCTTCCTCCTTCTATACCCAAGGCACCTGGCTCATATGTCCTTATCAACCTTTGACATCTAGATATGTAATATGGTCTAATTCCAGACCTTATATTCGCCATTGAATGCCATCAACTAAAAAACTCATAAACAATAAAGCATTTAGTACATGTTTTAAGATTGTTAATGTCTTTAAAAACCGATGACATAAGGCTCATGGCTCTTTGTCAAACATATAATGGCTTAGCAAATGTCTCTGCTAACGTCACAGCTCTCGGCTATTATTATCCAAATTCAGCATTGTCATCTCTTCTCTAGACACATTACGATTCACTGTCGTATTTAAATTCTAGCTTTGGTCACTTGACCTTTTATTCAAACCCAGCAGATATTCGTTTTAGTTTTAAAACCGCTTATCTCAATTTCCTGAGTAATGATCAACTTAAACACTAGCAGTTCAAATTTCACATAATTTGTTATAGCTATCTATTTAAACGACTTCTCGACTTCATGAGAAAGGATACAAATCTACTGCAAATCATGTCGTGTCAGTAATTTTTTTGACATAATAAAATTCCACTGACCATAAAATCAAATAAAACTCTTTCTCACTGCCATGATCTCATCAAATGATACTTTAAGTTATAACGTTACACAATCAAATATACTTTATTCGTTATAGTGACACTTATTTTTCAACTCTATCGTCAAACTTCTATATTGTGATATGTACTTCTTAAGGGGGGGTTTAAAAACTATTTTATGTCTTAAAATGACCACTCATAGATACACATAACAACAAAAAGTTAAATCTATCCATTCATCGAAAGTCTAAAAATATGAAAATTGCTTGGCAACGCAAGCATTATATGGCTTGATGCCATAGTAACCGCCTTAAACCCCCATAGCAACGGTGATTTCGACGTACTTTCGTAATGTCATCAAAATGATGAAAAAGTGACCAAAACCGTTTTACGGGGGCAACACTTCAGCTCTAACGGGTCAACTAATCGAATCGAACTTTTTTTTATAAATATTCCTCGATAAATTTCTAATTCAGTATGATTATTAATTTTTTAATTCGCTTTTCGAACCCCTTTGAAAAGTCAAATGAGTAAAGAAATCTTTCCCCTCCGAGGTTAACAACCTGTTATTTTTTTATTTTGCAAGAAGGGTGAAAGAAAATCGAAAAACTAATGATCATACTAGATTAGAAATTTATCGAGGAATATTTATAAAAAAAAATTAAATTGGATTGGTTGACCCGTTAGGCTGAAGTGTTGCCCCCGTAAAACTGTTTTTAACATTGGTTTAGATAGGGAAATCAAAATTTCCATAGTTTTTTAAACCCCCCCTTAACATAGAATTCTCATTTCTTTCAACTCAGTTGTCATCAATATTTATCCGTTCAGGAATTATTGTCATTCTTTAAATGCCCAGAATCTGACTCTCTCGTCTTAATATTTGTATTAGAGCATACGCCACCGTTAGTTACTTCAATTTTTGATGCTGGCTATTTCCTCTGTACTACAAAATGCTACCTTGCTTATTTTAAATATTTCATTATCAACAGACTGACCAATCGAACTTTGGCAGTTCTGAGATTGGGTTTGCAAAGCCCTTTCTCCGTTACTCGTCACGAAAGTTTAATCTGTTAATCCCTCACATTAACATCCAGGTCAGGCCAGTATACTCCGTCCTTCAACTTGGCTATGGTTTTGTCTCTCCCTAAATGTCCTGATATAACGGGTGTATGATATGCCTCTATTACCGAACCTCGTAAAGCTAACGGAATACAAGCCTGAATTCTCTCTACTCCTCTCACTGTACTTTTCCGACATAGCAAACCGTCTATAACCTATAATATAAGTTTTTATTGCCTTCTAAATCTTTATAGATCGATAAACACCAGTCGTCCACTGCTTGAAGTTCTTTTATATTGAATTTTTCTACTTCTTCAAAATCCTTGTCGTCCTTAGAAATCTCACAATTTGGCTCTTTCCTCTCTTCTAACACAAATGTGGGAATTTCTAGTACTTGTTCTACATCAAGGGCTTTGTCGAACGGGTTTCGAGATAAACAATCCGCTGCTCTGTTTTGAACCCCGGGTTTATGAAAAATATCACAGTTAAATTCGGCTAATTTTAATTCTTATCTTCCAATCCTTGATTTTAATGGATCTTTCATGTCATTTAAGTATGTGAGGGACATGGAATCCGTTCTTATGGTAAAATGCCGTAGAGCTAAATATGGTTTAAAAACTGACAATCAAAACATTAAGGCTAAAGCTTCCTTTTCAGGAATGGACCACATCTTCTCATTGTCTCTCAATGTTCTAGAAGCATATTGTATAGGAAACTCTTGTCTCCGTCTCTGTCCTGATTTTGTTATAACGGTCTTGAGACCTGCTACCGCATAGTCACATGCATCACACTGTAGTTCTATAGGCAGTGAGCTATCATAATGTACCAAAGTCGGAGCTTGAACTAATGCCTCTTTTAAAGTGTTAAATGACTCTCAACATTCCATTGTCTCCATCAATGAAAGCTTTCCAGTATGCAAAAGGTTGTATAAAGGATTAGCCTTACGAGCGAGCTCAGGAATGAATTTCCTATAAAAATTAACCATGCCTAGGAATGCTCTAAGCTTAGTCATGGTATTAGGGGCTACCATCTCTACTATGCTCTCAACCGTCAGGATTAGGCTTCGTTTCTTCTTTATTCACTATAAAGCCTAACAAACGAATCTCATCATATAGGAATCTACATTTCTTAACCTTTAGCTTCAGATTTATGGCTCTTAGCTTCTCTAAGCAAATTCTTAAGCTAGTATTTGCTGACGGCCCATCTTTACCATATGGTGTTATGTCATCCATATAAACTGCAATTTGAGACCGGACCTCCCTAAATACTCTGTCAATTAATAAACACCATTCCTGAGGGGCGTTTTTCAATCCAAATGGCATTCTTTTATAAGCAAATACTCCCTCTCGGGTGACAAATGCTGTTTTGAGGTCACTTCCATCTCCCTCGCATAGCTTAATTTGCCAATATCCACTGATTGCATCTAAAGTATGAAAACATTTACTTCCGCTCAACGAGTCTAGAATATATTGCACCCTGGGAAAAGCTTGGCTAATAAAGGTTGTGATTTTATTGAGTTGGTAAAAATCCGTGCACAATCTCCAGAATCCGTCCGATTTCTTAGCAAGGACTACATTTGCACACCAAGGACTATATGCTCGCTTAATAACTCCGCAATCTAACATTTCCTTAACTTGGATGGCTATGATGTCATGCTCTTCCCTAGAGTACCGATTCCACATTCTCTGCCTTTCGGTTTGAGATCTCCTGTGTCAATACTGTGTTCCACAGCCACGGTACACCCTAAGTTCTTATTTGAAAGGGCAAAAACATCCCAATATTCCTTCAAAATCCCTATGACCTCTTTTCTATCCTCAGCTCTCGCCTGTAGATTTATGTCAAAATATTTTTCATCAAAGACTGGCAGATCATTTGTCTCACTTTTCATGTCATCGCGTATCTTCATCACCGAACTCTCTGCTCTTTGCTCTTTGGTGTCATGTAAAGTTCCCAATCTCAAACATTTGTATACATTTATGACCTCATCCGTCAAATTAGCTATAGGTATATACACCGTGCTCTCTCGTACCACTCCTGGGTATAATAAGACCCCGTATTTCAATTCAACTGAAAGAAAAGGACAGAAATAAAAAACTTTATGTACAAGTACTATTATCAACAAGTGTTATCGCATTGGGTAATAAACATTCGTTTTTAATGACCCTTAAAAACAACGGCTCCACTCTAGGCTCAAATTGTATAGCATGTAAAAACATTTTATTTTTATTTTTTTAGACTAAACAAAACTCTGATCCTCATTCAGATTTCACATATTCAATTTCTATAAGTATTCTTATATTTATTACCGTCTGAATTAAAAATGTCAGAGTCAGTTAATTATTATTATTTTTTTAAATTGCTTGGAAAGCCATTTGCTCAATCCAACGTCCTGGAGAGTTATTATCAACAAAATCCTCACCCTCTGTAACTGAGCTTGAGTTGGCCAGACTTTTACTCGAATTACGGTGATAAATATTTAAATGCGAAGATGGTTGATATTTAAAATAACCCACTGATAACTTCCTTCTATTTTATTATGACTTTCCAAATCTGGGGACAATCTCCAACCAGTTTCAATTTCATTTTTAAAATCTGTGGCTTCACTCTCGCTACTTGTATTTCCGTTTTTAATACCCGCGGAGACACTCCCACTCTGACTCGACATGTTTCATCCCAACAAAATTTATTGTGAGCAGTGCTTAACATCTCACTCCATTTATAAAATTCATAAACAATACAAATAGGATCAATATCCATATACCTTTTCTCTTTCAAAAGTCCTTATAGTATCTGCCCATTTACTAGGAATGCTTGGACACAAGGAGAGAGTGAATATCTCTATATATATATTTTTTTGTTAAACTATAAGTAAATTGATAATAAGTTTGTTGTCACTATCCTTATTTCATTTTCCTTCTTTTCTGGAACTCTCTGTTTCCTCGAAAATTTCCATAGAACCTTTTCCGTGCCGCTTTCTTATTCAGCATGCATCTATTAGCATAATGACCCTTATTTCCACAAGTAAAACAAGTTACTCCTAGCTTTCTCATATTTATGTTATCGGATCTAGACTCAGTTTGATCACCGCTGACATGGTGACCTTTTCTTTCATGCTTATTGTCAGTATTACACTGCTGCTCGTTCATTTTCTCTATACCTGGACCTACCGCTCTGACCTCTACGGTTTTCTTTGTCACTGTTATGCATTGGACTCAAGTATTCTCCATACCTTTTGACGTGGACGGTGTCGGTTCATTACCCGTTGACTTTTCATGCCTACCTTTACCAACATTGTCTTCAACAAAGCTTTCGTCAGTACCTCCTCTATTGATCTCTTTCCTAAAATGCTTGTTGGACTTCCTAATTCAGTCCGCGAGTGCATCATTGGCTCGTTTTTTTGCTTAGGCCCTTCTATCTAAAACCGATCGCCTGATTTTATCATACGCCTCAGCTGAATCTTTAAACTCTTTAACAGAAGTGTAACTTCTACCCTCAAAATGGCTTTGATATGGTTCCTCCATATGCCGAATCATTAAAGTAATTAGATCTTCTTCTGAAATATCTATGCCCGTTTCTAAATACAATCGACAAATTCAAAGGATATATTTCGTAGCCTCCTCATTTGATTGTTGGCAACTAGACAATAAATGATCAAACTGATTCTTGGTCTTCTCGTTTTCAAAATCTTCTTGTATCAGATCCCACTCTAACTCACTCAAAACTTAAACTTCATTAACGTCATCTCCTAAGTCATAGCTTTCGGAGCTATCATTATTTATAAGGCTATCCTGTTCAGCCGATCTACTTTCTTCCTGAATTCCCGTAGAGTCAACGTTAGTCGGAATTTCGTTGTAGTATGGTACTACTGGTCGACTGTCACTTTATGTGGGTGGACTGTATAACACGATATGGAAAGGGCCTGACTCTTTACCTAATTCCCTGATTTCAAAATCCCTTGAATAATCCTTTATGATCAATCTCCCATCATAGATCATCATGATCAACAAGAATCTCCCTAGTACAAATTAAACCTTAATGTTTCTATGCACGAGGGGAGAATAAATTTCGGAAACAGTAGGAATATTTCTAATTAAAATGATTTATTTTAATTACTAAATAGTACCTAAATTACCGTAAAAACTACAACCTCAAAAATTGACAAGTTCCTTTTTCTTCTAGAACATTCACTTCCACGTCAGCATCGTTCGATATTACGAGTTCAATACTACAAGAGATGGACAATTTATCTAGAGTAAATCTACATATCTTAATTTTAACATCAAGTTCAAACTCAAGTTCAGATCTCAAGGTTTCATCCACTAATCTAGTTTACCTATTCAATATCATATCGCATCCTCCACAGAGCTTCTACTTATGAGTAATGTATAGAACCTCATAACATACAAATTTTCGAAACTTAAACTGAAATTCCTCCTCGCTATACGGTTCAAAAAGACTTATTTTTGCACATAATTGCCAACACACTTAGCCAAAGGTAATATCAAAAAATCTAAGGATTCAAACTGTATTTTGAGGAGAAATCGATTTTTAAACATTTCAGCTTTGACTTTATAAAAGACTACTTTGAGACGACTTTGTGACTACTTTTTTAAATACAAGAGTCCTTTTAAAACGACTTCGTGACTACTTTTTTAATACATTAATACAAGACTACTTTGACAAATATACCGGATCCGAAATTATAACAGAAATACTAATTCTTCCATTCTACTTTTCATACATATAGCATTGCACAAATACATACTATTCGTGATTCCTAAATATTCCTAAACTCCTAATCGTCATCTACCTCCATTATGATTTCTTTAGCTACAAAGTTTCTAACATATTTAAAATCAATTTTCTTCTGGGTCTATATACCTCGAAGAATCAAAACTATCGATATTCTTCGAAGATCAACGTTAATTATTAAATTACCCCTTTTTAATAATAATTCTAAATAAATTCAAAACGCTTCTGGTTTTTCTATTAAAGTAAAATAAAATAGGATACTTATCCTTTTCTCTCAAAATCTTGACTTGAATGGTATTAAAGCGTTGAGAACTTCCCTTGGTGTTCCAACTCGTCTCAGGTTACCCCTTCATCTGCTTTGTCCTGCTTACTGGTAGATCTCTGTCCCAATGACTACGATTTTTCACTCGAATCAATGTCTTTTTGTCCGAATATCTCAAATAACTTTGTGAAAACCGAACCCAGTGATTTGTTCTTAACACTCGGTATATGGTAACTCTATTTTCAGTTTTGGCCCTTTTGTTTTAATTTCCTAAGTTTCTTGATTTTAAACTGTTCTGATCTCGACTTACTTATTGCGAGATCCCATCCTCGTCGCCATATTAGCGTGGCTCTAATATTAGGTGCCGCTAAACCAAATTACTGCCAATTATAACCATAAATTAGTGAGTTATGAAAATAATTAAAAGTCGTTGGGGTAATTTAGGATTAAATGTAAATTACAAGTTGATTTATTAACTCCTTCAAATCTCTTAACCGATATTCGATACACTTCAACACCCAGAGCTAATCTGATCTGTTCTCTTTCCTACCATTCTCTTTCCTACTCTCTGCTACATTTTTCTCTCAATCTTCGGGTCAGTCCTCCAGACTTCCCAACCCAAGCCAAGCCATACTTGGCATCCTTTTTCCAGCCTCTTATTTACAACCTATAGATTATAAACCCTTAATCTATAGGACCGGGATATACGGCATATAGCGTATACCCGCTAACAATACAATCAGGCATTGGACAAATGAAAAGTATGCTAATTATCTGTTAAATTTAGATGAAAAGGGCTTTTGATTTTATTCAATTTTAACTCACAGTAACTCAATCTGCTAAAGACGAGCATACTACAGAAACAATAATCTACACCACACCCTCAACGGACATAATCAATGTAAAGGAACGGAATGATGATGATGTTTGCTCTTTAAAGTTTGAGGGGCTTGAAAGTTTGTATTTTAATTAATTAGGCACATTTTTTGTTTGTTCACTAGGTGAACATTTTTATAGTTTTATTTTTTTTGTCTCATTTGTAAGGAGAACCTACAATTCAACATCCTTAAAGAGTCTTTCTATCAACGAAAGCACTTTGCAAAACATCATATGAAACAGCGCATTAATAAGTGCATGGAGATGATTAAATCTAAAATATAATAACTTTACATGTATACAATACATCATATAATAATACTTTTTCTAATGCTAATAATTGTTCATTAAAAGTTAATTGTACTGTTATTAAATTTAAAATATTACTTACACCTATTTATGCTAACATTATTAGAAATCAATATAATATACAATAACTCGTTAAATCTACGTATAAGTAGCTTTTCAAGTCTACTGGTGTCACTCTTACAATAAGTTAGATTCATTCATATTATACTGCTTTTTTGTTACACTACTTATGATATACGATAATAATATTATTACTACTTGACAATATTAAGATTCAAAAATATCATCAGTACATATTACTAATTTTCAATTAACTGTTTTAACTTTGAATGACAAATCATGCAACTTTTTTAATAGAATGAATAAATGCTATCTGAAATAAGCCAGTTTGTTGTTTGAATTTGTCTTATTTTTGTCGAAAATGATAGTTACTGATATTAATCATATCAGTAACTCTGAAATTGAAATAGGCCATCACCATTTTCTCCAAAAAGTCCTGATTAACTCTTACCTTTTGCTCTTTGATCGCACCCAGCTTTTCAGAATAATATATGATATCTGCTGAGTGATCTTAGGTTTTATCTCGGATTAAGTCCGAGACAATGTTAGTAATGGTTTTTATGTCGAGATTCAATAAATACAGCTCAAAATCTTTCTTATGTGAAATGGACATTTTCACCCCACGATGAAACTCATTTGGAAACTCACGCAGAAATTGCTGTGCGGAAACGTTGTCAAACATTTGAGCTTGACCTGAAAACTTCCCCCCATGTTGGTATATAATATACCGAATGGGGTCCTGTCCTTCACCCAAATGATCTACCAAGACACGTTTATTCCCAATTATGGTGGCAGCGGTTTTATCATCAAGCCACTTGAGTTGGTCCCTAATTTGCTCGGGGGTTACTAAGACTCGAGCTTCTGGTTCTGGGTTTGTACTTTGTCCAACCCTCAAATGGATATGGAAAGAAGCTGGGGATAACATTCCCCATCCCCACTATTCCTGCATTGGGGATGAGGGGACAACGGGAACATCTGAGGAAGCAGATGGAACATTAACATCTTGTGATGCAAAATGAAGAGGAATATCTGTGTTGGTAGGAAGAGCGAGATCATCTGAGGGGACAGAGGGGACAAGGGAAACAGGGGGTGCAGGTGGGACAGTGAAGTGCAAGGGTGCAGAGGACACAAATGAGACCTCATTACTCATTTGTAGAATAGGCTCTTCAGCCAAAGTTGAGTTTTCAATAACAGAGTTGTCCAATGTGAAAACTAACAGTTTGGGGGTTATTGAACCTTTACGTTTACTTTGAGATTTTACTCTTTTGGGAGCTGGATGGCATGGTGTACCCTCAAAGTCAGATGCTGATAGGGAATCTGTTTGAATATTTATTTTTGGAACTTCCCGTTGCTGAGCAACGAGAGGAGCTGCCTTTGCTAGAATGGACTTGGCGAGTTTGCGTTTCTTTGTTGATTGGGATAGATTTCCATAAATTTTAACAGGAAATCCAGCCTGGGTATTTGAGTCTACCCTATTCTCCGCTGAATGAATAAATATATTATGCAAGTGAACATTCACAAGCTCCTGTTCTAGAACTATAGGCTTACCAGCCAAGTTAGTTACGAGGTTGTATTGTTTCGAATACTACATTCCTACAAGCAGTTTCATGTTAATGGGAAACTCCCTCGGGAAAACTAGCTTTTTGATGTTCTGCTTCTCTTCTAGTGTTGTAGCCGACATAAACGATTGTAGAATGCCTCTTCAGATGAAGGAGGGACCCAAGAAGATAGGGACTCTTCTTTGAAGAAAGGGAGGTTCAGGTAGTCCTCAGCGTTCATCCTCACAGTTCGACCTGAAATTAAAAAAAGTAATTAAATTAGGAAGAAAGGGCAACATAGAGAAAAGTATCAATTAACTTAGGTTTGCAATAATTAACGTAATACGAAAAAATATTCTTACCTTTTTTCAAAACATCTCCTTGTGTGTTGGGAAACAACCCCACTCTTGGAGATAATACACGAGTTGTAAGACGCTTTATCTCAAAGCTTTCAAAGGATGGTGTCACTGGTGATGCATTTGGATCAAACTCTTTGACACCCTGGGGTGAAAAGACTCAAATCAGAAGAAAACATTAGTTATATGAAAAATTATATCTACTTTCCAACCAACAAGTCCTCTCTCACAACCTTATACTTTTAAATAAATTAAATTAAAAACTCACCCTCTTCAAAAAGTCGCCGTCGACTCTTCACAGGCAAAGAAATTGGTGAATCTGCAATATCCACCATTGATATTGGACTTGGATGACTTTCCTCTTCGCTTTCTTCGTCCTCTTTCACTTCTTCTTCTTCACTTTCTTCCTCAATTTCCGATTCTGATGGGATTTGATGAGACTTTTCGTGCTGATCTAAAACTAAATCGTACACTAAGGACATTTCATCGTCCGATGCACTGCCGACTACTTTAGCTTCGTTGTCGATAAATTCCATGTTTGGACTTGCTGTTGTTGTTGTTGTTATTGATAGTTGACAAGAAACACGTGTGTTTGAGTTGGGTGATGTAAACAGAGTGACTTTCGGTGTCGGTAGTCACTTGGAAGGGACACCGTAATTCCACGCCGGGTGGCCCTTTCTGTGGGATGGGTTAAATGTAAGATCCATATAGCATCTGACACCCTTCCCCAACAGCTCATATAGTGTATATATTAAATGTTGGGTTTCAAAGGCATCAAAATATATCATGTTCCCTTGGAACGGTCCGACTGACTTGTATATACCAATATGATAAGTCCCACATTTGTGATAATTAAAAATTGAAATTTTGATGGATCCTATTTGCATAGATGTGTTTCTTTTTCTATAATTTGTAAAATTACGTGAAATGTTTTTTCAGATGTATTCTGGGCATATAACATCTTTGACATTTTCCAAGTTATTTGTAGGTATAAAATTTAATTGCTGTAAGTTTATTGGAATGTATGGTGTAGTATTCAACTTATCATTTGGATTTGTATATTCAGAATTATGCAGATCTCCACGGTATTCTGTATACCAAAGATGGTTGTCTTCTTTTGAAGCACATTTTGTAACATCGTTTAGAAGATTAATAAGATAAACTATTAAATGTTGTGTCTCACGGAGATTGATAAATACTTGACTACCTCCACTTGATCCTGAGGTTTTGTACAAACCAATTTTTAGTTCTTTGCATCTAGGACAAAGTCCTACAAAGTAGGGTTGGATACATTTAACACAGTTGATTAGAGTCAACTTTAACGAGTTGAAACTAATATCCCGTGTCTATATTCACCCACTGCAACGCTTTGTTTTGAATTAAATCTAATTCAAACAAATCATACTAATTACCTTTGGGTGAGGATCCTTCATGCATAGAGTCACCGCGGTAGTAATCCCACCCGCACCCTGATTCATAGGCGTCTCGTTTCAGTCGAAGTTCATCGAAATTAAATGGATTAAATACAAAAGGTGGTGGGGTTATTTGTAATAGACTGATGTTTTTGTCCAACTTCCATTTTACATAGTTTTTGTGATTTTGAATGATTGAATTGACCTGAAACAGTTTTGCATTCACTAAACTAATAATGTGTCTATCTGTTTTCGTCTTTATTATCAATTCGATCTATCTTCTGATAATAAGGACGATTCGTCTGCTTCATCTTCACTTGAAAAAAGTGGTGGATATATCAATTGTGACCGTGCTGGCAGTGAGCTGGGAAGTACTATGAATAAATATTACTTTTAAGGTTCCAGAGTAGTAATCACTATGGGAAAAAAAGTGCAGAATGTTATTTAAACCGTTTAATTGATTACAGAATTTGTTTAAGCTGTCCAAAGCAAGTTCAACATCCTCATTACCGTTCTGGACTTCCAACGGATAAACTGTTGCCAATTCCACAGTCTTTAGTTCTCTACAGGGAAGTTGATATTTTGATGAGCAATCATTCGGAAATACCAGAGCATGCAAACGTAATATCTAAACATAATTCTAATCCTCTGACAATATTTGCTTTTAGTTCGAATTGCTCGATATATTTATCAATTAATGCTAGGGACAGAAAACTCTCAGTTCTTCCTACTCAGTAATAATGGACTCTGTAATTCCACTAAACCAGTTCGCATTGATATCATAAATTCAGAAGACAGACTCATAAAAAAGCACCAACAAGATCCTTTGTATGTCTTGTAGAAGGGTACGGAGATGAGTTCTCAAGATGCAGTGCTTATTCTCTTCACAGCGAAAACAAACACGAGTGTCAGACTTGCAACAAAGTGTTTGAAAATCTACAGTCCCATCAATGCACTAACGCTCAAGTTGGTGCAATGGCAAGAAGGATGACAGAATTTCTACCAACTTATATACAATTAGGCAATTTTAATCTAATGTCATTGGTTCACAGAGGTGCAATTTTTTTGCACATTTTTTAAACCTGGAAATGACGACAATGTTATTGTTGTGTTCGAAAGAAGGGTTTTGGAGACTACATTTAAAAAAACGAATGTTTTTTACCCTATTGTTGCGAGAAGTGAAACAACTCTTGTCCATGGTAAAACTTTCTTTAATGTTTTATGGAGATGAGAGGGGGACAAGAACTCAACTCGAATTTACTGATCTTGCAAAGAAATGCAAGCTTACATTATCACTCAATCTCGCCAGGATACTTGGATTTGATACTGTAGTCATGAAAAGAGGATTAAATGTGGCCTAAAATCCATTGAATCAGGCATTTTTAGATAAAGTTACAGAATCGGAAGAGCTAAAAATGAAACTTTCATTTTTTGAAATGCATTCTATGCAGTTAACAGCCATCCCATTTTTATCTTGAGAGTTTACTTGTAAACATAAACAACGCATTGTTAAATAGAAAGATAGACATTCAACTTGTAGTCTAACCTAATCGTGACATGGTTATTGTGAATATTCCGGATAAGCATTATGACCTAAAACTACCAGAACAAATAAATGTATATTTGGGTATGCCTAGAGGACATAGATTCCATGAAGAGGAGACTAAGGTGATATTAATTCCATTCCCTCCTGCTATCGAGACAGAAGTTGAACTTTCCCCAACAATAGTACCGAGAATAGTAAACTCCTTGTTCTGACTAATCTCACCAATTCAATTCTTTTTGGAGCAGATTGTCGGAATATTTTACGAATGAATGAATTTTATGAATGAACGAAGACAGAAAGGGCAAAACCAAGAGCGTTGCATTACTTTTAATACAGTTCAATACAGTCAGACGTCGAACGAATATCGGTAAGTTTTAAATTAATACTATTTTTTCATTATGTCTAAATACTAAATCTAAGTTTAATTCATAGCTGGAATTCTGATGATTATGTGGACTATTTTTGCGTTACTGGCCATCCTATTCTGCTTGCGGGAGGTTATTTCGACGAAAATTAAAGGACTGAAATGGACACCCCGGCCCACACCAGATCCAGAGAAACTCCAAGGATTCGAGTCCATGAATATCCAAACTACTCGTCGATAAGTTAAAAAATAAATATATATGCATCTAAACCTAGCCTATTTATTTGCATAATGCACGTAGGCGACCACTACCCGCTAAAATACGGGAGCCGGCGGCAACTTCCCTCCGAGTATATAGGGATATTGGCGGGGGATAAAGGCGGGGGTGGGGGTGCCTGATATACTCGGCTAGAAGCATCTCTTTTCTCCCTACTTATAGGTAGGAATGCTTTAATTGAAAATCTTCGATAGTAGGGCCTGAGAAATGGATTTCTAGCAAAGGCGTTTTCGAAGTTTGATGTACATGGAACAGTTATTCATACATGTTCATAAACGAATTAAGTGACCTCTGACAAATTTACTATTAAAAGTAGTGCTTTAAATTGTAATGGCAGCCAGTATGGTTATAAATTCAAAAACATAGTATCATAATTCTGTCTACAATTAAGTGAATTGCATTTTTTAGATGTTTAATATAAACTGCATTGACAAATCTAAACAATTTTTACTTTTATTTCTCCAGAAACCGTAAAAAGCACATGGTTCTCTCGAAACTGCTTTAATGAACAGCAAAGTCCGTGGACAACTGTAAGGGAAAAACGGCTTCGGTAACAACAGTAAGGAAGATTGGAAAAAACTGTTAATTCCAAATATCATCATGCAAACCTATCAACGGTGAACACATACTCATATATGATATCCGCCGTGTGCATTGGTTTTTGACGGATATCGACACATCATTTTGATATATGTGCATGAATGACAACAACAAATGACCATTCTGGATTTAAATGGATCGTATCACGTTGATTTGTACTGGTCTGGTGAAAAAATGTACGAAGATATTGCCGAAACACTGAAAACACTAAAATGTCTATTAAAAAGAACTTAAATGTTGAGATTAAAACAACATCAGACGGCAAAGCTCCACAAATTGATTATAAAGATTAAGGATATTGTGTCATTTTTCTTGCAAAGTTCGCACAAAATATTTCCGAAGAAGATGAAGAGAAAATGGAGGAGCCGTTCCATCGAAAAGACAGAATTGTATACCGGGGGTTTCTTGTTGATGGATTTTCTGTGTAGCAGATGATCAAAGAATGATTAATCTTTTATGTATGTATGTAGGCACTTAGAAATCTAATGAAATTAGTCACTAATTTTTGATAATTTCAATACATTTCACACAAAACTATAATCATATGGTTATTCAAACAATTTGATCTTCAGGATTCTAAACCATCTACGGGATCAACAATACAGATGCTAGGATAAGGAACCGAATTAATCATCATCATACACATATCTCCATCTAGGGTACACATCTTACAAAATCACAATTTACAAATGTCACTGCTACAATGCTATATAGCAACATTATATTTCATGCGGCTATTGCCATATATCGGTCATAAGCCTAAAAAGTAGAGCCTAAACTGACATATACATGTTTTGATCAATTCCAAGTCATCATTGGCACTTAGGAGCATATATCCATAATATTAAACACATTTATACCCGAATAAATTCTATATTAAACGACGTTTGGCCCATAGCCTCGATCTCGAACACTAAGTTTCCTCTCTGTTGAACCCCTTGTGTAAATAATGGACTTTGAATAACGAACTGTGGGTCGAGACATTTAAAAAGATTCAAATTTGGCGAGAATACATTAACGTCTTGAAAATTATTGACGAGTAGCGTGGTATAGACATTCGGATAGAGATATGCAAGCCTCTATGTCAGTGTGATTTTTTGTATTGCTGAGCATTGTACCCTAAATTGAAACTGTAATGGATTTAATAGGATTGTTCCCTATTCTGTCTCCTTCTTTTAAAACATTTCTACGAAGTTCAACTAGCTTCTGAATAAAAGGCTTAAAAAAAGATATTGTCGGAAATGGATTCCAGCATGCCGCTTAGTCACCATTACTCTCTTCTTGGAATAGCATATAAACGCTGAATGTTTTACAATGTAATTTTTTTTAGTGATTCGAGGTTCGTTTGTAATGTGATCCCGAATATGTTCCTCAACGAGATCATAGTATTTTTTCTGAATATCCGATAGTTATTCTAGACAAACTATCCTCCTATGTAGAGCAGGTGGGAGCTCTTGCCAATCTGAATGGTATTTCTCATTTATTGTAGGTCCACTGCAAAAATATATAAGATTTCCCTATCTTCTTCTAATTGTTCAAAATTAATAGCATTTAAATCATCTTCATCGAGTAACTCGTATTCATCAGTCGCTAAATTGTGTGTGGCAGCACTACCATAATTATAGTTTAGGTCCATTTAAAAAATATGACTACGTTTTTACGATTATATTCTCATTTATAAGATGTTCCAAATTACTTTTTGCGTAACGCAAATTTGAAAAACTCATTACTCCTCTAATAATGCTAATTAACGAGTCTATTATTTTTTCGTCACGCACAAACTGATATTTGGGGTGAGATTGCGAAAACGCTCAAAATCAAAGGCGGGGCTTCCTATAGAGTTTCAATAGAGGGAAAAAGGCGAAAGCTTGTCATGCAACAGTCCATAATGCATAAAGTTGAGAACAACGGAGAAATGAGAATTTTTTTTAGACATTTTAACAATTAAACAGATCAAAAACTTGTTTTTCACGTTCAAATATGCTTTCAGTAACTAAAGAATTGCAATTTTGCATTTGTTTAAAAGGGTAAAATGTACTTACATCCACTCTACTATAAACTCTTGAATGCCAGAAGAACAAATGTCGCCGTCGAGAAGCTGCAAATGTAACTGACACAGTTTCTTATGTTACAATTCAACACATACTAGACCACACAGTTGGCCGGATCCTGAAGCATTCAGGGTAGCAATTAGTCTACCTATTTTAAACTATGACAACAAACCCAAATAACCCTAACATTGACCGCGTCTTGGGGTTGTGTAATTTCAGGTGCCAAATCACAACAGACTTACAATTATTGTGGAGCAAAATCCACCCAAATTCAATGACTTTTAACATGTCTTTACAGTAATAAACGAAGGATTGCATCAGCTAATATCAATATTAAATATATATCAATTAGTATACATTATTTCATAAAAATATAAATAAATGGACATAAGAAATACAATAATCAATATGTTTTTTAACAAATCAATTTTAGTTTATTCAATAAGCAAAGTATTGTACCACCGAATTTAAAAAAAATTGATATTATAGTCTATTATATAAATTGACATTTATTTTTACTGTTAGTATATCAATAGAGTATGGATTTATTTCTTGTAGAGCTCAAATGCAACATCAACAAGATTAGTATATAATACTTTATTAAATCTATAATGGTCAATAATTTCATAAATCGCTTCCAGACCATTGGTGATTATGCAATTCTTTGCGGCGCGCCTATTGCAGGCTGAGCCTTGATCAAATTGGGTGCATCGGTACCGCTGGATCTCGGAAAACCCGTTCTTTGCCTAAAACACTTATCTACAAAGTATACTTTTGATGCACTCGTTAATGTATACAGCTTTGTCAAGTCCCGGATCCAAAATCTCAACATTGCTAGATATTATAAAACTATTACAAAAGATAAACTATCCTAAACTGACGCACTCTTTACAAGTAAGAGCAGAGTCTCCACACCAAATCCATGCAATGATATATATACTTTGTCAAAAAATTCTTGAGCAATTTGGCAAATGTATAATCCCAACAAAATAAGCTTTCCTTCATGACACACTTGTAGCAAGTTCAACAACTCATCTCTTCGGATCTTTATAATAAATAAGGGACTTTTCCACGATAATATGATTTTAGACCAGCTAAACGGATCGGTTTCCATACTTATTATAAGTTGTTGATTCTATAGCTGTAAAGATTCGACTGAGTACACATAAAGATGCAAAGCTTCTATGAACGGGATATATGTGAATTTAATTGCTGAATCCTGCGCATAATCTCCGGCGATGAATAATTAGTCAAGTAGGAGTGGAGATACAAATTAACCAATGATTAATGAACAACAACTGTGACCAATCTGTAACTTCAATTTCCCGACCCCATGGAGTAGACTACTTTGCTGATGGCTCCCTTTGACTAAAGCGATGTTTGGGTGAAGGAACGGAGGCCGCAAAAGTAATTTCGACATGCCGTTATTGATGTTCAAAATCTTGTGTTGGTTCCACTTCTTGAAATCTATTAATTAGACATTCCATTTCGTAATGTTGTTCTTCGATATCCTTTGGTTCCGAATTCAATTTAATGCTTTGGAATCTTTTACGGATGCAATCTTATAAAAGTTTTTTTCAAGCACAGCAAGGCAAAGACAATCGACATGCATACAATCTTAATGTTTTCTTTGATAATTGGGACAATCTGTTGATGATGAGAAGTTGTAGGTTGCGAAATGTTGATGTCTGGTTCTTTTTGCTACCTAATGGTGTAAAACGTTTATTTAGTATTCAGGTCAAGTTTTAAAACAAAGATATTTGATATTAACATATTACCCGTAGTTAAAATGAGTTTGTCAAAGTGGTTGAACCAATGGACGATGAAAAATTCCTTCACATTGTAATTCCTCGCATGCGTAATCAACAATAACGCCAAACTTTGAAGCTAGAGCAGACGGGGCTCTACATGAATAGAATGGGCGCATGTTTGGGTGCCATATTTAAGAATATTCATTTTTAGTACAATATATTCAATCTTCTTGGATGTTTGTTGAGATGGACATTACATGTCCACAGACAAATACAAGAACAAGAATGATGAATTTCATCATGAATCTATATTTGTTATAATATGTTGATGGGGTTGGATCTGCGATCAGCCCTATTCAGTATTATATGCTAATTGTGTATGAACTACGTGCTCAGTGAGTATGGAGTAAAGAAGGTCAAGGGTTAGCTTACTGACATAAAGATTTAATGATCTTTAACTAACCTAACATGTTCAGTCTTAATCTCATGACTGTCTGTCTCTTGCTCATGAAGATGACTGCCTCATGGTCTCTGCCACGTAGCACCTTTCACTCTCTCACTCTTAATCATGTGATCTTACAACCATCACATTCAAGTATCATAACATCTTCCCTTTTTTGAAAAAAATAATTAATTATCAATCATCGTAATTAATATTTATATTGAATATTATGATACAACTTAAAGCTATGATTAAACACTACGGACGATACCAATCTGGCTGTTTTCTAGCTCTTCCAGCCCGTCGTGGTACTTGTTGTTGAGATTCTGGTCTTTGCTCTCGTTGTTGCTGCTGTTCAGCATTTGGCTCTTGACCTAAATCATCCTCTACATCTCGTTCTGCAAAATCCGTTTCACTTGGGGCTGGTTCCTTGGTCAACAGAATGTCTTTCCTGTTCCTCTGGTACTCTCCACCTCTGGATTTGACGAGATATGACCGCATTCCAATCTTGGCCACAACAATACCCTTTGCTTTCTGATTCTATCCTAGAAGCTTGATCTTTACTGTGTCTCCTTCCGACAAATCTGGTAGCTCTTTGGACTTAGCATTGTAGTATTTACTGCTTTTCCGTCTTGAGTCTTCTTTATTCTCTTTGACTTCTGTAGGCACCATCGGCAACAGCAACTCATCCTTCATCGGCATTGTGGTTCTTGTTCGTCTTCCGAATAACCTTTGCACCGGACTCCCGCCAAGTCCCGTCTCTGCTGTAGGGGTATTTCTCCAATCGAGTACTGACTTGCAGAAATCATTTTTACCCTCTAAAGCTTTCTTCATAAGTAATTTGCATACTTTCACCGCACTTTCTGACTTCCCATTTGACTTAGGATAGCGTGGGCTTTAAGTAATGTGGTCAAATTCCCACTCCTTGGCAAATTTCTTAAATTCATGTGAACTGTACTGTGGTCCGTTATCACTGATGACTTTCTCCGGAATCCCGTGTCGTGCAAAATTCTTCTTCAGGAACTTGATCACGTTCTCGGATGTCCCACTCCATAACAGCTCGTATTCGAAATAATCCGAATAGTGATCGACTAATACTATATATTCCTGACCTGCTAATTGAAACATATCCGTACTTAGCATCTTCCAGGCTCTCTCTGGAACTTCATGTGATAACATCGGCTCCTGCGTCTGCTCATTCCGCATCAAATTGCAAATATCACACTTAGAGATGTAATCTTTGACCTCACCGTTCATTACAGGACAATAAACATGTTCTCGAGCTCTTCTCAACGAGTTCTCGATTCCAATATGACTCGCACGAATCCTCTTCAATGATCCTTGTCTCATTGCTGTTGGCATGATTATCCTGTTGAGTTTGAAAATAATTCCATCTTCTTCAGTGAGTTCATCTCTGCTTCCATAATATGGCATGACTGCAGTTGGAACTTGGTTTCTGTCCTCTGGCCACCCATTATGAATCAATTTGGACACTTCTCGTAACACAACATCCTGTTGCGTGCCCTGACAAATTTCATCGATCCACCGCTTTGCATTGGGAAGAATTATGAAAGTGAAAGAAAACGATACCCGAGCTCAAGGATACTTTAGATTCAACGTGCGCTCGCTTTGACAGAGCTCCAGCTGAAAAGTAAACAAAAATCTACTCTAGGCGTCCAATTTATAAAATAAAAAAACTAGGAGCAGTTTCATCAAGAATTTGTAAAAGTGTAGTTGATTTTGGAAATATTCTATTTAGGTTATACTCTATTACGACAATAGAGATTTACTTTTATAATGAGGTATTTAATTTTTTAAATTCTAATTTTTAGAAAAATAAAATAATTATGAAAGCCTACTTAAACTTGGTGAAGCTTTTCGACCTCTTCCTGACATGATAAACAGCGGTGTTACGCAACGAGTAATGATTCTCGGATAATTTCTTCGAGGTTTTATATTCGAGGTGGTTATCAAAAATTAAAATTGGAGATTTTTTAAAAACAAAGTTTGTCGAAATAAGCAGGGAATAGAAATTTAAGTGATATGCATTGAATACCTTACGAATCTTAGAGTTTATAATAAAACTTGTTTTTCTTGTGATTATGAATTTTTTAGTAAGGGGTCCGGTGCACCTTAGAAACCAAAAAAGTAAGGGTGCATTCCATATTTCTACCTACCCCCCGGGTCAATATGCCTTGGGAACGCTACTGTTGTCAAGCAATCTTGCCCCTTGGTATACTATTATTGTCTTGAAATATGAAATGACCACTTAGTTTTTTGGTTTCTAAGGTGCCCCGGACCCCTTACTAAAAAATGCATAATCTCAATAAAAACGGCAGTTTTATATAGGATTGTCTCCTCTAGTTTTATTATATACTCTAAGTTACGAATAGGATGAACTTTGACCACAGTTTACAGCTTTATGATGAATGAATAAAACTTTCAAAATAAGTACAAAGTATCATCTTAATTTCAAAAAACATTTTGGATGAATTTGTTTTAATATTATATATATATATATAATATATAATATAATATTAATCTGAAATCTTCGTAATGTTTACCGGGTATATAAAGCCGGTTGTTTGTTAGCAGTTTCACATCATTCAACTCTAATCATATTAACACAATTTTACTTTGAGTCAATTAGGATTTTAAAATATCATCGTGTTCTCCCCAACGCCTTTCCTTTGTCCAGAGGAACTGAGTTGTCTGTTGGGAATGACATACGATGGTAAAATATATATTAAAATTACATTGAAAAATAATTACGCTTCCTATATAATTGCTAACATTACTTGATGTCAACCTTCTTTTTTTTTAAATATGTACTTCGTCTGCAAGACTTATGCATTCCACCCAATGGATTCATAAAAGTCAACACATGAATTCCACTAGAAATTCTTCGTTAACATTATATTCAAGTTAAGGAAAGATCATATCTAGCTGCTCTAGAGATTATCGTGCTTGGAGGGGTGATTGACGAAGTAAATAAAGATTAAAATATAATATATAACTTTAGTAAATGTAAATGATCATGTTTGCTATATTTCCAACCATGATAAAATTTATCAATTCCGTTCTTAAAGGATTATCGAGGTTAAATTTATATAATGTTAAAAAAAATTCGAATACATCAGCCGTTTTTCCAGCTGAAGCAGCTGTTGCACAACTAATCATGCGTACATACACCATGGTAGCAATGCAAGCTGTCGATGTGGGTTATCCTCATTTTTCTCACATTATTAGCTCGCCTATTGAAAATAGGGTTTAGAGCTAATGAAGTCAACCAGTTCCTCTGTCCGTCCGTCTGTCCGTCCGGCCTTTTGAAAGTGAAAGACAAATTGAAAAGTGCCAGAAGCAGGCTGGATCAAAACTAATACAAAGAGAAACATCCGCTGCTTCCATGGATAATAGTGATATTAGAAACAAGAATGATATATAAGTCAAAAGGTTTTGAAACAAGAATCATATTGTAAAGGTCTTTACATTTTTTATATACAAAACAACAAGCTAGGGTTCGTGAAAGCCGTAATTGGGACATTTCATAATATTGTTTCGTGATATGTTCTAATTGATCCAAAAATAGAATCTATCAATAAAAATCAGTGTTTTAGATTTAAACAAATTGATAATTTTAACTGCATCTGCCCAACATTAAAACATTTTTCGAGGAAATCGTATTGGTTTTAATACCAATTTAATATTTATAGTTTTTATCCCATTTTCTAAATTTAAAACAATTTTGAGAAATTTTGAGGTTTGATATAAATTGTGCAACATGAAAATGGTTATCGAGAAAATCTTATTGGTTTATTAACCAAATGTATTTTAAAGAAATTCTAGTGCTTTCAATAGGTAATTAAAACAACATGAATGATATACATATATAAAGCAATACGTTTTGAAACAATAATCAAATTTTGAAAATGGTAACATGTTTTATATACAAAACACAATTTAGGGCTCGTGAGAGCCTTAATAGGGACATTTTATGATATTGTTTCATGATCTGTTCAAATTGATCCAAAAATTGAATCTATCATTTAAAAGCCGTGTTTGGGATTTAAACAAATTGATCAAATTGATTTTGAATGCATTTGTGAAACAATCAAATAATTGTTAACGAAATTGTACAGGTTTAAATAGCAACATGGATTCACAAATTGGGAAACAGTAACATAGAATATAAGTAAATGTATTTTGGAACAATTCTCAAATATCCAGTGTCTTTACATATTTGTTATGGAAACTATCTTTATCGAGTTATAGTAGACTTTTGGATGTAAATCATTTGATCATAGAACAATTACTAATGCATTAAGGTTTAAACGCAGTTGTCATTATGGTAGTCAACTTAAATTCTGATCTTTGAATTTTATAATCGTTAATTTTTAGCCCGTCTCCGCAGGCTTATAGAATTGCTGCAGTGTCCTGTCTATGGAAAAGCACGATAACTATCGAACAGAGTGACATAACGTCACCAAATTTGGCACACACCGTTTTTTGTTAAAATTAGGAGTTAAGTTCGAAGATGGGCAAAATCGGTCCTTTGGATGACCCTTATGGTGATTTTGTGGAAAATATGCATTTGTATGTCTTTTAAACCTATACAAAAAGGGGTAGAAAAGTAATGGCATATGTTTCTATAGAAAATATATCCATATAATAAAAACGTAGAAGCACCGAAATACTAACCACAGAAAATAAACTATCATCACCCTACACTCTGAAGATTGGTCAAGATGTGGCTATTAATAACCCGACTGGGTGACTCATACGGGTATTTTCAAAATAGACTTACAAGTACCAAATTTTTTAATCTAACCTTTTTTAATTTTTTAATTATAAAAATGATCTATTAGATGCATAAACCATAAATATTGAACACAATTTTGCTTTTGATGACCTTGTGGGTGACCCATGCGGGTATTAGGTTAATTAGATCTCCTGGAAATGTATATGAATTCGTATACCTATTAGTTAAATAGCAAATTGTACCTCGTTTTATTATTTAAAATTTAAAGTGCCCCAAAGAGTCGGGCTAAATAGAGTTGTACCGATAAGTTTTAATAGTTCCATACGATTTGAAAGAACATTCAATAAAAATTTGTAGGAACTGTGAAAATTGTCTTCGACGTTTACAACGTTTTATTATCTCCATGAACATGAGGTACGTCATCTTCATTGAGATTGTTGTCGACTGGCATGAAATCCTCCTTACAAGCAATGTTATGAATTGTCGCGCAAACCATAATTACCTTTCCTGCAGTTTGAGGGCTGAGACGCATGTGATTTAGAATCGGGAAGCGTTCCTTGAGTATTCCGTAGGCATTTTCTATCAACCGACGGGTTGATTTGTGAGAACGGTTGAAACGAATCTCGGCAATCGTATTTCTGTGCGGGTGTGAAGGAATCAGCCAACTTTTCAGTCCATATGCCGAGTCACCTTTAAGTTTTATTTAAATTATTAATAATTTATGCTACCTTATCAACAATAATGCTTCTCATTAGCTAATTTTTTTTAATGTAATTACCTAAGATTACTGCCCCCGGAAATGGACGCCATCCATTTTCGAATCTTTCACAGATTGCTGAGGTTCTTAAAACTCTGGCACCATGTACCGACCCTGGCCATCGTGCATTGACAGCGTAAAAGCTGTGATCCGGCCCACAAATCATCATAGCGTTGATCGAGTGATTCCCATAGCGATCAACAAACTGCTCTTCATTCTGTATGGGTGCATCGATGTTGATAAGGGTGACATCAACACTACCAAGGGCACCCTCCCTTTCGAAGGAATTCGATTGGAATCTCTTCACTATTCTCCGGCCATCTCACAAGATCTTGAAACAAGTGGTCCACAACAGCATTCAAAAAGCGATTGATGGTTGTACACACAAGCGATTTAGATACACCATGCATGTCCCCAATGGCATGATATTGAGCCTAAGTCCCCGAAAAATGAAAAATGAAAAATGTCTTGATCCAATGGGTATGATGGGAAATATCTCGAACCCTATCTCTGAGATTTTCGAGTCCTTGCTTACTTATTTTGGATTTAATGAAAAATAGAGATATTAACAAATAAATTCGTATATGCAATGGAGAAAAATACTAATCTGGCCGGTTTAGGGCGTAAGGCTCACGGCTATCAGATAGAAACTAATATTGTGTTGATTGTTCATAAAAATCGAATCACCACCGGGCAGATATCGGGCAAAGAATGGACTGTGCCCCTAAACAGAGAAGTCAGAGCTGGCATACTTGATTCTTAAACATTAAACAAGAGTAAGACTTAATTAACTGAAGTATGCAAACTCTTAAGATATGGCCGTTGCAGTCTCTCAGCATTTAGCGCGATGCACATTTAGCACGCCCCTTCTTTCATTGATCAGATGAAAGGATGTAGTTTAATTACAGCGACGTTTTGGCCACCCCTTACGTTAAAACTAAGTTTTACCCACAGGAGCCTCGTTAAAGGGTAGCTTTTTATGATTCGATCCAGTGGTAATCAAACTCCACTGGGGTGTTCAATACACCGCCCTTTGCACATTATTAGCTCGCCTATTAAAAATAGGTTTAGAGCTAATGATGACGGAAGGACGGACTGTCCGTCCGTCCTAGAAGCAGGCCGGATTAGAACCAATACAATTTTTTTTAAATGGAAGCATAATAATCGCTAGTGTTTATCAAATTCCGAACAGAGAATTCAGTTTTAACATAATTGTATTGGTTTTAATACCAAATTTATATATATATGATTTTTATCCTTCTTTCTAAATTTAAAACAATTTTGAAAAATTTTGGGGTTTGATATGAATCGTGGAACATGAAAAAGGGTTTCGAGTAAATCGTATTGGTTTATTTATAAAATGTTTTTAAAAAAAAATTCTATTGCTTTAAATATGTAATTAAATCGACATTTTTGAAAACAGGAATGATACATATAAATCAATACGTTTTGAAACAATAATCCAATTTTAAAGGTATTTACGTATTTTATATGCAAAACAACAATCTAAGGTTCGTAAAAGCCTTAATTGGGACATTTCATAATATTGTTTCATGAACTGTTCAAATTGATCCAAAAATAGAATCTATAATTTAAAAACAGTGTTTTAAGTAGATTTTAAAAACAAAATAATTTTTAACGAAATTGTACAGTTTTAAATAGCAAAGTGGATGGACACATTGGGAAACAGTTGTATTCAATGTAGTTTAGGACAATTCTCAAATATGCAGTTTCTTTAAATATTTGCTATGGAAACTATCTTTATCGTCTCATAGTATATTATTGTGTTTGTAAATCAATTGACCATAGAACAATTACTAAAGCTTTGGGATTAAGAATCGATCGTCTAGGTGAACATAAACTATGATATTTTGATCTTTTACAATTGATTTTTAATAGTTTTGATTGTTATATTTAAACCAACGCGATTTCAAGTAATATTGAACAACAATATATATTAATTTTGCGACCTGCCCTTAACGTTTACAACGTTTTATTACCATTGTTCTGGCCAAGGGTAAAAGTTTTGAAATTTTAAAATGTCCAAAGTGTTTCTCGGCGAAAGGAGTTGTAAATTATTGTCACACGATGATTTAAAAAATTAAACCTTTTTGACCGTTATTGAGGTCAGGAACCTAAATTTTGAAATTTCAACATAGCCAAAGTATTTCTTGAAGAACAGCAGTGTCAATCGGTACATCACACGACCATTTACGAACAATATTAAGATAGGTATATATTAGCCTAGGTCATAGGTCACGAAATTTCGAAACCCCATATAGCTATCCGCAACGCAATTTTTTTAAAAGAATTTTTGGCAATCTCAGTTTTTCGATAGGTCAATCCATTAAGAAACCTATAGCTGGAACATCAGTTACTGACATTCAGACATTGCTTTTTTATTATAATAGATATGAATATGAATGGTTTATTAAGTATCGGAGATACTTTATGTTTTCGTTGATGGTGTCCGTCCGTCTGTCCGTCCGTCTGTCCGTCATCGCGATAACTCAAGAACGGTTTAACTTTTTCAAATTTTTCTTTCGAATATCTATATAGGACATTCACGCGGAGGTCAAGTTCGTTTGGGGGCCCTGCAGGTCAAAGGTCAAGGGGGAAAAGGTCAAAGTTCAACATGTTTTCAAATAGCAACCCCCCATGTGTGATACATCAATGGAAAGCTATTGTCAAGGGCTATTCAATGGGATATATGATTTGGGGGTGGGGTCACCACCTGACGGGGGGGGAGGGGTCAAAAAGGTCAAACATATATGTGTGATACGTCATTCGAAAGCTATGATCAAGGGCTTTTGAATGACGTATGTAATTTTGCTCTATGGTTGGGACAAATTGAGATTAATCATTTGATACGTCATTCGAATATATCAAATATATATAATATGATTTGTTAATTATGTGATTACTCTCCGATACTTTGCTATATGCATTTGAATGGTTTATTATTTTTGATCTCCTCATCCTCTACATAGTTCATATCAGCTAAACCGACTTGAGATAAAAGATTTCCAATTACAAATAAATTGGTGATTGATGTCGTAAAGCGTAAATGTAGTTTATGAAGTTGCAAACATATTTTAATGTCCTAATCATACCATACCATGCAATTCCTGTTACTGTCAAGTGTCTCCACTGATTGTTAGTTAGTACATCTGTAGTCTGTACTTTTATGTATATCGGATCATGATGAATATCATAATCAGAGTATAATAAAAAACAATAAATGACTTTGGTTTACCTGTTCGTCAAGCGATCAGAAATTGTTCAGTATTAACCAAACCTTCATTACTTAACCACTTCCCTCGAATATTCCACAAAGTGAAGTGACCCTTTTGAAAATAATTTAACCAGTCAGTCAGCATAATTTCCTATTAAATTAAAGGGCCAGCACTTTGATCCTAACTAAATCGTTCAATAGCTATAAAATCTTAAGTCGACATTGAAGGATAATTTACAGCTTCAGACATTTTATTTGAGTTAAAATTAGAAAAAATTTGAAAGAATCATAAATAAATTTATAAAGTTCGGCTTTGAAAGACCGTTTCGAAGGCTAACTGTCGGCACGAGAGGGATTTGAGGGGTGAAGTTCATTGTTTGTAGGCGTGTGTACCAATCTCGACAAGGCAATATCGTCTCATATTCCCCTGTAAAAAAAACCAGATAAGTCCAAATCAGTTGGTGCGATAAGACTGAGGCCATAAAGTTGCATTACGTCCGCATTTTCCATTGTTCCAGTCAACCAGTAAATATTTGTTTGTTTGCTCTGACGCATTCACAATTCCTTGAATTATTCGATTTGACATATTTAAAAACCTGTAACCGGATTCAACCGGAGGGATATTGAGAATGGGGACTGTAAATAAAGAAACGGGAGAAGCAAATTTGGCATATGTGGCTGCAGAAGATGAAGAAGTTGAAAATGGAAACGGTGGGCAAGAGGTTAAAAAACCCGAGTCGGCAACCACACCGGAAATGAACTACGGTCCCAATGAAAGTCGGAGAATGATGAAGAATTTGATTGTCATTTGTTTCGCATTCATGCTCCTTTTTACTGCCTTTCAGAGCATGGCTAGTTTACAGAATTCACTTAATAATAAGGTAAGGATGTCTTAAATTGATTCAATAGTACATTGTTGTAGACGAAGATCGAAAAGAAGTGAAACCGCACGAAACAACTAGTCCAATAACATTTGAGTAGTTGTCGCACCATTTGGATACGTTTCATTCGTGAATCTTAGGCTACCCCAACCATAGAGTAAATCGTCTAAATCATTGTATTGTACTTGATAATACCTTTGCAACGATGTATCAGACTTGAAAGGCTTAAACATAAAAATCTTGCGACCTTTGATAAGGTCCTCGAGCGAATTTAATCTCCGATGGAAGGTGTTAAATCATAAATGGTTTCCAGAAAACAATTTGAAAATGTTCAGCCGTTCGAGAGTTAAAACCCGGAGGACGGGCGGAAGTAGCGAGTAAAACCATTAAAGAGTTTATCACTTTAATTAAGGTGTCTTTGCGTGCCTCCTTGAATTAACCATTTAAAGAAGGTGTCTTAGCGTGCCCCAGTGTGAATTTAGAATTTAATAAACTGTGATCTGATTTCAGGATGGTTTAGGTACGTACTCCCTCTCGGTCCTCTATGCCAGTCTGGTCGTCTCGTCCATGTTCCTCCCAGCATTTCTAATTCAGAAGTTTACGGTGAAATGGACGCTTTCGCTGGCCGTGTTGGGATATTCAGTTTACATCGCGGCCCAATTCTACGCCGAGTTCTATACTTTGATTCCGGCGGCCGTAATTGTGGGGATCTGTGGCGCGCCTCTTTGGTCAGCCAAGTGCACGTACTTGACCCATCTGGGTCATCAGTACGCGAAGCTGGTGAATGACAAGGCGGAGGTTGTGATTGTCAGATTCTTTGGCATTTTCTTCCTCTTCTTCCAGAGTTCATCCGTTTGGGGTAACTTGATCTCATCCGCTGTCTTATCCTCCGATCCCCGAAATTGCACAAATGATCGTGAGTCCATGTGCGGGGTGAATTTTTGTCACGACACCAAATTCTGTGACGCTAATACCAATAAAACGAGTGAGGATGGGGAGAAGAACGTCCTCTATCTTCTTGCGTCAATCTACTTGGCCTGTTCTTTGGCTGCCGTCGTTGTTATCGCATTGCTTTTGGATCCACTCATTAGGTATTTAAATTATTCTATGATTAAGGAAGATAAATATTTCTTTTGGGAATCGATGGAACATGAACAGCAAGATTGTTTAGGAAATCAGGGAAAAATTAGGGAACAGCAAATCATAGCATCAAGGATTTGCGATATACTGGGGATAGCAACAATTTTGGCAAGCGTTTGGTAACATTTACGCTATGTTTTCGAGATCTATGCATAAACCTTGGAATGTTCAAAAACCGAGTTTTACTCGGGTTTCAGGGGTTATCTCAAAAAATGGGGTTCTATGATTAACATGACTTTATTGCAGATTTAGAAACTACATTTTGTGATTTTATTATGCAAAATTTGTCGGTATTGAAACATTTTATAACTTAAAGTAAAGTAAAATTATATAAAGTCCATATTCTCGTTGACTGAACGGTTAAAACTTGTTTCCTTGTCTTAAAGTCAGTTTAGTATGGTAAAGCAATGGACTATGTATACTACTATACACATCAATATATATACGAAAGGAGTTTTACCCGGCGAGTCAACTAGCACCAACTGGAACTTTAGCGCATACTAAACACAATCAAAATATGTGTTTTAGCATCAAAATTTGCGTTTGAAAACTGAGATACTTGACGTAATAATTGCAAGAACAATGATTAATTGGCTGAATTTTGTTTGTTTTCATTGGACAATGCTACAATACAACTGTCGGTATTGATTGATAAGTTCGTTTAAATGAAAAGAATAACTTTTTAGATACGGAGAAAAGGAACGGGAAGGTGCAACGTCGAAATTGACGGGAAATAGTCTCCTCATCGCGACATTCAAACACATGAAGCATCCTTATCAAATCCTGATCATCCCTTTGACGATATGGTCGGGCCTTGAGCAGGGATTTTTTGGAGCTGAATATACTACTGTAATTAAATGTTACTAGCTTTTAACCGTGATTAAGAGTACATCTTGACAAGGTAAACAAAAACAGAATGTTTTATGCAGGGCTGGGTAGACTGTGCTTGGGGTATCGAGAAGATCGGTTACGTTCTCGTCTGTTACGGGATTGTGGATGCGATTGCTTCAATCACTTTTGGACCAATTATCCGACGAGTTGGCCGGGTTCCCGTTTTCATATTGGGATGCCTGGTGAACCTCTCAATGATTGTAGTCATGTTCCTTTGGAAGCCTGATCCCGAGAATTCTGTCGTCTTCTTCGTTATAGGTGCGTTTTTTTCAGTGGGCAAATTCATGATGGGCGTGAGCAATTTCATAAGATTTTAGCCCATATTCAATCAGTATATGAACTTCACATTTGAAGGAATGAATTGGATTGGCCTTCTAGTTTGATTTGACAAAGACGCTATAAAAATATTTTTCGATGTTAATTTCAGCTGGATTCTGGGGAGTTGGGGATGCGATATGGCAAACACAAATTAACGGTAAGTTTACGGTTTATAAAATATTTTTCATGTACAGCGCGTTCCATGTTATTGTGGATATCGCAAAATATCAATTTCTTGCTAACTACAGAACTGATTTTAAGGAAATAAATTTAACTGGCTCACTGATTAGTGAGATATTCATATTTTACAACCTTTACAATATCATGGAACATCCTGTAGAATGTACAACGTATGGTGGTAATTAATTAGATGATTGTTTAGGTACTTAAATTATATTTCCTTAAATCAATTTCTAGCCTTTTACGGAGTTATATTTCCGCAAGATGAAGAAGCTGCCTTTAGTAACTACAGATTATGGGAATCCGTTGGTTTCATTTTGGCCTATGTTTTTTCGAATTTACTCTGCGTTCGAGTGAAACTCTGGATCCTCGTTGGAGTCATTTTGACTGGGATGACGGGATACTTGGCCATCGAACTTAAAATTAGGAAAAAAGCATCAAAAACCATCTAGTCACTTTTAAAACTTATTTATTTGAATTCCCTAAGTTTTATTTTAATTTTACAGATACATATAATGTATACTTTTAAATTTTATTTTAACTTCTTTACCGGAGTCAAATAACAATCAATAGATATTTGAAAACTTTTGTTCTTCAAACCATTTATTGCGTTTGAAACGATAACAATGTGGCAAAGCAATTGCGAAGATTAAATGAAGGACAACAGGCTCATTTTCCCGAACCATTTGCCAAGCCATACATGTGAATTAATTCATAATTAATTACTTATGAAAGCATATGTATTCAATGTCATGGGTCTTTTGGTAACCTTTAATTTCATCGATTAGTTGAGTCAAATCCCAAGGTTTTCGTTCCGAATAATATTTGCAGAGGTTCCTCTGTTTACAGACAACTTGGAAGCCCCTCTTCAGATCAGGAAAGGTCATTTCTGCTCTTGATTCTTAATTAATTACAGCAACGAACATTAGAGTTTCAGTTCTAAACAGCAGAATTCAGCTGAGAAATAGCAATACATCGAAAATGTACGACCGTCGATATGGATGATATCTAAAACAATAAAATAAATATCTGATTTGAAGGATTTTATCATTTCTTTAACGTCCCTCTCCTCATTATACTGTCCTTAAGGAATAAACCCGAAATGAAATTTCAGAATCGTCTAATTTTGGACAGTGGAACGTACAAGTCTCTTGCATCAAACGCGGAAGCTTAATTGCGGCGATAAAGATTAAATTGAACCGCTGTCAGGTTTTCTTTTTCAGGAGATTTTTGTTTTTGACTCACAACTTAATAGATAGGAATACATTGGCTTAATTAGTAAAACGATAGTATTGGAACAATACTGGAACAGAACGAGCGATTTTACTAAAACATGAATAAGACATTTGTAATTTTGAGACAATGGCAAGGGATCGAGAAACATAAAAAACATTTTCTAGAAAACTCAAGCGTTTTCCTTGGTTTTTTTAAGTATATTTTTTATTTCTCAATACCGCACCGGTGTGCCTGTCCATTGTGAGTACATTTTCTAAACATAGTTAACATTATCAAGGCCTCTTATTTTTCGAAGTTCATCCTTTACAAGGGTTGTTCCCTATTATGTAAAAAATCAATTAATTGACAGTAGAAGGACTCCTGTGTCGTTTCACGTTCCTGATACGACGAGGCATACAAAGTAAAACTATTGCAAAAACAATAACTTTTAAATTCAAGTTCAAAGGTGCGATGATAATTAAGAGTAACTAATTTTGTTCCTTTTTATGCACCTGGGTTGTGGGAAAGGCTTGATAATTGATATACGAAAATATAAGTGGAATATATTAATTACAGCAGTAGTCCTGACTATTTGCATTTTTACCGTAATAAAAATGGGCTTATACTAAACTGCCTAATACGGAATAATATTTATAGTTAGGACAGGGAAGAGAGGTTTAGGTTTGATTGTATTCAAATATCTGCATGTAATAACCACTCGTAATCAATCAAACGTCGACGCTTCGATAAGTCGAGGTTTGGTGATAAACTTGAACTCATTAATTCCACAACCCTCACTCTAGCATCATAAAATATAACATTCACACGTTAACGAGCAGAGTAATCCACCAATGAAATATAATAATATGCCTTCTCGGAATTCCTTCTCTTATCCGACCTACATATCCAAGCATTAAAATTCATTTATTTTCATTGTTGTGGCAAACAGTAACAGCGTTTCAAGTAGGGATTTAAATTATTAAAATTTATTCTGTCATCATTTAGCAGGAGCTTTAAATTTATACAAGCTTTAAAGGCCTTTAAAAACTCATACAACAAAATCGTGGTACTGTTTAACAATTTAAAGTGCTAATGACCAAAGATTTTAAACAATAACAATATCATATCAATTCCTGGCATAAAAGCAGACAAAGTACTACTGATTAGTTTTCCACTCCAACATTGAACATGGAAGAACAGAATTTCGAAGCGATTTCAAATCCCAGTTTCAAAATGGAAGAAAATTTCGAAAATTCGGACGAAAAATCACCGGGGATCAGAGAAACGTTTCCGACGCCATCAGAGAAGAATATTGGAGGATACGGCCCAAAGGAAACTCGTCGAATGACTAAAAATATTGTCGTTGTCAGTTTTGGATTCCTCCTATTGTTTACGGCTTACAACGGGATGTCTAACCTTCAGAGTTCTTTGCATCCCGAGGTGACGCATTTTCATGAACAATAAGACCATATGTACGTTATTGTTTAGTGGTTTGACGTAAATTAGCGAAAAAAGCTACGAAATTATGTGAGCTGTGAAATAAACGTGAATAAAGTCAAGTTGCCCCAACCATAGAACAAATGACACACGTTATTGCAAAGTACTTGATTGATTCTTATACCAACGAAGATCTTATTCAAAGATATATGTTTACATAGCATTCTAAACCTGCGTTTTTAACATGGGTAGGCATTGGCCAAAAGCCATGGGATAACACATATACCGTCAGTATCTGAAAAAAAGTTGAATCAAACTACAGAGTTATCGCAGCGACGACAGACATACAAACGATACGTCAGACGACGTCGACGACATGCTAGAGAATTTTATTCAAGAATCTCATATTTCCCCAACCATACATTAAGATCGTATACATCGTTGAATAACACAAAACAGTACCCTTCCAACGATGTATAACACATGTGGGGTGTAACCATTGACTGTAGTCCCTTGACACTTGACCAACATGACCCTCGAACTTACTTACAAACCTTGAACTTAACGTTGCTGAAAGTCATAAATGGTTTCCAAAAAATTAAATTCGAAATCGCCCAACCGTTCAAGAGTTAGAGCACGAACGAACGGATGGACAGAGTAAAGCCATTAAAGTGATTCGGCCTTTAATAAACCATTCAAATAAATAGAAAACACGATCTGAGAACAGCTATCGAATTCTATTTCCAAATAGACATTTTGTGCAAATCTTTTTTACTGGGATTTAGATTAGCAATAAAAATGAAACTTCTGCTCTGGATGAAATTGTCAAATTAATAGGGAATAAATCAATAGAATAATGTTTAAAATGTTAATTTTGCAGGAGGGGCTGGGAACGTATACGAATGCAACGGTGTATGGTTTTCTGGTGATTTCCTCCTTGTTCCTGCCAACTTTGGTGATGAGATATTTGTCGGTGAAATGGTCGATCGTGTTGTCGATGTTCGGGTACACGTTCTACATGGCGGCACAATATCATCCCGTATTTGCAACAATGATACCCGCCGCAGCCGCCGTCGGCATTTCCGCCGCACCCCTCTGGGCTTCCAAGTCATTCTATCTTACTCATGTATATCTACCATATTCACATCATGAATATAATATTCATAAACATAACATTCATAACAATACTATAACAATTATTCGTTACCAAAATCAATTTGAAACCCATCTCTAAGCGTGATCGGAAGGAGACATTTTTTGTAGGTAACTGTCATAGTTCCATGCAGATTTAAAGGCATCCTTTAAATTATTCAGTAATCTCTAGTTGGAAACCGATTCTAGCTATTTCACCCCGTTTATTTTTACCCCGACCATTTTATGGAACTTGGAAAAGTAAAGTTATAGAACGTTGTAAGTGCTCAGAGGTAATTTTCCAAACAGCCTAAATATATATGCTCTCACATAGTGAAGGAATACTTCGAGTCTGGTTCTGCGACCGTATTCTAAATATTGAGTTACCGTAATTGTCTAAATAGACTCGCACGCCCTTTTTGGAGAGTTTGGAAGAAGCTAAATTATATCACATCCCGTATATTGAAATTAAAATGAATATGAATCGTAATTGGAGCTTTTACTAAGCTATTAATCTCTGAATGAACATAACTATAAGGAATGTAAAATAGTAACTTCATTGGGATGCTCATTGGTAATTTAAATATATTGGATAGGTGGGGAATCAATACGCGGATATAGTTGGAGATCGAGCGGAAATCATAATCATCCGTTTCTTCGGAATATTTTTCATGCTCTTTCAAAGTTCCCAAGTTTGGGGGAACTTAATTTCCTCGACGATCCTTTCGTCGGGAGAAAGAGTTTATCCAAATGTAACAAATCTGCCCAAATGTGGAGTCAATTTCTGTCCCGGAGATCTCGACGGTTCACAGATTTCTAACTCAGACGAACAAAATCTGAAGATTTATATTTATTCTGGAGTCTGCCTCGCCTGCGCTTTCGCTGCTATTGCAATCGTCGCTATTTTTCTTGACCCCTTGACAAGGTTCGTTGACAAAATTATTAGACTACCAAGTCAATCAATCATGAATATTTAAACTATATGGGAGAGCCATATAATGTGTAGTTAACTTTTAAACTTATTTTTCGTAAATGAATAAAGATATGGAGAGAAGGAAAGAATAGCTGGATTGAATCAGAAAACCGGACTTCAACTTTTATTTGCAACAACAATTCAGATGAAAAATCCATATCAAATCCTAATAATTCCGCTCACAATCTTTTCGGGATTAGAACAAGGATATCTCAGTACTGACTTCACTCAGGTACAGTAACTATTTTTAACTCTAGAGCGTCGTTAATTTAAAATTTAAAGTACATCACAAGGCATCACGAACGTTTGACGTATGTTCAAACGTTCATTGGCATTAAAATATTTCTAGAGTAATTCAATTTCGATTGCATAAAACTCTCGACAAGCTTACTCTTCACTGGGTGTAGATAACGTTTAATTTTTGTAGAAGTGTTAACATTTTTCGACTAATTCCTTTAATGAGACCGGGTAAGGCTAAAATCGCTGTAGATTTTACAATATTAGCCGAACCAATGGTTCCCCATGCATTCCCGATTCCACGTCGTCTGACAAACCCAACACCATTGAAATTTACACTTGGTGCATTCCATATGCATACATCCACCAGCTCTTTCGGTTGGAACTCGGCAGTTTGGACATGGCTTCGTTGACAATCTCATGGCCCTTCGACTGGGGTCACCCCATTGGGCGGCTGCTGCACGATCTTCACTCACAAAATAGCCCCTGGAACTGTAACCTCCAGAAGAGCAGTCTTCTGCAGGAGCCGATCCTCTTTCTTGTCGACAGTCGCCAATATGCCAGCCCTCAAGACATTTTCGACAGAAAACGTACTGTCAATTTAAGTCAATTTCATTTAGCTCATTAAGAATGCAATTGTTAACAAATACGTCTAGGGCAATAACTTACTTCACATCCATGAAGACAAGCAATTTTGTCACAATTCGAATCAGCTGGGATGATACCCATACCACAATCTGGTTGAGGACAGAATACTCCCCCGAGTTGAAGAAGGCATTCTTCCGTTCCAAATCGCTGATACCTATCGTACTTCAAGGAACATAAACAACAGATTTAATTAGCTTATGAGTATGACGCACCAATACTCAATCGAGTCGCTAATGTTCGAATTCCAGATGAAATTCCAGTCTATTATTTGATCAACCCGAACTTAAAACTTACTTGGTACTTCCCCATGAGTTTGAAGTGATGAGGATCGTTGATCAAAGACTCGCCACATAAAGCCGGGCAACCAAGTGTGTATCCTACAGATGAATCCTGAAACAAATACAAATTAAATACAGATCGACTTACACACGGCTTGAAAACGCATTTGAAACCGCAAAGAACGAACCTGAACAAAGTCCCTTTGATTCAATTTGACTAGAATATATTCTTTGAAACAGTCAACACACGTGACATGAGCATTTGGACATGAGAACAATAGGACGATTTCTTTGGAATCCCCACAAGCAAGACATGGTACTTCTTCAGGATTTCTTCGAATTTGTGGCATTGGAGGGGATGAATCGTCCTCCCCTTTTGTGATATGCTCTGTACACTTGAAGTAAAATTGGGCGTAACTTCCTTCACATCCGTTGCTTTCACAAAAACCATCGATCTAAACAATGCAAAGTAGACATATATCAGTATCAAATACATTCCGAGCTAGATTATCACAAAAAAATAAGTACCCTGTTGGTCAGGAGAACATCGTCCCAAGTCTGAGGATGCCGATGAACAGTAAATGCACCGGAAAGACATTTGGCACATCGGACCCTTAACTTGCCTTCTTTCAAGCTCTCACATTCCGAGCAGAAAACAAAGAAATCGGATTTGGACCGTTCCTTCGGATCTTCAGAGGGTACTTTGACCTTAGCCAAAGCCAGTTCTTCAGAAATGGAATCAGTCATTGTATCCACTAATGAACCACTGTTCGTAACTGGATGACTGGGATTTTCGTCGAAGTTCTTTGAAAATGTTCTTGTCCGGTTAGCCAGACACTGACTAGTTCCAGGGACGGGTTCTTCGGACAGAGATTGATTCAATAACGTATCGGAATTAGAATGAGTCTGATCTGGGTCGTAATGGCTGGATGATTCTGAATATTCTGGATTGACTGGACTAGAAGACGGAAGTTCGGAGTCTGGAATATTTACAGGACGGATCTGAACTCGAACAGCGTGGAGGTAGCTTTGTTGCCCCACGTCGGATGTCTAAAGAAAAAATAAATATTTCAGAGGTAAAAAAATGTCAAGGTCAATTTAAGGTCAAATATGTAATATTTTGTGATATTACTTATTACTTACTTGGAGAATGAAATGATCGGGTAGTTCGTTTCCAGCAAATATGATTTTGATTTCCTCTGGACGACAGTTCAACTTGGGTGCAATGACAGACTTGACCTTTCCAATGGTCCAGGATGAATCCAAATCCACTTGAATCGTTGACCCAGAATATTTAATAAAAACACGAAGATTGTTTGGCCCGATGGGGATCGTCCCTATTCCGTTTCCAAGTCCGATCAGCGACATCAGGATGTCGAAAATCCTTCCTACTAAATTAAGTATTTCGGCTATGGTCATTACCACAACAGGGATAATTTAACTTAATTATTTACTGATTATTTATATAAAAAAAATTGTTCTATTCATTATTTCTGTAATTTTCGTGATTAAAAGTTATGTTGTCTCCGTTCGCGGGGTTTCCTCAGTCCATTGAGTACTCCAATCCAAAATACGAATAATTTTACAACGCTATTATATGCGTCCGCTGCGATGGCGGTCTGGAGTGTTTTTATCTCTGGTTCTGTTCATTCATGAAAGTTCATGTAAATTCATGAAATACCAAGTTATATCATCAATTAAAATATTAACAACCCGCTTTGTGATTCAGAGATAGAGAAAACAAAGACTATTTAATATTTAAATATGTAGACAAGCAGATTTTAAATGCCCTTTTGTATGTTTAACTATGTTCCTTCTTACATCGAATTGTGGATGGATCCTATTCAGGCTTTCATCACATGCTCCTGGGTTAGTAACTACTACTATGACAAAGTCATAGTTTGTCTGATTATCTTTTACGGATGAAAGATGAAATCTAGAGAATTAAAACTAATATAAGATTTTGTACAAAATTACACAAGGGTAGGGTGTCCATAATGTAGGTTACGTCTTCATCTGCTACGGAGTTGTGGATGCGATCCTCTCGATTTCATTTGGTCCAGTTGTCCGTAAAGTTGGACGAGTTCCGGTCTACACATTCGGTGCATTGGTAAACGTTGTAATGATCTTAACGATGCTCTTGTGGAAACCGAATCCTGACACTCCAATCATCTTCTTCCTCATTGCTGGCCTTTGGGGCTCTGCAGACGCCATTTGGCAGACTCAGATCAACTGTAAGATTTATGAATTTATTGTTTGTGTTTTTTTTTTGGGTGGAAATATGTTCATAATTTCGCTATTGAGCAGTATTACACGCTGTCCGGCCACTTTCCTTGGGACATTTTCATGATGGACTTGAACATTCCGTCGTATCCTTGTATTAAAAGTCCTTGAGACAGTTGACTCGCCGGGTAAAACTCAATTCGCCTATATGTTATAGTTCGTTATATGTACAAAGCAGCATGAAGTCCACTGTTTTAACATGAGACTGGCTATAAAGGATGAAACAAATGTTACCCGGTGAGTCAACGAGGTTAGGTACCAACGAGCAACGGAAGCTCACCTGGAAACTGTTTGCGGAAATTTTAGCCTCCGGGAAGAAAATGGGCTTAACACCAGCGCGCAGCGTCCCGAGTTGTTGAAGCTATTAAAATAGTCGGTTGAGTTAAAGTCCTTGGGCTCTTTGACTCTCTGGGTAAATCTCGATTCGTCCTTTATAACCAGTCCTAGCAATGGACTACATGTACTACTATGCATATGCATATAGACGAAATGAGTTTTACCCGGCGAGTCAAGAGACAAGAGTCAACTAGTAGTTAGAAGGACTTTAGACTCTAGAACGTGCCGATAACTAACATAAATTATTATCATCCACCAGCATCAGAAAAGTACATATTTAGACTTAGGTACAAAGAAATGAATGCCGATATCTGAATTGTATTTCCACAGCCTTGTACGGAGTTCTTTTTCCATCAAACGAAGAAGCTGCATTTAGCAATTATCGTCTGTGGGAATCTGTCGGATTCATCGCCGCCTATGTGAATGGGAATCTCCTTTGTGTCCGTGTCAAGTTGTACATTCTTTTAGCAGTTCTGACGCTTGGAATGTCCGGCTTCTACGTCATTGAGTTCAAAGAGAAGATAAGAAGACAAACTGAATCTAAATTGAAGCTAGACCAAGGCGAAAAATCTTAAGATTTTCGATAACTCATTATCAATGTATCGCACTTCGCACTAAAACTTTGTAAAAATAATTAGAAGTAGATTAACAATTTGACTATTTGAACATTTTTATTCCTTTACTACATACATTCACCTAATAATAATAATATATTCAATATACATTTCTTGCAAAGTCCTGATTTTCATCCTCAAGCCAGATTGAAAGAAGATGAGGGATTCCGACCAATTTCGTTTAAATGAAGAAATTAAGACGAATGACTGGATTTGAAGCTATTGTCGAAAATGTCCATATTTTACGCTGCCTCTTGTTCTGCAAAGATATAATGAAAAAGGAATAAGTATTTGATTTTAAGTAGTTTCTAGTCAGAAGCAAACCAAATTAATTAAATTAGATATAATGCCACATGCCAACCAACCATGAATAATGTCGAAAAGACAATAATTATGAGATGTTCAAAACAGTTAATAATCATAGTTTAACACTCAAATTGCCATTCATTATCATGTTGGAGCTAGAACATTTCATAAATAAACCACACAATAACACACAAACACATCCATTAATTTGTAATTAGAGTAATAAAAGGTAATAAAAAATAGTTCAAAGTTCAAATGCAATCGTTTAAACGAAAATATAATTGAATTGAAGTAATACAAAACTTGAAAAAAAAATCAAACCAACTCATTTGTAAAACTGCAGTAAAAGTAAAAACATTTGCAAACATTCTACATCCAATTAAAATCAAGTCTCGAGTTGGAAAGTCCCTAACTAACTTACTGAGTTCGATATTCTATACGGTATACAGGAATTAAGTAGATCATCCTACGCTTCTTTTGCTGCAAAGATCAAAAGTTAAAAGTTAATGGTTGAGTTGAAGTTGGAAGGTGAGAGGTTTTTGGTCATAAAGACTTGATTTTGATTTTTGTTTTGACAGTAAAGTTTATATTAATTCATCGTCGCTAATTTGTGTAGTTACAAATGATAGACTAATGTAATTTGTAATTGTAATTTGTAATGCATAATGTCTGGTATCGAATATTGTATGTTCTTCAGTCTTCTTTCTTGCTTCTTGATGTTGCTCGATCATCGTTTCCGGTCATGGATCATGGTCCATCATGAATAGATCATAGATAGAGATTATGCCATTCATGTATGATTTATGACTTGAAATAAATGGAGTGGGTTGGGTTGGGGTCAGATAGAGGCAATTAAATTAGTTGGTAATTTGAGTCATTTACTGATTGGTTTCCCGTCCTTCCAGGCCGTGAACTTAATCGCGCTCTCGGCTCGCTTCAAAGCGTCGGCCCTCAATTCCGGCTTCAGGGCCTTCCTCACCACACGAGCGGCGATGGAGGAGTAATTGATGTAGCTGCACAACAACAACGTTTTATTCATTACCAATTATATACTCAACTCCTCTTTTTTGTAGTTTAAAGTTTTGAAATTTTGAAAACGTTGGATTTTTAAATCAAATAGAAAAAAATATGAAAAATTATAAAAATCTTTTAATTTTGAAAATTTTGAATTTGTAATTCCATGCAGTATTTAAAGTAAAAGCTGATGTTACTTGAGTCCGGCTGTTCTCCAGAAAGTCATTTTGAATGATTAGTTAGGCAGGTGGATGGGTGCGTGAAAGAAGTTTCAAAATTTCCAGGAAACTTTGCTAGAAGATGAAGAAGTAACCTCGAATCGAATATAAATCGGAATAATGTTCAAATGTTGAAATGATTAAATGCAGATGGCAGACGGGCGGAGACTTTTTCTCTATGACTCTACCCTCGCCAATCTCTGCGAATTTCATTTCCATATACTCCATTTTTAAGTCATGAATCCCGTGCTAAGTCCTAATTTAATCAACAATTTTAATTTGTTCAGCAATTAAGGTAATTGTTGTGGATTTAAGAGACGCGAGACGACGCGAGACTGGAGCGACCGAGGAGCGCGTAATGCGAGCATCGGATCCGAATTGTGAGTAAAGGATTGAGAGAAATCAGCGGGAAAGGTGAGATGTTTGAATTTAAACCTAACCTAACCTACACTTCAAAAACACCAACCGTAAATAAAAGCCATTTCACTCAACATTCCTATATTCAATATTTATGTTTATTTATAAATAAAAGTTTAACTCTTATCAACTCTTTGGTTTACTTTTAGATCTGGGATTCCAAGGCTGAAGGGACGTTGCTGATTGAACGCTCAACGCTGATCTGTGATCTGCATTAATCTCAAATCTGATTACTCTGCCATCTCAATCTTGAATCTGCTTCGTTCTCTGTCGCTTCGTAACATCGTAACAATCCAACAATCAACAATCGTAACAAATACAAAACCAATATTTGGACAAAGCACGAAGACAAAAGAAAAGAAGCTTCAGTCAGTCTGGTCAGGGTCTACATTTGACATTCTACAACTACAAAGTAAGTATAACAAGTCTTCAGTCTTGGACAGATTGCAGATGATCAAATGCTCTGAGTCTGACCTGGAAACCGCCCGTTTGGTGTTTCTCGCTTGCCGTTGGAGACTCGACGGTGGACTTGGCGAATATTCCAAATTTCCACCACCCCGCCCGGACTATGGACTAACAATTGACTGCAAATCACAGATGAAACAGAATCCCTCATCCATCACATAATCATAAATCATTCATCTCCTCCTCACTCCTCGTCCTTTCTCATCGACCATTTTTAAATCTTGAATCTTATTATAAGATTCTTATGACCAACAATTATACGAAAACCATGATCTCTGTAATATCATCCGGTCAACTTACTTTGAGATTACATTTTGTTCCAGTCGCTTAGTTCTATCAAATCCAATATCCAATCAAAGCCTCCACGCCTCGTCTCATCTATTCCTAGCAAGGACGGTAATAAGAATGCACCTTGACCTTGAACCTCATCAAATCCTTATTTTCAAGCAAATACTTCAACTAACCTATATTCTAAGACCTTTCCTAGAATTTCAAGAATTATTGAGTCTTACTTTGAACTATTTTACTTTTCAGCAATGAATAGTGTATCGCGAACTGTGGATGGTGGTGGTGAGGGGGACAACGGAAGTCGGTTGAGTCGAGAGGGAATGAGAAAATATTTGAAAGAGCGAAAAGACTGCATTCTTACAATCCTTCATGCCAAAGTCGCGCAAAAATCATACGGAAATGAAAAACGATTCTTCTGCCCCCCTCCATGCATCTATTTGGATGGAGAAGGGTGGGAACGAAAGAGAGAAGGTTAGTCTTACGCCCTATAATCTTATTATTCTTATTGATTTTGTACCAATCAACATTGAATTTAATTTTTTTTAAATAACATTATATACTAATATTAGATTATACCTATATTTAGGACTGCTAGCTTCAGGAGAAGCTGAACAAGGAGCCACGCTTTGTGCCTTCATTGGGATAGGGAACTCAGAGCAAGATATGCAACAACTGGACCTGAACGGGAAAAGTTACTGCGCTGCTAAGACCCTCTTCATTTCCGATTCCGATAAAAGGAAACATTTCATGTTGTCCGTAAAAATGTTTTACGGGAACGGCCATGAATTAGGGGTATTTCATTCCAAACGAATCAAAGTGATCTCAAAGCCTTCCAAGAAAAAACAATCGCTTAAAAATGCAGATCTTTGCATTGCCAGTGGAACTACTGTCGCCCTTTTTAATCGACTTAGATCCCAAACCGTCTCAACCCGGTATCTTCACGTCGAAGATGGAAATTTCCACGCATCTTCAACCCAGTGGGGAGCCTTTACAATCCATCTTCTCGACGACGATGAATCTGAATCGGAGGAGTTTAATGTCCGAGACGGATATATACATTACGGTTCAACTATCAAATTAGTTTGTAGCGTTACAGGAATGGCCCTCCCTCGCCTTGTTATTAGAAAAGTTGATAAGCAAATGGCCCTTTTGGAAGCAGATGACCCCGTCTCCCAGCTTCATAAATGTGCTTTCTATCTGAAAGAGACTGATAGGATGTACCTTTGTCTATCGCACGAAAAAATCATTCAGTACCAAGCTCAACCTCCTGGCAAGGACACAAACAAGGAGGTAATTACAGACGGAGCGTCGTGGACGATAATCAGTACGGACAAGGCAGAATATCAATTTTACGAAGGGAATGGACCGGTGAGAAGTCCGATAACACCTGTTCCTATTGTCCAGAGTTTGAACTTAAATGGTGGAGGAGATGTGGCAATGTTGGAGTTGAACGGAGAAAGCTTTGCTCCTGATTTAAAAGTTTGGTTTGGGGAGGTTGAATCTGAAACGATGTATCGTTGTCAAGAAAGCATGTTATGTGTTGTTCCGGACATCTCATTGTTTCGAGAAGGTTGGCAGTGGGTCAGGGTCCCAACTCAAGTTCCAGTCACCCTTGTTAGAGAGGATGGAATCATTTATGCCACCGGTTTGACCTTTGTATATACTCCAGAACCTGGGCCCCACCCACACAGTCCTTCTATTGATAGTGTCATGAGAGCCAGAAATCCTAATGGGCCGAATGGACCATCCAATAATAACAATAGTTTGGGAAGCTTCCAAGCCAGTGGATCTTCGTCCGGGGAAGGGAACAGTATCACTGTAACTTCGGGGAATATAAAGTATAATTATAGTCTTACTCGAAATACCTAGTAAGTATATTCAACTGTTAGAAGAGCTATATTGTATTATTTTTTAAACTACCTAGTTTCTAATTCCCATGCACGACCGACTTATAAATAAATTGTGTTGTACAAAAATGAAACGTATATAATTATATATTCAAATATTCATTTGCTTTGTCAATTGAAAGTTTTGAAACTGCCTTAACTTCAAAGCCATATGCTACATCTAGATATAAAATGAAAGTGTCAATCCATCTTGGTTACTGCAATGCAAACAACTAACTGAACTACTAAATAACTTCTAAGAATAGTTGATATGTCTATCGTCTATGAATATACCTTATATGAATTATATTAATAAACTAGTTTCGTAAAAATAAATATAGTACTTAAATTGAACATGTATTCACACACGGAGCTATTATTAAACTCGTATGAAATAAAATTAGAAACCGTATGATTGAAAGATAACAATTTTTCTTTATTTCACATAAGAAAAACGAGTCGTACAATGGAAATAATCTACTTCTTTTTCTTGCCCATAGCAATAGCCTTAGCCTTTGCAGCGTCTTCAGGATTCTCTGCGACTTCCTTAGCACGCTTAGCTCGAATACCAACAAGTTTAGCGTCAATTCTGGCCTTGCGGATGGCGGAGAAGGCGGCAAAGTTCTTTTCCTCTTCCGTTGGAACGCGAGCTTTTTCTTTCCTAGAAGATTGACGGATGGGCATGATCGTTCCTGTAAGCTGGGCAGCCAATTTGATCTCCTCAGCCTGCAAATTATCAATCAGAACAACAGATGAGTGAGATGAGAAGAAATGTTTAAGATGTTATTATAAGGTATGTGCGATAAAAGATGACTTACGGAGGAATCTCCCTTCCATGGCTTCTTGGCATTAAGAGGGAAGAGGATCAATTTAGATCGGTACTCCTTCAGTCGCTGGACATTTTGTTGAAGTGATTCCAAGGACCTGTTTTTCCTTCGGTGATCAACGGCAATGCCGATGGTGCGGGCAAAGCCACGATTGAGTCCAGCGCGTTTGATTTCCTCGAGACTGAATCCGCGGCCGGCACGAACCTTCGTGTGATACCTTACGGTCGGGCATCGGACAACTGGGCGGAGGGGGCCGGCAGCTGGTCTTGGGGCTGCAGTCCTCGCCTTATCCAATCGCTTCAGGTGACGACGCTTCTTCCGGGCTGGCTGGTTAAACCATGTCTTGACATAACTCTGCCAGTCCTTGTGGAAATGCCCGTTAGGGATCATATTATTCCGTTTCCCTACCATCTTGACGCCTTATAGTAGACTACTATCCCTGAAACGTAAATACAAATTTAAATTAATTTTTGCATGAATTTGATGGATTCAAATTGAGACTTAACGTGAAATGAAATGGATTTTCGTTTCGAGTTTTCCATTGCATTGACTACAGAATGACACAATCTACATTCCATTTCACATGTGTGATGTTGGATGTGCATTCATTGAGTGCATGTGTGAGTAAAAGTCTTGTCGAATGAACGTGTTTAGTTCTTGTGATTGGATTTTTGGATTGAGTGCAGAGTGAATGGAGAGCAGAAGGCCGGTAATGATTTCGTGTCAAATTTGAAGGAGGAACGGAAATGTGGTAAGGTGAAAGGTTGAAGAGGTACTTGACATTTAAATTAATTAGTACTTACGGTAAAATAGTTAATTAGTAATTAATAAAAGTATTTCTTACGAAAATGAGGATGCGGTGCGGAGCAGTTGTTCCTCGTGTGTCTATTTGAATGACTGTGAATGGAGGAGGGAGGAGAGGAAGGAGGAAGAGGCGAGAGGACGGAGCAGAGGGCGCTTTCTCCTCACTCCTCAACTCCGTACCTCAAATAGACACCTCCTCTCTCCCTCCCCGCCAAATTCATATCCACTCTCACTCTCACTCTCACTCTCACTCTCAAAACAACAACAAACAAAACAAAAACAACTTTTGACCGGAAACTCGACCTTCAGACTTCAATATCTTCTATCCCAATCTTAATCTTACGCTTACACCTCTTAATTCCTTTGCTCATTCAACATTCAACATTCATTCATCATTGCATGGAATGGTAACTACTTTTTTATTAATTCTGAATTCACATTCATAATTTTGTAATTACAAATTAATTACAAATTGAAATTTGAAATTCAAAATTTGAAATTAAATGCAAAATGTATATTTAATTTGATATTCTTATTCTTACATTCAACATTTATTTCTTACACAATATACACAATATCAAACATCCAAAATATTGAAAATTCAAAATTCAAAATTTCTGAAACTCTATGCACTACAAACTAGTAGACGATGAGATCGTCCCAGTATTTCCACTAAAACACAACCTTCACTAGAGGGACGCTCTCAGCGTCTAATGAACTAGCGGTAATTTCCCGGTCACCTATTTAACCAGGTCACAGGTCAGCACACAACCACAACAGGCAGGCCAAGGCAACAGGTGCATGCCTGCCTGTGCCTAGCCATATCAAGAGCCAGCTCTGTATGTGTGTAAAGCTGTGTACATTGTACACCATTTCTGTCAAGCTAGCCGTACCTTTCCAATTCCAATGATATATCAGTCATGTAAGATTACAATTTGAATTTGTGATTTGTAATCAGAAAAAATTGTGACCTCAGACCGTATGCCGTAGACTCGGCTTTTAAACGAACTCACTTGCATTTATGTATCTTGTATCATGCATGTCATGAGGTCATAGGTCATATATCGCTATGTTTGATTTGATGTTGCAGTATCAGAGTATTAGTATTGTCGAGCCTAGTCCGTTGAGTTTGGAGTTAAACTCAACAAGTAGCAGTCCAGAAACAGAATCTACAACTGATTTTAAGTCGGAAGTGAGAAGTATAATACAGTATGAAAGAACTGTGGATCCTGGGATTTCTTGTCAATTTCTTCTTTCTCGCTTCAGTATTTGACATTTACTTCAAGTCTCCGATTGTTGATGTTCCTACTCTACACAAATGTGCAGTTCAGTCTGGAATTAAACGCGTCATTTTCTTTGTAGCCGATGGACTAAGAGCCGATACTTTCTTCGATAATCCTCACCTCCGTCCTCGTCTCACGTAACTATATACATTTCAGTCAAAATTCTCTAGTCCTGTATCATATTTCATAATAGATTATTATTTCAGGGCGTTGATTGAAAATAAGGAAGGAGTTGTTTGGGGAATTTCTGACACTCGAGTTCCAACTGAATCCCGACCGGGTCATATAGCACTTTTTGCTGGATTTTATGAGGATCCTTCAGCGGTATTTACAGGCTGGAAAAACAATCTTGTCGAATTTGATTCTGTTTTCAATAGAACCGATGGATCTGTGTTACTCGGATCTCCAGATGTTATCACCATGTTCGCCAGAGGTATATCTTCGATCAATTTACTGTACCCAATTCAGAATGAAGTTTTTGAGACAACATATTTCATTCATCTAGGGGCTGCAAAAGCAAAGATCTATTCCGAAACGTATCCATCGGATTGGCAAGATTTTTTAGCAGCAAACTCTACGGTATTGGACACATGGGTTTTTGACAGGTTCCAGTCCCTCGTTCACAAGAAGAGTCTGCCGACCCATGATAATCTTATCGTATTCCTTCATCTTCTCGGAATCGACAATACCGGTCACGCTACAAAGCCGCACTCGCCGTAAATACACCTGTTTTTCAAGTCACAAGTCATTTTTATTAGAATTTTATGATTTTGTCGTTGAAGATAAGGGATCGATTAACCAGTGGTAAAAACTATTATTTGTATAGGGAATATAAGAATGGCTTGGTTGTGGTGGATGATATAGTATCAAAAGTGGAATCAATTATCAAACAATACTACAATGATGAAGATACACTGTTCATTTTTACTTCAGATCATGGAATGACTGATTGGGGTACGTTACAGTTGAATGTTTTAATTAATGTTGGAGTTAATTGCAGTTACATTCTGCGGTCTACCCTATTTTTGATTTAGCTTTAGATGAGTTTATAATTAAATTGAATATATGTAGTAATCACTCATTTTAATCGAGTTTCGATGAGTCCATGTACGCTCTTTCTATTATGAGATATATGCTTGCGGTAAATTAAATTTCAATTCAGTATCATGCAATAACTGATATTTGTTGTTCTTAGGCTCACATGGAAGTGGATCTAGTCACGAAACGGAAACCCCTTTCGTAATATGGGGACCAGGAGTAAAGTAAATGAGCAATTCATTTTAAACTTCGTTCAAACCTATTCGGAGGTATTCGATTTAATAATAACTGTTTTAACTCTAATTTGATTTCAAGACCTGGAAGCAACAGAAGACTGAAACAAGCGGACATGACGGCTCTTATTTCTGGGTCACTGAGATCTCATTTTCCAACTAATTCAATTGGCAAATTCCCTTCTTGGATGTGGACGGATCACTCATTTGCATACGATGCCCTGAAGGCTAATTTTCTACAATTACACGAATTACTGAAAACTAAAAAGTTACTCATCGAGTCTGAGCGTAATTTTCCTATAATTCGCTTTGCAAAAGAGGATACGTTCATGGACGGGTTTCAACGGGCTGAAACGCTTGCCACTGAAAAGTTTTTTGATGCTGCTGTAAGTGTTGACCTAATATCTATTTAACACATTTAAATCCATTGTTGGATTTAAATACCTATACTAAAATTATTGATTTTGGATTTGACAGATATCAGAGTTGGAGAAAGTATTTGAGGATGTTCAAGAAGGAAATGTTTACTATGAACGCTATAACCAACAGCTTCTAATAGTATTTACTGTAATCGCTATTCTCGTTTTTATGGTATTAGTCGCAATCATCACAATAAGCATTGGAACAGTGGATCAGTATAAGAAATTCTCTACGATTTTCTCGATGCAAAATTCAGGTGTTGCGTTGGTACTGGCATTCATCATCATAAAAGGTATGTTTTCAATATTATTATCAGTATATAAAAATGACGTTATGGTGCGTATTTTTGCAAGCTAAATATGGTTCCAAGTGTAAAAGCAATTCCGAGATTAAGATTTATAAGAAATAGGGCAATTGCATCTAGCAAAAAATATACAGCTGCATCATATGCAGTTTGAGTTAAGGTATAAAAATGTGACCAACGGTAACACCAACAGAAACGATACACCCAGGTAGGTAGTATAAGACATTATTAGGACTCGGGGTAAGATTTTCATTCAATCCGAAAAGGTAGTTGTGTAAAATGTCAGGTATTAACTATGTATCCAAAGAACGGTACGGATTTTAATTTTTATAAGTCTGAAAGGTAACATGATATAGTTTAGAATAAATTATCGGCATGCTCGTGGCTGAATCGCATTTATAATTGTGTCTTTGTGTCAGGTTGGATAATAGCCACATACTAACAAGAATTATGTTGTATGCTTTTATATCAATTCAGGCTTGATAGGATGGTCGATATGGAAAATTGGATACGGATTCGTGCCGACCTACTTGGCCCTGTTGGTGTCAACGGAGATGAGAGGAGAAAGGAACGGAATTGTTGGAGAGATATTCGGTGGAAAGAAGAAATTATTCCTGGGACTTATCCTCTCCGCTTTTGCAGTTAAAATTCTAGTCTTGAGTTTTTGGGAGCGAAGTGTTCTTAGTCTGACTCTGGTTCTTAACATAATTTGGCTCGTGATTGTGGGAAAGGGAAGAAGACTTATTGGGAAAAGGCATCTGTTGCTGGGAATAGCGGTTGGGGCCCTTGCCCTCTTCCCTGCAGTCCCCATCATTGGCAACGATAGGAGCCCTTTATTCACGTAAGACCTCAACAAACCGACCTTTCAGCTCTTTTGTTCAAGCAACACTTTGCTTCTTTCCAGTAAGAAAGGAAAATGAAATGGATTCACATATATTCCTAATCCATTCGCATATTATATGGTGTATGGGTTGGTTGGGTAGTGTGGGTACTTCTCTCAGCATAGGTAACTCACACCTGAAGATCTATATACAGGGTATCTCCTTCAAAATATTCCCATGCTGGTTGCACTTTTGAATTTATCAAAGTCAAATCCTTTAACAGACGGAGGGCCTTAAGTTCGTCTGAGGACCTTTTAGGTCAATGGTCAAAGGTCACAAGTTTTTTAAATTGCAACCCTCTAAATGCGATACATATACATGCGACAAAGATATTAGCAAGTATAATTCAAGGATTTATACATAGGATATTACTCTATGGTTGGGGTAATATAAGATTATTGAATAAAACGTCTTCAAGGTGTCGGATAGCTAGGTTAAATGTTATTCTAGGCCCTTTCTCTATATACGTTTGAAACTATTTATTTCAATCTAACAAGTTTGCCAGATATTCAAGTCGGTCAGAATTAGAACTTAGCCAGTACTGAAAGAAAGACTTAAACTATATAGCAAGGATTAGTAATCATTGTTTTAGTTTTATAATCATGAATTTATTGCTAAAGTTATGCCTTTCAAAGGGAAGACCCTGTAGGGGTTTCCGTCCCTTCAATAAAACTAGTAGACCGAGTCTATTCAACAATTCAACTAGATTACTAGATTCCTCCGATTTCTCCCCCTCTACTCTCCCCTAGCCCTTTTCCTTATATCATTGCCAGGTATCCTAGTTGTGCCTTATCTATTCAGGTCTTTTATATTTTGATTTCAGGTTTATCGTTCAAGTTCAAGCTATTATTATCATTATGTCTTCTATCGCGTGCTGCATACAGATGCCTTTCGCAAAAAAAAAATCCAGCCAGGCCATGCCATGAATTAAGGCCAAGCTGATCCACGGGACAAAATAAATCTCTTCCACCTAACATTGAATTCTATTCTGAATAGGGCTCCTATAATTTACTTTAATTTTTTTTCTAGAACTGCTGGGCCATTAGTATCTTCTGCCCTTGTGGGACTTGTTGCTGGTGTCAGACTCTATGGATGTCGTCGAAATAAGATGAATGAAAGGAACACGATGGTTTTGGGACTGCAGCTATTTCTGCAGACATCAGTGGCGGTTCTGGTGCATTATCCTACATCCGTCTTCACTCGAGTCGTGTCTTGGACGTCCCTTAGTTTATCCTTCATTCTGCCAACATTGACAACTTCCGACGATCTCACCCTTCGACTTGCCTCTGTTTTCTTGGGAATTGGCACTCCCTTTTCGTTCCTCGGGATTTCATATGAAAGTCTCTTCTTGCCAACTCTATTTCTCGTCCTGCTTTTTATTTTAAAATTGGAAGTTGATGATGAAGAGGGGTTCGAGGTTGATATATGGAATTGGTCCGAATTATTCAGCTTGAGCCAAAGGGACAGAGGGGAAAAGGGACCGAAGGAAAAAATTAATGTCCACCGGGCCTTCCGTAGAGCCTGGTTTCATGTAAGTTATAATAAATTCCATCAATAGAAAGGTATTTTAGATTCGTTATATTATGGCTGGATTTAGAGGCAATGCTTTGGGAGTGCCTGCAGTCTTCAAGTCAAAGTACCCTTCTCATACAGACAGTTTTTAACTATATACTATGAACCCGGGATCGGGATTGAGCAGATTGTATATTTGTCGGCGTACTATGTTGTATGCAATGCATTGTATAGGATTGTAGGGTATGCGTATGAGACAGGTGAGAGATCCAAGATATGAGATCTAACGAGATGATTTTGATTTTTTTTGCAGTTATTTTTTGTGTTCCTGTCATTTTTTGGGACTGGGAATATCGGGAGTTTAAGTTCCTTTGACCCTTCGAGTACGAGATGTTTTGTGAGTGTGTTTAATCCGTGGGTGATGATGGTCCTTATGTTGACGAAGATCATAGGCCCCTTTCTTCTTGTCTCATCTGTTTGGCGAGCTCTGCTGCCATCCAAAACTGACGTGGAACGGAACTTCGGGATCCTCTTGCTTTTCTGTCAAGGGATGGGACTTGACATGTTCTTCAGAGTCACAAATCAAGGATCTTGGCTCCAGATTGGAACTTCCATATCACATTTCGTCATTGTTCAATCAACAACATTGTTGCTTTTCTTTTTACATTTCATTGCAAACTTCTTAGTCAATTATGAACTGTTCCGAACCAGCTCCAGATTCCCAAATAATGTTTCTAGTCGGAAGGCATCGAAGCGTAGTTAGTCAGATAAGGATTTAAGCGTTAGTAACTTAATGGGAACTACACAATAATATTAAGTAATCAACCGTCCACACGATTGTATTCATATATCACAGATGTACTGTTTTTTATAAATATTGTATGTTTAAAATGTTAAATATTAAAAGATTAAACTGTTTTAAAGTGTTTGAAACACAAAATATTAAAAATCTGAAAGTGCCCCAACCATAGAGCAAAACTACATAAGCCACTTGTAAGTGGGCGTACTGGTCATAGCTTTGGAACGACTTATCATATATATATATATATATATATATATATTTGTTTGTAGTTCGACCTTGACCCCGTCCCAAGGTCAGGTGACCTCACACACACACCCAGATGATATGTGCCATTGAATAGCCTTTGATAATACATTTCCATCGATGTGTCACACATGGGGGATTACTAACTAAATTGCCATTACCAATTAAGTCTTAGATTGTCGAGTCTATTGGGGACAAGTGAGATTATCTATTATCTTTCAGCTCGGCCCAGGGAGTCCAACCAATAATTGATCCAATACCAAATTACTCATAAACCCAACCGATTTTCTGGACTACTTACTGAGTTGGAGATGCTATCACGAATTTATTATTTGCAGGTTAATTTTTCTACTCAAAAGGACTATATAGATAGATAGGAACAGATAGTTTTAACATTCATTGCAATCTGCATTATGTTTTGAAGGCCATGACGCCATGAGCATGATGCAGTAAAAAATTAACGAGTTCATTTCACCCTTATTCATTCAGTATGAGTAAGTAATCAGTACATGCCATCGAAGATATTTAGGAATGCAAGGGACCAACAGCAACCAGTTTCCACGAACAAAAAATCATGTTTTATTTTAAGAAAATGGAAAGCCGTTCTTTACCATTTGGAAATGCATTTGCTTTAAAAGTGATATTTAGAATATTGGAATTTAAAATGAATGCAAGTGATTGGGATTTGGGAATTGGTGAAGAAGTTGTGTTTAGAAAAACCTCATTACCACTACACATTATAAATTATAATCTCTGTAAAAAAATGAACTGGTTAAAGTTAAAGGCTTAAAGCTTCTTGTGTCTTGGCTTGTGGGCTTAAAAGGTACTGTGGAGGTTAAAAGGCTGATCAACTCGGCTCGACAATTCCTTACTACTTATTATTGCCGCATAAATAAAGACCCAGCCTGATTTTTCTTCCTTTTTTTCATAGTTTGTCATGTCGTATTGGTATTGCATGTAGGAATAGTGGCTAGGGAGGGTGTATGGAATGGAGGGGAAGAATGGAGAATGCATGAGAGCGCGGAATAGTAATATCAAGGAAGGCGGGCTTATCATCATCCCCCAGGCACAAAGCAAGGATCATATGCGAAGACTAACCAAATGATAAGCACGGATAAGTGATATTCATGACTAATCGTTTTTAACTGTTAGATACGCAAAACCGGCTGTTTAGGAGCTTTTACAGGATAGAACGGGTGGAGAAAGTAGTGGTTAGGTTAGGTTAGGTTGTAGCGGAGAAAGGGTGTTGGGGAAAGTGAGAAGAGGGAATAAAAGTGAGGGAATAGCCGCGGAGTGTCCACAGAAAACGGCACAATTTCACAGCACTTTTCCGTGGTTTTTGCACTGTGGAAGGTGGTTAGTTTAGGGGCTGTGCTGTGGTGCTTTTCTGTGGTTGTCCGTGGAGTGACGTGGGTTGTGAATGAGCCCTGTAGTGGAGTAGCGGAAAAGTGAGCCGAGGGTAGATGAACAAAGAGATGTGAGGTTGTGGTGGTTGATTGGAGGAGAGAGTTTGTTTGAATCTGTGTCGGAGGGAAAGGGAAAGGAGGGAGAAAAGAGGTGAGAAGGAGAGTGTAAAAGTGGAGTTCAGTTTGTCGGGATTCCCTCTCCAGCAAAGACCAGCTCTTCTTCTCCCTCTCTTCTTCTCGAAAGGAACAAAGGTCACTCACCTCCCGCCCCACCACACAGGCACTGCAGGAGTTACCTCGTCCCCCCTCATCCCCCTCAACAGTTACCTCATCATCAGGCCACCGCGCACTTTTCCGCACTTTTCATTTTTATTGTAAGCTAACATTTTGGTTTTTTTCAACTTTCACCCAAAACCACAAACTATTCCATACTGCAATACTGCAAAAGTGCAAACTGCATGCAATTTAATAATGAATAATCATTAATCATATACTGTATACCCCCCACTACCGACTCAACAAGTGTCCCATGATCACTCATTTCACAATTATTTAATACGACGCTGAATGCACAGCGTTCAGTGCTTTCGCATGATTCCTAAATAAATACGGATATTTCATATTCCATCAGTCCATCATATCAATACAATTCCTGAATATATATTTTCCAACCTTTCAATTGTGAATTGATTGAATTTATTTCTTCAAACCACAACACACAAACGGATGACGAATATGGAATATGACGATATGATGTCACATGTCTCATGCCTTGCATCTGTGATCTGTACGACGTTGTCTGTTGTGATGTTTATATATGTGATATGTGACGTGTTCATGCAATTTCAGCAGTGACAGTTCAGAGGTGGTGTGCACCGTACTTAAAATTAGTATTGTAGGGCATGGGGGAGGGGGGGGGGTATCCGGGCTGGCTGGAAAAAATAAGTTTCATGCAAGTTAATATGAAATAGTGGCTAGTAAATTACCATACCACATTCACCGTATTATTTTCATATTCATAGTGTGTACTGACTTTGTAGTGTTGGCTAAAGTCAAAAGTACCACAAATGTGTAATGTGTAATGTCAAAGGTGCAAAAACTGAATCGGTTGGTAAATTTATGCATTTTCAATTTCATATTTTTATGCTTTACACAAGCACATCAGATAAAATCCACTGTAAGTCATAAGTACAAAATAGTACAAATACAAAGTAGTGCTTTTATGCACTACACTAACAAAACACAAAAGGACTTCGGTGCTACTTTTCCCACTGCACACTGAAGTTTAAATAGATCGTGGTCGTGGCATGTTGAAAAGTTTCATTTATTCAAGCGTTTTATTCATGTGATGTGAGATGGACTCAATTTCAATTTCAACATTTAAAGTGCAATGTTTTGATTGTAACGTAAGGCAAGGCGCAAAGGTATAGAACTTGGAAATTGCGAAAGCCGTTGCACATGGCATAGTTTATTTTATAACATTTGTTGAATATATGAATGAACTATGATCGTGTGACCTGTGACGATTTCAGTTTCAAATAGTTCATTGGTTGGTTTGTTACTTATTTTGACATCATAGCATAGTTAAGTAAGATGTAGCGTGCAACGATGCAAGATATGTGATAGTGATAGAATGTCATAAATTGTTGTATAGAAGTAAATACTATAGGAGCTAAGAAAAATGAAGGTCTCGCTCGTTTGCAAGAAAAGGTGTGATGATGAGTTGATGAGACGTCGTGTTAAAATACCATGTTGCATAGTTGCATTTATAAATGTATATCTGTATTCTGTATCTCTATGTATTTGGGTAATTAAATTTCATGGGACAGATAGACGGCAGATCAGATAACATTCAAATTCGGTGTTGCAATGAATTTGTGGTGGTGGTTAGATTAGATGTCAGAAATACGAGTTTAAAGTTGAATTTAGTATAAAATCAAAAATCTGTAAAAGCAGTACAAAGACCGTCTATTTCTGGTGGGATTTCTCCCACTAGAATTTAGTATTGACACAAACCCGTCCAACTTTACTATTAGAGGGCATGGAGTTTGTGCTGGAGTGAAAAAAGTTTAGCCTACTCTAGCAAAATCTAGTGTGAGAATTCCCACCAGCTTTGTATTGAAACTTTTTACACAACAAATATAAACCACAAAAATGCCAAAAATCTGCCACAATTCCTCTTGACCATTTTTTTAAACTTATGAAATTCAAAAAAAAAAAATCAATAAAATTGCATTTTTAAAACAGCCATAAAACAACGAATTTTGGTCCGATTCAAAATCTTTCGATTTTTGTAATAATGCTAAACAGTTGTTTTTAAGGGAAACCTTAAACTTTGAGTTATTTTTAATTAAAAAACCTACAATGTGCAGTGTATAAAAGCCCGAGTCAGGATGCTTCAATTTGTCTGTATTTTAAACCTATTCCCTTGGCAACACTACTTTACATGGCCCTCACGGGTCAACCGATCGACAGATTTTTCCCACCTTCGAACTTAGCCTTCGCATTTTCAAAATACAAAAGTGTCCCAAATTTCAAGTCGATCGGTCCAGCCGTTTGGCCGCTAGCGTGTCACGGACAGACGGACGGACGGACGGACGGACGGACAGCATGATTCCATAAGCCCTGACTCGGGCTAAAAATTGAAATATTTTAAAAAATTAAATTCTTTAGATCTCCATTTAAAAAACCACTCTTATCCATTGCTTGCTAAACTCAAAACTTGTTTTATGACGTTCTAAAAAAAGTCAATTATACTGATTTTTGTATTTCATATTTTTTTATATTCGGATATTATGATATTATTATTCCAAGTTCCCGACATAATTTCATGGAACGGGGAATATAGGACATCATTAGGGAGGGCTCTGCTTTTCCCTCCTTACATTTTCTCTTGTTAAGTATCGGAGATACTTTATGTTTTCGTTGATGTGATACGTCATTCGAAAGCTATGATCAAGGGCTTTCGAATGACGCATGTAATTTTACTCTATGACTGGGGCAATTTGAGATTTTCGATATTTTGTGTGTTTAGGGTTAGGGAACGACAGTAAACACATGCGACATATGTATATTATATAATATATTTATATAAATATGTATATTTTATAATATATTTATATAAATATGTATATTATATAATATATTTATATAAATATGTATATTATATAATATATTTATATAAATATGTATATTATATAATATATTTATATAAATATGTATATTTTATAATATATTTATATAAATATGTATATTATATAATATGATTTGCTAATTCGATGATTGCTCTCCGATACTTTGCTATATGCATTTGAATGGTTTATTTCTGTTTCATATCCACGTCATTCGCTGATTCGCTCATATATATTTTTGCTTATTTACCTCATCCCTATCCCTAACCATATCCATCTCAAAAACTTAATTAGCAATTAACTAAAATTCATTTTACAGCTCCTCTATCCTTCCTTATCACATCAGAATCAGAATAGTGGGGCATAATATATGCAATACTTCGATTTCCCTCCCTTAACGTTGGCTTCAGTTATACGGTTAAAATTACATCCGATTTTGGATTTAGGATCTCGAAAATACTCTTTATAACTGCCCCATTCCTTTTAATATTTTATTTAAACCCCAATTTGTCGGTATGCAGTTTTGGCTGGCTAATATGGCCTTTAATTACTTAATGAACAGAAATAGGATATATGCGATAATGCGATGGAGAAAACATTGATAAAAAATGAAAATCCCATTCATTGTACATATGACATACGTGTATATATACTATCTTTAATGTTTACGTATTATTAATATTATTATCTCAATTATCAGTAATTGCCCATTTCGCTATCTATTTATTTTTAGTATATCCATAATAAAATGTGAAATGGGTGATGTTTTAATTTCCCGATTTCCTAATTCCCTCTTGTGCCTGTGACACATTTTAATTTTATTGATTGTGGCCGAGATTGGAGAAAGTGGGTCAAATCCTTCTCATTGACTTTTATCATGCTAAAAACAGTAAATGGTGAATAAAACTGATAAGCTCAAAAACAGTTATGAACGCGAATAAATAATTCTAACCGCGCAAACTGTAACTGTTGTAACGGATTTGAAGATAGGGCTTTAACCTCATGTACACCCTATACCTCATAAAACTCATAATTCAAGTTATAGTGACTGTATTTGGGGAGCCCTTGTGTTTGGCGAAGGGCCTTCTTCCCTCCTAAAATTATTAACATTCCTCGCCTTCAAACGGAATTCTAAGGGTTAATAAGGCTTTCCCTCCATTCTTCAGTCCTTAATTCACATTATGCATGGCTCGTAATAATAATACATTATCATCAATACTATGTTATTCAGAATAACATTTATTCAGATCATAATATTTCAAATCCAGAACAATTAAAATAAAACAGCTTCTGGTGTTAGTCTGTACTATTTTTAAAGTAGTTTTTATCGTCGCCATTCAACGTTGATAGTGATGGAACTCAAATTAATAATTAATTGGTCCAGTATGGCTCGCTTTGGTCGCCACCAACTGTTACGTCTAGAGCATCGTATCTTTAAATCATCATCCGCTGGATTAGCATATGTATGTACCAAACCAACCCTTCGTTGCTTCTTGTTCTTATCCTCCGTTTAAAAAAATGCCAATTCCGTAATTGTCCTGTCTAGTGTCTGCTTCCACTTATCTCATCCGCACTCACTCTCCTCACTTGATAAGTGACTGATATAACTACTAATAATCAGGCCAAATTATTACAAATTTTCGATTTCATACGCGTACGATGAGGTAAGAATTTGTTCTAGGAACAGTCACTTACTCTTTCATCCTATTGATTGATTTCTAACTTCAGTTTTAATGCAAATTACTGTTTTCATGTATTAAGTCTTCTACATCCAAAATATCCAAGTCATCTAATATCGCTCTATCTTCATTTTATCTTATTCTTATGAAAAGAAGTAAACATGGTTCGGAAAAGGTGTATATGAATCATGAATCCCATTCTTCTACATTTTCTGTCTTTCTTCCTATTTAATGCGTTTGTATTTAATTCCTTGTAAACTGCTTATTCTTCTTCTGATTTCTGATAACTTATGGAACTGAGCAAGTGGATAATAATATTTAATTTTCATAAGGCTTGTTTTTTGTTCTGTGGAAGTATGTGTTTGAGTTGGTTGGTCTTGTCATGATTTCCTGAAAAATGTGCAGAAGGGCTGAAAGAAAGGAGGGAGAAGTGTGTAGAAGGAACAGGTTCTTGTTTATAAACAAGGAAAGGGTCTTGAGTATTTTCTTGAGAATATAAGATTTCAAGTCCAAGGTCCATTTCATTGAAGAAAAAGTCTCTCGTCTGTCTTGTTATGACTGACTATGATGGGCTTGGCACTTGTTCTGAAATGTCGGCATATGTCTGAAAATGTATACGTGTCAGTGTGGTAACTAACCCGTAAGGGCATATCGGATAAGGGAAGCAGTTGGCCTGTTGGCAGTCCAGGAGGGTCCTTTTTTCTCTATAGATTCGGAATGAGTATTCGAGAAAGGCAGAGCAAAAAAAGTATTTGGAGGGCTGGAATTGTTGAAGGGAAAGAATTCCCTTTCTCCTTCCTTCGTAGCTTTTAGGCTAGGTTGGACTAGGCGGGATAGGGACACCTTTCCACTCCTCTGACCCTTGAAACATTCGTCGGATTCCTCATTTTTTAGCGCCTTATCTGTCCACCCGACCCTTCTTATCCTATCCTAGGACTCAGTATTAAGTGACCAGTCCACAGGACCACAACATAGGGATTATCATGGATTATTTACACTTTGTCTAAAGCCTCAACAATCCAAGAATAATTGTCTTCTTGCCAGAGTATGAAAACGGAGTGTTTATTATAATATTTGGGCTATTTACCTGGATAAACCCTTCCTAAATCCTAACCAAAACCACCCTGGGCTACTAAATAAGCTAAGAAGGGAAGGTGGGATAAGTTGCAACTTGAAGACGTCTTCAGTGGACCAGAGAGCCTTCTTTTATGCTTGCGAACTTATTCCCTCGTCTCGGAAGCAACAGGTCCCTCCTTTTCTGACCAACTTTACATACAGCCTTCTTCCGTCCTTTCATATCCATAATATCCATTAGGACAAATTTAGTTTTTGAGACTAATTGGGTTGGGTTCAATACCTTCAACTCCGTTCATTTTCGATTCATGTGTCTCATGGAGAAGACTTCTGCAGACAAAGTACGTACAATATTGTGAATGTGGAAGCGTTGGAAACAACTTGAATTTATCAGGAAAACTCGACCAAGTTATAGTTACTTTACTTCTCGTTTAGTAACTTAAATATTGTGACTTGTGAGTTGGTTTTTATCACTCTTATTCTAGTTCCATAAAAAGCTATATTATTATCTGGAAATAATATATGAAATCGGTCAAATAGAACAAATCATGTTTCATGATGTTGGAATTCCAACTTGTGGATTAACTTATTAGTGGGAAGAGATAAGATTCATTAGAAAGGAAGCTGACTCATTTTTTATTTTTGTATGTTTTTATGTAGTTTAAAATCAAAGGAGGGGAACGATTGGGAGAAGAAGAAATTCATACGATTCCAAAATTCGTTCTCAGCAAGTTCCAACGGAAATACGAGCTGAACAAAAGATCCTTGGAATACTTTGAAGAATGTTGACTAGAAGGTATGCATATCAAATATCTTTTTCAAACCTCTTATCGTAAGCTCTTGGCCGAATTTTATCTTTCATATTTTAATATGTAAATTCTAAATATAAATATGTGTGATTATACAGTGGACAGGCGGTCGGTATATCCAATTATGAATCGAATAAAACCATCCCTTCAATCCTCACTAGGAGTCGGAAGAGAAAGTCGGGTGTATTGCAGGTTCGCTAGATAATATAATTAATACATTTTAGTATTTAACCTTAACCCTACTTGCTGATTACCGGAAGATAGTAAGACCATGTTTCTGAGGTAGTCTGCTTTTTAATTTCTGAAGTCAGCAAATAGGATTACAGTTATAATTAAACAATTTCGTGAAATTATTTTGAAGTGAAGTTGAATTATTTTTATTATAAAAAATCACCAGGATGGGATGACATTAAATAGATTAGCCACATCCAGCAAAGTCGATAGTCGCAGACCTCGTCATTCCTTGTCTGGAGAATCGCACTTTGTCAATTTATTTCAGTCTTCTGAAGAACTGGCTGAGCGTAAAATATCAATTAGCCGACGATCCAGATCCAGACATTCAACACCAAGTGAGATAAGTCGTTCATCTGGCCGAGACCATCGACGTAGGTTAATAGAGCCTGATTACGACACAAGATCTACAACATCCTCCTCTTCCTCTTCTGTTATCACTGTCAGCAGCAATGTATCTTCATACACAAGGCGGTCTTCGAAGAAATCTCATTCTGATGAAGATTCCATTCTTAGTTGTCTTAGTGTTGATGAAAGCCTTAGTGGAAAATCAACCCCCCCTAATTATAAAGCCTCAAAATCTAGTACTACTAAGGGCGATGAAGTCAGGCAAGAAGACATGACTCGTGTTTCACCCCTCCCACCTGTTTGTTTTGCTAACTGTGAAGAAATCTGGGAACTTATGTGCAAAATGGATATTAAATACCAAAAAACTCCAACCGTCTTTAAAAAGCATCCTATTCTGAGTCCCCAAATGAGAGCAATTCTACTCGATTGGATAATGGATGTATGCGAGGCTTACCATCTACACAGGGAGACCCTTTATTTAGCAATTGATTACTTAGACAGATATCTAGCAGCGCAAGAAAACATCATGAAAAAACATCTGCAGTTGTTAGGTAGAAATTTTATTTTTACATTTTTTATACAACTTGAACATGTTTTATTTTTCATACAGATTCCATACATCTGTCCTAAATTAAATTCCTTGATTTAATATTTCCAGGTATAACGGCCTTGTTTGTAGCTGCAAAATTAGAAGAAGTTTACCCTCCCAAACTAAAAACTTTTGCATACGTTACCGATGGAGCGTGCACAGAAGCGGAGATTTTATACATGGAGCTAGTTTTAATGAAGACTTTAAAATGGAAATTGACTCCTATCACACCTGCCACTTGGATTAATGTATATTTGCAAGTATTAAGTTATAGAAACGGAGGAATTTACTGTACCCGCTCAGGATCAGATTTTCTTCGCTCATCAATTCGTCTTAATAAAGACGTTAAGCCCGAAGATACGAGACTGGTCAAACACCTATATGATGGCATTGAGCTTGTAAAAGCTCTTCGTATCGTCGACCTAGCTATTTTAGATGTAAAATCTCTTAATTACACATACTCTACTCTTGCAGCTGCAGCAATTTATCACACCAAAGGTACGTCCTGTAATCCTTAAATAGTAGTTTTTAAAATCATTTATTTTCAAGCTCATATTGGTGGTGCGGTGGGCGTTTTAGTATACCAGATACCACCAGACTGACCAGACCAGCAAACTTAGTAATTTTTTATATGAGTCTATGAATTTAAATCAATTAGTTTCAATTCGTACATAAAAAATAATTTGTAACAAACTTAAATTCCTGACCGAATCTGCAATATAAAAAGCCGTGAATGCATGAAGCCTTTTAGAGATACCTTTTAATTAAAAAGCGGGTATGGGTATACGCAGTATATAGTGTTTTTCGGGAGTTTTTATTATGATATTGTTATTATTGTTTTCATGTAAGAATGAACATGGAAAAGAAATATTTCACGGTTACAAGGGAACCATTTTTGACTGTACAGTGTAAAACAATAAAATTATTGGAACGATGTAGATTTTTACAGACAACGTGATCACGGCTCACCACACGCAACATATATAGTTTAAGGCCTAAAAATACTCCGAAATAATTCCCCACCCTAAATAACTGCCCCAGTTATTAAAAATGATTGAAAAACAACCTCCCGATTTTAATCCAAAATAAATTCACGGTTTATAAAACATCGAAAGGTTTTTCACAGCATTTAAAATAACTGGGACATTTATTTAGGGTGGGGAATTATTTCGGAGTATTTTTTAGCCCGTAAACTATAAACGTTACACGTGATGAGCCGTGTTCACGTTGTCTGTAAAATTCTACATCGTTCTAATAATTTTGACGTTTTACACTGTACAGTCAAAAAAGGTTCCCTTGTAACCGTGAAATATTTCTTTTCCATGTTCATTCTTACATGAACACAATAATACGGTGAAATCATGATAATTAATTCATATATTTTTCATTTTAGGTCGTCAGGCAGCAGTCTTAGCGAGCGGTATAAAATGGGAGAACTTGGGAGCATGTGCGCACTGGATGGCACCGTTCGCTTCCGTCCTCAGAAAAAACCCTATTGCTCCTGTATTACCATCCATTGAAGGAGTTACTGACGAGGCTCGGCATCTTATTCAGTCCCACTGTATCACGTTAGATATGTTGGTACGTAAAATTATTTAACTTCTTCACTTTAACTGCCGATGGACAATGCTATTAATAGTGGATTCAAGAATTTTTACGCAAATATTTTTTTTTTATAGGAGGATGCTGAAGCTCTCAGCACAAGTAAAATATGCAGTCCATTAAACAACACGGAAGGAGGGTTGCTTACTCCTCCAAAAAGTAGTGAAAAATATCGCAAAAATTTGCAATAACAGAATAATGTTGATGGTTTGTTTGCGCGTCGCGTTGTTGAATGAAAGTGTTAAATTTTTATTACCTATAATTTATTTGTTGTACCTGCATAGATCGCGATTTTTAAATGGAAGGTTTTATTCGAACTAGAGTGTGAGTGTGCTGTCGCTTTTATGGTTCAGTTTCTGAGTTTTATGTTTCAAAACGATCTGTTCATTTATGTACCAGAAGAAAAAAAGCTAGTTTCGAGTTACGTTGTACGCTTAATATTAGTCCGCAGTGTGAAAGCTTAAAATATAAGAATACCATAATTATTAATAATATTATAATATATTAGAACGTCACCAACCATTGTATGATAGAGAAGCGCTGTTCTGCAAGAAAGACTTGGTAGAATTACTTACTTTTGTACGTTCTGTCTAGTCTCTACTCCTCAAGAAATGAATACAGCATGCCTGTCCTTTCCATTGCAGAGCATTATATAACATAACGGCTTTGGTAATCATTACCTATTTACATTTTTATTTTTACCAAGTGTACTGCGGTTGACTGGCAGTAGTGATTATTTGGCAATAAGCTACATCCAATGATGAAAAGGTTAGAAGATGGAATGGAGATGATATTTACCATCTGTTCTTTAAAAGTGCATGATTTTGTTTGGTGCTTTCATGCTTTTTTATTTATGAATTCCTTTTTGTTCCGTCTGATTAGTTAAACATTTAACCATCTTTTGTACCAAAGTAAAGTAATACCTATTTTTCCTATTTTATTGGCTAAAAATCATGTCTTTTCTGGAGAGGGATATTCAGGGAGAGATTATTTAATTCACAAGTGTCTGTATACATATATTATGGCCGAAGACACACTCGATTCGCTATGCGAAATGGGTTCTTTGAAGGTATTATCGTGTAAATGCCTAACAGTAGAATTTAAGATTTAACAGAGGCAATAACTGTTGTGAAATAAGTTGCCTATTGGAATGAATGCATTTGTAATATAATATATTAATCCCGTTCAATTAATGGATTTTAAATGAGCATATCAAGAATTAATATAGTAACTAGTAAAGGAATCTACATATCACGATTTTGGTCAAGTACAACTCAGACCTTTGGTGTTGTCCTGTAAATTATTTACAAAGCATGATGGAATTATTGTATCACAAGAATGACGTTTGACAAAAAGAGTTTTTTGAATAAAGTGTAGTTTAATAATATTATTTCCGATCTATCATTGGTTTTTTTGGTTTTTACAGCATAGTAATAAGTATAACTCATAAAGTGAAACAGATTCTCTGCAGTAGAGTCTATGAAAACCGTATGCAAGTATTTATACAAAAAAGCAATGAAAGTCAAGTAAATACACATAACATAGTTTCGAATTCACATTCGTGACGTAAATAAAGGTGTAAGGAGCGCTTCATCAGATTCTGTCACAATAATGGGAAAAGGAGATTTTAGCACAATTAGGTATATGGTTAGATACAGAAATTAACAAGATCAAAACACACAATTTAGAAGACATTAACTTCTATACCTAAATAAGCAACTTATCGAGACGTCCTCGATGTCTCGAAAGAACATGATCAAGGAATTAAAACAAACCCACGCTAATGTCGATAGACTACCTAACTGCAAGTAGTAATAGTAATAAATATAATAATGGAGATAAAGCTCCTAGCCTGATCCTCATTGACTCGCCGGGTAAAACTCGGTTGTCTTATTATATGTAAAGCATGTAGTTCATTGCGTTAACATGCGACTGGCTGTAGAAGGCTAAACGAGTTTTACCCGGCGACTAGCATAGGGACTTAAATACATTCATCGTCAAATCTTGACCTAACTCAGCCCACATGGGTTCCAAGTTAATCAACTATAATTAGATAAGCAGACTCAAACAATACAGTGTACAAGATACAACAATGGCACGCACAAAGCGATAGTGCCGATAGTAGTTGCAACTTGTGCATTTTCTGTAAATAACATAAGTACTTAATTATTTAATAATAACATCATAGGAAGAATGACAATTAAAATACTGACTAACCTATTACATGATACAATACAATATGATACAATAATTTGTTAAGCATATTCTTCCTCCTATGTAGTTGATACGATGATACGAACCTTATTGACAAATAATAAATCGTTACCCGATTCTGAAATCTTACGACATATTACCCTCGACATGCAGTCGACTCTTTTTAACAACTGAATTCGACAAGATAGAAGGACCTTTTATAATGCGGATTATCTAAAAAAACTGATTGTTTACAACGAGAGTTGAATGATTTACTTGACCTCCTTGGAATACTTTTGATTTTGATAAACATGCCACATGAGGATATGGTGCATATATTTACCTAAATATACAGGTATTTCGAAATCCAAATGGCAATACTCGCTCCTCATCGTCTACACATAACTTATACAAGAGACGAAATAAGAGAGGTTTGTCGAGAGAATGTAAACCTTCCGAGGCAAAACATGCTGTAATTACTTTATATCACAGCAACCAAGTAAACGAAATAAGTGGGATTTCCGGGTCAGTCAAGCTTTGAAGATGTGAAAATGTGAGGAGTTGTGTTGAAGATCATGACAGTTCATTCGACTTAGGAAATCTAGGGATAACTTTCTCAACAACAACCGCCACCGGGACTTGAACCCAAACCTCCACTTGGGGACGATGGATTTGTAGGAGAGTGTTGTGGTCCAATCTTGATTCCGTTTGCCTATTAAAAGTCAAACTAATTGTTAAACAACATTTTCAAAAACCTAATTAAAAATTGAATTCATCCCATGGTTTCGATTCAACCTATTATAGTATTATGCAATCTATAGGTATGTATACAAATGATGGAAAGGTTCCATCAGGTATTATATTATGCGGAAACCTGACAACTGTCCATCACATTAGGGTTATGGAATCTTCGAAAAATCCCTATCGACTTTTTATTAAATCGATTCCAGTGTAGCGTATTGCGGAAATACGGAGATGGGTTTCAATACTTTCAATGATAATTAAAAACGTAAAAACAGTACCTCATTGTTAATGTCAAAGACACCCTCTTGAATTTTCTCGTAGATTTCCTTAGCAGTGTTAATAAATGCTTCTTCTACATTAGCAGCTGTTTTTGCCGACGTTTCCATAAAAATCAATCCATGTTCACGGGCAAACGTTTCCCCTTCTTCTCTCTTGACTTCTCGCCGTGACTCCAGATCACTTTAGGTTACAATAAATCAGTTAATTTTAATAAACTAGTGATTGCATATTGCTACAGCGGGGTCGGAATTTATACTGGTCTGGGTACCTTTTGTTACCAATGAGCATGATGACCATGTTAGAATTGGAATGTTGCCTAGCATCTTCCAGCCATGTCGTCAGGTGGTTGAAAGTGTCCCTTCTGGTGATGTCGTAAACGAGAAGAGCTCCTGCAGCTCCACGGTAGTAAGATCGTGTTATCGATCGAAATGCCTCTTGGCCAGCCTGAAATTTCATTCAAAAATAGACAAAAGTTGGCTTTTGAAACTTTTTCTTTGAATGTATTAGGAGGACTAAAAAAATTACTGTATCCCAAATCTGTAGCTTGATTTGCTTTCCATCGATTGTGATCATACGCGCACCGAACTCGACGCCTGCAGAATTAAAAAATATGTACATTATTTATTTAAAGTCTTATTATTTCAGTAACTGACTAAGAATTTCTATAAAGGAAGTCGGAAGGACACGGAATAAAACTACATATAACCTTTAATTAACCACGTAACGTAAAGTTTGAATGAGTTGAGCCATTGAAAAGTTGTCAAATATTGACAGACGACGGACGGGTGGCTCATTACATAGTGTTTTCAACACTTAATATAATTTTGGCTTACCAATTGTAAGGTCATGAACAGGTTGGAATCTCTTGTCCGTGAACTGAAGAAGAAGACATGACTTTCCAACACCTGTAAATTATAAGAAGGTAATTAATTACGAATTGAAGCAGGTAATTGGGAGATTTTAAAGGGGTCAAATATTTTGACACTTCTGCTGGGGGCGACTGGAAATAAATACCTATTGGATGTAAAGCAAAAATAATTGTCATTCTGGCTCGAATACTATACCCGTGTCTCCGATGATGATGTATTTGAACAGATAGGCGTACGACATCGTTCCACAGATTCCTTACACCTTACAAGTATAATTTTTCTGAGATTTTATTTGAGATTTTGATGATGAATGATGGATGAGTCAATTTTTTTCTAAAATCCACAATCACAAATCAAAGGACTATCCGCGACAGATGCTTATAATTTGCAGAGATTATTGTGTAGTGGTCTCGAATGTCTCAATCTTTGATCTTCAGCTTTCCTTTCTTCAGCTTTTGTCTACAGTCAATGCAAATGAACCTGCGAACTTCTGTAACACAAAATACAAAATACAGTCAGCGAGGCATTCATTTTAGTGAAGGGTGAAGGACCAGGCAGGAGGATGCGTATTTTTATTGATTGTATTGCATATGAAATATGAAACATGTGATAATGCATAATGTGATACGTGTGTCAAATTCCACGAATGAAAAGTTGAAAGTGAAATGAACCAAGGCCGAAAATCGCACTTATTTATAATTACAAATTAGGTAATTACGATTTTGATAGAAACATCAAATCACAAATCAAAATCGTGACACGACATATGGGCCAACTTTGCCTTATCGCGACGTAGTAACCGGAGGCCATTGCTTGTTTAAGGTTTTTGCCTAAATATAAAATATGAAATACTACAAAATTGAAAATGCATGCCATAACCTACCTAAACTGCTAAACTGAGTGTATATAATAATATCCACTCCGTTTTGCATTTGACATTTTGCGTTTACAGCATATCAATAATCAAAATCAATAGTTGAACGTTCAAGTTTGAAGTTGAACTTTGATTTGTCTTGTCGAAGCGAGAAAATTCAAAATCAACGATGAAATGAATGCAAAATGACAAATGAATCGAAAACCAAACGATGCAACTGCTGACTGCTGCTGCAAACTGCTGCAATGCAACAAAGGACGAAGGACAAAGGAAGAAAAAAGTAAAAGTGAAGTACAAATGAAGTAAGTCAGCTGTTTCTATTTTTTGTTTTTCAAATGAAGATCAAAGATCGGAGATGCTTCTGTATATGTATATGTTTGATTTGATGTTGTAAGTTAGTTTGACCTTGTGCCTTGAATGTTTGTCTATTTCTTACAAGTGTGAAGTGTCAGCTGGGAATAATATCCTGTTCCTCGACGACCAAGCCCAGAGACCAGAGAAGGACAGTTTGTAATTGTTGTTCTTTTCGAATGTGTAATAGTAGCAATGGGTAGTAGTGTGAATCGAGAGTGGCTGGAGTGTGAATGAAGACAGCAGGCAAGTGAGGGTGAAGGAGGTTGGGCAAAGGAGGGCCTCAAATCAGATACAGGTTTTGCGTACTTGTCTTTAGCTCTGACTCATCACTCCCCCGCTTACTTTAAAATATATTAACCTCTCGTCCACACACTACGTCAATACATCCCCACGCGCACGCACTATGCCCTAGTACCACTTCAATCACTCTTATTTCTCTGACCTTTTCTTATATTTTTGTACATTTAGGTTTAATTTTCAAAATTAAGAGATCCTTCGCTCCAACGGCCACCTTGACCTTGTGTAGTCGCGTTAGGGATTATGCTGTCAAAGCGCCCCCCCCCCCCCCCGCAAGCAACTCAAGGCCATATTTATATTCTCTTCACTCTTTGACTCGTCGGGTAAAACAAGTCCCATGTTAAAACAACGATCTATATATGCATGCAGCTGATGCAGCTTCTATGAGCTAAGCATAGACGAAAGGAGATTTTTCCGGCGACTCAACTAGCACAAGTTGGGTCAGATTCTCAGAGTGGTCGGGGGGCACAACCGGGACATCTCCTCCATATACTAAATACGTAGCAGTCAACATGGTATATGCATCATGGCACATGGAAACTGATACATCGCTAACTTGCTAACTGTAACTACTAACTAACTATGAACAACGATCTCAATCTCAAACGCGTTAACAATTTGACATGCAGATGCGACATGTCGAGCTATTACGGGCAGGGCAGGCTGCAAGGCCAAAGTCGTCGGAGCGTGGTTGAGAATTGGGGCAATGGTAGATTCCGGTTCACAAATTGATTTCGTCGCGACGGATTGTTAATTTCGACCGAACGAACTAACTTAATTCCCCCACGTCTGCCTCGACGTTTATGTGTTTCAACGTTAACGTATTTTGACTTGGCGCGGCGTCCTGATGACCATGACAGGTAGCTTCACCCTTTCGCGACGTCCGTTTGCAACGTTTATTCGAGATAATTGTAGTTTAGGGGGTGTAGGGAGGGACATTAGTGAGTAGTATTTACACATATATGAGTGATGGCAATGGTATTTACATACATGATGTAGTATGTGGATGGGGTGATAGAATCCGTGTTGGATGATGATGAGTTAAGTGTCTCATCCATCACCCATTCACCATACACCATTCAAGGTGGATACTCCCTAACCCAGCAAAAGGGAAGTTTTTCAAGGTGTTATAAGGGAATTCCTTCAAACTTTAACTCAAATTCCATGAACAATCAAAATTGTTAAACTTAGGATCTGAATTAACATTGTTCAATGTTAAACTGAATGGGCTTAGAAAACATAGATAGAGACGGAACTATAGACACTTATTTTTAAGGCTTTTGGTCGTTTTAACTGACAGGACGTAACTTTTAGATTAGGGTACTAAACTTTGAAGCAATTCCCTTTGTTGCACTATTACATTGTAACATTGTAACTTAGAATTCAGTATATATATATATTGCCTTCGTGCATCTCACCTTCTCACCAACTAAACTACACTATCAGATTAATTTGTCATTACAATTTTACAATCTATTTCTACGTTTTCTTTTTAAATTTTAATGCAAAGACAATATGCAGAACTGTAGAACTCCACTCAGATTCTGAGTCTCATTAGCAGAATTTCTCTTCCTCAAAATTTAAAAGGTGACTCCTTCGTTTCCTATTAACTTTTTTAAAATAATTTGTTATCACTAATCAATAAGCCCACATCACGTCCAAAATCAGCCACACCAAATGCACAAAGCAAATTCTAAAAATTCATTTTGGATTTAATTTTTTGCGATTTCAGATTTAGTCTAGTTAGTTCGGCAAGCGACAACGTCCACAAAAGCAAAACAAACTATATGAACTAAAAATAAAAGTTGAATTTAACTTCAAACTTTTGACTTTCCAGTGCAAAGTTTCAAGCAACTTCAAACGTCAAACGTCCCATTATTTAGAATTTATTTCACATTTTCCTGAACCATTATCAAATTCATCATGTCAATTTGCAAGGAATGTATTTATTTAATTGTGATTTGGGTTATTAGGCTTAATCATTCATTTGCCATTCATCTAGGATTTCAATTCATTATTTAATCGAGTAAGCCATTTTTTGGGCGAATTGCATTACAATTTCATTGTAATTTTGTTTGTGGCTTGTAACGAAAGTCTGTAATTTACAAACACAATGTGCAATGCAATATACGTTGGGCGTTTAACGTGTATATTTGTCATTTAATATTTACTGAACCTTTCATTTTCATTATGCGAAGTTAGTTTGCTTTTAGCCTTTGATTTTGAATTGTGAGATTGTGACGTTGTGAGTGTGACACTTGTGGTGATCGTGAATGCGTTGACTTAGCTTTTCATATGAACATTTAAATCTGTATATATATTATAGTTTACAGGGTGTTTTTAAGTTATTGATCATACTATTCATAATACAATATTCTCGTTGACTTTGTAGGGGGACAATTAAAGGGAAATAAGGGTCACGGTCACGGAAGTAATAACTTCCGGTCAAGTGTAGAGGATAGAAGACTATGCCAAAGAGATGTCGAAACATAAAATTCAGCAAAGCGCTGGGAGCCACGTCGAAATCAAAACGAAGGTGAGTCATACATTCTTACTGCATCCGGTCATCCAACAAACTGTCAATTCTTATGGATTACATTATTATTGATAAACCATTATGGAAATACAAAATTCATATGCAACTCGAAATACATAAAATGCAAATTGTCTTGTATTGCAGTTCGAAGCAGAATTCCATCGATTTTCTTTAGAACGCATATCGAAACTGACGTTCGATGAGTTTCGTAATCTTTTGGAGAAACTTCATCATATCGAAGAGATTCCATTCCTAATAAGTTACACGGATCCTAAAGACGGGGACTTGTTGCCAATAAATAACGACGACAACTTGTCCCTTGCCTTACAAAATGCTCGGCCTTTACTTCGTGTACTTCTTCAGAGGAAAGGGACGGCTCAGCCTGACCTCAACGGTTCCATTCACAATAAAAACCGGACACTTATTTCCACATTGTTGACACCGAGGCAGAGGAACGCTGCACATCCTCATCTTACCATTTCAAATCCACAAGACTTCCGACAAGTCTCTGCTATCATCGTAAGCATCACCTCTTTGTCTAAATACTATAAAACATTGTCCACTTCTTTTGCTCGAAAAATGCTAATTTACCATTTACCGTTTAATTTGACGCTATTTTAGGACGTGGACATTGTGCCGGATACTTGTAGGCGAGTTAAGCTCCTAAAGCATCAGAATTCCGATAAACCTTTAGGATTTTATATCAGAGATGGAACCTCAATAAAAGTCACCCCTAATGGCCTCGAGAAAGTACCTGGGATCTATATTTCCAGGTTCGTTTTCCATCAGACTTTAATCTGGTTTCTCGTAGAAAATGTCTCTACAAATAAATTTAAATATGTGCGGCTTATGTAGGTTGGTTCCAGGTGGCCTAGCAGAGTCAACTGGTCTACTAGGGGTTAACGACGAAGTCCTAGAAGTAAATGGAATCGAAGTGGCAGGGAAAACTTTGGATCAAGTTACTGACATGATGGTAGCCAACAGTTCTAACCTAATAATTACAGTCCGACCTGCCAGCTATCAGTATACTGCTCCTAGGCGAGGATCCTTCACAAGAACGTCACAAATTTCGGCCGGTTCACATTTATCTGCCAGTTCGCAACAGTCCGGATCGGATGACGACAAGTAAGTTAAATGCAGTTTCGAACTTGCAGCTATAAAGCGTTTGTAAACGAGAAGTCCGGATAGTTGTTTTTAATCAAAACTTTTGATATATAAATAGGTACGACGTCGACGAAATCAGAGACCTGACAGGTATCCAGTTGGACGATCCACCAGCTCACAATAGCAATCACAATCCGGGGGACGAACTTCATTTGTAGAGTAGGATCAACAGTGTTATTACTATCAGCGCCTTTTATACGAAAATACTACAGTTAAGAGAAGAAGGAATAAGAGAGGACTCTTCATCATAATCTTAATCATCTACAATAATAATCATAGACCTTCTTCGACTTCGACTTTCTCTTTACATTTTTCAAACGGCAAAGGCCTTTCTGGATTAAATGAAATTGGAAATGCATGTGATGATGAGTGTGACAACTTATGAGTAGTTGGAAGTAGATAATCTAGGAATCAGTTTGGCTGGAGCCTGTTGTTGTTAGGATTCTATTGTCATTGTAATGCAATCAAAAGTTAATCTGGCATAAGGTGTTTGTATTATCAACTGGAAAAGTGAGTTTGGATTGATTTGGATGTTCGGTTAGTGAATAGTGCTGACTTGAGTGACAAGTTTATAAGTACCTGCATCTTGCTCTTCTCTCATCTTATTTCACAGTCTACGAGGGGTAACAGACTAATCTAAAGGATAATCGAAAATGACCTCTACCGAATACTGACCTCGAAATATCTAATATGTACCTTCAACCTTTGACCTTAACCTCTTGCAAATAACGCCGAACTCTTCAAATGTGAACCTTTGAATGGATTCAAAGACCTGAGTGTGTGTGTTTCGCGTTCGGACAAATCTGGTTTTCAAATCTAAGTCCAGCCAGATGACAGAAAAAACGGAGATACCTTAATTACCTTAACTCTATATCCTACTAATTACATAGGTAAAATTTGATGTTAATGAGTCACAACTGCGGTGGCTCAGATAATGAGGGTATTAATATACTACAACTTGGCCTAATGAGCTTCATACAATTCTATCATAGTCGATGATGAGGACCAGATCAAACAAGGGGAGTTTTAGTAAGTAATAATATAGGATAATCGAAATATATCGTTCTAAATTAGTAATTGGACCCAGAACCAGCATGCCTTAAACCCTACCTTTTAGATCCACTAAAGTTTCTGGAATTTCTAGAATGCAGCCAAATAACTTAACATTATCCAAATCACTGCTCTGCAATATAATCATAAAGCCTATGACCTGCATCAATAATTAATATTATTATAGTAAGGTAATATCTTTATGCGAATTATGTCAATTCATGTATTTATATCAGTTAAACCTTAAGCTATTTTTAGATAATGATCTAATTTATTATATTATTGTGACTTGTCCAATAATTTTTAAATGAGGGATTTGCAAATGAAAATTATGTTTTTAGTATATTGCATTGTGCATTAGTTTGAAACTTTGCAAGGATAATCGTGCCTTTCCAATCCAAATACCTACATTCCGCCCAGCAATTATAAAATTGTGCACTTTTTAGTATTTTTGTGTTTAAGCAGTTTCTTTGTATTTGTAGTGTTCACCTCCCAGCAAGGGGGTATATCCGCTATGTACTTCAAACTCAACCATCTTTTTTAAATGTCCAATGATTTTAGCCTAAGTTGATTCTAAACAACTCGACTGTACTCCTGGTACGTTTTAAAGTTTTAAAATGAAGCCAAACATTGCTTCTATTTTTTATTTTCAACACAGAAATGGATTTTAACCATTTTAATAACAGGCGTAAAATGATGCCTTTGTCTTGAAAATAAACACAGCATTTTAAAGTAAAGTCGTAACTGTCTCCGTATATTTCTTACATTTTACTTATATCATAGACATAATATTCTATACATACGATTACTTGTTTTTTACAACCGTACAATTTCCATCCGGGTATCTAGCGTAGAATCTTGCCCTTACGTCGTCATCTACGATATGACTTCCTTCTAATTGATTTCCTAGTGTTATCCTGAAACAATACAATAAATTGTTCATTACATTACTTGAAATCCAGAAAACTTGACAATAAAGATAACGATTATTCGACATTTTTATAAGCATTTGTGGGAATCAGAATTTACAAATGAAAAAATACAAATGCAGCGATAATTTCCAGCGTTATGTATAGGATGTTATTTCAATAATGAAACAAGAAATGGTTTAAAGGCTACGAAAAGTTGGGCAAGGTGTATTATTCATGGATTTTTTGCAGCAAAATAGTGCATCATATTTTGGAATGAAAAAATTGTATGTTACTGTATATAACGCGTATGCTATAGTAAGGCTAATTTGCGTAAAGTTTGCAGTTAATACAATTTGAACACTAGTTTGCGGGTGTCAGTAAAAGGAGGGTGGACTCTATAATTAAATGAGAAATGGGGCTGACCAGTTGGGCTGAATGTTATGTGGTCTGCCAAAGAGCTCAATTTTTCTCGTTCCGGGAGAAAGTCTTTCAATAATTCCATAGATTTCATCCGGTTTATGACTCGTTGCTCGTACTTCGGCCACAATGACGTCGCAGTCTAATCCTCTATTTACTGGAGGATTTCCTTTCATCCCCACAAGACAGTGTTCTTTGCCATGGTTGAGCCAGTGACCTAATCAACTCAACCAGAATATTACTCTTCTCTCCATTCCCATATACGCTTTCTCTTTTCAATCCCAATTTATATATTTTATATCCACCTGTTCTTCCCGTTCGGATGATCCTTTGAAGCTGATTCGTTTTCACCCAGATCAGTTCATCTACTCGTTCATATCCCCACAATTCCAGACATTCTCTACCCAATTCCATGGCTCTGCAACAAAAACATCAAAATAAATACCTAAAATCTTAAGTCCCTTTGCCTGTTTCCCTCACTTTGTCGGATCAATAATTCAGACGATTCAATCTCTACTTCCTACCTTCCAGTAACCCAAAGGAATATGAGACCTTCGTCCTGCAAGGCTGGAATATTAAGATGTCGCATTTCGTCATCCGACAGGGTCCCGTATGGAAGTTCCATATGAATGTCCCAGGGTGGATCTGCCATGATAACGCTGAACTTTCCCAAAATTGTCATGTCAAAATATCTCAAGTCACAAAATATCCATTGAGGAGTGAATAAAATGCTTTTGGCTTCTGCATCAAGTCCATTTGAATTTTCCGAGACCGTTAGGTTCTCCTTACGAATGGCAACAACATTTGAGTTTGGGCTAGCTCCTGTTGCGGTTGGAGTTTTACTATCCGAGTCCACTTCATAATGTACGTATCTGCGAATGAAGAAGGAAAGAAAAAAAAACAAGAATAAAAGTGTCAGGATTGATTTAGGAGTTCATAAATTAAAGGGAGAAGATTAGAGCGTAGCATATGGACCGTACATAAATAACTAAAAAAATCCAAATCATTTATACCAATGGACTATAAAAAAGCTCCGCTGTCGTTCATGCCGTTCATGTAAACTTTTAAGGCTGATTTTACAGTGACAGATTAATAATCTACTTCGTGATTCCTTGCCTTTAGTTGGGTACATTATAGAGAGTTGTGAATAGAAAGCACGTACTTGCAAGTTTCCATATGAAAGCAAGTATTGAGAAATGAGCAGTCTCCAAGTGATTCGTCCGTATGGGGTTGGATTATTTTTCGGAAATGAAGCCTGAAACAAGGCTTGTTTCTTGTAGACACCCGACGACATTCGCTTTTCGTCCCGGCTGGACAAAACTCCTTGACCACGTTTCCCCCTTGAGATCGAAATCGTTCAGCCAAAGTTTTCTCTTTTGCAGAAGGTCGACTCAGAAGTTCCAATATCTCTTCACCGATCCTTTTGTTCTCCTTTTCTCGAGTTGATGCCAGTGACAGGAGGCTCTATTTGATCATACAAAAAACACATCACATATATTGGCTATCAAATATCACAAAAAACTGAAAGAAAAAATTAAGCAAAAAATATGTTCTCGTTCCGTCAATTTGATGCCGATTAAAACCCCCGGGGCAGTTATTTTAAAAGATATTCAAATTGTGGAATACATTGAACTATTCGGTGGATTTTCCCATTACATCGGCTCTGTCCATGTCAATTTAATCTTAATGTATTTTTCCATTGTCTTTCTGTCTTTGGATTGACTCAAACTACTCATAATTCTGGTCAAGGTATAGCTTAAACCATATATGCGCTTATTTAGGATGGGGTTTTAATTCGGCAAATACAAACAGGATCAAGTTGGACGGATTTATTCGCAAAGATAAGTAGATGGAAGTAAAGATATTATTCAGGACAAACCAAAACATCATTCTCCTTGGTTTGTTTTTTCTCCTCTGGAATATTTCCCGACTCCGCATTCTCTTCACTCCAACTTTCCTCAGCTATCAATTACACAAACCAATAAATCTGTGTTAGTAAACCCGATGGAACCAGGAGAACATATATTATTATTGCATATAGCATAGGCCGAGTACACAAATAACCAGAAGATCCAATAAATTAAAAAAGTCTCATTCCTTTTGACTTGTTCTTCATCATTCTTACTCTTTCGTTTCTTGGTTGATGAGACAAAGACTTTCTTTTCTTCTTTCTCCAAACTTGAGGTAATGATTGCAGAGATCTTCGCTGGATCCGCTGAAATTACTTCCACAAATGTCCCCTCCTCATCCGTCACTTTCTCTTCGATACTGGAGCAACCAAAACAAGGAATAAAGAATTAGCTTACGGCACATTTAGTCTGGAAAAATAGTTGAAGGTTACAAATGAGTGAATTGGATTGTCAGGGGCGATGAAACGGAGATGACATACAGATATTTATCTAATTAAGTATCGTAGATGCATTATGCGAATGGCTTGGTGTCCGTCCATCGTCCATCCGTCGATTACGGATGAGCGACTCAACTTTTTGAAACGTACATTTCTTTCGAAAACTCATTTAAGAGTTTCAGATAGAGGTCAATTTCGTTTAGGTCAAAATAAATAGGGGTAAGGTCTAAGGTCACACATGTCTAAATTTTTGCAAGCAGTTACCCATGATATTGGATACATCAATGTAAAGGTATTGTTAAGTAACGGCTACTCAAAGGTGCATGATTTTTGGGGGTATGGACCCCCTTGACATGAGGCGCGGGGTCAATGACCAAATTCCATTACTAAAATACATGTGTGGTAATTCGTTCGCTATATGTATATGACAAGTACTTTTAAATGGCGTATCGGCGTATGTGTTTTAATCTATGGCAGGGGCAACTTGCGATTTTCAATACTTCGTGTGTTTTAACCCTTTTAAAACAGTATAATACTCAGCATTTTTGAACAACAGGTTTCAAACATGTACGCATTTATAAAACAGCTCATCTACAATACATGAGTACATATCGTTGGAGGGTGTATTTATTTAGTTCTTGTTCTTTGTCTAGATATCTAGGTGTACCTGATGAGAAGTTGTGCAGAGAATTTCTGTAGAATGTTGATAATTTGGTGATGTATAGCGGGGGCGGGTAGAGTTTTATTGGCATTGATGAGAAGTTGTCTGGAATCGATGGGGAAAGTCAAGGCAACATCCGACAGAACTTTCAGCACTTCTTCTTCCAAAAACGCATCCTCACTTCTTTCTCCTTCCTCTTCTGAACAAAAACAAATCAAAAACATTCATTGTTAAAGGGTTTAACTCTTTCATGCATTTGATCCGTCCGTCCGTCCGTCCAAACCAGCGAAACCCACTCCTCTAAATGAATACCACCGATAAATCTCTTTGACGTACTTAAATGATTCTGGACAACATGTATCTCGGTACATCAAAAATGCTATGTCGTGTGTTTTGACCGTTTTCGAAACTCCATAACTCCGTTAGAATTTTGAATTTTGAAATGTTGACTCCCTCACCGAAAGATTGAAGTAATATGAAATGAAAATATCGTGTGATTGACCTTGTACTAATGTTTGCTTGGCCTGTGGTTTAAACTTTTTTACCATTTGTTGGAGTTTGGAAATGTTAACCCGTCTAACCTAAATAACGGGAAATAAAAATAAGGTAATTTTTCCGAAATGATCTTGTGAAATATTGATTCATACAGTCGCCACTCTGAACTTCAGAAAGCACATTCTAAAGTTGACCATTGACATTAAAAACAGAAAAGAAGGTCAATATTATGACTCTAAGCCTTATCCATTCACCATTCAAATAGTTTTCGCTTAATAGACTCTATATAACCTTATGTAAATGTAAAGAATCAAAAAGTTAAAATATTGATACCTGAGACCTGACCACAAGGAAGTTCATAGAAGGGGCTCATTGCAGTTCATACAAACAACATTGTGCATTGGGAAAGGGCAATGAATTTAGTTTTTTAAAAGTGTTTAAACTGTGTACAGATGTAATGGATATTAAGTGAATCCGGTGTGGTCGGAATGTAGATGAAGTTCTGTCTCGAAGTTATAGGGCTTTTAAACCCCGGGGTTTAAATTTGAAAAATAAAGAGAGGCCTGAATTGCTAAATTAAGGGTGGCTGCCAGGTAGGTGAAACTGACGAAGGACCCCTCAACTCACTTTTTCGGCATCAATAACTCACCGTCAATCCTTATCCTTAATCCCACTCATATCTATCGAACAGTAATCCCTACCCAATTCTACATTCACTCCATTAGACCAAATTACCTTACCTTACAAATTACATCCTATTAGCTATTACATGTAAAGTCCTTCTCCTCCTTGACTCACTGGAAAAAACTAATTTCCTTCTCTATAGTAAGTCCCAACCTCTCATCAACAACACTAACGAAAAACCCGAATGACCCAATATGCCCTCTTGACTCTTCACGTAGAAACGAGTTTTACCCTGCGAGTCAAAGAGCACATTGACTTATACCCATCCATATAAACATAAACGAAGGCTAGCACAAGAACTTTTGTGCTAGATATGAAGCGGTGTTACACGATCAATACGATCATGTAAATATGTCATGACGTTCTTGTAATTGCCCTAGCTGAAGTGTGATGTGAGAACGTCAAGGTTCTAAAATAAGAAATAGCGGGGATTCTGGGCGGAAAAAAAATGTCAATGATCTGTCTTTCACACGCGCATTTCTAGAAAATGACAAATTTTTAATGAAGTCAGGAATCAAAATGTTTTTTTTAATGCATCCCTATGAAAATAGACTGATATGAAAGTTTCACTATATACTATCTTACTATATAGCTTATTTATTTGACGTGGTCTCCATAATAATGAATAAGTAATAAAAAGGTTTACTCGCTGGGTCCAGTTCAGAACGTTAGAGTTGGGAATGTTCCCTTGTACGTTGTTAAAAATTGGTAAGCAGGGTTTAAAAGTTCGTAGTTAGTTATGGTCTTTTATGGATAGTAATTAAAGTCCTTGTGCTCGTTGACTCTTGACTCCCCGGGTAAAACTCGTTCATCGTTTCGTCCTCTATACAATTAATTGTATAGAGCTAGTCATGTTCCATGTCACATGTGTTAAAACTTCTATGGTTAAAGCAATGAACTATATGTTCAATGTTGTATAAACGTCCAGAAGGACTTTTGTCCGGTGAGTCAACAAGCACAAGGACTTCATATACGATCATCCGAGTGACTCAAAACTCAGATTGATGTCCCTTGATCATGACTCGATGGTAGTTAGTAAATGTAGTTCATAGTTAGTATTACCTTGAGTAGGGGGAGGTACTGTGGGTGTGGTTGTAGGTTCGGTTTTGGGTGGTCCACCGACGCGGAGAAAGTCCTGTCGCTCCTTCTTCCGCTCTTCAAGACGCTTGCGACGGGAATCTCGCTTACATTTCAGCGCCTGCAGCTCCGCCCAAGCGTCAGACATAATTGCCACTTACCACTCTCTACGCCTACCCCACACAAAATACAAAATAAACTAAGATATTTAACTATCTTTAACTAACTAGTAATTATCTGAGCAACAACAAACAATTTTAAACTTCAAACTTTTTCACATTTTTTGTTTTTATTTCATGTCACATGTTGCATGTCGTTCACTTTTAAAGTACAAAGTTAAGCCCCTATGTCATATTTAAAAGTACTCTTGTCTTGTACATCAGTCAACAGAAGGACTTGTAACAGTCTAACAGTAACGATTATTTATTTAATTATTGCATATTGTAAAGGTTAAATTTTTTTAGTAAATATAAATCCGGAACCGGAAAAATTTACAATTGGAGGGCGAAAAGTCGCTGGATTTAGTGTCAAATGAATAAGCCTTCCTCCCTTTTGCCGTTTGAATGTTCTCATTTCTTTGTTCTTGACGAGCGTCATGTCGTGACATTGCGATGACGGGACATGACGATGATGGGACATGACGATCACGGAACATGCAGATGACGAGACATGACGAGACATCATATAAAATTCAGGGCTCCCCTTATTTTTACGAGATTTTTTTACATCCTTCAAATCCACCATGTTGTATCATAGGTCATCTATAGATGAATGTGATTTATTGTTAACTTCTTGAAAAAATGTGTTGTGGTAGAATTTCGAAGATTCTAATTAAAAATCCCCCTTTGTGTGACATGAAGGAGAGGACGGGGTCAGAGTGGTGGTGGTCAGACGAGATAATTTATCCTGGTGTATACATCGTCGTCAAGCACTTTTAAATCGGAGCTTGCTGCGATATTTTTGGAGATGTTTGATGGAATTACAGCTCATTTATATGCACGGAAATTACGATTAGCTGCCCAATCATTTTATTGTATTGTGTGTAAAAACTATCCAAAAATTAGAAAATCATTAAAGCTATTTTTAATGCTTAAAGGATAATAAACCGTTTCAAACGAACTGTTAGGAAAGGATGAAACCAAAACGACACATTTTAAAATATACACCTTGTAAGTCGTTACTGAAGCGTGGGAGTTGTTTAGTTTAGAAATATTTCAGGTTGAAATTTTTTTGGGGTAAGGCGTTCTGGGACCTAGTATTTCAAATTTGTGTTTGGCTTGAAACTAACCAAAAATGTAGGTTTCAAGTCTAAAACACGTTTCAAGGAAATTATAATGAAATCAATTTTTCATTGGTCTTTGTTTCAAGTCATTCTAAGTGGTATAACAAATTAGTAACAAACCCGACATGGGACACAAAATAACCCGGCTGATTAGCTAGTAATAGTTAACTTAAAAAAAGCTTCGACACATTATAGATAAACTAAGATTTACTCTTGTGTCAGGAACCCTGGTAGAACTTTTAAACCCCCACTGCCCCAGAGGACCTTTTGAAAGAACCTTGGAATTTCCTAGAATCTCCCACTACAACTGGTTATTTTTGGAAAGTTATACTAATTATTACCAGAATTCTTTGTCGAAGTTTGTCTTAAATAATTAGTTTTACATCTCTCGTGTTCAACGTACTCCTTATTGCTTCTTGCTTCACAAGAAATAAAAGAAAAGGAGCCGTGTGAAGTGTTTATTAAAATCTTGCTTTTCAGTATTTTCAATTCGGAGTAGGAGCATTAAATTATGATGTAAGCAGAGTTGATGTTGGATCCTGGACAGGCGTGTCAAACTATATTTACAATGGTAGTATTTGTGATCGCAAACCACTACGGCGTAAAAAACTAATGTGCGAGGTGCGAGTGCCAAATACATGGAAGGTGGGCCTTTAATTTATTCGTTGAGGAAAAGAAAATGAGATGACGAATTTCGTTTGGGAAGGGCACGTACATTCACATATTTTAGAATTTATTTAATTAAAACGGACAAGGCTTCTAGGGTTAGTTAGACGTCCTAACTCAGGACTGTGTCATCTCAATTTTGAGGGAAAATAAACGTGAAGGTCTGAAGGTGAAAGTTAAAAGATCAAGTTATCCGTCCCCATAAGACTAACAAAAACAGGGACAGATGGACGGCAGGAAGTTGTAGCGTTTTCATAAAGAACCTACAAGGGAGCATTCCCAACTGTACCACTCCGATATTTTTTAACCTGTCGTATTCAAAAGAGCAATTATAAACAAGTAACTTTAATGTAGGTACTATTGGTGACTATAATCGTTCTAACCGTTGACCGTGTAAAGTAAGCAGGAAAGTTATCAATGAGCAAGTATTATTGTATGGATTCTTATAGTAAATTCCCTCTGATTTTTGCAACTAACTTATGACCCTTTCCAATGCTAAATCTCCATCTCTTTCGAGACTAACCCGAAAAGGGGGCAAAAACAGGTAAAGCCTTTGACCTTCCCACCTACTTGATACGGTCAATATGATTCTACACTCACCAATAGTCCCTGTCCTTACCCTAAAGTTTCTTGGTTCAAGTTACCATTTTGAATAAGACCGGTTTAAAAAATTGAACTAGTACAGTTGGGAATGCTCCCTTGTAAGTCCTTTATGATAATACTTGCAACTTCCTGCCGCCCGTCAGTTTATAACTTTCCAGATTAGGCGGTCAATTAGATTGACTTTTGGGTCATGTAGGTGACAGGTCAAGGTTTAAACAGTCAAAGGTCACAATATTTTGCAGGAGTAACCTACCTTTGTGATAAATTGTTGGATATGTAATGTAGAATCAAGTGCTATTCAATATGTATACGATTTTACTCTATGGTTGGGGAACTGTGAAATTCAAGAATAATGTCTTATTTCCCTAATCCATTTAATCATTCTTATATTAAACGACTCAATATTTCCCTAATGTGTCGAACAAGGAAATTTATTTCTATTTGAAATTGAAACATTGTCGTTTTCGCCCTTTCTTCATGTGCGTTTCGAACGGACTTTATTTAATTAAATAGCTGATTCAAAATTCAGAAGCGATACTGCATAACAAGTGGATAACTCCGTCTTGACGTTCCTAACGTTGACAGAAACAGATGTAAGTAAAAGTCCTCTTCTTCTAATTGGAGGAAACGTAATTAATGAAGTGAGAATGGAATCCCTCTGCGAGACATGTTTTTAAATTAAATGAAATTGTGGAAGGAGATCCAACAGGTATTTTAACACCTCTCTCACTTACCTATTTGAACCTAGGGAATTACGTCTCTAATTTCTCTTCTAATTAATCCTAATTAAACACTATAGACTCATTCATATGATGCAGATAATATTATTACTCTCTGTATTAAATTACCTTCCCTTTCAACCTAAATCCTTTCCTTAATTGTCCATGTCCTTTTAAATTAAATTTCGTGTGTAAGATGAGATTACATAAATTCCTCAAATTTTGAAAAAGAAAGCATTTTCTGAGCCGTTTTTCCGAGCTTTAAGGGGGGGTTTAAAAAACTATGGAAATTTTGATTTCCCTATCTAACCCAATGTTAAAAACCGTTTTACGGGGGCAACACTTCAGCCCTAACGGGTCAACTAATCGAATCAAATTTTTTTTGTAAATATTCCTCGATAAATTTCTAATTTAGTATGATCATAGTTTTTCGATTTTATTTCACCCTTCTTACAAAATAACAAAATAACAGTTTGTCATCCTCAGAGGGGCTCGATTTCTTTACTCATTTGACTTTTCTAAGGTGTTCGAAAAGCGAATTAAAAAATGAATGATCATACTGAATTGGAAATTTATCGAGGAATATTTATAAAAAAAATTCGACTCGATTAGTTGACCCGTTAGGGCTGAAGTGTTGCCCCCGTAAAACGGTTTTGGCCACTTTTTCATCATTTTCATGACATTGCGAAAGTACGTCGAAATCACCGTTGCTATGGGGTTTTAAGACTATTACTATGGCAACAAGCCACATTATGCTTGCGCTGCCAAGCAATTCGCATATTTTTTAGACTTTCGATGAATGTCATCATCTAACTTTTTGTTGTTATGTGTATCTATGAATGGTCATTTTAAGAGATGAAATATTTTTTAAACCCCCCCTTAAGGGTAAAAGTATTTCATATGTACACTCGATCTGTCTGTCCGTCTGCATGGACATGTTTTGGTTAGATTTAAATTGAAATGGAATGATTAGCTAAGACTGTACCGGGTAGAACCAAGTGTTGATAGCATGAACTTTCCGATGGTTATCGGTACGGGACGGATAGTCGGACCAACCCCAAGGATATAGCATGCATATAAAGTGTTTTAAACACTTGGGCCGTATTTTAGTATAATAGTTTCAGAAACAATAAGACTGATGATTAGTAGCGTTGTCAATTGTAGTAGAAATAATGTGTTTTTAGTAAAAGTATAATCTTATTAATGGAGTGGGTTTAGTAAATAAAAATAATGTCACATAGAAAATAAAAAAAACTGTATGGAAGTAAAGGAAATGGGCAAGGAAGTGTAATGGAGAATGTGCGGAGACAGGGCCATATTTCATCACTAACCTCACCAACAATATTATTACAAGAACCCGTACCTTCTAAAAATCCTAAGTCCCATACCCGTTTTATAAATTTTAAATCACGGGCTTTAATTTTAAATCCGCATTTATCCGTTAATTATAGTCGTTGTAAGATTAAAACCATTCCTGGAAAGGTCTACTTTGCTGAACTGATAGGTAAAACTCATTATTCCGAAGATTTGGTCCGGTTGTCAGTCTTTTCTAACTCTGGCATCTGGACCAGCTTAAATTTTTTCAGGAAACTATTTATAACTATCGAATGAAAGCTAAATTCGTTTTATGACAGTGTTGTTGGGGAATTTTCTTGATTTTTTATTAGCATTTTATAATGATACATTTATAAAGGTGCATGCAAGTGTGCTTCAACGATGTACAATAGTTAATTTACTCTATGGTTGGGGAAATATGAGATTATTATATAGAACAACTACACAGTCATCGGGTAACGACGTTAAATTTAAATTGACTTACCGTTTCGTGGTTTCACTTCTTTTTAATGTGCATTTTCAACGGTAAACTCCATAGAAAAATTGAATTTGAATTTGAATATGAAAACACTTGTACGACAATATTAAACTCTAATTTTTGTAAATTGATCGGGTAAATATACTGTAAATAGTGGATGTTGTATTTCGAGAGGGCGTTTAAAAAAAGAATTGTGGCATCAGAATGCAATTGTAGAGAAAGAGCAGGTTCTATTTTTATATTAGGAAAAGGGATTAGGGATTTGCATATTCTTTTTAGTTGAGTTCCTCTTGAAAGGGCCCTCTATTTCCTCGTACTCTGCCTCTTATTCTTCCAACAAAGTGATCCTATCTTTTTTAAATATATTGTAAACACATTATGCGAATGCCTTCATGTCCGTCCGTCTGTCTGTTTGCCCGTCGGACCTACTGAATACGGGCCTACTGCTAAACCGTTGAAAATTAATCTTTAGGCAACTGAATGATGATATTCTTCAGGCTAACTTTCACTCGGGCCTTGTTAGTCAAATGTCAGAGGTGCAAGGTGAAAGGTTCACATTTTATTGTTATATCGCCTCATATGTATTACAATGATGAAAAGGTATTGTCAGGGACTATTTATGAATAGCAGATATTTATAGGTGGGGTCACACTCTTACCGGAAACGGGGGAAAGCACTCGGAATTTACAAACATATACGTATGATTCTAAAGCTATAATCAATTATGTCAAGCAGTTTAGATTATTTAGCTCTATGGTTGGGGCACAAAGAGATTTTCGACATTTCATACGTTTTAAGCATTTTAAACACACAAAATGTTAATATTGAAATGTTCAAAATCCAACACTTGCAAAAACACTACAGGTACAGGTACAACACATGAGTATATTCGTTGGACGGTTTGATATGATATTATTCTTTCCCTCACAAGAATGAAATGCGAATACGTAGAGAGGGAATGTAGCACTTTCCAAACGTCTCCCTCTGAGAGACTTGACAAATCTGTGGACCGTGACAGGCCTAACAGACTCGCTTCTTTTATTTTAAACTCAAAATAAAATTTTCAGCCGAATACAAAATACACATACAGAGCGATTTAGAATGGAAATTTGTATAATTTATTTCCTGTAAAGCAAGCGGGAATAATGATGTTAGCATTTTAATAATAATCCCATAAATTCTTTCCCATAACTCAGCTCTTGCAATTTATTCATTTTTAAAGTTGTCATATTATTAGAATCGTGTAATGGTGACGGATGTAATTTATCCACTAGCTCTCTCTGGATGACCCGCTATGATTCTATAAATTAGCATGGGTTAATTCAGGGCACTGCATGCGGAACAATGTGCCTCCTCTGATTAGGAATTCGCCCCTTAATTAGAGTGAAATTGCCTTTAAACCACATGAATCTACCCCAACTCGTATCAACTCCTCTACTCATCAAAATTTGTACATACCAGTATTTGTTAAAGTTCTCACTTAAAGGTCAGAACCCGAAACTTCAGATTTTTTACGGCTAAAAATCTTGCTAATATTAACGATTAAAATAGAAAAATTGTGCAACCACTAATTTGATGTGTTAAAAAACTGGACTCGTAAACATACACCAAAAACTCAAACAAAATAATGAAAATATGAAAATCACGAATCACATCAATATCTTGTATTAGTTACAAAGGGTTTCTGAGACCCTTTAGATTTATATAAGAATTTTTGTGTTCAATCGTTAACTATCAGAAGATTCGGGCTTTTACGTTGGGGTAATTTTTCCGGTTTCTCCTTGTTTGATACTTTCACCATGTCACCTAAATTCGATCATAGAATGAAAGGTAAATGTCTCGACATAAATGTTTTATAATTTTGTAGGGAGCATTTATTTTTTCAAACATAAATTGAACATTTGGTATTCGTATTGGTATTAGCTTTATTGTCAAAGAAGTACAACGTAATAAACGCTGATTTCCACCCCAAGACGAACATATTACATTCACCTTACGGTTACAAATACATCTAAAAATTAGCTATAAATTTACTCATTTAACAAATGTCAAAAATGAAATCCACGCGTTGGTTTAGCTCAACGAACATTATCTCACTAGACCTCGTTGAGACAAAATAACACAATTTCCAACATCCCTTAGTGAACGGTCCTTTAAAAAATTCAAAAATTAAACTGTCACCAGGTTGCCAAAAATTCTGTACTCTTTTCATTTATTTGACTTTCTCCAATTACGTCTCATTCACAGAGTCCGCCAAAATGACATTAACATCCCTATCTTACTCATGTTAATAACCCCTCATCAAATTACCTCATAAAACCATTGTTGAGTTAGGATAATCGTTAAAATATTTTGAATATAGCCGATATGGAACTGTACAGGATAGATGGATGAGCCCTCAATTAAAATGATAGTCCCCAGCCCGTGGCAATGCATGCGGTTCTGAATATAAAAGCCCTTTTAAAGCCATCTTCCTTATTGCCAAGAAATCTTGTTAACATGAAAAATTACTATCTCCAAACTACTTGCATATTTTTTAAATTGGAAGGTTGGTTTAATGAAAAAAAAGCATAAAAAGGTCCTTTGTCGATTTGTCACCTTGTTATTAATCCGACCCTCTAATTCCAACCCTTTGAGTTGGCAAAAACATGAGAGTCCCCTCCACAACTAAAATTTACGACTTGAAATAGCCATACATCTCATTTTGAATACTTGCCATGGATTTAATAAGATGGATGTTGTGGATCCAGATTGCTCTGCTAAAACCGTGGTTTGTGGGCGTAAAAAAATGGCATACGGTTTGGATTGACCCTCGGTAGTATTAGAAACATTTAAATTCACGTCCAAAGAGAACAAAGGTGGAATTGGTTTCATGGCTCAAGAGTTGGGAAATAAAAACAGTTTCGTTGCTAAAGTATGGGAAATGAAAGTACTATTAGTTTGAGTGGGTGTGGCAGTGTTATTCTCATATCAGGACTGAATATTAGGTTTAAAATAGGGCTCCCTGTGTGTCAGTCTGTCAGTTCACCCGTCGATAGGGATGCTCTATGTAAATAGAGATCTTATAAGTCTTAATTTGGGCCATAAGTCATTTTAGCCCTCCACCTATTCTAAAAGGACACTTAGAATGGGCCCTTCATAAATTGAACGAAACGTTTTCGACGAAAGAAGGCAGATATTCCACATCTTACAGAACAGGCTTCAAAAACGTAAAGTCCTTGTAACTCGTTGACTCGCCGGTAAAAGTCATTTAGTCAAAATGTATAGCAGCATATGTATTCGATTTGTTTAGCATGAGACTGGCAATAGAGGCGGAAAGGAGTTTTACCCGGCGAGTCAATGAGGAAGGGGACTTCACCATTGTCAATGGGAAGTAGTTACGATTTTTTTGTGAATTTTGGAGTATCTCCGTTTTTTGAGCGGCCAAGACAGTTAAAAATATACTGTCAAAACAGTTGGTAAAACTCTTGTACTCTTTGACTCTCCATGTAAAAATAATTTCCTGCATTTATATAGGAGTGGCAAAAAATATATTTTATTACTGTAAAACGGAACTGGCTATAGATGACAAAAGAAGTTTTACCCGGCGAGTCAACGACTATAAGTTTACTCACATACAAATGTCCGCTGGCAAATTGTGTAAGTAGATAATAGAGCATTGCAATGGACATTAAAATATGGTTAAGGTGAAACAACGAATCAAGACGTAAAGCCACAATTATCCTTGTTGTTCGACAAGTACAAGTAATTGTGTTCAAGAATCTCACATTTCCCCAACCATAGAGTGAAGCTATATATGTAGTTGAATGGGATATGCTTTCAATTAGCCCATTCATTTCATTTCTAGTCGTACGGATCCATTCTTCAAATTCCCAAAATGATCGTATTGCCCTACGTATCTATAATGACAGCCCATTCCATGGACATTTGTCCCTTACGAATGGCCCCTTTGATGACTTTGGTCGGTCCCTCTGGTTCTTGTCGCAGTAGTAGCGGCGTCAAGTTGTGGATATCTACATATGAATCATCATCAGTTCCGAGGAAAGAGAGAAGAATAGCTGTAGTTTGAGATGGCTGATAGGTACATACATCAACTGCAAAAACTGAGTTTAAGTGTCCAATAAAACTTGCAATTTTTCCCTGGAGAAAAGGCATTGAGAACATAAAGTTCTGGAGGCCCCTCCGGACAGAAAAACTAATTTCTTAAGCAAACATTCCTACTTTCAACATTCTATTCAGAAATGGATTTCAAACACTCCTTAATATATCTGAACATGCAGACAGGACCAAGCTGGAGTGGACCGTTCATAAACGGTACAATAATAGTAATTGGCAATTGAAAAATATAGGTTCCACCGCTATAACCTAGTCTTTAGGAACAAACACAAAGGTTTAATAGTAAAAACTATTAGATTAGAGGAATGGGAAAGTCCTATTGTGATTTTTGGGTCAGTGTGGGTCATCCCATATTATAGTAGCGAGTTTTGACTGTCTCAAAATACCCCATAAAAACTCAAAGACGCAAGTGACCCTAAGGGGCGTTTTTTGGAATCAAATCCAGAATGATCATCAAATTATGTGGTATAAATAAATCAAATGGAACGGATATAGGAAAGGGGTGAAACCAAAACCGCTGACCATTTATGGTCAACGAGGACTCGACTGACGGACGGACAGAGTAAACCCACTATGAAGTTATACCCGTGGTAATAGAAGGATGTTTTTATGTGATGGGTTATTAAGGATGTGGGCTATTAAGCTGCTGAATCCTGCTCCCTCATCGAATTTCAAAAAGTAAATCCAGTAAGCGGATAATAATAATAATCGTATGGGAAATGTCATAATGATAATAGGATCTAATAATAAATCATATCGCATTCCTTTACGAATGGCTCCTATCCCAGACGCATCGTAATGAAATGAGGAGAAAGTAAGGAGGAACATGCAAAGGTACAACTACTGACGGAGACTTTAAATTCTTCTTCGATTTCATGTGAGATGGTTATTTGGGTTGAGTAGAAACAGGTACTCCTCCCACCTTCGTTTATATTCATTAAAACCAGTTTTTTTTATAAAATATGTGGAGAGAAATACATTTTCTTGCTGGTAGTATGAAAAAATTCCCGATTTTTGTCGTTTTATAAGTGGTGGAAATCGGGAAATTTTACAATTTTAGGGGAAAAAACGGGATATCATAATAAAAATGTGTGTACTTTTTACTATCCGATTGGACGAAAATATCCTGGCAACTTATTTACCCAATTTTATGTCAGATTTTGCACTTTTTACTCCTGACAATGAGTCAAGGCTTATGAAATCATGTTTGTCTGTTTTTCCGGGAGTCGATACTAAACCGATTTTTTTAACCGAAACCAAAGACCGGACGCAATTTTGCACACTGTAATATATTTTGTAAATTCCAAAGTTTCGAAAAGCACGTAGGAATTGATGAATGCAGACCACCCAAAGTATATGCCCCTGTAGGTCTTAATTTAAAATAAAAAAGTGCAAAAAAATGGCGTAAAACCATAAATACTGTTCCACGGGTCTCATTCGTATTTTAAATAAGTTACTCCAATAGTTCCAGCATCCTTTAGGCATATTTTCGTCTGATTTGGAGAAAGCAAGAGAAGTTAGTGATGAGAAAGAAGGTAAAAAATGTAGGATTTGGTGAGAACTGACAAGTTGGTGGACAGTTTGCAGATCTTCTCACGGAATTCTTCCTCAAATAGCTCCTAAACCCTCTAAATGCATCTCACATTCCCTCAATTCACTTAAAAAGCACCTAACCTAAATCTATTCGGCTAGAACTTCAAATTCTACCAAGGTTTTTATATATTACTTGGCCTTAAAAATCCGTTTCTACTCTTTAAAATCCCCTTAAAAGGATCATTAAATTATATCACCTCCTCTATCATTATCGCTCCCATCATTCCGGCTTCAGTTACCTTTGTAAATCGGCATCTTTTGAATTTCAGCCCTCAGCCGAAAAGGGATATTTTACAGCACTTTATGTACCTGTTTATGATCCTTGTCGCAAACTCTGGGGATGAGAAAACACTTGGAAATTGAGCAAAACAAAGTAAAACTCTCTTCTACTGTTTCCAGTTTTAAAGGGCACCAGACTCGAGAAAAGTATTTTGATGATAATGTCAAGGGCTATGAATTTTTTGACGGAATCATCACTATCCCTCCGCCCTTGTTTCCCTTTGTATTTAAAAAAATAAACCTCATTAGTAGTATGTACGGGTACGATCAGGTCTTAAATCCAAGATGGCGGACCTCCCATCTAAGTCTACGAGCACTTTTTGGCTACCACCACCGCAACCACCACCAACCTTATCATCATCACAAAAATCCAGGACTCACTTTCTCTTTCATCCATCATCACCGTCCAATTTCATATTCCCACGTGGCCCAATGACGCCACCCCTCTCCATTCATACAAGTCTATGGCATCTTTTCAGCCCTTAGGCAATCATCACTAACTAACCAAGTTAAAGTTAATTACCGTAATAATTAATAACCCCTGGGGGGGAGATACCGTAATAAATAAAATAAACCTCCATAGGGAGATACCGTAGTAAATAAAATAAAGTCCCTTAGGGGATACCGCAAAAAACTAAAATAGATTCCCCATCAAGCGTTTTTGACGCAAAAAGGTTGTAGAAGACTATGAGCAGTTTTTAAATTTCTCAAATTGCCCACCAAAATTTAATTTCTCAAATTTCCCACTAAATCTCCCACCAAATTTCAAATTTCACAAAGTGCACCAAAATTCAAAATCTCAATCCCAAATTCATCCCTTATATCGAAGGTCGATTACATTTTATTTCTCAGTTGAAATCCGAATGCAAAGCTGTAAACATGGACAACTTTTATGTACATTTACAAAGTGATTCTTCATCAAACTATTTTACCAATAACACGATTTCAAACTTTAGAAATCAATTAGCGTCCCCGCTAAAAATTGACGAACATTTATTTGAAGTCGCCATTGTGGAATGTTCATATACACACACAAAACCATTCATTGCAAGAGGGACCAAAATTGCAGAGATTTCAACTATAAAAAAGCAGTTCATTGGTAACAACACGAATTTTACACATAAGAGGTCTGAATATAAACTTAACGCAGGCGAAGATTTCCCCGGAGTGTTTACAAGAGTTGAAAATCAGGCCCAATCAGCCGTGATTCTTGCGCAGAGCTATAACAATGGAAATACCATTCATCCTATTCATGAAGACTTGCGCACATTAATTGACAATGAACCACATCACGAAGACTTTGAATACAACATTGTCATCAACACAATTTATGCAAATAAAAATATATACAGCTTAGAAGAGTTGTGTGAATATATTACTACGAAATACAAAATAAAGCTAGAGAAATCTTTTGATGACTTTTACACCTGCACGTATTCATTTCCAATTCAACGCGTAAACTTTGTGGACCCAATTGCCAGCATTCTAGGATTTGCAATCATCAAGGAAATGGAATCTGTCCCAACCTCAGACAAAGCAAAGTTTTTACCATTTTGGAATTATGGAAAGACGAGAATGTTTATTTATTGTGACATCATTTCACCACAATATATTGGAAACGACTTTGCCCCATTACTTCGAGCTACTCAATATTCTGGAACCCACAACGAAATTCAAACTGTCAACTTCTCTCAATTACAATACGTGTCATTGAACAAGTCCTACATTGATTCCATCCACATGTATCTTAGGAGTGAAACAGGGGATCATCTGCCATTCACTCTCGGGACGTTCTCGGCAACACTTCACTTTAGACGCAAGAAGTACTAAATAATCATGGAATCCAAATACATCGCTCAATATCTTCAACAACAACAAGGAGGATCCTATCAATATATTCAGCAGTATGGAGGGTCTCTGAACGATTCAGGATTAAGTTTCTACCGTCCAAATATCAAGCGTCAACACGGTTTTGGAATTGGTGGTATTTTTGGATCAATTGCCAGAACACTAATCCCTTGGGCTAAAAATGTCTTGTTCCCTGCTGCGAAGCAATATGTTTTACCCCATGCTACAAAGGCCCTCAAAAACTTTGCTGGTGAAGTTATAAGTGGACAAAACGTCAAGCAAAGCCTTAGAAACAACACAGCCTCAGCCCTCAGAGGAATTGGAGAACAGATTGTGAATCAGTCTGGAAAAGGTTTTCGAAGGAGAAGCAAGGCCAAGAAAGTTGTCAAGAATAAACGCAAGTCTCACAAGAAATCAATTCATCAAATCAAAAAGTCCAAGAGCAAGCCAAAGAAGAGCAAGAAAAAATTAAATTCCAAGTGCCGCTACACAGGTTTATCTATTTACGATTAACAAAATGGCTCGACGTGGACAGCAGCCCATGAACCAGCGAGTTCTATTTGTTCGAGCTGAAACTGATTTATTCAGTGAGGCCCCATACGACGTGACAATCCAAAATTCTGGAATTACAGAATATCACCCTCTCAATAGTGTTTCAGACAAGAACGCCCCCATTCAATTCTTTATTCAAGGCAACGATGCGCAATACATTGACTTATCAGAATCTAAACTCTATGTACGATGTAAGATCACCAACGCCTCGGGGAGGGACATTGCAGTACAGCCAGACTCCAAAATCCTAGACTATGCCCCAGTTAACAATTTTCTACATTCAATGTTTAGTAATGTTTCTATTCATTTGAACGAAGTGGAGGTGACTACAAAAGGGAGTCATTATGCCCACAGGGCATACATTGAGACCCTTCTGTCTAAAGGCAAGGAATACAAAAAATCGCAAGGTGAAGCATCAATGTTATATCGCACCAAGACCGAATTGACAACACTGGACGATGGATATATCAAGCGGAAGAATATAGTGAATGGCAGCGCTGTATTTGAAATGATGGGAAGACCCCATTCAGAACTGTTCACCCAAAATAGATTCCTTATACCAGGGATTGACTTACGAATCTTATTTAATCGAAACTCTGATTCATTCTGCCTAATGATGAGTGGAACGGCTCCAGTAAATGTCCAACTACAGATTCTTGAAGCCAAGTTACTTGTTCAAAAACATACTCTGATGCCATCTATCCAAATAAATCACATGAAAATATGGGAGAGTGGGCAACCAATCAGTTACCCTTTGAGGAAAGTAGATGTCAAATCTTATTCACTCCCAGTTGGGACAACTCAGCACACCAACGAGACGCTGATTTCTGGATTCCTTCCCGATCGTATGGTTCTTAGTATGGTCAGAGGGACTACTCTCCATGGTAGCTATGACAGTAACCCACTGTGCCTCCAAGACTTTGGACTTAATCAGATTTCAGTCACTGTGAACAGTGATCAAGTACAGCGTAACTCTATGGATATTGACTTTGCTGACGCGAGGGCTATACAACCCTATCTTTCAGTCTTTGAAGGATTAGGAATTGCTAACCAGGATCCAGGGATCGACTTGTCATTTGATGAATACAAGAGCGGCAAGACATTGTTTGTCTACGACTTGAGGCATCTAAGAGAAGCATTCTGCCCACCTAGACACGGAAACGTGTCCATTACGCTGAGATTCAAAACAGCTCTGGCTGACTCTATATCTGTACTTGCATACTTGGAGTATCAATCAGTTTTGTATATAAACTCAGACAAGCACGTGTACTATCGAGACTACAACAAGGGAGCTTAACATGGAGACAAACACCATATATCAACTCCTCAGGACTCTGACTAGAGACTCTATATGCTATGTGAATGTCATACCTTGTGACGTTCTGTCGAAGATAAGGATTCCTAGATATCCCGCACTTCTATGTGTGAACAATGAGCCAAGCAATAAGCCGGGACAGCATTGGGTCGGAATCTACATTCAGAGATATGGAGGTGAATTGGAATTCTTCTGTTCATATGGACAATCTATTCGTACTTATGATCAATCTTTTATAAAGTTTGCTGTAAATCATAATTTAAGAATTATTGAAAGTAACAAGTGCCTTCAGCAAATTGAATCCATTGTTTGTGGCCAATATGTAATTTACTACTTAGTTTCAAGATTTAGAAAATGTTCTAGAGATAAGTTTTATGCAAAGTTTAAAGATAATTGTCGGCGGAATGATGAATTTGTATGGAGATTTGTAAATAGCAAAATATATATGATTCGAAATAAGTGTAAGAAACAAAAACACAATCAATGCTGTACAAAATTTTAATTGTTTATTGAATAAATCAAAATAAATGTAAATAACAAATATTAATATGGTGTCCATTGTAAAACTCTACTTGATGCACCTCTTGTTCGTCGTGGTGAAGCTGGGTCAAGTTTTTCCATTATCGTCTTTCGAAACAGCCCTCTGGGGATAGCAATCTTCTTATCCTTTATATAGTTTGATATCGGCTTCAATCCTTCAGCATATCCAATACGTGCAGTCGTCAGACAGTCCAAGACTTTTTGAAAGTCTATACTTGGGTGATGGAAATCCCCAATCAACAGGTTCAGACTTGGTGACGGCTTAATGTCATGAGCATACAGGAAATCCAGTACATTCTTGGCATGTGCACTCTTTTGCATTTCATACACTCTCTGAGAGGGAGTTGCAGCAGTAGTAGTAGACGAGCTGGTAGATGGAGTTGAAGGTGGGGGAGTGGGTGGAGTTTGAACTTCAGGCATGGCTGCAGTTCTGTTGGATGTTGTCAGATCTACAGATTTTACCAAGATTGGAGTTTCACGTTCATTCACGATTCGTTGTTGCATGTTTCTCGCTAGCTCCTGATACAGCATAATCTTGACGTCGTCAGGAATGTCCTTGTTGAGGATGCTTTTCTTATCCTCTTTTATGGGACCCGGGTGGTCTTCCTCTTCAGTCATTTGCATTTTAACCAACTTGTTGTACAGGCTCTCAGGAATCAACTTCATACGTTTCGCCATCTTGAGGATCTTTACTGTTTCAACAGACTTAGTGCCCCAAGAACTGTTGAAATTATGAGTGGCAAGAAACTCCCACCTTTTTGAATAAGAATTTGCTTCTTTTGCTTAATTGGTGTTCTCTGGAAAGCAATCTTCTTGATGTGGCTCTTGTGTTTACAAAGTTTTGACCGAGTTCCTTGATCGATGGGCACGTTGGTATTCGTGACGTTCAGTACAAGTTCACAGAGACACTTGATCTCTTCAGATTTTGCCTTTTTTAAGAGGGCTTTTCGCGTTTGTGGGCTTGAATTGAGATAGTAACGTAAAAAGTTTTGATTATTCTTGACTCTCTTCATGTTGATGCTTTCATGTTGCCTTGCAAAACACAACTAAAATTTCACACTTGGTCAGAGCCACTACTCAGCACAGGACCTGTCTATCAGAATGGCGTCAGCTATAGCTAAAAAGTACCTGGATTTAAAAAAGCCTGGGGCGTATGGGAGTCTTCAGTCATTTACTAAGCACTCTACACTTAAAAATTCAAGAGCTGAGATACATAGAGCACTTCATGGAATTCCAGGCTATACCCTTCATGTTCCAGTAAATAAGAAAATAGCTAGACGTAAGGTACTTGTGCCATTCATGAACAATCAGTTTGGAATGGATTTAAAAGAAATAAGTCCAAAAATAGTTAAATCAAATTATAACAAAAAGTATATACTAGTTGTTCTGGATTTATTTTCAAAGTCTGTCTGGCTAGAGGCTCTTTCAAATAAGAAGGGTGAGACAGTAACCAAGGCACTTGAAAAAATATTCGACAGAACTGGTCGCAAGTGTCGCTATCTACAAAGTGATAAGGGGTTAGAATTCCTCAACAGCACAATTAGAAAGTTCTACGCTCAAAATAACATTATACATTTTACAACTGATAGTGCAACAAAGTGCTGTATGGTAGAAAGAGTAATAAGGACCATATTTACTAGAATTTCTAGGTACATGACTCAAAATAAGACCAAGCGATTTATTAATAAACTACCTCTGTTTGAAAAGCAGTACAACTCTACATTTCACCGCAGTATTAAATGTGCACCCAACGAAGTAACTTCTGAAAATCAGTCTCAGATCCGTGAGAACTTGTATGGTAGTGAGCTTCGAAAGAACCCAATCAAGGAAAAGCTAAAAATAGGCGACCGGGTTTTAATTCCCAGAAGCAAGAAAACCTTTGAAAAGGGCTACAGCTCAACCCACAACCCAACCATCTACACTATAGATAGGATTAAGCACTCTAATCCTCCCATGTACTTTCTGACCGATAGCCATCAGAATAAGCTCAGCGGGGGATTTTACCAATCTGAACTTGTAAAAGTTTATCACGAATAGAAAACATGTGTTTCCTCACAAGTGTTTGGCAGAACCTGATTCGATCTGTTTTTTGTCAAAACTCAACTGTGACCCTAGACTGCTGCAAGAAGCTAAAAATAAAAAACATTGCGTGCAAGTGTCTAGATACTACTACGGTCAATGAGGACCACCATATAAGCATCTATATAGCAAGTGGTGGTGCGCTATACCCCCACCAAGACGTTTGTGGTTCAAAGCCCAACAACTATATTGTATTTGAAAAGAACGAAGACAAGCTGACGATTCCAGTCGAGTCTCTTAATCTCTTTATTCAAACGTGCCAAGAGTTTCAGGCAAGATGAAGCATGTACGATTTAACGAGAATAGAACCAAGGTACGCATTTATCAAGAATACGAGAACGAAGTAATAGACAAGCGTTACACTACCATGGTGAGACTTGATCGTGAACGTTTTGCTGAGAGGATTAAAAGGGTCCAAGTATTTTTGGATCCAATTTTAAGGGACCACACTAGATATGTGGGAGTGTTGGGGTGGTTGGGAGAGCTCTCAATAAAAAGCCAAGACCCTTGAGCAGTCAGTCATCACAAGCATTTTTACTCTCCTACAACTACTACCTCCTCTCTCAAGTTCCAAGTTCACTTCACCTCTACTACTATCACCATGGCAGACCCAGCACCAGCTCAAACTTCCGAGGAAGTCTCAAAAATTAATACACGACTTAGTGTTTATTGTAACAAAGTTGAGAGATACAAGGCAGTGCATTTGAGACGAAACGTCAAAAATAAACCGGGCTACTCCCAGTACTGCAACTTTAGAGATACTGAAATTCCAGAACTTCTCAAAAGTTTGATTAGTTTTTGGAATAGTTGTGGTTACGGTCTTGCAGTACTCCAAGACAAGTTTGAGCACACCCTTCGACGCTGTGTCGATGACATCCTCACTGTTCAACCCGATTGGACTTGGGGTGTCAAGTGTGTACTCTATCCACCAAACCTTGAGAGGATTGTCAACCAGTCAAGCGACGATGATGAAGAATACATAACCTGCGATTGCATCGGTGATCATACGTTTGAACCCAACATTATTCTGAAACGCTGGTACACAAAAGGTGATGGCTATACTACAGTACATCTCAAGCGAAATACTCAGACTAAAGGAGAGCATCTGTACCTGAACTTCAGTTTACATGAGATTCCTGGGCTTATCGATCAACTAGTGTGGTATTGGCATTGTTTTGGAAACGACATCCACACCACCAAAGAAGTGTACGAGGCTTGGTTTGGAGACTTAACAATTGACATGACAACCAAGTCTGATCCTGAAAAACTAAACAGCATCCCAGAATACGATGACGACAAGTATCGATTCGAGCGGACTATGGAGGAATTACATGCAGATATGTTGGCCTGGGGCAAACGGACAATGCAGAGCCAAAGAGATGCCACTGCTACTGAGGTAGCTGCAATCAAGGACTCGGACCGAGATGATCCAGTCGCCACTGAAACTGAAAAGTCTGCTGATGTCGACTCTGTCGCCACTGAACCCGAGAAGACTGATGCTGCTTCTATCGCCACTGAATCCGAGGTTACTATCTTATCTGCCAAAATTGTGGACTCTGTTGGAGTGTATGCTGTGGATCCTAGATTGGCATCCAGAACTCAGTATGACTCAAGCCCAAAGGTCCCTTCTAAAGAGAAGGTTACGCCACTGACACGATTGGAAGAACACGTAAAGAAACGCCTACTTGATTCAGAAGTCGTGTTCCCGAGTGCAGTACAGTCTGAAGAGTCTTCCATCGAGTCCCCAACCAAGAAGCCTATACTGATGGATGAGGAAATTGAGCAATTACACAACGAAGCTGTGGCTAAAGCCAAAGAGGGTCTTCAGCGTTTCAAGAGGAAGGCTGAACCGTCTGTATACAGTACTCCACTTAGGGAGGAAGCTAAGAAGGTAGCTAAGAAGAGCAAAACAGAGTATATGACATCTGAGCCAGTCTTATCTAATGTAAAAATGTAATTAGTATCGAGTATATGTGCTGTTATACCACTTATGATGATTATAAATAAATCAAACCTTTTTGTGTTAAAAATAACCCTAAAACGTTTACTGCATACACTTATTGCGCATACACACATTATTAGTAGTAGAGGCATGGGCTGTAGAGTCGTTCGAACTTTAGTTGCATTTTAAGAGTCGATAGAGAAGCATCAATCCTGACTTGTTTAACAAAATCTAGCATCATGGAGTCTGATCAGAGCACCTTCCAAGAACTACTAGTATTTCATCAAGCTCAAGAAACAGGTGAGTGGGGGAGGAATTTTTCCCTCTAGGCATAGCCTATTTCTATGCAAAGCATATATTCTATGGCATAGCCATATACCCCTAGGCTGTAGCCTATAACTATGCGTAGCATATATACTATGGTATAGCCATACCTCCCTAGGCCTTTGGCCTATTCTATGCTTATGGCATAAGGGTAGAGCGAATTTCCCCGGGAGCACCCTCACACAACGAAGTTAACAACGTGCATTTTGTGACTTGACAGATCCTCACACGTTTCCAGAGAGTCTTGTAGAGTTCACTACACCTGCTGCAAAAACACCCAAGAGGCAATATGTCAAGAGGAAGTTGCCGACCCCTCAAAAGGATCTCAAGTTGATGAGGGTGGATGCCCCTTCTCAAAAACTGCCCGAGGACATTCCTCCAGAAATACCTCAACCTACACCTCAATCTAGAGGCAAATCTCTCAGCCTTTTAGAATTTGACAACACCATATCAATCAACATGAACGGATGCCGGGGGCCTATTTCTATTACAATAGCACCTAGCGACATTCCTAACCTAATTAGGCAATTGAAATGTAAAGCCCTCGAGGCTTTTGAACGAGAGTTAAATAATTTGTAAGTCTAGACAGTATTTAAGTTAATAAAAAGGATTTATTTTGAACAAAATACAACACAGTTTTCATCTGGGAATACACAGTTTCGTATTCGAAAATTATCATTTTGGTCTTGGCTATAATCAATGAACATATATCCATAAGGCACACTCATACAATATTTGTAGGCCTCCTCCATTACTATATTCTTCTTGCCGCCATTCATTTGGCGCGAAATAACATTAACATATGCATTATCTCTGGGGTTCTTCATTACACACAAGTATTTAATGTTGGTAGTCATAGTCCTCAGGTTCTTGAAGAAAAAGTTTTGAGTCAGAAATAGAATCGAAACGTTCCTATGGTGGGAGGTCCTAGTAAATGCGTTGGTAGAGTCCTCTGATTTACTAGCTTCAGTCATCAAGTCATCCATTACTACGAGTGAGTGGTCGTCAGTCCCATCTGAAAACTCTGTAGGTAGCCCCTTATGAAATTCTATGATGGGTACTTTTGCTTTCAAATCCCGAAAAAGGGTCTCCTGCCATTCAGTGTAGCAATATATTATTCGTTTCATGACTTTGTCAATAATCTCATCTCGTCGTTCCAAAATCTTGGACGTCAATGTCGTTTTACCCGACTGCGTACCTAAATTTGATAGGGAGAAAAAATTTCAAATATTTTGGGGGAAGAATGTACTTTGCCGGAAAAAAAAAATTTTTTTTTTTAGGGTAAATTAAGAAATATTTTTTATGACAAGTAATTTCGCGGGAGAAATATTTTTTGGTGTAAACTGAGAAATAATTTTTATGACAAGTATTTTTGCGGGAAAAAAAAAATTTTTGTGGATAAATTGAGAAAAAAATTTAAAAAATTTGGTGGGAGAAATATTTTTTTGGTGTAAACTGGGAAATATTTTTTATGACAAGTTTTTACGCGGGAGAAATATTTTTTTTATGACAAGTTTTTACGCGGGAGAAATATTTATTTTTTATAAGTATTTTTGCGGGAAATTTTTTTTTGGGGGTAAATTGAGAAAAAAATTTTATGCCAACTTTTTTGATGAGAAAAAATATTTTTTTTTTAAAACTAATTTTTACCTCCAGATAGGATAGCACAGAATGGTGCCTTAAGTCTATAATCAAAGTCGTGAATATTTGATGTGTCCATGATGATGAGATAAAAGAGAATGAATGTAAAATACAAAATTTCTGGCGGTTTTATTTTTTATTTTGACAAATTTTTTTATTTTCATAAAACATTTTAGCACAACATAAAATATATATTTTCATACAACATTAAAACACGACATAAATATAAAATATAAATTAGGTTAAAGTTAAATTACAATTAGAATACAAAAAATACAATTATTGATACTTGTGAATGTTTTTGTGACCATGAGCTAAACTATTGACTGCATCTATAAAATATCTTTTATTGTCAATGCTATTGATTGCCCTTTTATATTGATTGACAGTGTAAAGTTGAACATTTTTACTTGTAATGGTTGTGAAATGAGTATAAGTTTGACAGTCATTCACAACAGCATTGTAGTAATCTGAAAAGGTAATCCTTTTATTGACCGCAGTCCTACCGATCCCTTTTGCCTTTTTGGACTCATTGGTTTGAACCTTTAATCTACCTGACTGACCATCCAAAAGATAATCCCCTGACCCTTTATCTTTAACATTGGATTCATAGCGAAGGACATACATTTTAGGTTTAGTAGCAATAAAGTGAGTTAACACACCATTTGCACATTCATCTTTCATCATTGACAATTTTTTAGCGTTTTTAATATTAAAAAACCTCCCAAATATTGGGTGTTGTGGGTCATAATCCGACATGTCAAAGTATTGATCAGCATTTTCCATGCAGTCCTCATATACATTCTCAGTCTCTAATAGGTATATTAGCGAATCAGTATCAGTATAGCAAAGGGAGTACTTTGCCTCACCTGTCTTATGGTCAGTATATCTAGGAACAATATACTTATAATGAAAGTTGTACATTACAACTTTGGACAACTCTAAGCATGCAACACCTACCGAGATGGGACGATCTAATGTTACTTGCAACCTCTTGCAAACTGCCAACACCAAGTTGGGACCTAGAATTTTTATATTTTGAATTGTGGGTTTTTTATTGTATATTTGGGCTTTTTTCTCATCTGTAATTGCAATTACATTTCTCCTATCTCGTTTATTCTCGATCGTTTTCCCAAAACCTGTATTGTTTAAATTCTTCCAAAATTTGACCTCTATAGCATTTTTGGCTAGTGATGCAAGTTTCCGCTGTTCAGTATTAAATGAAATGAATGGTTCCATCCATGCAACTTGATTGAATTTCAAGACTTTATGGACTTTGGAGATTTTCATGCCAAGTTCAAGCCATAGCTTTAAAGCCCTATAGTGACAAATATAATTTTTCCTTGGGTGCAAGTCCGTAATTAACTTCTTAGTCTTCCATATGGAAGTCCCTACATTATGCTTTTCAACTAATTCTCGCATTTCTTCAGAAACTTCTTCTGACCCTACATTTCTACGGTAAGGGGCTGGAGGGTAAGGATTAAATTTATCGTGGTCTTTTGGGTCTATCTCCAAGTCAACCTCAAACATCATACCTTTTTCAGCATTGTCCTTTAGACCCTTTACATACTCGTGAGGATTAGCCTTTATAAGCTCTAACTGACCATCACCAGCCCACTCAAAGTTAGAGTGAGGTAGGGGCTCAGAAAGGGCCCCACCATAAAGGTTGTTTGCATCAATATACAAAAGGTGAGTTGACTTTTCCCTTGGATTATAATCCTGCATAAACTTGTTGTTTGCCTTGCATGCTCGAAGGTTCCCTACAGTACACAAACCTCCACGAATCGACCGCTCGACCCAAAGGTACATGTCTGGGTCTGTGATGAGATCTAACTTTACATTTGTATGTTTTAATGCAGCATCTAAACTAAACATGGGGAGTGAAAGATAATGAGCAATGTCCAACTCGTAAAACTTGTACATTACAGACCTAAGTTTGACTATAATGTCGGCTAGCAAAGTAACATCAGTCTGTACATACAAGTCATGCCATTCTCCCATATTCTTAATATTAAAGTCGTTCCAGACCTTTAATGCATTTTCATAAACTTTAGGGTCCATATGCTCCTCAGCCAAATCATTAAAGAAATGCTCAATGTCAGGTAGTTTTTCTTCCTTGAATCGGTCAAAGCTGTTCATGTAACTATAAGGGTATGCACCTTTCTTGAGCAAGAGCTTGACATGTTCTTCTCCCCAAGAACTAGTAAGAGGATTAGCCATCCAGTCCTTTTTGAAGACCTGTCTCGTGATGTTAAAGTCAGTATCACTATTCATACTAGCTACAACCTTTTCCAGAGACTCATTAAAAAAGCAATTGCTATCAACAAAGTGCACGGTCGAGTTCAGGTCAATACTCATAAACTTCTCAGTACTTAAAGCAATGAGGTGGCTTGACTCTACCAATTCAGAGTCGAGAGACTGGATTATGAACTTGCTATCATACCCTGTAAGATTATGGATAAAGACTGGAAAGTTGGATCGTAGGGATCCGTTAACATTACAGTCCCCATGACTGAGGCCTACAAAGTTATATGGGGGTAAATGGGAGTGATGCCTATGTACCTTTTGCCTTTTACCTCCGACAGGGTCGGTCAATGGTTGCTTGCAGAACCAACACTTGCCTTCCCTAATCTCTTTTGGAGTTGCGGGTTTTAATCCTTTTAATGCCTCCTTTGCCAACTCTTCATACCTTTTAACCCTTTCTTGCATTTCCTTTCCATGGTCAAGAATTTCCCTAACAAACCTTTTGCACACATCTAAATCTTTATGCTCCGGATTATCAGGGTCTAATCTGAAAACCCTTTTTTCAATGACATTGTCCTCATGATCTAAGCAAAGCCAAGAGTACCCTGATGGAAGATGCTTATTAAGTTTGAGTGTTTTACTTTTAGAGTGGACTACTTCAGACCTTTCTATCACAACCCCCTCATCATTACATTGGGGTAAAATTGATTCAAAGTCTGCTGTGTATATGAATGGTAGTTTCTGAGTTTTATGATAAGCTCTAAATTCCATTTTTGCACCTGGTTGTGGGAAGTTGGTCTTTTGTAGACCCAATGCAGAGCAATGGTTAATATGGGTCTGAATTACTGATCCATTAAAGTACTGAAGGCAGTATCTACAAATATCGTGATTGTCTCTATTAGAACTCTCTATCAGTGACCCTAACTTTTCAACGTAAATAAAATGATTCTCCTCTTCTCGCATGAGTAATAACAAGTCAATATTGACAGGTCTTTTTTCAGGACATGTATGCAATGGAACACAGTTCTCTCTTACTAGCTTTTGTTTGTCAAACCGATTTAACCTACCAAATCCTATTTCATCTACCTCCATTGCTTCACTATCAGGTACCTGCTCAGATACCTGTTCTTACCCTTCTTCCATTGCTTCAGTCTCAACTACCTGCACTGAACCCTTTTTAATCTTTTTTTCTGACCTGTGAATGTATCCCAACTCATCATGAAAGCCGATTATGGTAAGCCCTATTCGTGGGTTTTGCTTCTCAAACTTTACTACTTGATCTAATGTGAATGGCCAAGTTATCCCTGAAAAATCTACAGTCTCACCCTTCTTAGCAATAGTATTGTAGTTGCAAGTATACACATCATTAACTAAAGGTAGTGTAGTATAATATTTTCCGCGTGAGAGCTTCTGATACCTGAAGTTAGTCACGGCTTTAGATAACTCCTTTCTTTTTTTATCATATGCAACTCTATATGCAGTCTCGTTAGAACATTTGAAATTGTTGTGATTATTTTCCCATGCTATAAGCTCCTTATTTTGACATGTGACCATCTTATCTAACTCAAAATGACATAGTACAGAATTTTTGAAGCATTGATTGGGCTCACCACCCATACTATTTATAAAGCATTTATACTTGTACGCTAATTCTTTGGGAAATGATGCTGAACTCCAGTCTGAAGACCCTCCACTGAAATGCTCCCATTTAGCAGTACTCATAGTAAACCTATCTATACCATCTAAAACCCAGCCAGATCCGCACCTGGTGAAACTATCTATGGTCTCCTGTAATTGGGTCCATGAATGATTGATGGCGAAGGCTATCATGTTGGGTTCTTTAACACCAAACAAAAACGACTGAGGTGATTCTAAATGATACGTTTTGTCTCCTGTCACGGCGTCGGTTCGAGAATAAACGAGACTTGGCTGAAACTGTACCTTCAACTGTTGCTTAGTCTCTAATTCATGAGTAAGGGTTTTAATAATACTCTCGTGGCGGGGTTTGGGCGTTCCAAAATATTTAATACGAGTTATTTTACAATAATTTTACTTAATAGTACATGAAGATGAAAAGAAAAGGCAAAAAAAATTGAGATTGATAAAATTATTCGTTCGGTAATTATCTCAAATTTGGACATGTACCGGGTATAGGCGTGGGAAAAAAAAAAAATATAAAAAGGGGATATTTTATGTTTAAGTGACTTTTTAGTTTAATTATAAGTATTTTAAATGGTACTTACTGAATTGGTATCCTCCATTGAACCACGTTCGTTGATTGTGGACGCTCCTTGGAAGTTGTGTAGAATGTGTGAGTATGATATAGTAATTTTTTAATTTCGAAGTTTTTTGTCTAAGTTTTTTTGTAGTCTTGTAGTTGAGTTGGTGTGATTGAAAATTGATGACTTGATCGTTAAACGATTGGTTTTAGACTGACTTCTGTCAAAGGAATAATTGAGAAAAACTAAAAAAGGAAGAATCGAAGTCAAAATAGTACTAAACGTTTGGACATTGGTCAAGTGTTGAACGGAAGATGGAAAAAAGGGTTGCGGTTGAGGATTAGGTGAACCAACCTATAGAAATTGTGGTGTGGGAGGGTTGTTGGTAAAAGGGTTGCGGTTGTGGATTAGCTGACCTAGTAATTGTGGTTGGAGAAATGGTCAAACCAGGTAAAACACCTTCAGTCGGTAATTGCGACAAAGAACAGTCAATGAAAAGGTTGAACCCAATTAAATAACCTTAAAAAGCTGGACTTGTACGTATTATGCATAACTGCTATATACTTAGATTCCACGCAAATCCCTTCGGTGGTTTTATTTTAATATTTACGGTAATTATCTTTTAATTAACTTGGTTTACTATAGTTAGTGGTGATTGCCTAAAGGGCGTTAGTGATGATTGACTTGGTTAGTTAGTGATGATTGCCTAAGGGCTGAAAAGATGCCATAGACTTGTATGAAATGGAGAGGGGTGGCGTCATTGGGCCACGTGGGAATATGAAATTGGACGGTGATGATGGATGAAAGAGAAAGTGAGTCCTGGATTTTTGTGATGATGATAAGGTTGGTGGTGGTTGCGGTGGTGGTAACCAAAAAGTGCTCGTAGACTTAGATGGGAGGTCCGCCATCTTGGATTTAAGACCTGATCGTACCCGTACATACTACTCTCATTAAAAAGATATCAAAACTAAAGAGAAAGTTCTTATATGTCGTTGCGAATGTATTGCAAAGTTCATACTGCGTTTATCTATGGTTGGGGCAAGGTAAGATGCTCAGCAAAGTCTCTGTACTCATAGACTCGCCGGATAAACTTCGTTTCATCTATAAGTAAATCATTGAGTCAGTTGCTTGAAGCTATGAAACGAGTTTTACCCGTGGAGTCAACGAGCAAAGGAACTATATTTCACATCATTTTTTGTTTGCAACACTCGATATTTTCAAAAACTAATTTAAATCGTACATGATCAACTATACATGAGTATATGGGTTCATTGATAGGAGGAAAGGAGATTGGGTCGTAGAGTTATGTACTTATGAATGGGCCATGAAAAGTTTTCGTGTTTGGGTTTGTGTTGAATAAAGAATTGAAGGCCGTTGCCTCATCAGGCTTAATATGTCTCTCCGCAAACTGAAAGCGGATTGAGCCTCGACTCGGCAATTAAGACAAAAGATTTGATTTCATCCTTCTTCTTCCGGGCTCTCTTCCCGTGAAATACATAAATTAATTAGAACTTGTTTCCTCTGACGAGACTGAGGACTGACGAGACAAGAGAATAGGAGACAAGACGCAAGTAAATTCAATCAACGCTAATCCCTTCAACCTTCTCTTCGTTTCATCAGTTCCAATCTTGTAGTTTAAACGGGAGATCTGGACCGGAAACAGGGCACCTTCCTTTTCATTAGCAGATAAAGTGTGAAACTTCCTTCATACATAACCCACAATACTTACAATAACATTCAATGCTCTTGTCGGACTGCTTAGAGCCTTTTGTTCAAGAATCTCATAGTTCCCCAACCATAAAGTAAAGTTGAATAGAATGCTGAAAAGCACTTGGCACTACTTGGCACTACTTTTACAAAGATTTATCACACTTGTATGGTGGAAATTTTAAAAATATGACCTGTGATTGTAGATCATTGATCGTATGGGCCTCAAATGAACTTAGGCTCCGCTAGAATGTTTTAAATGGTTTCCTTATTTAAACCCATAACATAATTAAGGGCAGAAATTTAGCTTTTCAAAATTAACGATTGCAAATGAGGACATATAATCGTAAAAACGGTCGCTATTAAAGGGTGAAACCCTTTAATGGCTCAATTCTGTCTGTCCGTTCGTCCGTCCGATCGTGCTCCAACTCTCGGACGGCTGAATAGTTAGATTTAAATACGTATGATAACTCCAAAGAAAAGTTCTGCCAAAAAATATTCAACGACGCATTTAACTTTACTCTATGGTTGGGGAAATGTAAGAATCTTGAATACAACGTCTCCGACGTATTATCTCAAATATTTTTTCCTGTGGTTTCGTCCTTTTGGGCTTTGCGTTAATGCGCTTACATTTTGCCTGATGGCAAAAATTAGATGAATAGAAATATTGTACATTCAACTCATTAAGGATTAGTGAGATGCAGATGGATCATTCCTCATTATCATTAATTACATTTCGGATTTCGTGCCGAAGAAGCGGGTTTCGGAATCTGCAAAATCTTTCATGTTCCTGGAATTTAAATTTCCAATCCGATCCGAATAATTGAATTTGAATATTTTTTTCATTCCCTTTCCTGAAACTCCAGAATGTTGTAAGGGAAAAGGTAAAAGCTTTTGTGCAGATTACATCATTTATCAACATCACCTCTTCCCTCCCTAAAAGCTTCAATGAAGACTAAATATCCGAACCCATTCCCATACCTCCCTTTTCATACTATTTCTCTCAATTTCATCTTTTACACGGCTTAAACCTATGATTTCTAAGGGAAATAATAAATCTCTATGATTATTCAAAATATATCATCCTTCAGCGTTTGGAATGATGAAAGGACATCCCCCATTATTAAAATGAAAGAAATGCATGTTTTGCATATTTTTTATTTGAATTTGTTGCAAATTTTAAATGGAAAATGGTTGGTTAGAGAAGGCTCGCTATTTGTTGGCAAGATTATCAAGAGAGATCATCCAAAGTGAAATTCCCGAATTGTCTCAAGTTCAATAGTTTTATTAAGCGACCAAATATCCTTAATGTTTGCATAATGTTTTAAAATGATAACAGATATATGAACAATTACAAATCAGGGGTCCTGAATCCTAAATTGCATTGAAAATTGACTAACGATAGAAATGCAAATAAACAAACCGGAAATAGTAAATTGAGTACCCCAAAAAATCCGGAAAAAGTTATCAATAATATGTTTTTGGCAAACATAATTAAAATGATTAAGGACCGGTATTTTTTATCGTTCTTAGGACTTGAATTTTCAACTGTAAAAAATCAAACGATTCTGGAATTTTTCTTTGGATGACTTCCGTTGTACTTCCTTATGTTTTCAATTAATCAAAGACATCTCAAAAAAGATTTAAAAGTCCAACTCTTTAAATTAGAACCAAACTTTTCTGTCTTTTATATATAATCATTTTATTCCTCTTATTAAATTCGAGCAGATGAATTTAAGATGGAACCACAAGGGCTCTAATCATAACATTGTTATTTTATAATTTACATATAATATATATCATTTTCATGTATCCTATTTAACAATTTAAACTTCAAAGGGAACCTTTACATATAATTTCGTATGTATATAATTTTGCTCGGTAAGTTAAATATAATATGTGCTCTTTGAAGTCCTTAATGATAATGATGCCCTAAGATTATTATAATATCATGTCTAATAAATATATCCGATTTATCCATAGATGTATTTAATTTATTTCGTTTTATTTAATTTAATTAATTCGGACGACTCTGTGATCACTCACTTGACTAATCAAAGGGAATTATTATCTATTCCTCTTTTCTTCTATAGTTAGGTTTAAATTTAATCATGTTACTTGTGTGTACTTTTAAACTAACTTCAGGCCAATTTTTCTACGTCAGTGTTGACCACGAATTGATTTTACTGATTGTGAGTTCAGTTTGTTTCTGCGAGTGGAAAAACTTTGTTGCTGGTAAGTGTGAGGAAAACATTTCCAATTTTTTTTGTATTGAAGCAGAAAAATTGAAAAATTTGACAATTTCCAGGTCAAAAACAAGAAATTAAATTTTTTTCCACCATTTTCTGAAATTGTTCCGGCAACGTAATGACCAAGTTGCTGATTTTTATCCACCAGCAAGTCATTCTCATAAGCGGTTGACGAGACTAGAGAATTGACCTGAAATTTATTTTGAAGTAGATTTAATGTTAATAATAATGTTTAAATAGTTGACTAATAATAATTAAGCTGTTGATGTTGGGCACATTCTGCAGATGTGAGAACGATGAATTGGGATGTGGTCCTTAAATTGCACACGCACCTCCTCAGTTAAATTGAGACAAGGCACCTCATTCCTTATCAGTATACTACTCACTCACACTACTTATTTTTAATTACAATTAAATAATAATTCCTATAGTTAAGAGTTCACTTTGGTCATATCGAACTAACCTTTTGTTCTTGGTCGATCGAACCATGTAAGATTATGTATTCTTTACTAAAATATTACACATTCATTTCGTTCCCGTCGGTCAATCAATTAGATATATAAAAGGTGCAGTTTAATGATGATATCCTGTTTATTGATAAGTTCCATTTAAAGTAGGATTATATGACTAGTTGTAAAAAAAATGAGTCGGAATTAAGATCCATTAATCACTATTCAAACTACATGCATTTAAATATAAATAGAATCTAGGACTCTTTTTCAGTGTGGATTTTTATCGGTTGGACATTACTGGGGCTCTTTGTAACATTCAGGAACGATAAAAATCCACGCTCTTGTTTCAACATCCCAAATCCTATTACAATGCTGAAATTAAACAGCATATTTCGACGATAGAACTGAATTTCATTACCGTAGATTAGTTATGTCGATTCTGCAAGTTAAAAGCTTGACATTTGCAATATTTTAACACTAAACAAAGAGATGTAAATGATGATTAGTTGACTGTAGGTCGAAGAGAGGATGTAAATGAGCAGGTATGCTGCGTCCTGCGTTTGTCAATAGAAGACTGAATAAATGGAACCAAATCCACGGCAATCTAATCTAACAAAGTCGGAAGGTTGAGTTGGAGGGAGTCCCTCGAGTAATTAATGAGATTAAATATATCACAATCACACGATCCTGAATCCCATGTGGATCTTTAGGAGAGGATTTTCGAACTTCAAGTTCATAGTTTTTAAATCTAACAAGGAACCATTTTCAGATGTGAAATCCAAATTTGCTTTAAAATCGTTAATTTCAAAGAGAGATCAAATTATGAAACCTTAGCGTAGAGGCTAATAGTAAATAAAATCATTTGAACTATTGTAAAGTTTGTGGGTAGGTCAAGGAGCGCGTGGGTTTTCAAGGATTCCTTTAATAAAGTTCCTTAGATTGTCTCGAAAGGTCGGTCCTGGAGCAATACTATTTTTTCACTCATCCAACGTTAACTCCATGTCTTCTTTGGGTCAAATCTCATAAAAGGATTAAACCAGTAAAATGTCGAATTTTATTCTTTCTGCTTACGGTTCCTAATGCTGAACCTTCCGGCCCACTTTACTAGGCCAAAACGATTTTATTCACTAAATAGTCCCAATGTGAAAGTTGTATGATTTTACTTTCTCTTTCAAATAAGATTAAAGCCAACCGGGATTCCACCTCTGAAAATGTTCGCTTGTACGTTTAATGAGCTAAACGGCGGTGTACTGCGTGTTCCCATTCGTGACGCTGCTGTTTGGGTCAATGAGGATCCCGCGATTTCTAGTGGCGGATCCGAGGATCCCCTTCAAGTGGAATAGCTGTACGAAAGTGTCCCTGAATTTCTTGGACATGGAGCAGTAGAGTATGAAGTTGATGGCGGAGTTGAGGAGTGCGATGAAGTCCATGAGGTCGCCGAGTGGCATGTAGCAGGAGCGGAAGAAGGCCTCGCCCAACAACCCCGACAGCAGACCCAGGATCCCCTGCGGAAACTCCGTGATCAGGAACAGGAGCAGCACTGCCAACAGCATCCGCGTCGTCCGGTCCGACCCGCCCTCCTCGCCCCCCGCCCCGCCGCGCCCTCCGCCACCCCCACCTCGACCCTTAGACATCAGCATCTCCTTACGACGCTTCGCCTCCATCAGCGAGTTCACCAGACGCAGGCTCACTACCGTCAGCACGATGCACGGGATTATCTTTATCACCACACTGCAAACAGAAAAAACACATATTTCAGCATTTTTACATTTTAATTCTGACACTCATGCATTAGCTAACGAAGGATGGGATATTCTCCAATCCTTATAAATTGGGTGCGAGCACTCGCAGACTCGTCTGGGAATGGGTGTGCCCTAATTGTATGATGATCCTAATGATTAGATGACTTTTTCCGCAAAAGCCAAAGTGACGGAAAAACCGCCCCATCATGAGCCTCCCACTTTAAGCGTCCCATTGTTATCCCATGATAAAAAGCGTCCCCATTTTTGGCGTCGCTAGCAAAAACCGTGCTTATCATTTGCCTCATCTACAAACAGCGTCCCCTTATATGTTTTTTGACAGTGTTTTCGCAAGGGAATCTTATAAGGGACGCTAATAACGGGAGGCTTATGATTGGACGGTTCTCTCCGCATAACGTATGTATAACGTTCCATTATACCACGATGGGTGTATGAAGAGGCATATTTCAAAAGACTCCGAATCGTTTAATCAGCACAATTACAACTTAGCGTATTATAACCAGGGTTTTGCATCTCTCGCCTTGTTAGTATAAAAAAGTCTTAGTATGTGATTAAATTGGAAATTAGCTGGATATATTATCCGAGAAGGTCTTCTCAGATTTGATTTCCGATCTAGTTAGCTTGAAGTTGGGGTGAAAGGTTTAGGAATGGTTCAACATAGGAGGTTCACCTTCCTTCTAATTAGCACGTAACCGACAACAGACTATCAAGTTCTCCGTAAATGAAGTCCTATTCAGCATTTTCCATCCAGACTTTGAATGAACTCTTAAGCCGAGTTCCTGGGTATTTGGTTTCAATTGTCAGAGACTCTAACTCCAGGCTACAGTATGTACCTTTGATGATAAACCGCAGTTGAAAGGATACAGAACATCCAATTAATTCAAGAACCCATTCTCTTTGAATACTTTGACTCAGAATTTGTAATCGGATTAAGGGATATTTTATACCACATTCTTCTCAGCCACTATTCTTACGTTTTCACTAACTTTTAGAGATACGTAAAGCACGTTTTAATATCCAATATTCCTCTAACCCAGCAGATCAAAAATCAAAACTTAAATTCCTAACTTTGTGAGGTTTTCTGAAAATTATGTCCTTTCAATCCAATGCTTTCTAGTTTTGTCGTCCAACTGGCTCGTGTAATTTTTTATCTTGATATCATGGGTAAATTTGATTTTACACTTTAAAAAATCTGGAAATTTGATAATATCGGGCAAAAACAAAAATTCTCAGAAACGCCAAATTTTCTGATTTCCCGACTGCTTGATAAGTTTCGCTGAAACAAAGTTAGCCAGTTGCATGATTTAAAGTTTCTTCTACACTTTGTATATAGGTGGGTATTTTCACCACCATGAGATAATGCGTTTTAATTCTTAAGCATGGGTATGAAATTCATGAAATTTTGAAAATTTGCTTTAGTTGTTTAGGGGCGAAGAACTGCTTTTCAAACTTTTTGGCACTTCTCAAATGCCAATTGCATCAGCAGATTTCAAGTGAATGGGGAAAGTTCCAAAAATAATAATTTTAGATTAAAAATTTACCATTTCGCCAGAATAAAAAAAAGTAAAAAAAACCAAGGATAATGCCGGTTTTAGAGAGTTTTGATGAAGAAAGGTAAGGTTAGGGTTAGCACTTATCAGGGGGCGGTTATGATTGCCCGGTTTTCTCCTCATTCGTACCCTCAACAAGGTTTAAAATTGAGAGTTTTGGTGCAAACTATACGCATCGATTCCGCATTTTCAATACCCCACATTACGACTACATCAACCATTACAATTTTCATTTTGAGTTAAATTTTGGTAAGAACTTTACCTGTAAATCCAGAAGTTAGCATTGATAAGTAGCTTGTCGTGTTCCATGGCCAATTCGGAATAGTAAACGTAGTAAATGGGGTCTCGAACGAGAGCTTCCTCGGTCACATTATCGAAAAGCGGGGAGTCGGTGGGGGCGGTGAGTGATATGGGAGGGGGCGTGGTCGTAGGCTTTTGGGGCAACATGGAGTTAATTGAGAATGATAAGTAAACGGGAACGCAGACGGCAAGAGACGAGACGTAGGCAATTCCAACGGCCCATTTGGCCCGATCCATGGTACAGAGGGTTTTGTTCTTCATCGGCATCGCCACCATTATATAACGCCACACTGCCAGCGTCACCGTCAACCAAATAGAAATCGTGTGACACACCTAAAAACAACAACAAAAACAAATATGAGTTTTAAAACATTGGATCTGTTGTTGGGTAATTGGAGTATAGAAATGACAGGTCATGTAATCTACTCCGCTCTTTCAAAGGAGGATTTGAAGCGCATTTGAAATTTGTATTGAAAAGGACGAAAAGGGTTTCAAGGATTTCCTATTCTACCAGTGTTGAATTAGACTGACAAGGGAACATTCCTAACTGTACCCTGCAATCCCGATATTTTTCAAAACCTGTGTTGTGTGATTCAAAAAAGCGCAAAATAACAAAATATTGGAACGTCTAAAATCTATTTGACCTAGTAAAGCACACCGGGAGGGTAAAGAGGGAAGCTTTTCAGGGTGTAGTAATAAGAGAATTCCGTGATTTTTTTTATAAAATTCATAAGGCGTGTGAATGAAAAAAAAATCGAAAAGTTAGCCCTTGAAATTGATGTTGACTTTGATTAAAAATTGAGGTATTCAAAATATCATGCACCGTACCATGCAGTTACTGTACGAAGAAATGTAATCCTCTCAAGTACAAAGTAAGGGTCAGTCAGAAATCAAACGTTTGACTAAACATTGAAGATGGTAGATTCTGAGTAAGTGACAAGGCAATTGAAGCCACAATGCTCTAGACTCCGCATTTGAATTGTTGGAGGGGCCTTGGGGATGGAGGAATTTTGGAATAGTTCGAGGAAGTTGGACTTGAAGTTGGTGTTCTGTGTCAATCCTGATCAGAAGTGCATCGGGAGAAGTGGGTCAAGTTGAAGGGTTACATTCATTAAATAAATTAGTCAAATCCGTATAGCAAAGGAGCGTAGAGTAAAGGAACAAAAATTACAAACTGTCAAAAACATGATGTATTAAAACTATCAAATTGCCCCAGCCATAGAGTAAAATCAGATAATTCGTTTTTAAGATACAACATCAAAAATTTGACCCGTAATGTAACCCCAAAGCCTTTAGTTCACTACACAAAGTATAGCAGCGATATAGATAAATACAAATTTGAAAACATTCAACCCTTCTCGAATTATCCCACCGACAAACAGACGGACAGACAGACAGACGCTTCATATGAGGACATAAAGAAAGTTTAGAGGAGATGATGGTACATAGATTTACTCTTTGTCAATTTTGGTTTATCGTTTGAATTGCGGGTTGAGGTTAGCTTGTAAGGGACTTATGATTGAGGTAATTCGGTTTGAGCTGGAGACTAGAGATTGTGGGTCGGAATTGACGTTGACGTTTTAAAAAGACTGCCGTTGACATGTCCACAAATCTGTCAGTTAGTCAAATTGCAATCATTTCCTCCTTTCTTCATCCTCGACAAAAGAGAGTCAAGTCTCACAAAGCCATTTACTTCACACAATCTACACAACAACAGGAGAGACAGGGTTCCACTTTCGCCGGGTTTCACATTTTATCCCACCCTCAATGCCTCTGATAATATCAGTCGTCTGCATAATACTGACTAATTAATTATTATTAATTACTTTTCTTCTCAGAATCATTCATGATGCATATGGTATAATCCTAATTACTAATTACAACTGAATGCCAAAATCCAAATAAACACTAATAAATTATATTTCCATACGTCCAAAATCTTTGCCTATTCCCTGTTTGGCCAGTTTCTGAGTTTTAAAAGATCCTCAATTCTTATCGCATCGGCTCAAGTTTTACAATCACGTCCTGTCCTATACATGCTTCTGTTATTTCGTATTTCTTTATAGGGACAACCCAATAAACACTAAAAAAGGTCAAAATATTCATCCATGCATATAATAAAAATTATCCATGCATTCATGAAGCAAACACAGCATGCACATTATCGATTCTGCAATTAATATGAACACTTGTTTTTAAATTTGTAAAATTTTCTCCAAACATTAAACATCACATACAATATGCACTCTGGACACGCAATTCACATTTTAATGGTTCAAAAAAGTTACCGAAATTGATTTTAGGGAGATATTTTGAAAAAATTTGATTTATCCGTCGATTTGTAATTACACAGGATGTAGCACAATTATGTCCCCTCTAGAAACACAAATGTTCCCCAGAATCTAACATGAACGGCTAATGTCAGAATGACGACTGTGCTATACTGCCAGTCAATCATTATCAACCCACGGGTCTTAAATGCGGTTTTTTAGTAAGTGCAATGTTTTGGGACACCCTGTATATAGATTTCGCGACCTTACCTGAGAGAAGTTTGAATGTGCCAGAACAAAGACGGCCCAACCGTAAGTCTTGGGCGGACTCTTAAGGGCCCTCATGAAAAGGGCAAAGGGCATGTACTCGACTTCGTTAAGGAGGTCCGCCATCGCAAGTCCCGTCAACACGATATTCGTCGGATTTATCATCTCCCGTCGAGTAAGGACAATCAGATTGAGCAAATTGGCAAGGCAGCCGAGGAAGCAGACGATGAGACTAGTGAAGCCATGGACGCTGCCATAAGCGACTCCGATCGCTGCCAGCGTCGGTCCGCAGTATCCACCCCCCGGGGTCAACCCAGTTGTCCCCCTCTCCGACCCGTTACCCATACCCTCGCTGTACATCACGGACCCATTCCAACTGGCTGTGACCACCTCATCGTCTCCGTAGCCCAGACCCCCACCGCCGTAATTCACAGGGTCACTTGTGTAGTAATCTTCCTCCATCTGATAACAAACAAAATAAACATGATTTAACAACGGGATTATAGTTCCATTATTGCAAAAAATATTGATCACTCTGTTCTATTAATTCCGTTTCTTTGGGTTAAATTCCTTCGGTTCGTTAACTCACCGGGTAAAACGCGTTTCGTCTATATTTAGAGCAGCCTATATAATCAATTTGGTTAACCTGGAACTGCCCATAATGGACGAAGCGAATTTTACCCGGCGAGTCAAAGAGCACAGGGACTTTATATCAACTGTTTGAGTGTCACGTTTCCCCGTTTTCCGTCTAGACACTCTTGGAATATGTAATTTTGCAAACCTCATACCGTCTATAAAGAGTGTTTGCATAACTTTTGCCTGAATTTCGAGGATAAATATTATTTCTTACTATTCTTAGCCCCGTTACCTCTATACATTACGTTTTTATTGTAGACCTCTACAGGCCCGTAGCGACGAGGGTTGGAGAGGGCTACCTCCAACCCGGCCGGACCGTTCGGGGGGCCGTACCGGTCGGGTTTTTGTTGTAGATATAATGGCTTTTTTCGGATTAGTGCAAAAACATGGGATCAATTGTTACGTTTTCATTTTTCATGTTTAAATTGTTTTAAATTCAATACTTTTGTTTGCTGAATTTAATTGCCGTTATTGTCTAAAATCACCCCGAATTGCACTGGCTTGTTAATTCAGACGATACTCCATTGTAAATTGTAACTCCCTCACAAAGCGCGAATCCTACACCTTGAAACTCCAATCTACTGTGTGTTTTCCGCTTCCGGTTATTTAAAATGTTTTAAAATGCCGAGACCGGAGAATAAAAATCTAAAACCCGTCTCTCAAAAGCCAGAACAAAGTGGCTCACAGAAATTGCGAAAACGAAAGTTGCAAATCGAAAATGAAGCAAAGCTCGCGTCAGAAGCATCCAAGTTTTTTAGAGTGCAACAGCCACGCAATCTTAATACGACAAGTATGCAACAAACTGCTGGTATGTTTCATAATTTAATTGCCAGGAAGATCATTTCACGTTTTTAAAACTTGTTTAAAACACCGTATGAATATTAGAATATTGCTAATTACAATAAAATAAATTTAAAATTTAGTTAATCTTCACATGCCGTCAACGTCAAGTCATCAGAAAGGTCTTATTATTCCTGAACCTAATTTTACGGAACGGACTGTCGCTGTTTTAACACCAACTCATACGAATGAGAGTTCTGTCATTCTACATTTACTCGAAGGTTGAAATTTTTGCGTTTCTCGTGGACGTTTTATTTAGTGCTTAAATAACTTCATTTACTAATTTATGCTTTTCAGTTACTGCTTTAAAACTGTCCGACCCGGCTACATGGAGCTTTCCTCTGTCTGCATCTATAAAATGTCAGATCTTGACTGAAGGACCGTGTCAACTCAAACTGTCGAAATTTCTAAAAACCGATACTGGATGTTTTAATTCAGCTCAATATTTTAAAACTCTGCCGTCCAGTGAACGCGTGAATCGTGAATGGCTTATTTTCAGTGAATCAACGAACAGTTTATTTTGCTTTCCCTGTTCTCTTTTTGGCTTGCAAGGAACTCTCGCAAATCCGTGGACTAATTATGGAGAAAATAAGTCCGGATTTAAAGATTACAGTCATCTTTCACGAGCAGTTGTCAGACATGAGGATAGCCAAGGCCATTTTGAAAATTTTATTACTTGGAAGCAGTATGTTGTGAACTTAAATGATGGAAAACTGCTAGACCAAAAAGCCCGAGTCGAATTGAAGGAAGAAGTTGGATTTTGGCGACAAGTTCTTCATAGCATTCTTGATGCGCTTCTATTTTTGGCTAAAAATAATTTGGCTTTCAGAGGCACATCTTCCCAAATTACGGACAAAAATTGTGGAAACTTCCTTTCTCTCATTAAGTTTCTTAGCAGATATCATCCGCCATTGGCATTGCATGTAAATCGGCTTAAATCTGGAAGTCCCCACAAATTCAGAACGAATTCATCCTCATAGCAGCCGCAACCGTGCGCAATTCAATTTTGGATGATATTCGCGCAAGAAAATATTTTGCTATTATGTTTGATGCCAATTTAATGATTTTGCTTCTGCTAAGTGTCGAAAAGTGCATATTTAATTAATCATGTGATTAATTGTATTGCATCTTTACATTTACAGCGAATTTAACGATTAAATTTAAATGTCATATTCAAAATGTTATAGAAAAAATATACTAAAAAGGCCGTACTTGGGATTCTTAAGCCCGGCCGTACCAAACGTCGCTACGGGCCTGGACCTCTACAATAAATTTATCATTCAAGAGGGAAGTATACGAAATAATTTAGGGCCGGTATGTGGTTAAAAACTTGCATTTAAATAAACTCCGGCAAGGTGCATCGGAACATCTTGTAAATATTAAACTTTGTTACAATGAATTTATGATGTTATAAGCATTTAATTTTAATACAACTTCATGATTGGATTTCAAATATTGGTTTTCAAAAGTTAAATAGTTTCCAAGAACTTGACAGTCTTTTGTGATTCGGTAGTCAATTTAAATATTATTTTTGATCTTTTACTTCTCATTCTTTTCGGTGGAAATCATATATTGACGTTAGGCCGATTGCTTGAAAAAACCTAAAAAATCCGAAACTGAGTTCAATTCAATTCAATTCATCCTGAAATAGTAAATTTATGTTAAAAAAGAAGGGTAATTTGGGAAAGAAAGGAAGAAGAATCAGTAACCTTCATGATCTCATTTCTATACTTTGATGTAGAATGGAAATGAACTTCTTTGACCTTCTCGTTCACAATCTCTCATGAATCATTCAAGAGAAAGTCAGTCTGCTTTCCCAAAAAATCGTTATTTAATGCACTTTCATAATCTGAGACTTTATTCGATCATATTCTATTCACTTTACTAAGGACTTGCAGTTATAGGCATTTACTAACGTAATTACGATCCAGTTATGACTTCAATCTAATTGATCTTTCGAGTAATTTCACTGAAGTATAAAAATACACTTTTATATGATGTGGGCAAAATCCGATTTCAGTGGGCAAGTTTATAATGGGAGTGGGGTGATTAATAAGATATGCGAGTGGTTTCAAACGAAGCGTGTGGGTAGATTCCTTGTATGGGTTAGGGAATTATTCAAGTGGGCAAATTCTCATTTTGAGTGGGCACATTAATATTAATTCTAAAGCTCTACCCATCTAGCTATTGTTATGTCTCCTGTTCTAACCTCAAATCCTGAGTGTAATTGGGGTAGGAAACACTTTAGGAAATGTCATGGGAAATGTTAATTGTAAGCTTGTAGACCTAAATAATGGAGTCCAGTGGGATTGGTCTTCTAGTCAGCCCGGGTTTTGTCAACATCAACTCTCCGAAATGAATGTAGCTCTTCAGAACCGGTTCTTTGAATTCAATTACATTTAAAGTGGTATGGAAAGCCATTAAAATCGGAAACCGGGGTTTGGAAATTGTACGGAAAGTGCTTTAAAGTATTGAGAATGTGTGCAGATTTAGTAGAGAGTGCGTTAAGATTAATATTCATTGAAATTCATTTGAAGAAGCGGTTCCGGCGATTTCGCCTCGCACATTTTCGCCCGGACCATTTTCGCCTCGATCATTTTCGCCCCGAAATTGTCCAGATTGTCTGTCATCTGTAATAGTATTTAAGTTTTACAAGTATTGTACGTGGTTAATGAACAGGCCTCTGTCCTCGTAATCAAAGAAAATGGTTTAATTATGGAAGAAGTTTGAATCTGTTGAATATGAAATAAATCTGCTCCTTCATCTTTAATGAGCTTCGGATTCTATTACATTTCCCCCAGAGGCAGAGCTAATTACGGACAGAGAGATTAATAGGAATCCTCATCAACTCAAATATTACTGAAGGAGAGGCCCTTGGAGTTTACATTAAAGAATCAAGGAATCCTCGAGCACATCCTCCAAAACAATTACACATGGGAACCATATGTTTCTTTAAACAAATATTGCGAAATTGAAACAAGAAGAGCTGGAAGTTCTCAATTATTTAAATTTACAGACTTGAATTTACCACATCGTTTGCCACAAGCCTTTAGATTTCCTCACAAACGGACGAATAATAATATTTGAGCCAGGGATTTCCAGACTCTTGGTCAATTCGTTAAGGAGTCTGTCTGTTTCTGCCTCTAATTTTTATCTTCCATTCAATTTACAAGCATGTGGGTCTTTAAATGATTCAAAGAGTTCGGGTTAAAATTAGGTAATTCGAGTACGTAAATGTTGCTTTTAAGTGGCAGATATTATGAAGACTAGTTCTAGCACAACTCTGCCGTACTTTTACCTCAAGAGAAAGTTCAAATGCAGAGCAACATATTGTTAACAACTTCACTTTTGTACAATTTTGCATTTCATATTTCAGTTGAGGATGGAAATGATTAAAATTGTCTTTTGACACATTCTCCTCATTTCCAAACTAAACTGCAGATTTAAAAGATTATGATGTGCAAATAATATAAGTTTTTGGACCCTCCATAAGTTGGAAGGAGTTACTAGCTTAACGGTGAAAGCAAGGGATGATTTTAAATCAAATCAAAAAGTTTTAAGACAGAAAAGGTAAAATCGTGTAATGAGTTCTTCCAATTGATGTTTTTCCCATGTTTAAAAAATAGACTAGCATGCAAAGGACACTAAAATAGAAACACCGGAAATTTCTAATGGAATACCGTAGAAAATGAAATCAAATGAATTAAATAAATGAAAAAAATAGAGGAATAACAAGTCATGAGTTGTTTTTAATAAATCGCTCGTTCTGACAGAACACTATTTTTTACTCCTTCAATGTTCACTTCATATTTATTTTTGAGTCAAACACAAAAAAACACTTCAAAAGGTTGCCTTTCAGCAAGCTTGCGCCGTTACATCCCCTTTATCCCATCTCATTTAATTTCTCAAAACTGCTTGGAAGTTTAATCAAGATAATATGATTTTCGTTTTTATAAATGTTTGCCGATTTGCAGGGGTATTAATATGATATTTACCGTTTCCGGTGTTTCTGTTTTCTAGTGAATTGCTAGTCAATTTTTCAGCAATTTTGATAACATTAATTTGTTGGCGTAATTTTGAATTTTTTTCATAAGATTGCAAGGATTTTAACATAAAAGCTTCAGGCTTCAAGCAACTGCTTTATTACACCCACACCCTTCAAAGCTCCCCATGAGTTATAAATCTAATTATATAAACTATCTTTTAAATCTTAAATGAAAATTGCTCATTTTTGAAAAAGTTGCTCCTGTGATTCTAATTCCAGATTCTGGAATATAATTATTGTTAGGAACCATGTATGCAGATGGGGAATGGTAGGTCCTTGTCATTAATAAAGTTTTAAAAAGAGGTTATCTGGCTATCTTAATGTTTCTCCACGTATGATGTATCGAAAGGGAAGTTTGGTAGATTAGGCTCGGCCAGCCTCACAATTATTTTGATATATTATTCTGATAAGTTGAGGATGTTGACGGGAATAAAATATTAGTCCAACCAACTTGAACATCTTACTGATAAAGAACCAAACTTTAGCCAGCCCTTGAAGCATACTATTGTCCCTTTCTTCTCTTCCGAGGCTAGTTCATAAATAACATACTTTTATCACCCTCATTATAATAAAATACCGTACATCTGAAATAAAAATAATTTATAATCTCCATGAAAATTTTAGCTTGGCTTATGTCATTAGAATCGTATTGAAACGGAGAATAAAATGGTACACAAATAAAGTCGATTTTTTCGCCCTCAGTCATGTTGGACCGGTCCCTCTTCCGGGGTGCAAGTATGACCCTATGCCCCTTTAACATTGACCATTGACCCAGATGCATTCGCAATATGCATCCACGACACATAAGAAATGACAAATGAAACGATCCCAAAAATGCAGCTAGAGATTAACTCTGTTCAATTAAGATAACTGATGTAATGAAAATTAGAGACGGTTTCGAAATAGGATGATTTGTCGGTTCTAAAATTGAAATATTTGTTTGTTCACAATTCGGTAAGTTAAAGAGATAAGGATTTAATTAATGATAATCGGTAACATCTTATTTTTATATACTAAATTGATTAAAAGCCACGCAGTGTCACTGGTGGAAGAACAGATTTACTTGTAAAAATGAACTGGGAAAGACACGCAAATAAAGATAATTCCAATTCCATTTCGGTATCAGAATTTCCTCAATGAGTTGGAAATATTTCTCGAATGTTCACAAATCAAGTGAATACTCCTTTACTTCGAGAGAACTGAAAGAATTGAGCGAACCGCTCTTAAATCGTTCCAATGAAGCCGAGAGTTGTGAAAGAACCCCGGGCTTGTGCTAATAAATGTGTGTCTGATGCGGTGATCTGTTTGTTGGACTTTCCCCCGCATTCCAGCCCATTGGAATAATGAATGGAGAAAGTGTGAATAAAGGAGGCCGGGGAATAAAATATGAGGAGGTGTGAATCACACATCTTTTAAGAGGACTAGAATCCAGAATTCCAGAACATGAATCCACTTCATTTACATGCACAACCTTCACGGCAAAAAATCAGCCCTTAACACCCAACTTTCTGCCAATGAGAAATCAGTAGTCAAGCCACAAATATACTTTCCTTTTATAAATAACATCAATACAGCCGCCTTTACAACCGCTTTCAATTTATTAGTCATCGATGTACGTGCAAGAGTACATTGAAAAAAATACAAGAGCACCCGATCATGTAGTATCACGTAAAATCGGTCGTAAAAATAAAACCAAAGGGAATTATCCCGTATCGCGTCACCAAAGGCTAAATCTAATAATAAACCGTTGCAAACGCACATCGGAAAAGGGCGAAACACACACAGAAGTAAAATAAAATTGAATCTCCGTATTTGGCATTTTACAGGCGTAGTATGCATGCATCTAATTTCTCATCTTTCCCCAACCATAGAGTAAAGTCGTAAAAATTGTTGAATATTATTTAACAGTAATTTTTTAACGATGTAGCGTTACAATTTAAAAATGTGCCTTATGAACACAGACCCTTTTGAATTTGATCTTTGGCGTAAAAAAATTATGAAACGACCTTGGCCTTCACAGACTTACCCAGAGTTAGGGAATATGAACAAACGGACAGACAGAGAGACACATTAAAACTATAGTATGGTTTTCTAATTTATAATATTACAATCGCAGATATTATTTTTTTATTTCTTAGAAATGGAATACACACTTATATATGCAGCCCAATCTGAATCATACCAGCTCTATTCTTTTCAAGAGCACAAGGAGGACGGAAAAAAAATTGATTGGACGTTAAAATATCGCTCCCATTTTCATCAGTAAAAGTTTGTGGAGCATTTTTGAAGCCTATGGTGTTTACTAATAGTATCTTTCCAATAATCTATCCTAACTCAAAATTATCCAGTCAGTCAGTCATTATAAAGTCAGTCATCCAGCTCAGTGGTTAAGGTGTTCAATACTTTGCCATTGGACTGGGGTTCGGATCCCTCAAAGGTCCGAATTATTCAGCAAAAAGTACACGTGGCCGATGTACAGACTGACGACAGAAAAAGTTGCTTGGCCTTGGCAGGAAATCTGCATAGAAATTCTGAGATTATCTATAGTGGTTTGCATATCTATTGCATTCCATTCAGATGGCCATTCCTTCCCTTTAATTTCATTTATCCATTTCCCCTCTAGTCTCTATCTTAGAAATCCTAATCAGTTCTGACTATCTCAGTTTCAGTAGTCGGTTTTCATTAGTAATCTATCCCGTCCTCGTTGTGAAAACGATGTGTAAATCATATCATCTCTGTTGGACCTAAAGCCATTGCAAAACAAAAAATCGTACTTATCATATTTGCATATTTCAATTTCCAAACGATAAATAAATGAAAATGCTCTAATCATTTTTGTTGCATCATATAGAAAGAGAGTGAGCATTAATTATTGTTTTCGAGAATACACGAATCGTGTTATTGCAACATCCGTGCTGATTCAAAACGGTCCATAATAATATTTATATTTTCCTTGCAATTGCATACAATTAAAGCCTGCATCTCAGGCGGCATGAATAATGAAATTGCAACTTTTGCAATGTTGTTCCTCAACCCTCATTGGAATTAATTTAAGGCTCATACATGCCTTTGCTAAAAATTGAAGTTAATTATGTGCCTGCGGCGTCTGTTTGTCTGCCGTCCGTCCAAACGTTTCAAAAGTCCGTGGGGGCAATTCGCAGTGAAAGCTCTGCTTGCACTAACACAATTGGTAGCAACCTGTTTTCTTTTCATTTCGAATCGTGTAGAATGGATATTTTGGTATATAGTGGTTGATTTATTATTTTGCACACGAACAATATGGATAAATGATGTGGGAAATGATTGGAAGGTTTATTACATTTTCTAATTTCATGGGAATTGAAGTTAATTATAGGCCATAAGTTATAAGTGAAGCTGAATAGAGATGGAGATAGGGAGAGGACTTAATTAGACAGTTAAATCAAAGGATTATTTATTGCCCGACTTTGTTTAATGATTGGGAAGTTGGGATCTCGTGTTTAATGAGAGGAATAAAAGTGTAAAGTCCCGATCGCGAAACCCCATAAAATGTATTCAGGACTCGACAAAGGACCCCCTACAACACTAAACCCATTCACATGTCAAACGCCAAATAATAACTACACATTCCCACGGACAGGCTGTTCATAAAGCACATTCATTAAGCAACTTTTACCACCCACCCAGTCCTTTTGAACATTCAAAAACTTCAGTTTATCATTTAGAAAATTAATTTAATTAAAGTTTGAAGAATTTCAAACTATAATTCTCGGCCCTGACCTGGAATTAGAATTGCTTGGGGAGGTTTGGTGATGCTTTTATGTTCCAATTATTGCAAGTTAGAATTGCACTTGTAATGCTGGATTCTATCGTTATTAAGTGTTGAAAACACTTTATGCGAACGACAAGTCCGTCTGTCCGTCCGTCTGTCCGTCCGTCTGTCCGTCCGTCCGTCCGTCTGTCCGAGCGATAACTGGAGAACGGCTTGACCTACGGTCACCAAATTTTGTACACTTGTTCCTTGGGTCCTAACACAGGCTAAGTTCGAACTTGGATCAAATCGGTCACACCCCCTGACCCCCATAAATTAAACCCCAAAAACAAACCATTGAATCAGTTCGAAGCTCTTACTCTCATTTTAGACCTGCCCATTAAAACAGTTCAAAGCTCTTAATCAATTTAAAACTGCCGCTTAGGTAGTTTACAGTAAACTCTATGTCTATCATCTACACATGATAACACCCTGAAACTACATTTCAGGACGTGCAAGACCCAGACTTTTGGGGGAAATTGAGATATGGGTTTTAAACAATTCCCATGAGTAATAGAACCTCTTTGACGTATACAGGACCACTCCCACTGACACCAGGGTGCAAAACCCGGGCTTTTTGGGGAAATTGAGGTATGGGGCTTAAACGATTTCCATGAGTAATAGAACCTCTTTGACGTACACAGGACTACTCCCACTGACACCAGGGTGCAAAACCCGGGCTTTTGGGGGACATTAAGATTCGGTTTAATTAAGGTGACGTTTTCAACACTTGGTTACACCCGTTACATCGGTTTATTAAGTGTTGAAAACACTTTATGCGAACGACAAGTCCGTCTGTCCGTCCGTCTGTCCGTCCGTCTGTCCGTCTGTCCGTCCGTATGTCCGAGCGATAACTGGAGAACGGCTTGACCTACGGTCACCAAATTTTGTACACTTATTCCTTGGGTCCTAACACAGGCTAAGTTCGAACTTGGGTCAAATCAGTCGCACCTCCTGACCCCCATCAATTAAACCCCAAAACAAACTATTAAATCAAACAGAATAGTGATATGTAGGAGTCCAACGCCAGGATAGAGCTCTTACTCATTTATTTTAAAACTGACGCTTAGGTAGTTTACATTACACTCTATGTCTATCGTCTATACATGATAATACCCTGAACCTATATTTCAGAGTGCGAAACCTGGGATTTTTGGGGAAATTGAGATATGGGGTTTAAACGATTCCCATGAGTAATAGAACATCTTTGACGGATACGGGACCACTCCTACTGACACCAGGGTGCAAAACCCGGGCTTTTTGGGGAAATTGAGATTTAGTTTGTTTATCGTTATATTTTCAACACTTGGTTACACCCGTTACATCGGTTTATTTAATTCCACCCTATCTGTAAATCAAGGGAAATGTCGATTGCAAATGTCCGAAATCGGAACTATACATAACTGCAACTGTCTGAAGGGAAATATAACAATGGAAGTCAGCGGACACGGTCCTTAGCAAATTACATTATTTACCGGTTGAATGGCACAAAGCTGCTTAATACTAATTTCCCAATAATTTAATAAATATGTGTCAGCACTTTAACTTCGGGGACGGGTTTTATCGTAAGTGAAAGGTCGAAATGTCATACAGATGCTCTATTACTATGAATATCATAACAAGAGTAATTGTCAATGATATGATATCGACTTTTAACTCCACTTTAAGCTATGACAATAATTGCTATCATCAAATTCATACTCATTTAAAGATTTTTTTATTTCTAGATGAACCGTATACATCTCCAACACTTACATATAATAGTTAATATGGGCTATGCCTAATATTGTAGTGATATTATTTTAACCATATTTTTAGCAATGGCTCTAAACCGATGTTTACTTCAATGCGAGTCTTCAATTTGTGATGTACAATGTAAAATGAGTGATATAGATTATTTTTTGGCTCTTAAAATGTTCTTTTACCATCGTGTACAAAATAATCATCATCATCAAAGGAGCTTGTATCGTGAAAGTGGCCTTGGTTTAAAGCGAATAATGACTTGAAAGATGTTTATGAAACGGCCTTAAATGATCCTCTCGTCCGATGTTAAAGATAGGGAGCCCAGTTCCCGAACTTTTCTCTTCTCAATGTAATTAAGTGTAATTAATGAGAAGGTCAATTTGTGCCGTTGGTTAGTTTATGGTTGTGACGGGGATGGAAGATTCAGGTACCTCTCCTTACATTAAATCAACCGTTGCAAACGCACATCGTAAAAGAGTTAAACCACATGAAAACAAGACTCAGGTAACATTTGGCGTCGCTTTCTGGCATATGGGAGTCCTTTCTTACAGTAATCTCACAGTTCCCCAACCATAGAGTGTAGAGTCATATACGTCGTTGAACGGCACTGGAAAGTACTTTTCTAACAACGAACAATACATGCGACATAAATGTCAGCGACAAATGTGTGACTCGACAAAGGAGCCAGGCGAGAAATATGTCAGGAGAGGTCATATTGCAGTGGTAGCAGTGTATTCGTACAACACATGAGAGTAGTATTCTACAAAAATCTCATATTTCCCCAACAATAGAGCATATAGAGCGGACGTTAAACTAGCTTGTCCCGCTACAAGCTTATAAATGAATGTCCGAAAAAGTACTCAATCGTTAGAAAAATATAATGAACAGACCGCCGGACAGACAGACAGACCGTGCGAGTCCATTAAGTAGTTGTACCCTTTAATAACTCTCTTTTAGGGACAATAATTCATTTCTAGGGCAAGAGTTGAGGATGTGAATCCGCCCTTAATTGCACCCAATATCCCAGGCTGGACTTTCCCTTTTAATCAACGCACCACTTTACCAGTGAAACTCACACAATCCAACTCTACAACCAAGTCTAGCTCCAATCCTACGGAATCAAATTCTTTAAAGCAACACTGGAGGATTATTTACAATCCAACAATTTACTACAATTGACAGAAATACCGACATTACTACAAACAACAATAATCCAAGACCGAGACCAATCAAGAGTCCCAGCCTTCGCACTTGATTGTCTGGCAAATAAGTTGGTCAAATCAACATGCCTATATGACTATGACCAATTCCCGTGTCTCTTTATCCTTAATATGTATGCCCTATGCGTGACTTGAAAAAATACGTACAACACGCCAGAATCTAAACTTTCATCACTGCTGAAAGAAACACTGCTTTTGCAAATAGAGATTTTCGAGCAAAACAGTTGCAAAGGTTTCAAATCCTGAAATGAATGAGTTTAATATTTGCAGAGAAACGCTAATAAAAAAGCTTTGTTCTTGGTTACACGAAAAAGTTCCCGACTTGGAAACCCCGATTTCACCGCATTTAAGCGAAAAAATCCAAGAAATTTCGGAGCAAGAGCGGAAAATTTTCAAAAATGTCTAATTTTTTCAATCCTCCTTAACAACTGGACTTACAATTATTCATCGTAATGCCAACTTAAGTTAGTGACTTTCACTCAATGGCGGGTCCGAGTCGTGTAACAATTAAATTATATGAATCTAGCTCTGCCGTAAAAGTGGTGAGAAATGGAAGTGCACATGGAGTGGTATGGTGTAAAACACGTGAATTTATCTTAAAATCACAAAAATAGGAGATTTTTTTATGAAATATTCTGTTTTTGTTCTAACTTTTTCGAATTTTTCGCCTAAAATAAGGCAAGGTTTTCAGATTACAGATACAGAGAAGAAAAAGTTCTTTTACCAACGGAAATGGATATTGTATTGAATGCGTGTTTAAAATTGTGAGTAAGTTCGGAGGGCATTTCGTGACAAAGATTATGGAGCAAAGAAAGGTAAAGAAGAAGAGGATCAAGGAGCTCTTAATAACTTTTGATTAAATCGGAGAAAATGAATTAAGGAAGATCTAAGGATTTAGTTCCGACTCTCTTAATTTTAGGAAACCGTTCCGTTCACAAACCATTATCCCATACCCAACCCAACACATGTACTTACTCCTCATTTTATGTTCAGTCGTTTTGCTTGTATGGACAACCCTTAAGGCCTCTTTCCAGTAGACCTAACGAGAAGATACGTGATTCTGAAGGCGGAAGGTGGGACATAAATAAACGGGAGAAAATATACGGAAAGATAATCCAAGGGGTTTTCTGGAAGCCTCAAATGGAATCATAACTTTTCTCCTATAATCAATAATATCCCCAAACTACCACCACCATCACGTTCACAAACTATCGAAACAAACAAGTCAACATGGCTACAAGCTGTAATCAGGGTTTAACAGGAGGTACCGAGATGTAAACACATGACCTGCTACTCTTGCCACCGTTAGAAGCGAGGATAGCGACAAAATTATTACAAAACCGTAGTTGGCGACAATAGTAAATATTATGACGACTGGTTTTGATATAGAAGCAGGTCTAATTTGACGTTTTTCAAAATTTGCTAGTCATGTTGTTAAAGTTCTGGAAAAACTCTGACATCTTTGTCGTTAGACTCCTTTGTCATCTGACACATTTGTCGCATTACTTCTTTGGCCTGGCACATATGACTTGAATCCTATTGTCACTTTAGGACTCACAAGGAAACATTCTCAGATGTAAAATCCCGATATTTTTTAAACCTGTCTCATTCGAAAGAGGAAGTAAAATAATAAAACTTTTAAATTGGAACTATCGGTGAATAAAATCGCCTTAACATAGAAAAGTCGGTTGGAAGGTCAAGAAGCGGGCGCTATTTCGGGGATTCAAATAGTAAATCCCCGTTTAAATTTTGTGAAAAGGCTGGTTCAGTGTAATACTAATTTGGAGGTTCCTCCAATGTTAACTGCCTATCTCGTTCGCGCCTTTTCAGGAAAAAGTGGCGAAAAGGGGAAAACTCGACTTTCTCTTCTTTCTCCCCTTCTCGTTAATACTAATTTTTAACCCTAAGCGCACGTTCATTGACCTTCTCACTAATTTAACTATGTTAAAACGATTTTATTCACCGATAGTTCCAATGTTAAAGTTTCATTATTTTACGTCCTCTTTCGAATAAGACAAGTTTAAAAAATATCGGGATTTTACATCTGGAAATGTTCCCTTGTCAGATGTAAAGAGAAATGGGCAATGACGCAAAAGTCAGTGACAATAGTTCCATCTACAAATTTTAAACATTATGACTGAATGCTTTGAAGTCATAATTGGACTTAATCTGTGGGGTCTTTCGTAATTAGTCATGTTGTTGAAGTCCTGGAAAACATCCTAAACCTGTGTAGTCTGACACTTGGTCGTCCGACTCTTTTGTCCCGACACATGACGTTTACTGTTTATTCACCTAATTACGCTTTTCAAGGCTATTTTTAGATTTTTATATAATTAACTTAAATTAGGCTGTACGATTGTACGTCTGAACGATTCCATGCCCGAATAAATTTTCAACAGCAGTATCAACTGCATTGGGATGGAAGAACCTAATAAGACTAGAGCGGTTCTTTCTGAACGATCCTTGCTCAAGTTAATGTGTTCCATTGAACTGTAGTCGTTGTCACTGAATGATGCTTGGAGGAGCCCTTGAGGTTCCATTTACATTATTTTATAAAACTTTCTGCAACCAAGAAAAGATGAAAAATATTGACAGGAAATAGGGAATTCCTGGAACTAGTCCTTCAGTCCTAAACACAGGCAAGAAGTTGAAGATGTTTTTCAACTTTTACTCCAAAGTTATGATTTGCTTTAGATTAGAGGCTTTCCAGCTAATCACATCGTAATATGAAGGCTTCATCGTTCACAATTCAGTGAACATGGCATGAACTTAATCCTAAATTTCCTGTCCAAATGTGCACCAATTTTATGCTTGTAAATCATTCCAAAAATATTTTTGTTGTAAATATATAGTACTTTCATTCGTCAACTAATTGTGAGATATTGAAAACATTGATCTATTTAAATTGAAAGATCAACTACGTCATATATTGTGATACCGATTATTTTGTAAAGAAAAATCACGTTGAGATAAAAAAAACTGCTCTTTGACCTTTGACCAAAGCTCAGAAAACAGATTCCCAAAAGAAATCGTTAAAAACGTTGAAGAATTCAAGAGCAAGGCATAAGCGGACGGACAGAGTAGTTGCATTATGAACCAATATGCTCGAATAAAATCTCTTGGTTCATCCAAAATGTGGTATCAAATGTTACTGTGCTGAAATATCACAATTTGGTGAATAGCCCCTGCAACGATGAAGTATAATTAGTTGATTGGAACGAAGATTACAGAGAGTATTTTGCAAAAAATGGTAGGGAAAGTTAGATTTATTGGAAAAAAATTGAAGGGGTGACTCATATCCAAGTCTCGACATTTACTTATCCGTGTAATTTGCAACACTTTTCTTCGATCTTATCGACTCCAAAGTTTGAGGAAAATGAGAGGTGGTAAGAGACTGTAGGTTTGAAATAATGACATGTAATCGAAGGTACCTTGACCAACGTGGACCAGTCATAAGGGATCGAAACCTCCTCAACATTACGTTATCAAAATTTTGAATTAAAATCCAATTCTGAATTGGCCTTTTGATGCTTACCCGCCTCCGCAAACCTCCGTCTTGATAAGGAATTCTACATATCTTTTGCACGCATGGATTTTTTAGGATAAGAGAAAAGTGGGGGCGTCTTGGCTGATTAGACTTGTCCAATTTTATTTAAGGGTGAAAGTCTTTAATGGCTTTACACTGTCTGTCCGTCCGTCGAACGTTTCAAATTCATTGTTGGGGGAATTTGACTATGACCTTTATTAGAAATTCGAGTTTTTCTAGGCCCCCGTAGGTCAAAACTAACAAATCTAAGGTCAAGTCACAATTTCTTTAAATTGCTACCCTGCTTGTGTGATACATTTGTTGGTATGATACTTTCAGGGGATATTTAATGATATATAGGACTTTACTCTATGGTTGGGGATTTGTGAGATTTGTCTGCTTTCAGACACTCTTTTACGATATGCGTTTGCAAGGGTTTATTCTACTGACGTGGTTGTAAGCGGTGTCCCGTAAATTACCGTCTAATTCCCCATGCCAATAATTCCTTAGGATCTGTGGCCGATGGAATTGGGAAAATAAATAATAATATTAAGATAACAAGGGGATAAATGGGATAATGATAGAGGAATGGGGAACATGAGATCCGGTCTCAATGTCCCCAGAGGACCATAACTCACTATACTTCCCAAAATCTCCATCCCTGATTTCACTTTATGTAGCACAGAAAGTAGTGAATGTTGAATCAATAAATGATTGAATAACAACTCCATTGATCCAGGTTGTTAGTTTAAAGTACATATCCCACCGACAAATTCCAATCAGACAAATTCTCCTTGCCAAATAAATCGGAGAGAAATGTCTCCTCGTTCAACAGGGCATGTGAAGATGGGGACTTATTTAGGAAGTCTAGGTGAGAGAAATAAACATAACATGCACATGTTGTTGCCCATGACAACGGGATCCTGAAGTCAACTAATAACCCTATTTTTGTATATTTATTATGTTATTGGGAATTTATAACTCGACTGACTTGTTTTGATGTTTTTCTACGGAATGATGGTGTTATTATGTGAACAGGTTTCCTTTTGTGACTCTTATGTTTTTGATGGAAAGTGGTAAAAACTTTCATTCTGTATATTCAATGAAATCCGTCCTTCCGAAAGTTTGTAAAAATCAAGTGGCATTAATATATACCTGACCTTTGGCTTTTGTAGCTCATAAGGCAACATTTATCAGATCATCAGATGATAAACCTAAATATATGCTGTAGTATGGTACTACTGGTCGACTGTCACTTTATGTGTGTGGACTGTATAACACGATATGGAAGGGGCCTGACTCTTTACCTAATTCCCTGATTTCAAAATCCACCGAATAATCCTTTATGATCAATCAGGGATCTCCCTAGTACAAACTAAACCTTAATGTTTCTATGCACGAGGAGGGAATGAATCTCGGAAACTGTAGGAATATTTCTAATTAAAATGATTTATTTTAATTACTAAATAATACCTAAATTACCGTAAAAACTACAACCTGAAAGATTGACAAGTTCCTTCATAATATACAAAACAAATCTTAAGTTCTTCCTCTCCAGAAAAAAGGTTCCACGTCAGCAGTCATCATCTCATGACTCGACAAACTTGAAACTATATATATATAAATTCTAATACATTAATATCATTACATACACCAATAGACTCAGTTCATGCGTCTTTCTAATCCTAGTTAACGCCCTCCCAAGTCAGGCTAGTGTTACCCTGTTGCATTTCTTACAAATATTGAATCTCAAGATAAACTCATTCCCATTAATAATACATGGTAAGGCTACGGTGACAAAACTAGGGGAATCCGAGTTGGAGTAAATTGCACTCGCAAATTTCTCTATATTAACTTAACATTGAAATCTCAAATCATTACTAATTTTGTTGTAACTTTAATTCCAATCGATGAATTTTTCTAATGTTTTGATATGTTATAGCTAACAACATTACCTACAACTTTTAATTAGGTCCTTTCTTGTTGTATCGTCTCCTTCATGCTCTAATATTGATTTTAGTACTAAATGTTCACTTTTGGCCATGCTTAACAATACTATAAGAAAACCTGAATAAAATTATTTATTCTAAACATATTCATTAATGCTTCTGCAAAATATTGGGCTTCTAAGTATAGCATATTCCTATTTATATTGATTATAAAAACTCATGTTTTTATAAAAATCTTCCCTACTTTTAATATACTAACCTATACATTTCGAACTTTTCATACATATAGCATTGCACAAATACATACTATTTGTGATTCCTAAATATTCCTAAACTCCTAAGGTTCTGTACATATGCTCGCGGACATACTGGCCCCCGATGAAGACGCTGCGGCGTTTTCATCAATTTTCCGGACGTCGAGCACACATATTTTTGATACAGGTCGAGTATAGATGTGATTATTTGCGGTTTTGATATCCGCTACTCGAATTTGTTCGTCTCTTCCGGGATAAACTGCCACTATTTTTCCCATCGGCCATGAGTTTCTAGTCATATTGTTGTCGGCAATGAGAACTATATCATCTACTTGGACTGGACGGCTGGTTTGGTGCCACTTCGTTCTTCGAGTCAAAGTGGGTAGATATTCTTTGACCCAGCGTTTCCAGAATTGGTTGGTAAGTGCTTCTGCGGCTCTCCACTGATTTCTTAGGCAAACGTCTCTATCTGTAAAGTTTCCAGGCGGCTGCATATTACTGGAACAACCTAAGAGAAAGTGATTTGGAGTTAAAGCTTCCTTATCATAGGGGTCAATGGAAACATGGGTCAAGGGTCTGGAATTGACGACGTGCTCAGCTTCGGCCATCAACGTAAGCAGAAGTTCGTCTTTTGGATATCTCGACTTTAAAGTCGACTTCAGTGCAACTTTGATTGACTTCACCAGTCTTTCCCAGCAACCTCCCATGTTAGGAGCTGCCGGCGGTATGAAATGCCATTGGATTCCTAAGTTTGACATTTCCTCTTGTATCCTCTTTTCGTCAATTTCTTTAAACGCCGCTTTAAGTTCGTTGTCAGCGCCTTTAAAGTTCGTTCCATTGTCAGAATACAGCTTCACTGGATTTCCTCTTCTTGCGGCGAATCTCCTGATTGCCATTATGCAGGAATCTGTAGTCAGGGATTGGGCGATTTCGACATGTACTGCTCTTGATGTCATGCACGTAAATAAGGCACCGTACCGTTTCTCATGGCGTCTTCCAACGGTTACTTCAATGGGTCCAAAGTAATCTAGACCTGTAGTAGTGAAGGGTCGTACGTAGTATTGTAATCTACACTCTGGAATCAGCCCCATTTGCGGTATAACTGGAATTGCCCGTCTGTTCTTGCAATCTTGGCAATTGTTCCAAGCACTTCTTACCGCTGTTCTGATGTTGAGAATACAGTACATCTGTCGTAATTCGTTTACGATTCTTTCTTGACCATGATGTCCGGCCATTTCATGGTGATATTTGATTATAAGTTGGGTAAGATAACCCCTGTAATCTAGTATCATTGCATTTTCAACGTTTTTGGATACGTTTTTTGCTTTGTCAAGCCTTCCTTGAACTCTTAACACTCCGTTTTCATCTATGGTGGGATCATAAATCCATAACTTGCTGGCTTTAGTGAGAAGTACCCCATCCTTCAGTTTTACAATTTCCTCGGGAAATTGCGAGTATTGGGCTTGAATTATCAGCCACTGTTCTGCAGCTTGAATTTCTGGATAGGTGAGAGAATTTACTTCGTTGACAGGAATAAGAACTCTCTCTGATTCTTTCTTTATGCGGATGTTTGATTTGAATCGAAAAATCCAAGCTACTGATCTTCTGAGTCGATTCCATGATGAGAATCTTGTGACTTCGATTAGTGGGTCTTCTCTACGGATGACTCCCACAAATGCTTTCTTGAATTCGAGTTTGATTTCGTCCACATTCTCGAATACTTCCTTGGTTGACTTCTTAGGCCAATATTCTTCAGATAACTGTAGAAATGCAGGTCCCTTGATCCAGCGACTCGCTGGCCCCCATAAAGTGCTGCAGTTATCCCTTGTTGCTTCGTCAGCTACATTTTCTTTAGTCGGAATCCAATGCCAATCCTTACCATCAGATGATTCCTGTATCTCTCCTATTCGATGTGATACGAATTGTGGGCATTTCTTTCCATCGGATCGAACCCAACAATATACGACCTCGCTGTCGGTCCAATAATGGGTTTCCAGTATTTGCCTTTCGTGTTGTTCCTTGATTGTATTGGCCAGTCGTACTCCAAGTAAAGCTGCTTGGAGTTCCATTCTCGGCATACATAAAGGTTTTAGAGGAGCTACTCTAGCCTTAGACGATACAAATGCGATCTTTACTCCGCTTGTTGTAACGATTCTGAAGTAGGCGACGGCTGAATACGCTTGTTCGCTTGCATCGCAAAATACATGTAGCTGGACAGATGTGGATCTGAAGAAATCTACATCGTAGCATCTTTTTAATCGAAATGAAGAAATATTCTGTAGTTCTTCGATAAATCGGATCCATTTTTCACGGGAACTCGGAGGAATCTTACTGTCCCATCCAATTTCGGATCTCCAGGTTTCTTGTAACAGGATCCTGGCTTTGATAGTAAGGTGTGACAAGAATCCTAGGGGATCGTAAATTGACATGATGAGGGAAAGGGCTTCCCTTTTGGTTGGGATCTGAGATCCGTCGACTATTTTCTTATCCACTCTGTAGAAATTAGTAGTGAATGTAAACTGGTCATTAATTGGATCCCAATTCAATCCTAGAACTCTTTCCATTCTTTCCGATTCGGGGTCAATTTGTTTGGGTTCCTCGGCTTTAATTTCTTCAGGAAGTGCATTCATAACTTCCCTAGAATTGGAAATGAAGTTGACGATCTCGAATCCACCTTGAAGATGCGTGTGAACCACGTCCTTGATCATTTGGATTGCTTCTTCTTCTGAATCTAAGCTGTCCAAGTAGTCATCTACGAAGTGCTTGAAGATAATCGCGTTTGCTGCCTTAGGAAACAATTCTAAATGTTCTCGTGCGTTACGGTTTTTGGCTTCTTGGGCACAAGCAGGAGAACAAGCCGCTCCGAAAACCATAACTTGCATCTCATACACCTCTGGTTCTTGAATTCTCTCTGATCCTCTCCATAGAAATCGGAGAGAATCTTGGTCTTCCTTTCGGATATTGACTTGGTGGAACATCTCTCTAATATCGCCAGTTATCCCGACCTTTCTTTGTCGAAATTTGTAGAGTACGGAAGGCAAGGGATTAACTTGATCTGAACCCTTTAGTAGTCCGTCGTTGAGACAAATTCCATGTGACTTTGCTGCAGCGTCGAAGACGAGGCGAATTTTATCAGGTTTGCTGGGCTTCGATGTTCCAAAGTGGGGAAGATACCATGTTCTAGGTCCAACGGTATTTGCTTCTTCTGTAGTCAATTTCCTGGCATATCCTTTGTCGATGTAATGCTGCATTTTGACATAGTACTGACTGGCGTACTCTGGATTTCGATCAAGCTTTCTTTCGACTGTTTTAAGCCTATTTAAAGCTGTGAATTTACTGTCAGGAAAGTGAATGTTGTCAGCCTTCCATAGCAGTCCTGTCTCCCATCTCTTTTGATCTGGTCCCACACGCTTCATAGTGCCATCCAACAGCATCTGAGCCCTTTTGTCCTCCTTTGACCTTGGCTGTTCTGCTGTTATCCTAACCCCAAAGTTCTCGGTTGTAAAGTAATCCTTGACTATTTGGTGTAGGTCTTCTTCCTTTTGGCACAGGAATGTGTGGTGGGTTTTACTTGGAAGATCTCCTTGACTGAGAATTGTCCATCCTAGATTTGTCCTTACAGCTACTGGAGCATTTGGTGGACCTTCTCTGACCTCTCGAACGACCATTATTTTAAGATGGTCGTTTCCTATTAAAATGGTTGGTTGGGCTTTATCGTAGGCTTCGATTCCCAATCCTTTAAGATGTTTCCATTTCCGGATTGATCTCAAATTTATGGACTGTTGCGGTAAGGGTAGGCTCTTGATAGTCCTAACGTTCCTCATCTCATAAACTTCGTTCCCGGAGTACGGCATTATTCTGAGGGTGACGCACTTAGAATCTGGTTCTTCAGCAATCGGATGTAGTCCCTTAAACTTCAAAGGGCGTACTGGTCCTTTCAGTCCTAGCTTTTCTGCAATGCTCGTGCTAATGAGCGTCACGTTGGCTCCGTTGTCTAACATTGCATATGTGCTGACTATCCCTTTCGGACCTTGAAGGCGTACCGGAAGTATGTGACAGTTTTGAAAGTCTGCTTCAGAACTAGCAGCATAGGCGACGCTTCGACTGTCGACTTCTGTTGGGGTACCTTCCTCATGAGTTTCCTGTTCGTGATACAGGTTTGATGTTTTGGGTCTGTGGAGTAGCATGTGGTGCTTGTGTTTGCATTCGTCGATTCCACATGTTTTCTTCGTTCTGCATGCTTTTATGTCATGTCCATAAATAAGGCATCCAAAGCAAAGATTTTTATCTTTCACACTGTCCCATTTCTTGTCCGGGTCTATCTTTGCAAATTCTTTACATTGGGCGACACGATGCCCTATGTCTGAACAGAAAGCACAAGTCTGTTCCTTGGGGTTCCACTTTTTAGTGGGGTTTTGTTGCCCTTTGTCCTTTATGACTTTGTTGTCTGCTACGGCAAATACATTCGGGTTTGATCTTCGACGTCCAAGTTGTTCGATTGGTCTTTTTCTTTCTTCGGCTTCGATTTTAGGAGGACAGAGTCTACATGCGATAGCTGTTTCCTTGTCAAGCCATTCGGAGAAGAATTCTACGTTCTTCACCCGCTCGGGTTTATCGTCTAGCCATCTCATCCAGTTCATTTTATATGAGACAGGGAGTTTAGCTTCTAGTTCCGTCAGCAACTGCGGGTTGTTGAGATGATCCTCCCTATTTAGAGCCTTGACTGATACCTTAACATTCTTGACAGCGGTCCCGAATTCTATCAAGGTTTCCAGTCGGTCTTCTTTAATCGCTGGAACTGCCTTTGCCCTTTGAATCATTGCAGCGATTATGTGGTCCGGTTGACCAAACCTATCCTTCAATATTTTCAATATTTCCGGAAGATTATCCGGTGTCACCATAAGACATTGGACTGTCTTAAGAGCTTCGCCCTTTAGGCATTTCCTCAGTCGTGACATATTCTCGGAGTTCGAGAAAGCGCAGTCCTTGCTTGACCGCTCGAATTCCGCTATGAATGTTGGCCATTGTTCTGGGTGTCCCCCAAAGAACGGTAGATCCTTTGCATGGGACTGACGAGCCAGGAAATGAGAATTAGTGGTTCTTGGGGCGCTTGATCCATTTTCCATCATGTTTATTTGCATCTGCAGCAGTTTATTCATGAGGAATCCTGTACTTGTTGGATCAGTCCTAGGGTTTGTTGGTTTTGCAATTGTACGAGCAGAGACTGTTGCAGTTGTCACTTCAACTTCTTTCATAAGTTGCAGTCGTTTCTGCTCCATCTCTTCCGTTTGCTTTCTTTGGTTTTCTTCAAATTGCGTCAGTTGATCCTTTGCCTTTCTCGCTGCTTCAACTGCTTGTTCAAGTACGACTTCTAGTTCTTTTTCTTGGTTGTCGTCGAGGCCTTGGGTGTTATCAAGAAATTCAGAATTTTTGCTCATCCAGTCTACGATAGAAACTGATTTTTTGCTGTGTTCAGATTCGCCATCCAAGTCTTGGGATTTGGCTTCATCCAACAAATCGATCTTGTTCTTGTCCAACTCGTACTTCTGGATTATACGTTTCCGTTTTCGACCCAAGTCTTTTATTTTAAGTTCTGTCTCAATTTTAAGGAGCTGGTATTTTTGATTCTTGTCATGCTCATCCTCTTCAGCTTCCTTTAACTCTTCCTTTTTCACAGCTACCATTTCTTCGTTGTTTGCTGTTTGGTATTCTTGAACTCGTCTTTCGATAAATTTGCGCATATTGGATGCGTCTACCACTTTAAGTTTCAATAATTCCAAATTGGCTTTCAGTTTGTCTTCTTCTTCGTCGAGTGGATCTAGTTCCTTTGATGCTAGAATGTCCACTTCGGCTTTCTTGACAGTTGCTGAGCTTGACTGTCGTGATCTTTCTGACAAAGCTTTGTTGAACGCTCCGATAGGAATTCTGATTTGAAGGCTATCAGGTTCGGTTCCATTTTGACTGTTATGGACTATCCCGGTTTCCAATGAGGTTTCTTTAGCTGGAAGACTTTTAGCGATCGCATTATCGTCGTCCGAGGATTGCGAACGGTTTCTTCGTTCGGTGATGTTGTCGAATCCCAGCCTTTCCGGTTGCTTTGATTCCCGGGTCATAGCTCGTTTCCCAGTACCTTCCATTTTCCGTTTGCTTGGGGAGGACTTAATAAGACAAATGAGTTTTTACTTGCCTGAGTGTAAGTCACGCGTGAGCTTTTGCTGATACGTTCAGCTAAACGGTTTCGAGCCACTGGGTTGAAATCTACACGTTATGGTCACCGATGTCCAACTGTTACTCGACCCACCCGATGAATGATCTCCACCCACCCTTAGAATGATCTCCACTGTGATCTCCAATCACCGATGTATTGTGAGTGGTCCTTGGGTCTCCTCTATAGGTCCGTATGCCCCAAGTTGTCCTGCTGTCAATGCCGTTCCTTGAAGATAAAACTATAACGACGATTTCGACGTTAGTTTACTTTAAACGTTATTAGTTTGGAACGATCTGACCTGGACTGGAGCCTGTTGGGTTTTAGGTGCTTAGGCTCTCGCACGCTTAAGCGGTTGCTGGTTCGTTCAGCAAGACGGTTGAGTTTCACGGTTCCTGGGGTCGATAGTGTAGAGGTCAGCTATCTCCTTCCGGCCTATTTGGATGATGATCCAATTCACTGGAGATAATCCGGTTTTAGAAGGGCCAAAATGTAGTAGGGTACTACTGGTCGACTGTCACTTTATGTGTGTGGACTGTATAACACGATATGGAAGGGGCCTGACTCTTTACCTAATTCCCTGATTTCAAAATCCACCGAATAATCCTTTATGATCAATCAGGGATCTCCCTAGTACAAACTAAACCTTAATGTTTCTATGCACGAGGAGGGAATGAATCTCGGAAACTGTAGGAATATTTCTAATTAAAATGATTTATTTTAATTACTAAATAATACCTAAATTACCGTAAAAACTACAACCTGAAAGATTGACAAGTTCCTTCATAATATACAAAACAAATCTTAAGTTCTTCCTCTCCAGAAAAAAGGTTCCACGTCAGCAGTCATCATCTCATGACTCGACAAACTTGAAACTATATATATATATAAATTCTAATACATTAATATCATTACATACACCAATAGACTCAGTTCATGCGTCTTTCTAATCCTAGTTAACGCCCTCCCAAGTCAGGCTAGTGTTACCCTGTTGCATTTCTTACAAATATTGAATCTCAAGATAAACTCATTCCCATTAATAATACATGGTAAGGCTACGGTGACAAAACTAGGGGAATCCGAGTTGGAGTAAATTGCACTCGCAAATTTCTCTATATTAACTTAACATTGAAATCTCAAATCATTACTAATTTTGTTGTAACTTTAATTCCAATCGATGAATTTTTCTAATTTTTTGATATGTTATAGCTAACAACATTACCTACAACTTTTAATTAGGTCCTTTCTTGTTGTATCGTCTCCTTCATGCTCTAATATTGATTTTAGTACTAAATGTTCACTTTTGGCCATGCTTAACAATACTATAAGAAAACCTGAATAAAATTATTTATTCTAAACATATTCATTAATGCTTCTGCAAAATATTGGGCTTCTAAGTATAGCATATTCCTATTTATATTGATTATAAAAACTCATGTTTTTATAAAAATCTTCCCTACTTTTAATATACTAACCTATACATTTCGAACTTTTCATACATATAGCATTGCACAAATACATACTATTTGTGATTCCTAAATATTCCTAAACTCCTAAGGTTCTGTACATATGCTCGCGGACATATGCATTGCATTGGAAACACATTTAGATGACCCCCTCGGGTCAATTTTTCTATTGATTCTCCAGACCCTTGGATTTATAAAATATAGGGTTCAATGTAAGCGATTTGCGGATGATTGCAGCCCTGTACATTTTGCAGGCCCTAACATTTCGCAGCCCTTAATATATATTTGAAAATCATAAATCACAGGCTTATTTAAAATATGTTCCATTATTAGGCAAAATAATTTAGATTTCGTATTCAATAATTACTGGCACAGTCAATAGTAACTGGACACTCCTAAAACGCAAAAGACTAATTTTTCTTATAGATGGTAATCTGGAAATGAGTTAAAATCTACTGTTGTGTTTATTAAACATTCTTCTATTTCACCTACAACCTACTATCGATTCCCTAACGAAATATTTAACTTACAAGGGAACATTCCCAACTGTACCACCCCGATATTTTTTAAACTAGTCTCATTCGAAAGCTAAAGTCAAATTATGAAACTTTAACATTGGAACTATAGGCCGCTAAAATATATTTGACCTGGTAAAGTAGGTCGGAAGGTCGAGAAGCGCGAGGTATTTCAAGGATCCCTATAGTAAATTCACGTTTGAATTTCGAGGAAAGGCTCGTTGGAGCGCAATTTTAATTTGGAGGGTCCTCCAATGTTAAATCCCTATCTCCATCGCGACTTTCTGGTGAAACGGGAAAAAGTCGACTTTCTCTTCTTCCTCCACTGCTAACAAACGCTAATTCTAAGTTGAGGCAAAGAGTACATGGTGTTGGCCATGGTAACGGTTTCACCTTAGTATGCGTTCACCCCCCCCCCCCCTCGAAATCTTTGGGATGACCTACAGCCTCAGGGGTGCGTTGTATCGAAAAAATGCAAAGAGTAAAAAAGGTGGAAAATTTAATTTGCCAGTGCCGTTTGATCTCAAAAGTTAATTTTTTGTGATTTAAACACGCTAAACCATATAAGACTAAATTTTAAATCGCCGTTTTTTGGCCAAATCACTATTTTTGGACCAATAACACAACCTTTTATTTTTTCTCGTATATTAAAAACTATACAATTTTTTTATTTCAAAGAAATCGGTTGAAAACCGACCAAGATATGCATGTTCAAAGTTTCCCTATAGGCAATATCATGTAACTGCTATATCATATAGCCGTCGTTATAGTACCGGATAGTAGTATAGGCCAGAAACAGTAATAAGTACTTATCAAATCTCCCAAAAGAGATATCCTATCGCCCTAGTATCCTTACAATCCCGCAGTTGCAGGCGTATAAGCGTTGTGACTAAAAAAGAGGTATTTTAAGTGATAATAACCGAAAAACTAAAAATTTCAGAACTAAAGCTTCTGTACTTTATACCTTTAACTACACCGTCTATTCGTCCGACGTCCGTGCTCTAACTCAGAACGGCTGAACTTTTTCAATTCCTTTTTCGAATACTTCATAATTTAGTCCTAGCCCAGCGTGAGTTTGAACTTGGACTAAATTGGACACACCCCTGCCCGCAAAAAATTAGAAATCAAGCACCAAACATTTCTTTAACATGTATATCTCTACCTGCACTCTGTAATTCATACATTTTCTATATGTCTAACACATTAATCTTCTACCTATCCATATATATATATATATATATACCCTACTGGGGGTGTGCCCGCACCAAATGGGGCAACTTGAGATTTCAATGCTAAATGACTCCTACATGCCAGTGACAGCTCCAATTGACACGGGACCACCCCCACCCACACTGAGTGTGTGCCCGCGCCAGATTACACAACTTGAGATTGCAATGCTAAATGATTCCTACATGCCAGTGACAGCTCCAATTGACACGGGACCACCCCCACCCACACTGGGGGTGTGCCCGCACCAAATGGGGCAACTTAAGATTTCAATGCTAAATGACTCCTACATGCCAGTGACAGCTCCAATTGAAACGGGACCGCCCCCACCCACACTGGGGGTGTGCCCGCACCAAATGGGGCAACTTGAGATTTCAATGCTAAATGACTCCTACATGCCAGTGACAGCTCCAATTGACACGGGACCACCCCCACCCACACTGGGGGTGTGCCCGCACCAAATGGGGCAACTTGAGATTTCAATGCTAAATGACTCCTACATGCCAGTGACAGCTCCAATTGACACGGGACCACCCCCACCCACACTGGGGTGTGCCCGCGCCAGATTACACAACTTGAGATTTCAATGCTAAATGATTCCTACATGCCAGTGACAGCTCCAATTGACACGGGACCACCCCCACCCACACTGGGGGTGTGCCCGCGCCAAATGGGGCAACTTGAGATTTCAATGCTAAGTGACTCCTACATGCCAGTCACACCTCTAATTGACACGGGACCACCCCCACCCACACTGGGGGTGTGCCCGCACCAAATGGGGCAACTTGAGATTTCAATGCTAAATGACTCCTACATGCCAGTGACAGCTCCAATTGACACGGGACCACTCCCACCTACACTGGGGGTGTGCCTGCGCCAGATTACACAACTTGAGATTTCAATGCTAAATGATTCATACATGCCAGTGACAGCTCCAAATGACACGGGACCACCCCCACCCACACTGGGGGTGTGCCCGCACCAAATGGGGCAACTTGAGATTTCAATGCTAAGTGACTCCTACATGCCAGTCACACCTCTAATTGACACGGGACCACCCCCACCCACACTGGGGGTGTGCCCGCACCAAATGGGGCAACTTGAGATTTCAATGCCAAGTGACTCCTACATGCCAGTCACACCTCTAATTGACACGGGACCACCCCCACCCACACTGGGGGTGTGCCCGCACCAAATAGGGCAACTTGAGATTTCAATGCTAAATGACTCCTACATGCCAGTGACAGCTCCAATTGACACGGGACCACTCCCACCTACACTATGGGTTTGCCTGCGCCAGATTACACAACTTGAGATTTCAATGCTAAGTGACTCCTACATGCCAGTCACACCTCTAATTGACACGGGACCACCCCCACCCACACTGGGGGTGTGCCCGCACCAAATGGGGCAACTTGAGATTTCAATGCTAAATGACTCCTACATGCCAGTGACAGCTCCAATTGACACGGGACCACTCCCACGTACACTGGGGGTGTGCCTGCGCCAGATTACACAACTTGAGATTTCAATGCTAAATGATTCATACATGCCAGTGACAGCTCCAAATGACACGGGACCACCCCCACCCACACTGGGGGTGTGCCCGCACCAAATGGGGCAACTTGAGATTTCAATGCTAAATGACTCCTACATGCCAGTGACAGCTCCAATTGACACGGGACCACCCCCAACCACACTGAGTGTGTGCCCGCGCCAAATGGGGCAACTTGAGATTTCAATGCTAAATGACTCCTACATGCCAGTGACAGCTCCAATTGACACGGGACCGTCCCCACCCACACTGGGGGTGTGCCCGCGCCAGATTACACAACTTGAGATTTCAATGCTAAATGATTCCTACATGCCAGTGACAGCTCCAATTGACACGGGACCACCCCCACCCACACTGGGGGTGTGCGTGCACCAAATGGGGCAACTTGAGATTTCAATGCTAAATGACTCCTACATGCCAGTGACAGCTCCAATTGACACGGGACCACCCCCACCCACACTGAGTGTGTGCCCGCGCCAAATGGGGCAACTTGAGATTTCAATGCTAAATGACTCCTACATGCCAGTGACAGCTCCAATTGACACGGGACCGCCCCCACCGACACTGAGTGTGTGCCCGCGCCAGATTACACAACTTGAGATTTCAATGCTAAATGATTCCTACATGCCAGTGACAGCTCCAATTGACACGGGACCACCCCCACCCACACTAAGGGTGTGCGCGCACCCACACTGGGGGTGTGCCCGCACCAAATGGGGCAACTTGAGATTTCAATGCTAACAAGGGAACATTCCCAACTGTACCACCCCGATATTTTTCAAACCGGTCTCATTCGACAGAGGAACTAAAATAATGAAACTTTAATATAGGAACTATGGGTGCATAAAATATATTTGACCTAGTAAAGTAGGTCGGAAAGTTCGAGACCTGGCGCTGTTTCAGGGATTCCTATGGTAAATCCCCGTTTAGATTTTGCGAAAAGGCTGGATCAGCGCAATACTAATTTGGAGGGTCCTCCAATGTTAACTCCCTATCTCCATCGCGACTTTTTAGAGAAAAGGGATGAAAAGGGGAAAACTCGACTTTCTCCTCTTTCTCCCCTTCTCGCCCACGCTAGTTTTTCACTTGAAACTCGCGGTCCTTGACCTTCCCACCCACTTTACTAGGTCAAATATATTTTATGCACCCATAGTTCCTATATTAAAGTTTCATTATTTTAATTCCTCTTTCGAATGAGACTGGTTTGAAAAATATCGGGGTGGTACAGTTGGGAATGTTCCCTTGTAAGTGACTCCTACATGCCAGTCACACCTCTAATTGACACGGGACCACCCCCACCCACACTGGGGGTGTGTCCGCACCAAATGGGGCAACTTGAGATTTCAATGCTAAATGACTCCTACATGCCAGTGACACCCCCAATTGACACGGGACCACCCCTACCCCACACTGAGGGTGCCCCGCATCAAATGGGGCAACTTGAGATTTCAATAACGGTTCGTTTCGATTTCGAATAAAATTAACCCCCGCCCCCAAACACATTATAATGCATAATTCTTGAACGGGTTAACCTGGGGTCATTAGATTTTATAAACATGGTAGTGAGCTCAAGACAAATAATGGGATTTCAGTTGGACCGAATCGGTCACACCCCCTGGGGGTTGGCCTATCTCCCCAATGTTAAATTATTCTTTCGAAATTCTCCTGATGTAGTTACAACGAGAGCATTATATCGGTTACACCACCTAGATATAAACCTATCCCATCCATGTTAATTTTTTTTTCATTTTTCACTCATAGGCTATGGAAAACTTTTCTACTACAACTGCAGAGGCTAATATAGGCCCCACCCACTTTTCTTCGCCTTATCCTTCCCATGTTCAATTTGTTTTTCAATTTTCACCTATGGTCTATAGATAACTATTTTGTGAGATCTGCAGATAATAATTTAGGCCGAATGCACTTAAACATTAAACATTATAAACTTCTATATTACTACCATAAGAATTATTTTTTACATCGTTACATCTTAAAGTTTACAACACTTCGTTACATTAATTACAAGAATTTATTGTGTAGGTCTTTAACTAAAAGGCCCCTGTATTTGGATCCTCTTACATATCCGCGATCCGCGTACATATACTCTTCAAATTGAAAAATAATACTTTGTAAAGTAGCTGATGCCATTATATAAATACTAACGGAATATTAAATAAGCCCCTTTCACTTAAAACAATTAAATAAACTTCAGCTAAAAAGAGACTTCTAAGTTGAGTCGCTCTCAAAAGAAGAAAACAAGAATAATCTTCAAGTGTTTTAAATACTTCTGTTTCTGAAACTACATTTGCCTCAATATGGGCCTCGGTCCAGAAAGAGACATTGTGAATACCCAATAATAATAAACCGTTTAAACGCACATCAAATAAGGGTGAAATTCTACGACCTGGACACGGTTTTGTACAAGAATCTCAGATTTCCCCAACCATAAAGTAAAGTTGTGCACATAACGTCGTGTTAGAGAACGTGCGTCGTGCCGGTGCTAACGGACCACCATTACTGGTCACTACTACTTTTTAACAACTAATGCTGTGATCTTAATCTAACCTCTTTGTAAGAGTATCACTATAAGTAAATAAATAACATGGTGGGGCCGCTTTTTTAACATTGTGGTAGATTAGCAAAACGCAAAGGGTGTGACCGATATGACCCAACTTCGAACTGAACGTGAGTTAGAACCCATAAATTGCATATTCGAAAAAACAATTTCGAAAAAAAAACGAGCACGGACGGACAAACCAATGCAAACCATAAAAGGTTTGCACCGTTTAATAAACCGATGTAGCGAGTGTAACCAAGTTTTGAAAACATCAGGTTTTGCACTTTCGCACTCTGATGTCAGTAGCAGTGGTCGCAAATACATGTCAAAGATGTTCTATAACTAACAGGAATCGTTTAAGACGCATATCTCAATTTCCTCCAAAATGCCCGTGTGTTATACAGATACAAATTTGTGAACCAGGCAACTACCAACTACGGTTTAATTAAAAACCTATCCAAGCAACCATAAAGGGCCCGTTGGCTATCCCCCCTCATTTTATACCCAGAAATTAGTATGTATTTCATATCCATTCCCTTGGCATAACCTTTGGATGACCCCTACAGGTCAACCAATCAATCAATTTGTACCATCCTCGAACTTGGCCTGGCAGTTATCGCTGCGACATGAATAACGGTGAGACAATGGCATCCATATAAGCCCTAACTCACGGCCTAAAACTACAGCATTTTTTTCCGATTCTATCCAAAAGTAAATAGGAAATTAACATGTTAGAGCAACAAAATAGCAGTGCGATAGATCCATCGTTCTGTTATTGCTCGCTTACTTCATTGCCTTATACAAAATAGTATAACAAGATATTCAAAAGATTAAACTACGAGTTGGGTCCGCCGCTCATAAAATAAACCCAGAAAATGTATTTTCAAAATGAAAAAAATTAAATGTAACCGAATTCTACTAACACTACAATATATGCAGCCTTTCTACAAGCGTGTTGCTCATTAACTCATCATCGATTTTTCGAATCTTTTGGGTATGACGATGTACGCTATTTCAATATTTTGGAGATGAGGACAACGAAAACAATCAATTTAGGTAGTCTTATCTCAGAGTTTTCCATTTCTCACCTCTCTAGTGCTGATGATGCATTAAACCATACGATAGAGCGATATACAGGATGCTCAGTAACAAAATTAGATTAGAAGTTTCAAGACCGGTAACTATCCAAGAAATACACTGTAATATGGCCACTCATTATTTTCATAAAACAGATACTTCGCTCTTATTATTTTTAAATCCCATCCGTTTTGACATGTATATAAGGGCAAGTAGGGTGAACGTGTTCGTATTGGGCTTGCATAAATATTTCAATGAATATAGTAATTAATTGTTAAAGACACACTATGATCATTTCGCGTGTTTTCCTCACTACCAGAGAGTGCCTAATAAATCCTAAACTTTTAATTAGAAACTAAACATTAGTAACTTTTTTGAACCATGTTTGGCTGAAATATTTTAAATTCGTTATTAGAAATAGTTTAAGATCCGTCTATCTTTAAAAACTAGTCTGTCTTCATCACTTGAATAACAAAGGATGTTATTCTTAAAAATTTAAGAGTAAGGTACATTTTAAAGTGGTACGAGAAAGAGAGGCCCATATTGAGGCAAATGTAGTTTCAGAAACAGAAGTATTTAAAAAACTTGAAGATTATTCTTGTTTTCTTCTTTTGAGAGCGACTCAACTTAGAAGTCTCTTTTTAGCTGAAGTTTATTTTAAACGTAAACTGCGCAGTCCCTGACCTTCCGACCTACTTTACCAGGTCAAATATATTTTAGCGGCCTATAGTTCCAATGTTAAAGTTTCATCATTTGACTTTAGCTTTCGAATGAGACTAGTTTAAAAAATATCGGGGTGGTACAGTTGGGAATGTTCCCTTGTTAGTACTAATACAACAATACGCTATAGAACTCTAGATTACAAAAAAATGATTAAAATAATTTAATCCTAATTTAATTTAATTTAATTTAATCATAATTATTTTGATTAATATTATTGATTAATCATACTATTCATAATTAATCATAATTACAATGATTTTAAATGAAGGCCTGCAAAATGCACAAGGCTGCAAATGATAGGCTGTAATAATCCGAATACCATGTAAGCGAATCTATCTATGGTTTAAAAGTTCGGTCCTGCTACGAACGGACGTAGAAACAAAATGATTCCATAATTGTTTGGCCTCCTCACCAACTTCACAGCGTCAAAACAATTTTATGCACCAATAGTGGTCAACCTGATATTCCGAATAGCAATAAAAATAATCCGGAAAACAATTTGAAGGATTTCCGTTTCACGTCAAACATAAGCTTTTGTTTTCGTAATTGTCGAGGTTTGTAATTGGCATTGAAAGGTTGTCCGTACTCAGAAATTGGGTGCTAAAATAAATGAATGAGTATGGATTTAGTGAACTGATGATTTGGAATGAGAATAGGAGTTAATTTGATGATAAGCTGTACTCTGTTGATTGTGGATTTATGCCATTGATCTCGCTGCCTCTGCCTTTGCAGAGATTGGGATTGGAGAGGAGATGGGTTATTGGCTGATGAGGGAACTTTCTTCTAAAAGGTCGGACAAGTTTACAATCCATTCTTCAGCCTCTTCAATGAATTGGATAAGTGGGTCAGGACTGGACTCCGTTGCACAGATAAGGCACGTCCCCTTACAAACATTACTTAATAAGAATCAGAGATACTTTATGTCCTTACTCTGTCCGTCCGTCCCTTCATGTGTGTCTGCACTCTAACTTTTGGAAATCAACTACAAAACTACACGTTTAATGGCATTTATTAAATGAACTGGCAACCACGATTTTGTGTGATCTAAATGAGATTGTTATTTCTTCTCATAAAATACTCTAAAACACGTAGATTACGTAAATATTCCGTAAATCATAAACGAAAATCCTTTTACTCTAAATTAACTCTGTATTTATTAAAAACATAAATGCCAATTTGCAAACACATGCTAATCAACCATATTTACTAATTCACTTTATGGTTGGAGGAAGGTTTTAGACGTTTTCCTTCGCGCGGTTTCACTCTTTTGTCATTAGCGTTTGTAACGTTTTATTAAGTATCGGGGATGCCGTATGTTTTCATTGGTGGCGTCTTATTGTTAGCTCTGAAGGACGGTTGAAGTTTGCTATGCTTTCTTCAGGATATCATTACCGACGTCCAGTAGGAGTTTGGTTCGTTCTGTGACCATGTGGGCCAAAGGTCAGTTTTGAATGAAACAAATCTGTATGAGAAATATATTGATATAAAGCTACTGGCAAGGGGTATCAAGCGATGCATCTGATTTTAATCAATGGCTGGGGTAAGATGCGATTTTTAAATTTTAGTGTTTTTAAATTTCTGCTTCTACAAGAGTTTGCAAATTCAAAACTTTCTCTCGAATACTTGGCTATATACATTTAAACGGTTTTATCCTTATTAAAACGGCCTTCTTGTCCACATAACAGAATATAGGCCAAGAGACACAAACAGAACAAGATCTCAACCACTTCATTTTCTAGAGTGCACTTTCTCCTACAAAAAATGGGAACTGGATTCGAGATTTTAGAGCATTGAATGAATCTATCAGTTTCCAATATCATGAACCAAGGGAAATATTTCATTTCAACTGACCATCCCAACAAATTACGACAATCCATTTACTTTTGCTTGGGCTCTTTTACTTTTAGTTGACTCAAACGCAAGATCCATTTTTGCAGTAAGTTGTGAAATTTCAAATTGAGAAGGAAGCACTCTTTATCATTACAAGTACCTATTGTTCTACACGGTGGTCCCACTGCACTGGCTTGCCAAATTGAACAGATACTTCGAGACATCCTTGAGTCAATTATAGTTTTGACGATGAAGCGATTCAATATTGAATGCAATTGTCTGAAGGACGATTTTGGTAATTTAATTGTACTTTTTTGACGATGAAGGTGATACCAATTCTGTACCTTCAATGGTAATACCGTTATGAGAGGATGACTAGAACGTATCTCGTCTCTTTGTTATAGGAATAAAGTAAGACACAGGTACCCTTATTGTTAGACATAGCTCAAGGGTTTTTTAAAACATCTCGAATCACATTCAACACGATAATTTGAAAAGTTTTGCCTTTGTAAGCGGTTTTAAGGTCAAATGGGTCTTTAATTTGAAATGCTAATTGTAAGGGTTGTTCGAAAGAAGAGATAAATTCAAAGTATAAAATATTGTCTATATATATAAAGGTTTGGACTGGTCACAATATTTTAATAGCCTACTTAAACTAATAACTCATCAAACTGCATAATATATTATAGCAAGAAATAGAGAGAAGACTAAAGCATTGGCTAACCATATTGAAACCAGAAATTATAAACAAGTTTTGATCAACAAATTAGATCAATTTTTGGACCAGACAATAGAAACTATTTCTTTACGATCTGAAAAATCTCTAGTTGCCCCAACCATGGACCAAAACTATATAAATATGTCATTGAAAAGTACTTTACAAAACCTTTAGAACCACGTATTAACCTTGTGTTTGTAGTTTAAATTTTTTGATCCCAGGCAAGGGAGTGACTTCACCAGCAAAAAGTATATGCCGATAAATGGCTTTTAACAATACATTCCCATCGATGTATCGCATAGGCTATTTCAAAAAGGGTTTAAATGGGTTGAGACAGAAAAAATTTGAAAGGTTAAGCCGTTCTGGAGTGATAGCACGAACAGACAGACGGACAGACAACACGAACGAAAGTATAAAGCATCTCTGGTACTTAATAACCTATCCTGCTATAATTCCTTGAAATTTAATAATGCTGATCGATGATCCTCTCTAAATGAACTAGAGCTTCTGAATAGACTAAAAGTTATCTTACATGAATGGGAGAAAAATGGAAAGATTCCTGGATTTGAATGGAGAAGGCAAGTATTTTTTCTGATTTGTTGCTATTTTGAGACTTTTCGATTTTTTGAAGCCACAAGAAACGTCCTGGGATTGCCATTGTCAGTTACAACTTACAGCTTCATTCATCTCAAATCCGACATTCAACAAATAGAAAGGTAAGGTGCTATTGAATAATATATATTGAATGTCACTTCCCATACTCCCATTCTTTATCTAACCTTGCCTTGTAGTAAGTAATAAATTTAATGAAAAATGACTCCACTGTGAACAAATGTAAACATCGCAGACCTGAAAACGGTTTCATGTCAAATTCAATTGTGAGGACCCTGGGGTCCTCATTCACTCTTATCTGAACCATTTAAATAGGATTAGAATTTAGAATCCGTTGTCCCGGTGTAAGGATTTGCATTTTTATGTGATTTCCAATACAATATTCATTTGTCCGTCAATATTTTATTCTAGTCTTCAATCCTTCAGATTGTCTGAATGAAATAAAGCAAAGTAACAAAGTCCATCGGAATTGGAAGTTTTCATGAATAGATAAAACGTTAAATGTTAGAGGTCATTTGCAGCTTTTCATATTTGTTGTTGTTTTTCATGCAACGGGAATGAAAAATCGGACAGAAACATTGCATGCTTTTTTGAATGTTTTGATCAGCATGAGGTTAAAAGGCGTGAAAGTTGGTAAAAAGCTGAAGAATGGAAATTATAAATGATAGCGTGTTGCTAAAGTTGGTTTGAAGGTTGAAGGTCGGGTTTCCTCGCCAACTTCAATTACTTCCAACACCGATCCTGTTTTTCAGCTGACAGTCTTGACATGACATTCGTTTACAAACCTTAACCTCTTTTATACGAAATTCCAACATCAGAAACATGCATATTAACATTTCCTATACACCAACTTTCTCCCACATCTCCTTCCGGTCTATAGAAATTTTAGCCACGGGATTAGGGATGTCGACTTGTCAAGAGTCAGGAGTCAGCATGCATGTGCACATTGTCCTGAGTTTTTGTCCAGAATTGAATCTGGTGGTAAATGTTTAGCGCGTCAGGACAAACGTTTGCTTTTAAAATCTGGTCTTTTTAGCTCGCTTTGATATTTTGGATTTGTGAGAATAACTAGTAATTCTGATAAAAACATGAGATGCTAGTTAATGAGTTAATAGTTAGATAGTTAGTTGTACAATGACGGCGCCTACTTGTAACATGATACTTTGACGTTGATTAGTAATCGGTGATTATGTAAATGATAGTTACTGCAGCTCTGAGAAATAACATGCTATTTGTAATTGGAAGTATAATGGTTGAAGTTAAAGGATTGGGTATTATACTTCAAAATTGCAAAGGACAGCGGAAAATAGTTGTGACTTTTCATAGCAGTTAGTCTCTGCAATTGTCACTCCCTGTTTGTCACTCCTTACTCGTCACTCCTTACTCATCACTCCTTACTCGTCACTCCTTACTCGTCACTCCTTACTCGTCACTCCTTACTCGTCACTCCTTACTCGTCACTCCTTACTCGTCACTCCTTACTCGTCACTCCTTACTCATCACTCCTTACTCGTCACTCCTTACTCGTCACTCCTTACTCGTCACTCCTTACTCGTCACTCTTTACTCGTCACTTCTTATTCATCAGTCCTTACTCGTCCATCCTTACTTGTCACTATTGACTCGTCCCTTATTACTCATTAGCTCTGACTCCTCTCAATACAATCGATTAGGCCAGGATCTTCGGAGGCTATAAATTGGATTCCAAACGGCCGTCTTCACTCATCCATTCCAATCCACATCGCCACTCCAATAGCCAATAATAATGTCTCAACTCTGAGAGTGAAAGTCCTGGTTCATATTCCATTCCCACTCCCTTATTAACTTATAATGGGAGGCTGTAATGCGGTAAATGAGTGGGTGAAAGTAGGTTAAAGTGTCGGAGAAAGGGAGGGGAATTAAAGATATTCTGAATGGAATCGTGTCCTGATTTGAGAGAAGGATCATCGGAGCAGATAACATAAAAGACAGGTGTCGTCGCATCCAAGGGCCCTTCATAAAGAGAGACAGTCCCTCTCTCAGCAGTTAACCTCTAGACTACTAGACCAAAGTGCTTATGAACTCTCAGGCAATTACAGATTTCACTACAGCCACATGTCCTACCCATTCCCCCATACTCCTTCTGCCTAAACTACGAAAAGAACTGGGTTGGGCCAAAAAATATATTTGCTTTTTGGGATCAAAGGAGAAGTTTGGATGAAATGATAGTACAGAATAGAGCGATACATGTGGCATTAGTAATTTTTAGTATGAGGAGAATTTGTTTCATTTCCGAGCTTCCTTTTTATAGGAGGTTGGGAGGGAAGAATGATCCATTTTTAATTAAAGGAATGGAACGGATTCTCATTTTGTATCGTTAGAACGGCCCCATACTTCCAGACATGATACTCAGGATATGGCAGCTTGCGCTTGGTAGTTATGATTATTAGCATTTTTGGAACAGACGCAGCATTAAAATCATAATTTGAATCCAGAGGATACCGCAATCATAATAAATGAGTATTAGAGATTTTGCAGGAGAAATACTAATTAATAATCCGTTACAAACGATATGTAAAGAAGGGGTGAAACCAATGGACATGTTTTTCAAACATTTAAATACACACTTTGTAAGTCGTTAAGACTGACAAGTGCGACTCGTTTGGTTTAGCAATTTTTGAATTTAAGTTTTGTTTGGTAGAGTGGTGCTACCAAGTATTTCAAATTTTTATATTAATTAAAGCCAATATTAATCCCGAACCGAAAGCCGGTTTCAAAAACTTTAACCGTTCGGAAGTTAGTGGAGCGGACAGATGTTCATACAAATGGGTTCCTTTAATTGACAGAAAACGTTAAAGATTTAATTTGGGATATGTAGATTTTTGCCCATTGTCTCACCTAGCAATAGAGACTCCTTTATGTTATTTCGAGTAAATGGACCGGACCCGCATCGACTAAAAACAGTGTTAACTTTTTTGGTACAGTTGCATTCAAAATTGCATTAAGTTTTCAATAAAATATAGCATAGCATTCGATTTGCACTTAAAAAGACAACAAATCAAGGTTAAAGTTAGTACAAATTAAAACGGAGACCGGACTAGCACGGGAATGGGGGAAAAGACAATGAAACTCTCAATTTTTGGCCCTGACCCAAAACTAGATAGAAAGTTAACATTGGAGGACTGAAAAATTAATACAGCCATAGAGCCAGCGTTTTCACCATTCCCGCTCATTTCTTCTCAATTTGTTGTCCCATTCGTTTCGAAGTTTCGAATACAACCGTTTTAAAAATTCCAATTTTTACTTAGTCGACGCGGGTGCTCCGCCTTTAAAGCGCGATTTCTTCAACTCGTCGAAACGAGTGAGTACGGCTTATATTCGCACTGAAGGCTGTCGAGGATTTGAAATCATTAAATGTCCAAAGTGTTTATACGAGGAAATGCCGTGCTGGTAAGTGGTAAGTGTGGAGGCTATTAGAGAACCGGAGGCTCGTTCATAAGCCACGTCCCCTCTTCCCATTCCACTTGTCATCTCTGAAACCGTCTTTTGGGAGCAATGTAAATGAGATAGGCTGCTGAGCCTGATTTTGTGCCTGGATCCCTAGTTGATGTGTAAGAATATGGGTTGGATCATTAGGAACGTTAGTAAGGTTAGAAGCGTTAGGAGTAAATTGATGTGGTCGTTATGTGTAATGGAGGAAGGAGAAGGAGTTGACTAAAATGTCAATTAGTATCTCAAACACGTCTCTCCGTCCAAACATCAGATGGAAGGAGGAAAGAGTACAACCGAGCTACTTTCACTTTCACAATTCAAGCCTATTTTTTATTTCTTATTCGAGCAGACTGGACGAGTCGGATCGACTTACATATACCATACCATTAAACTCTAACTTACTTCATTCTTCTCCTTTCGAATTGAAAGTGACGAATGGACAGATCATTTAAGGACATCGAAAATACCTAGGAAATACCTAAACCACCTTTCATTCACATTTATCACAAATATAAACACTTTTGATGTCAATACCATCAATTCAATTTCCATTTATTTAACAGTCAGTTAGATTAGCCTGAAACACCATTGGGGAATAGGTAGCAGCTAGAAGACAGAAGGGGTCAAGAGGTTAACAATGAAGATGTATTTGGTACAAAAACTCTGAATGTGATGTGTTTAACACCAAAAACAAATCAAAACGAAAATCATAATATCTCGCTTGAATTCCGGTTGGGTTTAAAAAATAAAAACGAGAAATAGAGGTAGGGACCAGAGATAAAACTAACTGCGGTGTGGAAAGAGACAGCTATTTGACCCGTTTTCCTGTTTGACTTAAAACTACATAGGGAGATAACATTGGGGAAGTCAAAAAATGTTATTGGGCGAGAGTGAGGATTTTCATTAAAATAGAAGGGTACTTCTTTAAAAAGGAAAGTTATATAACAGAAGAACTGTCAATTTTCTTCCTCAATCCGTAAACTTCTAATAACATTCCTGGGTATTTAAATGAGACATTCGTTTTTTAAGTTTCTTCTTCAGGTTTGTTATGTAAGGTATCCTATTTAGAATTTACAGCCAAATGCACTTACATGGTATGGCCCTTACATGTTACTAACAAAGTAGATTAAATGTAGTAGAAGAACCCTTTACGTTCCTAGTTCCTGACAACACTTGAAACCGAAATCCTTGGCTACTGATACATTAACGGGGTTTAACTTTGAACTAAATGAAACTAACAAACATATAAAACTAAACTATAATAGTATTTCATACTATATCTTATGAAACGAAAGAGAATGTGTTTGGAGTGTTACATAGTTACTGTACCGTGTTCTTTACAATTTAAAAACATACTCCAAATTACAAATAGGTCACCAACGGAAATAGGTGCTCTTATCGATGTTTCGTATGTTAGCAACGGAAACGTTAGTATCCGGAATGCTGCCTCCTATCGTTTATTCGGCACATTCTACGCATTTACAATCCTCTCGGAAATCTTCTCAGAAAATCTCATGATTTCCATTGGTCTCACAAGAGGCTGAAAAAGTACGATGTTGACATTTATTTTAGTGAAGGACGGGTTAGCGGTTGTGGGCTTTTAATTATTCCTAATCAAGAGGTCCTTTAAAGCCAACCCCTTCTGTTAGCTCTTAAAGCACTTTGCTCCGGATAAGGAAATTGGTCTGGGAAAATGAAAGATGTTGACTTTAAAGGACTTTGAAGAGAATAGAAGAGATCATCATTAGCGACTCTGTCAAATATTTCGACAGAAATTCATAGATTCATTCAATTGTGGTGAAGGATTTGAAGAGTAGAGTGTAAATTGCTGGTCTATTTATTCAACCCATGTCTTTGACACTTTTGCTCATCAAGTCAGTTCCTTAGACAAGGTTCTCCTACAGGGTGTTTCAATAAAAGGATATGACACATTGATGAATGTTCCTCATTTCTATTTAAAGTTCGTCAGTAACAAAGGACATAATCCAAAGTGAAATTTAAGAATCCTCAGATTTTGTTAAAGTTGAAAAAAGCAATGGAAATTGAAAATGAACAGCCTTGTTTAATTTTAACTGTGCTGAAAATGAGGAACAACCGCCACGCAAATAAACCCGCCGAAAATGATATGCAATGCATCAGAAAATTAAAAAAAAATGGAAAAATTACCTCGTTTTAATTTGCATGGATTTTTAAAAAATAGAATGAAAATTGAGAGAGGGAGCTAAAAAACCTGTTCCGACCTTCCTGTAATAAAAGTCCGTTTGTTTTTAGCGAAATTCCTCACCTTGACCGGATACTATTTTTTTACTACTCCAATATTCACTCCCTATCTATTTCGAGTGAAAAACTAAAATATCATGAAAGGTTACCGTTAATAGACTATTTTTAGTTTTTTTAAATACTTAAAAATCAATTATAATAGCTAAATATTTGATTTTTATTGTTTCGTGGGTCTCGTACTTTTAACCGGTATAAATCAGACGATTTTGAAATTTCAATTTGATGGATGTCCCATTTTAAGTGAAACACCTTGTACATTTGCAATTCCAGTTTCCTACTCTGTCTCCAAGTCTCTGAACATTTGCTCATTTAATTAGGAGAATTCTTCATCTTCTTATCATTCTTTTGTTAGCATAAATTCAATAGAGAAGAAAGAAAAGCACTTTCCAACACTTTCTCTTCTTATCCTTCTCTGCAATTCGGCTTCTTAGAAATTCTTAAGAAATAGTCAAAACACAATAGAATGGGGGATGAAGCTATCAGTCATGTCATGTAATTATCCCTCCGTTTACTAAATTCATCCTACACTTAAACTAAAAATAAATTACTCTTAAATATACAACTTCCCCGAAATAATTCCCCATCTGTCCAAACTAGATTTAGAATCTTTGCTTGTTGCATTTAGACTGTTGAAGTAATCTGACTGATTATGCAACGTCATGTACTACCGGTTTATTCGAAAACTAACGTGTCTGTTCGTCCATCTGTTACTCTAAAATTAAATTTGAGTTCGATTGGTCGATTGACCTCTGAATTCGTTTAAATTGTTTATACTTCTGTCTGAATCTGTGTTGTTAATATATGATTACTCCTTGTTTTTACATTAAACGGTCATCCTTGTTAATATTGTAATTGTTTTCAAAGTAAGTTAAATTACGACGACGACGTTAAAATGTCAGACAACACGGGCTGTATACTTTTAGAAAACATTATTCAGAACTTGTTGTTAGCATACCTAAACTTATCTTCGTTTCAAATACAGTAAACGGCAGGCATTTGGTCAATTGGTTACTTTATGGACGGATACTAGATAAAAGCGTATTAGCTAAACTTGAAAAACTGTGGTTTAAAATCCTCCCCAATTAAAAAAAACAGTTATTTAAAAAAAAGGGGATAAATTATTTTTTACACGAGCTTTTTTATATCGGAATCCTACTTTTTGTAGCTTAAACAACATACCTCAATGCTGAAACATTCCAGTACAGTAAAGGGCAACATTTAGAGGAAAACATTATGCTTCAGTTAAAATTGATTCTTTTGGGAGTTAAAACCTGCAATTCCGGCGTTCGGCACGAAAGAACAGGAATTTAACTTATTGTTAGGCGGATGTGTATGATAGATATGTTACAGGGAAATGTTTAACCGTCTTAAAAAATCCCACACAACGAATATACTACTTTTGATGTCGGAGGAATAATTGATTTTTATTTTTATTTACAAATAGTATGGGCCAAAAACGTAAATCCAGATTAATAATTCTTGGTTTCAATTTTTAGAACTGCAAAACATGAATCAAAATTATTTTGAACCTTCTGATGTAAAATAAAATTGATTGTATTCTGGTTACGCTACAGTAATCTATCATATTTATTAAAGCCAACCCCTTTTCCAGCCATCAAAAGCAAACAACGTAAAGTATCCGTAATGTTATCCTTGCTTTTATACAAAACCAGTGTGAAAATGCACATGAAAATAAATGTGTTTGCAACATTCATGTTTTTAATTTTTTACCAAGTAGATTAATAATGCCTGGATTTGCCTGTAACAGGTAAACGTTTGTGATAGAAAAAGGAAACGGTTCACTTGTTTGTGGAGAAAGTGGAGATTTTGGGCCTTGGTCTGTTTGCATAAATAATAAGCCGTCCAACGGATGTACTAATGTATCGTAGATAGATACTTTGCCGTTTTTTAAAATTTCGTACAAATTGAAAATGTTTTTTAAACGTTCAATATTGAATGCTTGCTATGTTTTGTTCTAACGTTCCCTTTAACCTGTCGTAAACGAATCCGGCGTCTACCAGTTACAGTGAAGGCATGGGACGGAGGGACGGACAGTTACTAAAGCCCTCACATATTATAACTAGGATCGAAAATAATTGTGAGGAGAGGGTGAAGGTATTTGGTTTTATTTATCTACCTGCCTCCGCCGTCTGAACTGAATTATGCTAAGAGATAAGTGCGGAATAAGTAACTTTCCAGTCCAACTTGTAATGTTCTAACTTGAAAGTCTTGAAAGCGTTGGGAGGGGATTTTGACGGGAAAATGAGATAAATAAATAAAAGAGATCCGCTTTTCGTGTGAACCGGATTTTGCTGAACAACAAACTCACCAGACCCACATTTCCTGACGTAGCAAAATAAGCTGGATATAGCTTATCCACAGGGTTTGTTAAACACCGGACTTGTTTTCATACCGCATTTGTTTCGAATATTTTTAGCAAGGAAATCTTGCCATATGTTCAACCCTGATATGCTTTAAACTCGTTCCATTCAAAAGAGCAACTCAAAGCAAGAATATGTAATGTAGGGAATATTTGCGAATAAAATTGTTTTGACTTATATTATAAGGGGACCTTCCCAACTGTGCCAACCCACTGTAAGTTTAAACAGGTCGCATCCGAAAGATCAATTTAAAACACGAAAAGTTAGTATAGGCACTAAATCATTTTGACTTGAAGTAAAATAGGTGGGAAAGTCTAGAAGTACGTCCGATTTCTGGGTTTCCTATACAATAAATTCGCTTTGGATTTTTTCAAAAAGTCTGGTTCCTGTACAATACTATTTTTATCCCCTTCAATGTTAACTTCCTATCCTTTTTGGGGTCAGGAGGTGGCGAGAGCGGGAAAATAATTGTTCCCCCGTCTCAGAGCTACTATAACGATTTCAGTCATCGATGGGGAATTTAATTATTTTAGTTTAGCTGCTCTTTAAAATGGAACAAGTTTGAAGTAAATCGGGCTGGCTGAACATCTGACAAGGTTTCCTTGTAAGATTCTGGATCCATAACAAATTGCCATAAATAATTAGCATCAAGGAATCACGAATGCTCCTAAACTACTTTCACTTGGGATGCATTGGAGGTTGAATGAAAGCCGAGTGCTCTGTTTTGTGAAATGGAGATAGAACGACAGGCCATTTCTGTTTAAAGGTTTTTTACTCAACAGTTGCTGAAACTTAAATATCAACGCCATGGCGCATGATTTTGCTGATCTTAATAGCAAGGTACCAATATGCAGGTTTTTTTTCGATTCAAGAAACGGAAAAAAAATCTAGGAAATTAAAAGCAAAATCAGAAAATTGAAATTCATATTCGCACTAGAAATAGTACAAATTACCCATTTTGGCATAAAAAGGCAACAATTTTCAAAAAATTGAACTAAAACTGGTGACTTGCGTTCGAAAATGTTCATTACCTCGATTTTTTAATTTGTATTTCAGCTTGCAGCCTGTAAGTTGTTTTTTTTTGCAATAAGAGTTAAGTTGTTTTCAAATGTCAATTCTACATGTGTAATGCACCGTTGGAAAGCCAAACCAACCAAATACTAAAATGTATACGATTTTACTCTATGGTCGGGGAAATATGAGATTCTTGTTTAAAGCGACTCCCATATCTTGTACAATGACATAAAATCGTTGGGCGTCGTTCGGGCCGTTGCACCCTTTCTTGATATGCGTTTGTAGCGGTTTATTAGACAGTAAAAATGTCAAAAAGATCTGGCGTTGGTTTTGGCCTTTTCCTTACGTCCCTTCTGAGGTTTTTGTAGAATGAAAAAATAGTGGATGAAAGGATGTGTTTTTTTGTAAGTCAGGACAAACTTTCTCACTTTTGTCATTAAATGATCTCTCTTCTCCCTCTCCTTCTAATCTTATAATCCATTTCTAAGAGATTTATCCCGAATCCCAACTTTCCCGAACTGGATGTATTTTAATATTGGGACTTTTTACGTATTATTCCCGAACGGGATCAGGCACCCAATCACCCCTTATTCTCCCCAAACCAAACGACCAACCGAGCTCTAATCTAAGCACGACAAACGCAAACTATGACTCTCGTTTTTATACTTTTCAGTTGAAAGTTAGCCTCTGATACCACCAACTGAGCCCACAACATTCCAAATCCTATTTTCAATTTAAACTGTTCAGAAACAATGTTTTAAATACAATTTCTAATCCAACTTTCACTTCCGATTATGCCGATCCTGCTGTTTAATTTTCATCTTTGCTTAAATTGCCGTATGGTTTATTTCGACATGATTTGAATTTTTTTTCTGTACAAACTGAAAAGAATAAGTCAATAGGAAAATGAGCAATTGCTTTGACCCATGTTTTATCATTGTATTTTAAGAGAAGTAACGAAAAAATCAAAATGAAAAAAAGCGAAATGGAGTTTTGAAATCGGAGGCACATATAGTTTTTACAAAATTGAGATTTAAAAAAAAGTCCGATGGATTGTTTGATCATTCCACTTGGTAGTTGTTACAGGCCATACGAAGTTTGTAAATTCATCTCTTCCGGTTTTGAATATTGGCTTACATTAGATAGTAAAATCGAATTTCCTCGTTTTTAACCCCGCTCCTCTATTATTTGACTCAAAATTAAGTTCCTTCATAAGTCCAATTAAATCTGATTTAATCTCCGATCATCTCAATCCGACGCATCCGACATCCTTCCGTTCAAGGTCAATCTCTTACTGCTCCCATTTCCGATGAAATGCTCAACTGAACCCAATAAAGAGGGGCAGAGTAGATGGGCAACAGGGGATCAGGAGTTTTCTCTCTGATTTTTATGTCTCTTTACGGCCGATATACATCTAATCAATGAAACAGAATGTTTACCCAAGGAAGATTAGATCCGAATCTGGTTTCGCAGCGGTTTGTTGTCCCTTACTTTTGAGTTTGGTAATTGAAAAGGTTGGAGAAGAGGCTAGTAGTAGTTTATAGCGGATTTGTAAGGTTCAGTAGCTTATGAACGGTCCTGGATAAGTTACTAAGCTATTAAGGGATAAAGGAAAGGGTAAAGTTCTTGTCCTTCGTCTCCGGACCTCGCCGCCTTGTTCCTATTATTCCCAGAATTATTATTATTATCCAAGCACATCGGCTGCTTTATTCCAAACTATTCTCCCCATTTCACAGGAACTTAGTTTTCACAACTAAAGTCCCTGCCACCCCGACTCGAGGAAACAAAGATTTAATTGTTCGGATAATTCTTACTTAACTTTAACAAGGCTTCAATTTCGTGTCCGCATCCAATAACCTCCACTCCTTTGTACATTTACATCCAATGAGAGGAAATTGAATTATAGATGGACAATCGTTCCTAATGTTCCTACTTCCGTTGGTTGTAATTAGAATTGGCTGGAAAAGTTCACCTTATTGGTAACTATATACACATTGCTTAGATGTTTAATAAGCTGTCCACCGGATGTACTTATTATTCATATTGTACTATTTTTATTAATTTTTTATGTAGCACAGCTGTATTTCTTTAAATCTGCAATTTTAAACTGTGTTTGAAAAATTGAAAACAGATAAATATGGAAAAAATCTTAAGATTCCCCAATCATTGAGCAAAGCTACATTTAAAACTGCTTGACTCGTGCACAATACCTTTGAATGAATGTTATACAGGTGCTTGGGGTGTACTATTTATTTCAACATTTTTACACCTCTGACTCACGAACTTGAACCCCAATTTAAAGGTCCAAGTCGAAACTAATTGTCCGATAGAAAAATTTAAAAACCTTCAACCAATCTCCTGTAATCGTAGTCACGAATTTGTGTCTTTGATAGATAAAAACAGGCATATTTCTGTAAAAGAATGGGAAAGATAGTTTTTTTGGTTATGATTGTCCTATTTAATTATTAAAGCTGTGACATTACAGCGCGTTATAAGGGTAAGAAAAACAGAAGTACATAGGATAAGATAGGAGAATTCTGATTAAAATTTGTTTTGAAAACATGTAACTGTAGCCGTAGAATTTCTAGGGCTTGTGGCCAACCTGTTCCTGATTCCAGATAAGAGGCTCGTGTAATTGTAAAGCTGTGTAAATGAGGAGAATAAGATGTCGGAGGAGTTGGATGTGAGATGATAAGATTGTGATGATAAGTAAAGGAGTTGAGGTCAGATCTTGATACCACTTCTTCCTCTTACAGCTGCGTCTTCTACAAAAGCCCGTTCACAAAAGCACACAACTTTCTACCTCTTTCTCAACACTCCCTGTTCATCTAACAAGGGAAGTGCTTCGGACCTGAGATCCGCAATTCCCTCAGTTTTTGTGTTGAACACATAAGTAATTTTTTTTAAATCGGCCAAAAAACAGCGAAATTGACCTCTGCAAAAACGTGATGTCAAAACGTTGTTTTGCAAAATTGTAAATGGCTGTTTTTAAATATGCTCAAAATAATCCGATTTTGTTTTTCCCTTCATTTGTTTCAACAAAAAGCTTGCAAATCTATCCCTGTACATGCTGTCCAAACAGTAAAGTTTGCTCATTTTTAATTCTATCCATTTTTAAAATCCATTAAAGGCCAATTTGGGCCCCCGTTTTCAGACGTTTTATCCCGAGTACTTCCCTTGTAAAGTAAATGATGGAGATAGTACTTGAATTACTTTTCTCCATAAGACTAGTATTGTAGTGAAAGTAGTTTAAGGTTGGTTGTGTCTGGAGGTGGTTCTGGTCCTTGGATCCGATTCTTGTGTCGTGTTCCTATTCCAGTTCCTTAGACCCGTGGCACCAAATACCCGAGGGATTGGGACTCACAATATCCCGTCTTGGAAGCCAGGATATCGGCTTTCCTAATCCTCACATCCCCTTTACTTATTCTCAATATAAACTCCCACATTCAAAGCAAAACAAAGCAAGGGACTACGACTACAATAGGGTTCCTCAGAACCCGAGGCTTTTCAATCATTATCCAATTCCCTCCGATTTCTGTAAAAGCAGGTTAAAAGAACAACTGAAAAAATCGGGTGTGTTGCTTAAATAGCGCCGGGGGAAAATCCTCAAGTTCTTTGACTCGCCCGATAAAACTCGTTTCGTCCACTATATCAAGCTCCAGGCTTATGCTATACATTTAGACGAAATTAACGAGTTTTACCCGGCGTGTTAATGAACACGAGGACTTTAATTAACATTTGACAAAAGCAATTTGGTGTTTAAAGAGTGAGAAATTAGACAATTTCGAACAACAGAAGAAAATTTCATAAAAAACATTTACATTTTCTGATTTTTTTTAAACTTACTGCCCTATATGAAGGGCTTCTTCAACGGTGGTGGTGTAGAACATATAATCACAACGTTCTGGAATTAACCAGTCAAGTTTTCCAAAAAATGCTGAGAAATCTTGCCCCCGGCATTTATAACTAGACGGGAGATTGGCATTTTGAAGTGAAATTTTAATGAAAGCTTGTGTCTTCCTCACAATAATTAATTATTGCTTCAGGCAAGGTATTAATGTGATTGAGTAAACAAGAGGCTTGGGTTCTTTCGTAAAATGACTGTGGTTTTTCTGGAATGCTTTTTGAGCCTTGGACTTGTTTGTTGAGAGATGAAGAGATTTGTGGCAAGACATGGGCAAGACTGACTGAAGATGGGAAATGATTCAGGGATCTTATCTTTCTCTCCTCGTCACACTTACTCCCACTCCATCAACTACTCAACTTACAATGAATCAGCACAATAGGAAACTACCCTATTCTCCTCAGTCTTACAAGATCAGAGAAAGGCACAAATTATAAAATACCATTGCAATTGTTTTCAGATAGTGCCTTGGACTTTGAAGCAGGAGCAGTTTACACCTTTTGCGGGGCCTTTGTTGGGAAGTAGAAAATGCGGACGTCGTATATTTTGATTGTGAAATCTATCTCCTTTATCGGAAGTTGGGGATGAAGAGGGTTGGGATTAAAGGAAAGAAAGCAACAGGATTAAAACCTGAAGATTCTGAGCACATCGTCTCAAGAGAATGGGAATTCTGAAACCCAGCAGAGTTCATTCATAAACTACGTTCAGAGCGGAATCCATTTCTATTCCTAATACTATTATTTATTAAAATACCACCCAATAGTGTAATAATCATGGATATTAATGATAATTTTTAATAATGTGACGCTGAGGATTTTTCCCGCTTCTGCACCGTCTCCATCTAATTAACAGTAGTGGTGGGGGAAAATTGAAAAAATCCTGTGCGTCAATAGCGTGTCATTTATAATAACATCACATCCATATTAAGTATATCATATTCATCACGTAAAATTAGATTTTCTTATGAACCAGGATGAATAAGAGTTCATTAACGGTCCTTGTTAAAACTCGATGTCGGATTTCCATATCTCTGATTCCCGTCCTAAAATAACAATTCCTCATGATAGGACTATTGTCCAAAAATTACGGAACCCTAAGCTCTTTCTAAGCCTTATCGATTCTTCTCGAATATCGAATCTTACTGTTCTGATTTAGCAGAGTCCCAATGTCGGAAACAATGAAGAGTCTGGTGAGCATAGCAGGTGAGAAGACTTGGTGAAGCGATGCTAGAGTCAGCGTCAAAGGCGTCATAACAAAGAAGTCAGGCGTTAGTGGGCGTTACAGGTGTAAAATAATAATGAAGTCAGACAGAGTAAAGGTGTCAAGGGACAAAGGTGACAGGCAACAAAATGTAAGACGACAAAAGCGGTCATGACAAATGTGTCAGAACATATGTATCAGGCGACAAAGGCATCAGGACAGAGTCCGAGTCAGTCGAACAAACTGTCAGGACAAAGTAATCTGGCGACAAAAGGTGCCACGAAACAGAATTGTCAATAACCGTAAAAATTTGGACTAAACCTTTAAATTTGAGGCATTTCATAATAGTTGTAAGCTACGTTAAATTTGAGGAAAAATCTGTCACCATTCTGACCTGCTGCCTTTATCGTATGAGTTTTTGTTCTGATAGCTTCGTCGCTGACACACATGTCCTGACACCTTTGTGACTGACACACACATATCCTTAGTCTTTTGTCTCCCTTGAACATTGATTATGAAAGGTCTGTTAGTGGGTGGATTGAATGGAAATGGGTGAGTATGGAATGTGAGGGATTGGGATAATTTGTGAGGAATGGAAAGTAAATGGACTGTGAATGAGGATTCAATCCCAAGAATCCCACCTAAGGACTCACAAACATCCAACACTTCTTCTATTCCATCATCGCAATTTCACAATCACTCTCTCCAGCCGAACGGAGTGGATATTGGGTGGACGTGTGCCGATGTCGGACTGAAATGATCTCCCCGATCCATCATCCACAACTAGTAACAGCCTCCCAGATCAAAACTAATAGCCCATCTTATTAATATAAGAAACCCTTCCTAAACATTTCCAATTTCTAGATGAATTACGATGAAGGCTGAGTAGATATAGGCCCGACTCTAAATTAAATCCACGCTGAAAGATGTGAACCCAACAGGCTTCTCTTTTAATCTACTGCCTATGACAATAGCCAATTAAATCACTTAAGCTTTCTTTGCACAAAGTCCCTTTAGAATCCCAAGTTCGAAGTTCGGGGTTAAGTTCCGAAAATCTGCTTTCATTCATCCCACGATCCAAGGCCTACGAAACTGTTTAAAGTTAATTAATTTTAAAGTACTTATTCTTTGTAGATATGGATTCTATCGAATATTCGAGTTTCTTGCATGAAATTTTGGAGTTCTGCTTTAAACGCACAACTATAAGCATTTATAATGACTTTGAGTTTAGTGTTCATCTTTTCAATTTTTTAGTGTTTCACCAAAATGCCTTAATTGTACAAAAGACTTGTTAAATAGTTAAGTAGTAGCTTTTGAAGTTTGTTAGGTCAGATTTGATTTCCAGTCTCCTTGGCTTTATATTTCAAGGAGAGAATAGGGACAAGGGGTATTGAGTCTTTTGTGTTCAGCAAACGTAAACACTCGTAATTTTCAGGCACACCGACCGCATTTTGTTCGGAGCTACTAAGGGCTTGGGCTTTATAGACCTTCACCATATGAATTATATACATACACATATATTTAAGGAAGCAGTAACCGTTGTTAGTACAAAAAAAAATTGCAAGTTACACACGACTAACTGTTAGCAGCAGCGGAAACACGTCGTAGTTTTCGACCTCGTTTACATTTTTCCGTTTTAACACAAAAATAAACTTCAAGAAGGACAAGGATTTCTATTTTAACGGAATAATCTTTTCATTTCATCCAATTTTTATCGATGTCATATATTATATGATCGTACGATTGTTAATGCAGCTTTGCTAAACAATTTCTGTGTATTGGGAATTGGGATATCTTTTATAATCACAATATGCAGTAATTTAGCTGAGGAGTTGAAACTTCCAGAAAAGTTTGGATTGACTCGAGATTTTATTCGAGGGGGTGGACCATTTGCAAGGTCTTGTTAACGAAACCCTTACAGAAATTTGTCGGAGATCTTAACGTTTTTAAACATAAAATTAGTGCTAATTTCTGTTTGAACCGAGAACAACTAGAACTAACCATCCAAATGAGACTAGAACTAGAACTAAAAGCGTTTCGAACTAGAAATGCTGAAAAAATGTTGCAGAAGCGATCAAGGGGTCCAACAAGGTACAGAACATGAGACTAAAAGTTCTGACTCAAGGTATGTCCATATGTCATCCCATGCATTGTTAGATCCATAACCCCCGCTGGCCCTGGCCTGTCCCCAACAGAATTCTTAAAATCAATCAAAAATATTGCAGTCATAAGAGTCAGTCGAGCCGATAATACACGTGCATCCGTATTTAATCTATGCTTTGGAATTATTTGGACATTTAACAATTTCAATTCCAGAGGTGCGCAACTATTTTAACTAACCAAACCAAAACTTGCAAAGCACTTTGATTTTCATTATATTTTTATAGGTATTTAATTCACAGTTGGTCTTACAGTCTATCCAGGGATATAGAAATACTAAAAATATTTTGGATTTTGCGATGTACAATAAGGTTAAAAAATAACACCACTACATTAATCCAATGTTTATAATTAAATTCGTATAAGCCTTCCTGCAATATGAACCCCGCTAAAGCAAACAACTTTTAAACGATTAAATCCTACTAACCTAACCTAACCTAACCACCCCCGCCCACACCAATGGGTGTAACACATCATTTGGGGTCAATAGCGATTCCAATACCAGATAGCACCGACGTGTGCAAAATCATAAGACGTATGAACGCCCCTTTAAAAACAAAAAAAAGTCCTTAAATGTTACGGGAACCGGAAACGATCCTTGCTTTAACCTCTTGGTTACGTAGCTTTTCAACGGTTTATTAAGTGTTGAAAACACTTTATGCGAACGACAAGTCCGTCTGTCCGTCCGTCTGTCCGTCCGTCTGTCCGTCCGTCCGTCTGTCCGTCCGTCTGTCCGTCCGTCTGTCCGAGCGATAACTGGAGAACGGCTTGACCTACGGTCACCAAATTTTGTACACTTATTCCTTGGGTCCTAACACAGGCTAAGTTCGAACTTGGGTCAAATCGGTCGCACCCCCTGACCCCCATCAATTAAACCCCAAAACAAACCATTAAATCAAACAGAATAGTGATATGTAGGAGTCCAACGCCAGGATAGAGCTCTTACTCATTTATTTTAAAACTGACGCTTAGGTAGTTTACATTACACTCTATGTCTATCATCTATACATGATAATACCCTGAACCTATATTTCAGAGTACGAAACCTGGGATTTTTGGGGAAATTGAGATATGGGGTTTAAACGATTCCCATGAGTAATAGAACATCTTTGACGGATACGGGACCACTCCTACTGACACCAGGGTGCAAAACCCGGGCTTTTTGGGGAAATTGAGATTTAGTTTGTTTATCGTTATCTTTTCAACACTTGGTTACACCCGTTACATCGGTTTATTAATTAAATGAAAATAAAACATCCTTTGTTTTTCAACCTTGTAACATGTAATCAAACGTTCAGGGTAAATTCAAAGGCTAATGAGAAAAAACTTTAAAAACAGAATTGTTCCTCTAAACGTAATTTAAAAGGCTAAGAAATGATCAACACGGAACTGGAATGTAAATTGTAAACGTAGATTCATCCTTCACTTTCATTCAGTTCTGTAATTAATTATGAGCTACTGTAAAGCAATTAATTATAAAGTACTGTAAAGTAATTAAACGGCCGTGGGATGTTTTACTTCCTTTGTTCCATTTTATTTAAACTTATTGGACTTGTAATGAGTTTTAGTTCATGAAAATTAAGACGACAAAGACTGCTTAGTTTCTCGTCTGGAAATCTGGCATTGACAATATTCTAATTGACTTACCTTGTTCTCGTACTTAACCTATTTTTTGTTTTTGAAACTGCACATGTATAAGAGTCTAATCAGTTCAATCCCATATACACGAACTTTCTGCACACTAATCATCACTATTATACAACATGTGTTCAGAAAAATATTCAAATTTTATTGCAAACAAAGCTTGCCTTGATTTTTAAACTGCAATCAAATTCAGGTAAATATCAGGTCTTCCAATTAGTATGTCTAAAGTAGATAAGAAGGTCAGAGATCGTGCGCTTTTTCAGTCTTTTGCGTCTTTTAGATTTGGCCCGAAAGAAGATAGGAAGTTAACATTAGAAGAGCGAAAAAATAGAATGGCGCTTTAACCAGAGGGTTCTTAAAAAATAGTCCTTTCTCATATATTTTATTTTTTAAATCGTTCGACAACAAAAAAGTGTCCCTTGTAAGGCTTGTTACAATTAACTACTTAATCCCTGTGGACATAAGAGACCGAACAATACAGAACGAAATGAAAGAGGAGATTTTTATTACCAGATCGGTTACACTGTGTCAATTATGAAAGACACAAAACTTGTACAGATTGTAGAGATACGAGACTTGTTTTGCAGTCACATTTTTTTGGAAATTTATCCGGGTTGTACTTTTCTCACTCAATTAGTGACATTAATGATATAATAGAAGAAGACGTAAACCGGGGTTTTTACGATAATTATATAAGTGGAATTAATCTCTTTGTTTCGACGTTAGCTGATACGTCCAATAACACATTTTAAGCTACCGTGTATTTGATTTCGTTGACTGGCAAAATATTAAATCAAGGTAAAAGATTTAGTAATAGAATGTGGATAATTGATGTTAAAAACAGGGTTCGTGGGGTCAACTTAACCGGCACAACCAGCCGAGCTAATTTTGCTTCAACAAATTCATCGACGAGTTTTGAATTCCGAATAGTTGTTACTTTTTCAATTTTATCCCAGAAACGCTCAATAAAAGCTGATTAATACAACAAATTAGCAGGTGGTATATTTATGGAGGAATTTTTTGACAAAAATTAGCTGGAACGTTTTACCGGTTGGGAAGGTTGACCCCTCAAAATGATCGAAATGTTCATAGTTTTTAACACCTTTAAATATCATATATGCAAGTCAAATAAAAGAGATTTGAATAAGTCGTTACTTCTACTGATTAATTTAAATTCGTACATTGTTCAAAAACTGAACAAACGTTAAAACCGCTCTCTGAAGGACTGTCGAAAAGAACGACTTAAACGTTTCGATTAAAATAGAGTAAAAATCAATTTAAGACTAACTAGAGCCCTTGGCCTTGTCCAACTGCCTATGAGCCTCGCCCGTAATTCCTTGACCGATATCCTGTCTGGGTCCCGTCGGCAGATGCCCGCGCATAGTAAAAATAGTGTATTTTCGTAAGGCAGGTAGGGGCAGGACTAGGGTATCGAGCTATTCGCTTTGACACCAGATTTGTTAAAGACGTTAGAACCGTAGTGATTAAATTAATCCCTTACCTTGTCCGAAGTCAAGATAACAAATGTCCAAACTGTCCTCCTCAGGACAGTCAAGAGAGCTGACTAATTTCCCGAAATGCCCCCACCACTTTTCAACACTTGTCCACAAATCCCAGCCGACTTCTTCCAATGCCCCAACCCAAGAAAGTTTACTTTGGAGTAACGAGAAATATGGGCTTCATTAGCGGAACATCCACTCCGATTTATTTTCATTTAATTCCGCTTAGAAGGGTTTAGGGACTAATTAAATCAATTATGTCACTTGGGACAAACAATTAGGGCTCTGTTCCTCCTCCGCATCCTTCTACAAAATCCCACAAGGATTTGCGACTGTCAATGTCGGTATTATTATGTCACTGTCACTTGGTCCCATTAATTAATGCACTTTTCCGCCGCATTATTCACCATTTTCAACCAACTATAATTTCATTATTCAAACTCTACTCGCTTCCTTGAATAGTAATTGACGGATTGATTTTAATGCTGATTTATGTCCTCTAGAATCTAAAAGTTTTGAAATCGGAGCTCCCTGACGGTCCGGTTTAAATCCCCTGCAAACGGCTCAAATTCTGTAATTTTCTGACACGTCTAACTCTCCTGCTGTTGAAGAATTTGGACTGATGTTAGGTTTTTAGGAGTTCTAGCTTGTTTGTAAATATTGATAGGTTTTTGTTCGTGGAAGAGGGTGTTTTTCGGAGATCCGTTTGGGCAAAAAGACGGGAGAATACTGGAGCTCCTTTGTAGAGAAAGAGGGTTATATTAAGAAGTATGTCTCACCCGGGTAACAGAGCAACAGACAGACTCCCACAAATTCAATATACTTCAATCAAGGACTGTTCATAAACACCCACCACTCCATCCTACAAAATTTTTAACTACTTTGAATTTGTTTAGTAGGTCAATTTTAATTAATCGTGTAAAATCATTTTTTTATTCAAAGGCTGCGGTAAAGTTTAAGAAACCTTTTGAACCATTACAATCCGACGTAAAACATTTACTAGCTACTTTTTACCGTTTTACAACAACGGCAAATAATAACAATCAGGTAAACTAAACAAAGGTTTGCTAAAGCATTTTAAAGTGCCAAACATAAAAGGATTTAATTAAAATGAAACTGCCCCAACAGGAATTTGTCCACCCAGACCCACACCGGCACACCCTCTCAATATCATGCCCCCTTCGTTTCCAAAGTTGCCCCGTAAAATTACATACTAGCAAATTATTAATTGTTCAGCTGATTATCATGCAGAAAGTAAACATCTTCCAGTCCGAATAGGAAAAAAATTAACTTTGAGCTCAATGCGCATATTTAAACTTTAAACACGTTACATTTGGGTAAAAAATATTATTGTATGATTATATTATGGGATTTTACTCTATGGTTGGGATATTGTGCGATGCTTGAATAAAACGCCTCCAACTTATCGTACAACGACGGAAAACATTATTCGACGCCTTTTTTTATTGGTTTCACCCCTTGCCAACTTGCGTTTGCAGCGGCCTATTTTATTTAATATTTCATTGTGAATAAGGAGATTCGGAAGTTAAAACAAAGAAACAGTGAGAGGCCATTGTGTAAATGTATTCTTCTGTTAGTTATGGTTGAGGGGATTCAATTCCATTTACTTTCTCTCTTACACCTCCAAGTGGCAGGGAGTACGAAACGATTAAAGGATCAATACTCGTAATATATATTATTATGTCATCGATTTATTTACAATATTCTACTGGAATAATCAAAAATGCCAGGAAAGGATGTTTATTAAATTCTGTATTCCCACAAAGGCATTAGGTGCAGATCTCATTTCCCTGATATTTAATACCCAATTCCCAGCCCTGAATTTAAAATACATCATTCCTGTTGTACTCAAGGACACATTCAACAAGATGAATTTGTCCTACCAAACCAACAAACGACTATTTATAAGCTTGCTATTCTTGACAGATCGGCAAAGGGATCGCTTATAGCGAAACATATCTATTTCCTTGGGAAATAAACCCTTGAAAACGGACATCGCGTAAGGGTGAAACGAAACACAACAAAAGGACGTAAAATAGCGTTCATTCGACGTCGTTGACCGTTACGTTTGAGACTGAGACGTTTTATGCAGTATATTCAAAGTTACCTAACCACAGAGTTAATAATAGTCATCGTTTATTAGCACGTGAAAATACCTTTCAAAAAATGTATCGAACACGTGTGTCACAATTTAAAAAAAGAAAACACGGACGGACGGACGGACAAAGCAAAGCCTTGAAAGAGTGTTAACCTTTAATGGTCTATGAATATGAGAAACATGTTTTTCTTGAATAGGATATTTATTTTATGGATCAAAAACCTTATTTTATTGTATGTTATATGTGACATCGATACGTGTCGCATTTGGGCTTGGTGTAACATTACAACGCAACATTATAATCCTTAAGTACATGTTTCCGACGACCTTTGTGTGTTTCTGATTATTCGAGCATTCAAATATGTTTTGAAATTGGCAAAGATTTAATTTTACAGAATTGAAATTCTCAGAATCAGGCATATCAAATTATCCTGTTCACTTGTACAACAATTCTTAAGTCATTGAATTCTTAGAAATTGTTTGTTGTAATGCTTAGGGAATTAGCAAGTTGTTTAGTAGGATGCATTAAATATGACAGGAACTGATGAATTGGGGAGAGGAAGGAAGTTGACCATGAAATCCGTTCTAAATGCTCTCTCGGCCAACCTGGAATTTCTTGTGTTAATGGTCGTAAAAAACTTACCGGATGCCCGAATCCCACATTGCTTTTCATTGCGTCATAAACAAGTTATAATTCAATCTCTATATACAAACTAAACTTAACGATATGTTACATTATGTATATTTAATGTTCCTCACTTACATCTAGAGTCTTGAGCAATCAGATGGTATATGGTATGGCGAAACAAGACTTGCTGCGGAGGCCACGATAAATTTGGCATGCGCCAACATAATTTGCCTATTTTTTTCTGTAGTAACGTGATACATCACATCATGGAATTGCTTACCACCCACGCATAGCTAACAATTTGCCTGAATTTGACTACATAAAAAACAGGACAATTAATGTAAAAATTTCGAAGGAACCAGCTTTTTACGCGTTTTTTGGGTTCATCTCATAAGCGTTTTCCCAATTCGCCTTTTTTATTACCGATTCAAAATGTTCATTAATTTGCGACAACACTTCATTAATTGATATGTAATGGAGGTGAGTGTATGTAAATATTTAAAATGTTAAACTTATTCTCATTTATATTTTGAAATAAGAAGATGAAAGATGGAAAAAATAAGAATATCTCTCACCATTCACTGCTAAACTTTGTGATTCTAATAACGTCGAGAAATGCAAACATAAATTCGAGCGTCAATCGCTGTATTGAGTGTCGATAACTTAATTTAATATTCTAAACATTAATAAACGCCAGAGAAACTGCAGGTCCAAATATTGAAACCCTTTCATGCAAACAACCTTGCAGTTTATTTGCCCTTGTAGTATGAATAACCTGATGCCACAATTTCTAGTGGACAAAGCAAAGTCTGGCAAAGTTAAGAAATGTTTTTAAAAAGTATAAAAAAAACTATCAAAGTTATCGTGATATTCATGATGATGAGGAAAGTTAAATAGTAAGTTCCAGTACTGCTACACCTTGGAAATAATTTATGACTTTGCTACAGAAGCTGACAAGTTTTGTGAGTTCATTTGAAGACCATGTAGGCCATCAGTAAAAGTTTACATTTTGTTATCAAAATAAGACACTACATTTTTGTAACATTGTTGGAAAGGCATGGCCAGGCCAAGTGGCATTCAACGATGTCTATAACTACACTCTATGATTGGGGAACTGTGAGAATTTTGTAAAAAACGCCGTAATGTGACGGCCAATGGCATTACGTATAATTTGACAACTTGCAGCAAAGTTTCTTCCGTTTACGATGTGCATTTCTTAATGGCAAATGGGGCTTATTGTATCAGGTATGTGATTTTTTATCACCGAATTCATGATTTTTATCGCCCAATTAATTACTACCACCGGTTTACTCCTACTTATGTGGTTCTCATATGGAAAATCATTGCTCCGGTCCCGGATTGTGAAATTCATCTTTAAAATTTCGAATTGATTAAGACGCGATTATAAATCTAACAGCACCACCAGCCACACCGTAACCATCATGAATGGAGGACTTAATCAATGACAATTGAGAATATATGACTTGTTATAAAATTGTTAAGGATATTTGATCCAAGTTTTTCTTATTTGATCGAGATGAAGAGAAACTACTGGGGCAACAGGAAACGGTAAGTATTCGAGACGGCGAAACCCTTCACAAATCCCCAAAAAATCCCAGGAAGATGAACTTTTGTTTCCGGGAGATCGAAGCCAAGTGTCAGATCTCGTCGTCGTCAAGTCACAAGTCAGATGAATCTGGGAATCCAAGCCCCTCGTTTAATCATATAAATGGTTCTTATAAATCTATTTTGTCTAATAAGCTTATTCCATCTGATAAGTTCTTTGAGTACATAAATAGTAAGTAATTCTGTTGTTTTCTTCACTCTAGGGATCGATTACATATCAAAATATAAAGTATGTAGTCTTAAACGGCCATAGTCATGGTCTTCTTGTCATAAAATGCATGCATCAATTAAACCTAAACAAAGTTTGGATAACCCCCCAGGGACAACTCGTCTAAAAATATATCCCATCTACGAAATTACAAAATCATTTACAAAATATGCAAGTGCGTCAAATTTCAAGTCAATCGGCTTAGCCAGGTTGACCATATCGTGTCACGGACGGACGGACAACCTGTTTCTATTATACCTTACTCAGTCTAAAAATTAAATGGTCAGTATTCGTCCTTTTTGAGAAAATAAACTCTTAATCCGATGTAGTGTTCTTGTTTGAGTTAACTTAATTCGCTTTGTCGATTGTGGAAAATGTTCGAAAAATTTCGCAATCGTTTTAAAAATTTACTCAGCGATTACAGGCAATGCTATGATTTTAATAATTTGTGCTGGATTTTTAGATCTATTATTGCATCCCTATAAGTTGCTGATAAGGTAAAGTGAGTGAGTGAAAATTACCCGCTCCACAACCTTCTAACAAATATTTTTTTTCAGCAAAAACAAATCTGCACATTTTTTCCCAAATTCTCGTGTTTGCAGATTTGCACTTTTTCTGCGAATTTTTATTTTCTGTTCTGAATATAGGACATATCCCTTGGGATTCCTTGTAAATAACACATGGAATATTCATATAAGTTGATATATCTGCATTATTTAATGTTCTCTGATTTATGGGAAGAGGAAGGAGAGGAACTTGTAAAATCTGTCCCGTCTTCCTTCATGGATAACTTATTTTTATTTCCAACTCTTCAGTCTTACTCATTTCCTCGTCTCGGAGGAAAGGGCGACTTTGCATGATCAGAACCCAGACACACAAACAGGGCTGGAAGTAAATCAATATTTACCCGGTGGGCCAATTTAAACACAACTCTTTTATCAACTCCTTACAACCCTGAACAAAACCAACAACGGTTTCTTACCAAATTCAGAGCATATTTATTACTCACCCCCACCGGCTATATAAAAGTCAAAGTCATTCCAAGAAACAGTAAATAAAGAGTAAAATGCTTTACAAGACTCTGAGGAGGGTCACAAAGGATTGGGCAGGGGCCCCAGAATAGTTGACCCGGTTTTTAGTCTGTGCCGTTTGAGAGTTTGCAGTTTTTTACTTATAGAGATTATAGTATAGTACATAATATTAGGTTAAACTCTTTAATGCTTGCAAAATGTCCGTCACCAGAGGCTAAGTTCATTTCAGGGCAGCTTAGGCTAAATGTCAAGAGGTGTTAAGTCAAAGGTCACAATTTCTGCACAAATACACCTAAGCTAGAAGTGAGATACATTTTTGGAAAGGTTAGGGCAAGTGCTATTCAACAAAAAATATGATTTTACTCTATGGTTGGGGGAATGTGAGATGCTTTCATCAAATGGCTTACGTTTGGACAGGTCAATTAAATCAGCGGGTAATGTCGTTTGACGACTTTGTCATCATATTCTCTTTGGGTTTACCTTTCATGATGTGATTTTGCAACGGTTTATGATATTAGAGACTTTACGACAAAACATGACCTCTAAGAAACTTGGTTAATATTGGCGACGATAATACGAGTTCAAATTCGGGGGTTTAACGACAGAAACACATGTTAGCAGGGATTCACGCCTATCTCATCCGTTCCCAGGGAGTAGAAAACCGTTCCTGCGAACTGTCATCATCTCATCTACCCCATGTTAAATAACAGTTTACACATAAAACATTAAGAGACTTTTTATTTTAAAAAACGGAATCAGAAAGACAAGTAAAGCACAAATCAAATCTAATGTAATTTACAATTAAGTGAATGGGTTTTGGAAGCAATTAAAAACGAGTTCAGTCTCAGATTGCGCACCTTGTAAAATGTCAGTAAGGATTGCTGAATCTCTGTAGCATTTGCTGCCTTCAATTTCCTGCGAAATCTTTGACTTGTTAAAACTTTACACTTCATACTTCATAATGTAATGGCTTTTCTTCCTCCTCAGAAATCAACATTCTTTCCCTCGTCTAGAAATCCCATCAAAAGTTCTGGGGACGGGTTTCTTTATGGAGAGGTACTAGAAAATAAGAAGAGTATGTTAAGTGGAGGTGTGAATATCAGCTCAAGTAGGTTCGATAAGAAATAATGTCAATTCTGAGAGAAGGAGGAGGTGGCTGGGGTCGATAACACAAAACACAATCCTTAAAATGTATAATTCAGTTGAAATGTTGCTATATACCAAATAAAGCCTTGCAAACGTACATCAGGAAAGAGTGAAACAGCTATGATAACATTTAACGTCGTTGTCCGACAGATATGAGACATTTTATGAAAGAATCTCACATGTCCCCAATCATAGAGTAGAGTCATATATACAGGTTAGTAGTACCTGACTGTAGCTTTCCAACTGTAGATTACACACCTAAATTTGCTATTTTAAACAATATTACATTTGACCGTACGTTCCTTGACCGTTAACCTACTCAAAGTAACTTATTCGCTGCTGAAGGGTCATGCTTAGAATTATTACCGACAAGACGGACAGACAGACAAGTTAAAAACACTATAGAGTTTTAACCTTTTGAAAAGTACGCATAAATCTACAGGGTGTCTTTTCCAAGTATACAACCTCAATAGTTGATAAATTGAATTTGTATACACCTGGAAAAGACACCCGTATATCCTCCTTCAATACTTATCCGATTGTAAACGTAAAATGTTCAGTATTTTAGAAACCGTAGATCTCGACACATTATTAGCAGTTCAAAACTGGTGTAAAATTAACCCATTCGATTCAAAATACAGTTTTTTGTCAGCCACTATTCTGCCGTTCTTTGTGAACAAGCCTAGGACATGGAGATGAGACATTGACGAGAAACGGTATATTATTACTGTTATTATTATTGCATGCGAGATATTGCATATGCTTTCCTCCTCCCCCTCGACTTGTCGGAGTGTCAAGTCTCGTAATCATAAAATAAAATAAGTTGAGGAAGAAGGAGGCTTCTTATCTAAATCCACAATAAATGCTAAATGGAATAAGAAGCAGAAGAATTTGGATAAGATTCCTAGAAATTCTTTGAAACTCATATCATCCTTTCACCCACTTGAGCAAATGCCCTTCCGAATTCACACGTTTTCTCCTAACTTTTCACGGAATCCAAGTACAAACTATTAAGAAGAATGACAGGCTCAACAAGCCCTGTCGTCTTTCCAATTTAAAGGACCATTTCTTAAATATTTAAAATTCTAAGATCGCAAAATAACATTTGCGTGTATCTGTCCGTTCGTCCGTGCCTTCGTTTTATAACTGTCAAACAGTTAAATATTTTGAATTTTATTTTTGTAAGCCATTTAAGTTCTTCCAACAAATGATAACTTCATTAGAGGGGGGGGGCAATTTATCGATTTGTAAGGCTTTACTCTATGGTTGGGGAAATGTGAGACTGTTGAATGAAACGTCTTCAACGTGTTTACAACAGCTGTAATTGCTGTTTGATATCTTTTTCGTGTGGTTTCACTACTTTTGCGTGTTCGTTTACATCGGTTTACTTTAGTTTCTCAAAATCGTGGACATTGAGCAGGAAATAAGATTTAGGCTTGCACAATTCAACCGTGTTATTACATTTTAGCAATATTTTTCATCTCCGTGTTATGACACTTTAAACATTAGTTTACTTGTTCAGTACAGATGATTGGATTGCTAATCTTTCCATGGTTGGATGACGGGAAGGGTTAAAAACGATAACTGACGATTGAACTGTTACGTCTTATGTTATGATTAGAATTATGAGCAGATGTCCAGTTTCACTAAAACCGGCGAAGAAATTGTAGCATAATATTTTGTGAATACAAGCTCGGTATTATGCAACTTCCGCTCCTGATACAAGAAATGGGACTTGTGCATGAGAATTGAGAATGAGAGAGCTGAGGGTTTGGCAAATGAACGGTTATGTAGGCTGGAGATGATGTTTATTAGTATAGAATCAAGTGGTGGATCTATACCCAGATTCTTTCTTGTATCTTACAAGGGGACATTCTAATCGGTACCACAGGTCACCAGGATACTTTGATATGGTATCATTCAGAAGAGCAAGAACCTTTATTACATGGGCTATTGCATATTAGTGACAAAATCGTACTTATTTTAGGAATTAGTATAGTAAAGCATCAGTTTATTGTTGCGAAAAATCTAGTTCTGACGCAATACTATTTTATGATCACTCCAATCATAACTCTCTATTATCTTTTGGATCAAACAAAATCTGTGCTCGCGCTCAGATTTAGCATGTGGCGTGTCCAGTACTCGACCTTCACGTTAACTTGCCTACGAAAAAACAATTTTAGTCACCGATAGTCCCTATAACTAAGGCTTTTCTGTTTTGAGTGACTATTTCGAATGAGTCTGATTTAAAAAATATCTGGCGGTACAATTGAGGTTTCCCCTTGTTATTACCGTTTCCCACCAAGTATTCCTCATTCAGAATCACTACGCTTTCCCCATAATGCCAAGACCGGAACATAACGAGAACAATGCTTTAGCCATTTCAAACCTGGGTGCCCTTTTGGCCTATTTTTCAGAAAATGTTTATTCCGAATAGCCAGTAATGGACTTTGTGAATGAACCTTCAACATACTTTTATATGCCTCCATACTCCTTCCTCCAACCTGCATTTTCAAGGTAAAAACTGAGCTAAGGTATGGAATAAAATGCTTGAAATATTAAAATTGGCCGACTCGGATTTCCTGGAATTAGTTATCTGTACTCTGTTCTGTAGAGGCAGAGACGGAGGCTCATCCACGATCATCATCTTCTAGCCAAGAAATGAGGTAGGACGAGATTTTTAATCACCTTCCCGATTCTGCATCATATCATTATTACGACTATCTCGTCCCACTCACTTTCCCTAATCACTTTCTTCGGAAAAACACGATGAGACCATAAATAAGGCTCGTCCATGAATTACAGTTTGTAAACTCTATCCGTCGCCGCAGGATTTATACTCCCACACCTCGGGATTCACAATTTTAGACTTTCACTCTTCCTTGTTTCTTATTAATGAATTATCCGTATAGGGATTAACCTGAGTAGTATTAAAAAAGGATTGAGCATAATACAGATTTCCAGGAACTAAGGTAAGGCCATAAATTTAGGCGTGGCTCTGGGTAGAGTCTCTCCTAATATTCAGTCAATGTGATATACGAAACAAGTCGTAACTCCGGAAAAAGATGTACCGTAAACGTGTACTCATCTGGGATATAATCTCGGAGTCATTAGCGATACTTCATCCTCTTTTAAAATCGTGAATGGGAAGGAAAGACTCAACTCTTTTGAGGTATTGTTTGTGGCGCGTAGTCATAAATGACAATCACTTTAATTAAAAAGGTAATCTCTTGAGCCACATCTGCCTCCCCTTACCTATCAATGTCTCAGCCAGTCTCTGTTGGGTTTATACGATCAGTAAGTGCGCAGACGCAATAAACGGTTGTAAACCCACATTGGGAAAGGGTGAAAAAACACGGAAGAAGATGTCAAATAGAGTATTAAGTCGTTGTATGACCTGTTGGATGGTACTATTGATTCAAGAATCTCTAGTTTCCCCAACCATAGAGTAAACGAATAGGATTATTTAATAGCACTTGGTGACCTTTTGAAGGAGAAAAGGTACGAACGAACGGAAAGAATAAAAACAAAAACGGTTTCTACCAAATAATTACTTTACACAGTCAAATTCGATTAAGCCCCGTCTTAGAAAAAGTAATCATTAATACTGAAATTAAGACTGAATTTTTGTTTTTATGGTTATTGTTACATGTTACAATTGTTTGCTATTAAAATTTTAAATTGTAACTCAAATTATTTACTAAATTGCAAACAATCTTGATTAAAGTCCAAAGTCGGAACCGACTATATGCTAACTCCTCCGTGAACACTTGTATTAATACAAACATGTTCATGTTACACGAGTAGAGGTAAAAAAGTATACTTTGTAGGCATTGTTATTCTATTTCGATGGGATCGTTCACCCACAATGTCCACCATTTCATTAGCAAAGGGTGTAGATGGTAAGCGATTAATATGCATTTGCAATGAAGGCATTAATCAATCTTTATACGGGTAAAGTGTTCAAAAGACAGTTCTAGTGTTGAAAAGACGCCGGATCCTTTAATTTGATTTTTTTTTTTAAATATAGTACATTTCCAAAATCATATATATATATATATAGATATAGAAGATATATTATATACTTTATATCTTCTAATTGCATTACGGCTCAGATATTTAAATATTCAAAGACATTTTTTAAAATATTTATATCAAAGTAGAAAGTGGTTATTTTAGTGGAGGACTGATTTCGGGTAATGACTTCAGACAAAATACACTAAAAATAAGAAAATTAAACAATTTCACATCATACTTTCATCAAAGTAATCCAAACTAGTTGCAAACTTTTGTTTTTGAGCTTCCATTTCCAGATATTTAAAAAACTGTTTAAGCCTAACTTTGTAAACAATACAATATAATTCTGAAACTCACAAGGGAACATTTTCAGATGTAAAATCCCGATATTTTTTAAATCTGTTTTATTCGAAAGAGGAAGAAAAATAATGAAACTTTAACATCGGAACTATCGGTGAATAAAATCGTGTTAATATAGTAAACTCGGTGGGAAGGTCAAGGAGCAGGCGCTATTTCAGGGATTCCTATAGTAAATCCCTGTTTAAATTCTGTAAAAAGCCTGGTTCGGTGCAATACTAATTTGGGGATTCCTCCAATGTTAACTCCCTATCTCGTTCGCGGCGAGGAGAAAAGAGGAAAACTCAACTTTCTTCCCTTTCTCCACTTCTCGCTTAAGCTAATTTTTAACCCTAAGCGCACGGTCCTTGACCTTCCCACCAACTTTACTATGTTAAAACGATTTTTTTCACCGATAGTTCTAATGTTAAAGTTTCATGATTTTACTTCCTCTTTCGAATAAGATAGGTTTAAAAAAAATTGGGATTTTACATCCGAAAATGTTCCCTTGTCAGTCATCTCTGAAAGTAGAGTCTAGGATTTTTCAAATTTCTCTGGTTGTAAATAGTTCAAAAAGTCCAAGGACCCTTCCAAAAAAGAAGAATAGAAAACTGCTGTAAAACGAGGGTCTAAGGAAGTCCTAAATGCATTTTCCGCATCTCTAGACTTTGCAGACTAATGATCTGGAATTTGACGGAGATTTTTTTATTTCATAACTTTGGTCTTGTGTCGTAAAATTTGATTAGAGAAAGTATAATTCCCCCATTCTTCCCTTTGGCAAAAAACTTGTTAACTAAAGTAAGTCGGTGTTGGTGGTGTTAATAGGGAAGGTGGATAATGGCACAGGAATTTAATCGTATTTAAATATATTCCGTCTTTTATTGCAACTGGAGGCTGCAGATTCGGGGTTTCCCATTCAGTGCCCCTGAGTCCTTGAGGCTAGATGGCTAGAACCTCTATTTTCCCCGCTAATGATATTCGAGGAATTGGGTGAGAGAAGATAAGGAGACACTTATCAGAGATAACTTTGTGTATGACGGTTATGACGGACAGGATTGACGTTATCTGACAGTCCAGGCTCGTCCTCTGCTGGACCATTCTTTACATGCCATTAGAATATTAGTAAATCGGTCCGTTCATAAACTCCATTTCAATCAGCAAAACTCGGAAGTCTTGAAAAAACACGTCGAATCTCCATGAATATCTGACTTTGGTTCGCTAGGACCTATGAAGCAGTCGCTAAACTTGTACTTCCATAATCAAACTCCGGCGGTATTGGTAGAGAAAGCTTGAACGTTTCAGTGAAATTTTTTGGGAAATCAGGAAACGGCAAACCTTTCTTCGCAAATTTATTGTTTTTTTTAAATCATCAGATGACACGATTTTTTTACGGTAATTTCTGGAATTTTTGTCACTTTGCGGGGAATAAAAAAAATCCTGTATTCCGATTTCTCACTTGACCTACTAAAATAGATGTTCGGATGTGACGAAAATTACACTGAATAGTTGTTCAAGGCATATAGTTATAATTTGTTTTAGCAACATACATAATGTTTGTCTCTCAATTTTGTTAATACCGTTGATACTCACCGAAGTTATTTGAATAAAGTATTTACACATAGATAAATCAAAATCGCTTTGAACGTTAAGCAAGCTGGGGCTTTAAAAACCGGAAGCATACAAGGTCATAATATTCAGTGCATTGTCAAAACATTTGAGGGATAGGATGGTGCCGGGATTTAACTTTGATGCATTTGTATGTTTTTGAGATTTTTTGACTTCGTACAGGTTTAGAATTGGCAGTTCGCTTTTGAACGGATCTAAAACAACAAAAGTATATCAGATAAGATTTAAAATGAATTGTAATGTACAAGAATAATCTTATTTGAAGACAAAACTGGATGTGGTTAGGCATTGCAACGAAATTAGTAGAAGTTGTAGAGACTGGAGAAAGGAAAGCTGTGAATAAAAAGATCAGTGTTTTAGGTTTTTGTGTTCATGTATCCTGGTTCTTTTATACATATTTTGTATTTGTTATTGAGTTTGTGGTATTTTGGGTTTGGGTTTCTTGTCCTCCATCCTGCCCAACAATATCTGCCGATGAACTAGAATAGATGGAGAAAGTGGCGTTGATCTTCCTAAAGGATTAAACTCAATCATGCGTTTGCACTGTCCCTCCGTCCGTCCGTTCCATCGTACTCCTGAACGGAAGATAATTTAAATATTATTATTTGTTTTGACTTTCTTGTTGAAGTTCTGATATTCATTAGTGAGCCTTGTAGGTCATAGGTCTACGATTCAAGGTTACACTTTTGGCAAAATACAACCTCGTATTATTAAATGCTATTCAACGATGTATGCAATGTTACTCTATTGTTGGGGTAATGGGAGATGCATAAATAAAACGTCTCTAGCCGCTCCAAAGTGCCAGACCACGACTTTACTTGACGTCTGGTTGCTTGTTTTCACCTTTTTTAGAGGTGTCTTAGCGAGGTTTATTAAAGCTTGAAACCAATTATTGGTTTTACTCTGTGTCCGACTGTTCGTGCTCTAACTTTAGAACTGCTGAATATGCTTAAAAGTTTTTTTTAGGAACGAATTATTGATGTTACAGCGGAAGTTAAGTTTTATGTGGGATCAGGTAGGTCAAACGGTCATGAGTATACGATCAAAAGCCCGATGTGTGAAACATAGCTCACAAGATAGATACAGTCAAATTATCAATAGCAATGTGCATTTTCATAAGTTTAAACTATGGTTGGGGTAATTGGACATTGTTGTATAAAACTAGTTCTGCATTCTGGCCGTACAAGGACGTTGGAAACTATTTCTTGACTTTGTATTGTTCCGATCCGTTCATCCTTTTTGTTACGTGTGTTTTTGTGAGCTTATTTGTAACTTTACTCTATGGTTGGTGTAATTTGAAATCAATGTATAAAACTACTTTTCGCCGTACAAGAACGTTGTCAACTCTTACTTGATTCTCACTTGTTTCATTCTCTCTTTTTTCACCTCTTTGTTATTTGCGTTTTCATGGATTTATTTCTACTTTTTCTCTATGGTTCGGGCAATTTGCGACTACTGTATAAATGGACTTCATGTCGTACAAAAGAAACTCTTCCTTACCACTGTCGTGTTCTCTAGGGTCCCACGTCTTTGTTATGTGCGTTTCCTTGGGTTTATTTATCTTATCTCTCTACTTTTCCTCACTTCATAAACTTAAGTACTTGAAAGTGTCAAAAGAAAGTGAAGGGAGATGTGGTCTCTCTTCCTTTCACAGCCAACTATAACAAGTCCGCAATCTTTCATCCTTTCAACCTTTAAACTCCTCACATCCTCAACTTCCTAAGCCCACAATAAAAAACCACCACCACCCACACCCCTCTCTCATTTTTTACACCACAAACTTTAATATGGGTTTAAGAGAAAGCTCAGAAAATATCTCTCGGAGATTGAGGAAAGCTAACGTTTTTCTGAACGGACCTCCCATCCTTCCGCCTTTCACTTCATCAGAGAGACTGGAAGGAGACAAACACTTTTCCTCACAGTACCAACACTTACTTATCCACTCTAATAATATTATTATTATTAAATTGTCATTATTAATTCAATTGAGCAGATGAGCAAATCACGGAAGTGGCTGTTCATAAGTATTGGGCAAAGTTGATGGAACATTGAAAATGTACAGGGCCGGAAATAGTTGACCGAATAATGCGTCATGGAATCATCTGTAAATCATTGAATGTCTAGAAATAGTCTTCGAATGACAAATCAAATCAAATCAAAGAATTTTTGTGTTTAAAGCGTCGATAAAGATTTTTCTGGTGCGACTAAAACCTAATGGGGTACATTTCTAACTGTTTACCCGTTGAAAAAATTAAACGACCCCGATATTTTTCGTAAATACAACTCCGAGCAAAATAGTTTATAGGGACTATTGGTGACTGAAATTGATTTCACCTAGGGAAGTAGGTGGTAAGGTCAAAATGTCATTTATTTTTGCGAAAGTGCTAGTTTAATTACAATACTACTTTTTGTCGAGAGCCATTTCAACAGCCAACGGAGATAGACGTGCTCTCATATCACTCCTCCAAACTCTCTCCTTGTGCCTGACAAGAAAATATTTTTGCAGTAAAATGCAATCCTGCCAAGGAATTGACGGATCTGTGACTTCTGATCTCCATCGTTATTGTGATTCTACTCAGTTGGAAAATCTTTTCGAAAATTTTGCCCAAAAAGTTTCGATAAAACTTTGTACCATTTTGAACCAGACTTTCTGTGATGTTATTGTTCCTGTGCAAGTGAAACAAATTCCATCGAAACCAGCCGACCCTAACAATCTCGCTGAATTGCCCGGTGTACAAGTACCTTCAAGCCTTGACCTAGCACGGATGCATATGCAGACCGGGGAGCCCTTCACCAGTTGCGGAATGCCGACTTCACGTCTTCAGACAATGTCCCTGCGGAGCGCTAGGACCCTTGAGGGACGCCTTGGGGGTTACCAGTGCCTTGACCTTGCTGCCGCTCGGGGAATCCGGAGGGGCGGTGAGGATACCTACCAGTTAAGGCTCCGTGGGACTACGAGCCAACGCCCTAACCCCGTTCTTTGGACATTTGATGGTGGTGGATCATAACTTTGGAATTCGATGTCATTTAACACCCTCTCTATCCGGTCTGCTGATCGTGCCTTATCTGCTATTTTGAGTTTAATTGTACCCACTATGTATATTCAAGTATAAGAATTTATTTATATCTTATTATTGTGCTATAAGTACTTTTTATATCTTTCCACTTCAACATACAGGAATCTGTTGAACATAATCTTTTGTTTTCTTTACTTTACGATTGACCAGAATAATAGTTTACTAGCTAGTATGCAATTTTTAATCTCAATTGAGAATGAATGTTGATATGAATGTTCATAATTACACCCGATTCTTTATTATTCAAAATGTTATATGTCACGACTATCTATTGGCGAATGTATCTTAAGTGAACCACACTTTTTATATCTTGTATGGAATTGTAACTTTGAATTTGCAAATGGAACTTTAATCTTTATTTTACATTGAAACAAACTTACATGTTAAGATAACCGTCTGTCTCTAGTAATTTAATTAAGTTCATAATTTAATAATGACTCTCAAGTTAAATACAATTATGTAAACTGACGTACCTTCATGGACCAGTACTGGTCTTAAAAAGGATTGAATAAATATCTATCTATCTATCTATCTACTACTTTTTGTCTCAAACTATGTTGACTCCCTATCTTTTTTGAGACAATCAGGAATTGTTTTCCTCTCCCCCTTTACGCACTGAATATATACCAAATGACCTTCGCACCTGCTTTACTAGGTCAAATATATTTTAGACGCCGGTAGTCCCTATATTAAAATATAAATATTCTAGATGATCTTTTGAATAAGACAGGTTAAAAAAATATTGGGGTTATACAGTTGGGAAAGTTCCCCTGTGATCCGTATTTATATGCTAAGTTATCAAACCACGGAATCATTGATCCTTAAAACCCTCGTTCTTTAGTATCATCTAATTCATAACTCAATAGTTTATTAATATCCATTACCTCGTCGTTCAAAAATTAGATAATAACTCACAAGGCTCATCATCAAAGTATACATTCATTTGCGGCTAAATCTAATTAACCATCCTAGATCTAGAAGTCTTCATTTTTATTGCGTAGTAAGTAGTAAGTACCATGTCTCTTTTATACAACATATTAATTAGGTAGTGCTAGTACATCATTCTCAGCCACTATTTCTCCATCCAATGAAATTTGTATATTTCCGCAGTTTTTGTTCAAATCCGACGGAATAATATATGTATAATAGAAAAGCACTTAGGAAAATTAATATTTTGCTATTGGATACAAAATTGATAGGGGGTGGGAATTGTAACTAGAATTTGTTAGATCCATATCTGGTACGTTTCGAAGGAGACAAGAAGAGACTCCGACTCCCATGGTTTTTTAAACTTAATTATAAATTGATGCTAACTTAAAGAGTAAAAGTGTAAAATGAATGCTTTCTTTATGTAAAGAAAGAGTTAGTCTAGATATAGTTAATAAAGCGATGCAAACGCGTATCTACAAAGGGTGGAATCACACAAAACTAGATGTCAAAAATGACATTTAAAATCGTTGTATAGAAGAATCTCACAGTTCCCAACCATGCAAAGAGCAAAGTCGTACGTTGTTCAATAGTACTTACTATGGACACTATTTGGGTGCCAAACGAGTTAAGGGCTGTAATTATGCAAATAGACTAATTCGACCATGCTGATTACGAAAATCATAATTTTAGCTCCGCCAATTTAGGCCTAGTAGGTCAAAACTAGGTGGAAAGGTCAGGGACCGAGAAGTTTCAGCTAAAAGTTAGCACTAGCGAGAAGGGGGAAGGAGGAGAAAGTCGAGTTTTCCACTTTTCCTTCCTTTTTCTCGCAAAACCGATCAGAAGATAGGGCGCTAACATTGGAAGGACCAGGAAATTAACATTGCGCTGGTATTAGCATTTTCACGAAAAGGGAACGGGAGAATACTATAGGAAAGTCCGAACTCACGCCCGTTTTTTGACCTTCCGACCTAGTTTTGACCCACTAGGCCTCAATTGGCAGAGCTAAAATTATGATTTTCGTAATCAGCATGGTCGATTTAGTCTATTTACAAAATTACAGTCCTTAACTCGTTTGGCACCCAAATAGTGTCCATTGTTAGCAGTACCTTTCTAACGATAGAATATATAACTGTTTGTTTGCTATTTGACCTACATGGCTCTCAAACCAACTCATTCTCCGTTGTAAGGTCATAATTGTATTACAAATAATAATTGTTAAATGTTGCACCCTCGGAGAATAATATTTCAAACGGACAGACAGACGGACATAATGAACTCATTAATGGTTTTCACTCTTTCATAAATATATAAGTTAAGGGACCATTCATGTCCCAAACAGTCAGTCTCCTCCGACCCTTTCTTTTAATATTCCTTTGAAATTATCCGAACATCTAACCTCAAAAGAACCAAAGCTTCTTATTTATTTCACTTGTCAGTTTTGACAATTCCACGTCCTTCCTTCACTTCACAACTCTTTCAAGGATCATATGAACTTGAAGCCTGATTTAACAGAAAAAGCTAGAGGAATATGTTAAAATTACATCTATGAATCAGACTATTTCTTCGCCTCGGTTGAGTTTAAAGGGCCATTCAGAAAAAGCCATGCCCAGCCTTTAGAACAATGAAATTTTTTTTGGAACGAATGTTTTAATATTTATTAAAGGATGAAGCTATTTAAGGTGTTGACCTCGTTTAATCGTCTGATCCTTCGTTCTCTAACTCTCGAACGTTTGATTGTTTTAAAATATACGTTTTTAGAAACCACGAGCTTTCACTTTTCAGTGGAGACTAACTTCGTTTGAGGACCTTGGAATTAAACGCTCTACGAACAAACAAAGATCACAATTGAAAAATACAATATAAATGCAATACGTCGTTGGAAAATTAGCTTTAGGTTAGGTTAGCAAATTTATTAAACTGCTATTTGCTTTTTAACTATTTTACTATTCTACTGCAATTTGCTTATTTTTTCTAACATTCAAGTTTGCTTTTAAACGTGGTATTCCTTTTTACTGTATGCATGGGGTACTGTAAGATTATTGAATAAAACATTATAATTATAAACGTGCCAAATCACGAAGCTAAATGTCATGTTTGAAGGCTGATTTGTGTTCAGTTTCGCTCTTTTGAGATTTCCGTTTATTCTTTAATATGTCATGGGTAGAATCGGAGAAGAGGGATCTAAGAAGACCTTTTGGGAGCTTAAATTTTGATGTAAATGCAATACATCGTTGAAAGGGTTGATTCGACTAGGTTTTCATTGTGTATTCAACAAGGTATTTCATTTTACTCTATGATCGGGATACTGTAAGATTCTTGAATAAACGAATTAAAATGTATTTTTGACACCTTGTTTCCTGTGATTTCGCTCTTTTGTGATGTGCGTTTAATCTTTAATAGTTCAGAAATAGAATCGGAGAAAGTAAGTCGGATTGTGAGTGGTCCTTTTTAGAGCTAAAGTGTTGGGAATGGAGATGACAGTTATTTCCTTAAATTTTATGATCCGCTCAGTTAGTCATGGATGGGCTTTCAGTCCCTGTCCCACAATTTGGGTTTGTCAGTGGGGGCCTTCTGTTCTTTCCACAATCTTCGTCCCATCATTTCACAAAAAATATTTCCCCATCTGTTTCCATCCTGCAGATGACTATTTCTCCGACAATGTCACTTTACTCACTCAAACTTCTTTCATTTTAAATTTTGACAAAGTTGAACGTAGAGAAAATTGACAAACTCTACGGCATTTACATTTTACACTATCTATATTTTCAGACTAATTTCCTAATTTTCTTTAAAAGTTTGTACTCCTTCATCATTCATTAACTCAAAACTTACCACACATTTGCAGTAAGGAGAGTGAGAGATATTGTAAACGAAAGCAAAAATCCATCTCAATTTAAAATTGGTTTAACTCTAAAAATAGATAGATTATGCGAATGACAAGGTGTCTGTCCGTCCATCGTTATGTAAAGCGCATCAGTTACGAAAGGTACAACGTTATTAATATTTTTTTTGGGAAATAATTAAGGGCATGAAGATGCAAAGGTCAAGTTCGTTCGGATCTATATAGATAAAAGATCAATTGGGTAAGGTCAAAGGTTAACATATTCACGGGTCACCCTCTGACTCCGGACGGGGAATACGTTGTGCGAAAGGTATGCTGAAGTGCTTTCTTTCGACGTGTCATTTTTGTCTATGACTGGGGCAACTTGAAACTTTTGATATTTATTCCACATTCATTCTGCTACTCTTACCTCAGTCCTACATACAGTTTAAAATACCAACCGTCTGTTGTGATGACAAGTCAGTGTGTGAAAATGAAGATAATATAATTTATGGACGACCCTACCGCTGCTCCTCGTGTTAACCTATTGAACTGAAGTAGGTCTTGTTAGGGCTTTTGGGATGTATAATAATTCTCGGGAAGGGAGGATGAGGACTGATTGTTAGATTAAATTCGAAAATTATGTAAAGAACGTGCCAAAATGAAAAAGGAAACTTTTCAAATTTCCGCAAAACCTTGCATATTAAGCACTTGCTGAGGTGAAAGTTTTTATTTTTCAACAAAATTTACATCTCGTCCTCAGTCCCTCACATTCGGCTATATTCTTAGTGCAAATCTTAAGCGGGGACTTTTTGGGAAGTACTTCATTTCCGTTCTTTTCTCGCGATTTTCATCAAAAATAGAGTTTTCTGCGTCTAGCTAGAAAGATGTGTCCGTGCGAATATATAATTCGTATTCTTCATTTCGGTTGAAGGGTAAATATTGATGTTTCCGATAACAACTGAGGATCTGTGCAAATAAGAGATGAAAATCAGTAGGAATGAATGAAAGGAAGTTTAAGAGAGTAAACTCTTCCAAATGCTTGATGGCTGAAGTCGTAAACTAAAAGTATAAAAACGTGAAAATTAGCTGGCCAGTTTCATATTATTTTGTTGAAAACTTGTTCAAAAATATTTTCAAAATCATATTTAAATCATAAAACTATTCGTAAAACAAAGGAACTTTTGACGTTTTACAGGTTTTTTCAAAAACTAAAAACATATCGTCTTTTCGCTTATATCGCGGATACTCAACGTATCAAATTTTTAAGGCTTCTGCTTCTTTGTGTTAGAATTGTATACAATAGTCATTTTGGCGTGGGTTCACAGGTTTCTATTCTTGAGTTTACCTTGTGGTTATAGTTGTCAGCTTACCATATTTCTATTTATTGTACGTGTTGTTTCTTTTAAATCTTGGAGTCAATGTTTCTTTGATCCACCAACACACCAAAAGCAGAAAAAGCAATAAGAAGGATCAGGTTTGGGTTATATAGCAAAACGCCTTGTTTTTAAACCCGAACATTGTCAGTGAGTTTGTGTATTTGAGACATGATTTTGGATGTTGTTTGAATTGTAACTCTGCTGAATTCAACTACTGAATGGAAGAACTCAAATTTGTCACGTATGCAAGTCTGCAAATATTTACTCGCCTAATTCATTCACGAGTTTGTAAAGGATCTACAATTTATACGTCAGTTTTGGAAATAGTCCAAACGATTAAATCCAGCACTTTGTCAAATTATCCTTGCTACGGAGTAATGGGTTTTTGAAGATTGAAGTGTGAAGTGGTCATAAAGAATATCACTTCATTTCTGAATGATTAAATGTAGCAATTTTATTCAGTCTTCAACTCTTCGTTTGCGGTAATAGAAGAGTGGGCTATTATCCAAGTCTTCAAATAAATCCGTTCAAAAAAACCTATCAACTAACAATAGAACTCATCAAAAAAAGATTTTGAGAAATAGTGATTAGAATTAGTATTGCTAATGTACCGTGGCCACTTAATAAGGTTATTAAATTCTAAGGGTGAAATGGTTTAATGGTTTTACACGGTCTGTTCTTCAAATACGTCAATATTCTACAGTCAAAGATAGATTTTGCAAAGTGCAATCCTGTAAATGTGATACTCGTTGCAAAGGTATTGGAAAAGTGATATTCAATGATATACGATTTTAATCTATGGTTAGGGTATGTTGAGATTCTTGAATAAAATGTCTCCAACGCGATAAAGCTGTCACTGGAAAATTGGTCGTCGACAACTGTATTGCGTTACCTTAATTGTCAATTGTCGTAGCAGTGTCATTATTCCGAAAATCAGTTCACCTAAGGGGAAATGTGAGATTGGGACTGAAGTGGGGCATTGAGAGAGTACTCTTAAAATCCCATAGTCTTCTTGAATCGTTGTTTAATGGTCCATAAATGGAACATTGCCCTATTCCATGTTCAGATTTTTTCAATATTTTCGTGCGGCCATTTAGGAAATGAAAGGTCGATTAAGGAAAGGGAATCCCATCTCAAGAATGGAGTTGGAAAGGTAATTTCGAATCCACGGAATGTCCAATTCTCCATTTCACAAAGATAAAAAGAGACATTGAAAATTCAATTGTCCTCTTGCCAATTTAATGCAAATCGTCCACGGATTCGATGACCGAAATAAAAATAACCTTCTGCTCTTATGAGAACTCGTCAATTTGATATGTTCAATGAGTAATCTTTAGACCGCCGTTAAAATACATGTATAAAGTATAAAGCCGAAAGCATTAGAACAACTGTAAGACTTGTTTAAGATCTGTTCAGATTGGATGAGGGCATGCAATAAAATAAAATTCATGGAAATGCATGGAGCAAAGTACTACAAAGAAATTATCGAATTAACGAATCACACAGCAAATCAGTTTTCAAGATACTTTTAAAGAAAATACTCGCCATCATGAATAATGAAAAAGAAATTCAAAATCTCAAATATATAATAAAAGTTATAATATCGATTTGCTTATACTCAAAACTGATTACTTACAGGGATATACAGTGAATGGATCAGTCAAATCCATAGATGTACAGGGTGTTCCCGAGGAATCTCCCTCATATTCAAAGTTGAATAACGCCTTTAAAAATCAATCGATTTCCAAAATTTAAAATTTGACATAAACTACAATTATGGGAAAGATGATTGGGGTAGTCACAAGATTTTTTAGGTTATGAATTCGGTGCCCATTAGGGTTTTGAAATTTGAAAAAAAACGGGCTTCTGTCCTGCTTAATCTATGCAGGACAAAAAGCGGTTTTAAAAAAATAACGGGTGTGGTTCCTGAGTGACCTGGGCCGTTCTCGCCCCTCAGAACCACCCTGAATTTCAAGTCGTGACCTCAAAAACACTCAGTCAAAAAAAATCCGTCCCAAGTATTTTTTTAAATTTTATTTTTGTTTTTAATTGTAAATTACAGCCTTACTTATATTAAGACGTATAAGAAATCTAATCGAAATGTAATGCGAATAGTTAAAATAAAATTTATAAAATAAAGGAGCCCGTCGCTGCGACTTCTTTTGCACAGTTATACCACCCTCTGGGCCCCCCTTGACCTCTGACCTTCACCTACTTTTAAGTTTCTCAACTTTATCGTGAAAGATAATCCAATCTGAAGTCTTCCACTCATTCAAAGCGAGTTGCTTATGGCGGTTTGGCAAGGATAGAACTGTTTATCGAAGGGTTGGAAGACTTGAAATTGGATTACCTTCCACGATAAGTGAGTAACTATCCTTTACCAATCAAACAATATCTCGTAAGATTGATTGATCAAATGACAATGCAACATAACAATAGTCAAGATTGGATTGCTAGTAAGACGCTGCTTTATTAATTTATGGGTAGCTTTGTCAGAATAAAAAATTAATTTTTAACAATTTTAACGGAATGAGACAGTTGAATTGCCTACAATGAAGTACGTAATTACACGTAAAACACTAACACGTGTATTTGTAAATGCAGTAAATTTAACATAATAATTTAAATCTTAAATAATCCAAAACAACAATAATCTGGCAGAGCCTGGAACCGTGGTTCCTCCGAAGTCGTTCAAGTTCAAAATCAGTTGGTGTCCCCTGTTCCCCACCGTTCCGAATCGCTAATTTCCTTAATCGGCAATCGGTTCCATGGAACTCCGATCGCTTTGCCGTTCCTACAATGAAACTATAACCTGATGTGATTCTGATTAGACTGAATACAGAAATCCATCAGATTATGATTTAAATTCCATCTATCCAAGCATTAATATGACATGAATAGGCTCTGAGTTACTCCGAAGATCGAGATAAACGAACTCTTAATAACACAAGTCTGGAATTATCGATACCAATTCAATAATTAACCTTCTAGGCCAGTAGGCAAGTGCTTGAAACTAGAATTAGAGAGACTTTGGTTCTATCCCAGGTTGGTTATATTTTTGGCTAATTTATGAAATACCTTTACTTGTTACATAACCAACAAGATACCGTTATGATATTATCATGCATTGATCGAATTTTTTTAAAGATGGAAATAGCTTTTTATTCCCAAAGGCTCAACTGCCAAATTGCGATCTTACGTAAAAAGACTATCACATTCATTTCGAATCATATCGCGTATTGGATCCACAGTCTGACCCTCTTCCAAGACTATCTCGGAGAAGATCAAATCAATTTCTTGCATTAGAACGGATCTTAACAGGTACACTTGAGACAAAGACGTGTACCAAATCCTCCTCCGATGTCTGTGTCGAAGTGTCATCGCACTCCACCCGAATTTGCAAATCTTTTGGCCATTCGAAATCCTGATCAGAATAATGGGCGAGAATACGGGGTCCAAGGTCAAAAGCCAGACCGTACCTCCACGAATTTCTAAAATTATATATTAAAAAGACCTCCGATAAGCATACTTAGCGTAGATGCATTGTTAGCCTCCCCCACCCCACCCCCAGGAACGAAACTAATTTTGACAACATACCTGTGTACATATAGGAATACCATGTAGCTTGTTCCAATATGGTTTCTTGCGTCGTCGGAGTATGTAGAAACCAAATACTCCCACGACACGATTAAAATCCGGAACTTTTGTTCCATGCACCACAGAGCTCGTTTGATTTGTGTTTTGTGAATCAAGTTGGTCACATATCGCAAATGCATTTCAAATGATTTTTGGGAATCTATGTTTTTCCAAGAATGAAAGACAACCTCTTTGTTGTAAAACCGACTCCCGAATGAGGAGTCCAAACGCTGTAGTGTCTGGCTGTCGTGTCGGTCGCAAGACAAAAGCGAGCAAAGGTCACGAGCTCTCGGTATCAGACTAAGCCAAGCCATAGGCAAAAGAAGAGCAAAGGTCACTAAAGCTTAAGCTAAGACACTAAGCCTAACACTAAAGCTAAAGACAATAAAGCAAAGGTCACTCAGAAACCACACCCGCAATTTTTTTTAAAACCAAGTTCCAACGCAGGAAAATGGGCTCCTGTCCTGCATAGATCAAGCAGGACAGGAGCCCGTTTTCCTTGATTGATTGATTGATTTTGAGGGTACAATTTGTATTAGTGAGACCTAACCTAATTATCTGAGGAATCTTCTTCTTCTGCTAAACGATCCATTTCTTCTTGAAGTCGCTTTACTCGATTCTCGTTCTGCTTTAGTTTGCCTTCCCCTCCTTGGCGAGGTTTGACCGCAACTTTGCGCACCCTGCCCGTTGCAAACGCATCTCTTGCTCCTTTCAGAGTTGTTTCGAAAACATCATCCATTAAAAGCTCAACGAACCGCAGGGGAGATGGATGTTGGATGAGGATGAGCCTTTTCATAGTGACGTCGCAGGTCCCGCCTCAAAGGCCTTTCGTAAGGGGCTCCATCGGGTCCTTTGCTTTCACAATCCTCTTCTTGACAGTAAAACTGGCTACCTAGAAAGAGGTAGCACTGTTTTATTAAAAAATTGTTGAAAAATAAACGAAAAAGATAACAATATATATTAAGACTACCTTCAGCTAGATGCATCAGCTGTATATGGTTATAGAACGGAGATCGGCTGTGGAACTGTCGATTAATATCGCAGCCGCAGCATTTGAAAGGGATGGCGTCCACATTTTTAGCAGCGTTGACCACTGTAAAGTCCCTGGTGTCGAGAAAAATTTTCCCATCTCCTGCGTGAAACTTTGGTAGATAAACTGCAAAGTGGAATAAATTACGTTATGTTTTATTCTATTAAAAGCTTTGATTTACACACAAAAAAAACTTACGAGAAGCCCGACGGGCGACGGCACCGTGAAAATCTGTAACTTCGATTGCCCCGATGGAAACCGCAACAGAGACAAACTTTATTGCTAGGTGCTGAGCTTTTCCGTTCTGGCTGGACAGTTCAGCTAACTGTTCCTGCCTAAAATTACAAACAGACAATGAAAGGCTGGAAATAAAATACAACCTAAAAAAGTAAATTTCGTAACTTACAATGCAACTTCCTGGGGTTCGTCATTATGAGCAGGTTCGTCATTATGAGCAGGTTCGTCAGCGGCTTCGGCTACCTGTTCTAGATTATCTTCGTTCGCATGCTGATCTTCCTCATCGGCCTCTTCATCATCTTCCTCGACATCGTCATCACATTGGCGTGACGTGCCGGCTGCTCCCGCCACTTTTCTTGCTCCGAGCCTTTTTAGGCTTGCGTTTCGACGTTGGCCGCTTGGAGGTCGGTACAAATCCGATTTTACGTACAAGATTCTAAAGATATAAATCGGCTTTTAAATTTGGAAATTTAAAAATTGGTTGCCGGATGACAAAAAGGATATAAATTTTAATTTAACTTACCTCGAAATGAGCTGCGATCCAGGCTTTGCATTCTTCGTTGTTTCTAAACACAGCACAGATCGGGTAAGGGCGGTTGTGAGTGCGGGGATTAAATCCAGGATATTCTATGATCACCGTATTGGCAGCAATGTCAATAGGACCACGAAGGTCAGCCAGTACTGGAAATCCTGAATTACGGTTCTCGTACCTCGAATGTATGACAACAACCTGAAGCATATCCGACCTGTCTCTGGACTGACGCTGCACCCCCTCGACAATCCACGCCGGTATCTGTTCCAGTCTCGGAATCCGAGGCTCAGCGTTTGCATTCTCCATATTCCGTCTTTCTGAAACAACAAAAAAAAATATTAAAAAAGCTTATTTCAGCTCTCCACTTTTTAAAAATCAAATCCCAAGATTTTCACCTTTTCACTTTAAAATACTGGACAGAACGGAAATTTCCTGACCTTTCTTCTCAATAGTCTCTCGTCGAATGAGAGGAATTCCTTTTGGTTTGGAAAAGTAATTTTATTTTGATTTAAATGCAACCGCAATAGAAACTAAGGCATAGATTTTCTCTTACTTTTTTTAAAACAAAGTTCGGACGCAGGAAAATGGGCTCCTGTCCTGCATAGATTAAGCAGGACAGGAGCCCGTTTTCCTGCGTCGGAACTTGGTTTTAAAAAAAATTGCGGGTGTGGTTTCTGAGTGACCTGGGCCCTTCTCGCCCCTCAGAACCACTCCGAATTTCAAGTCGTGACCTCAAAGACACTCAGTCAAAAAAATCCGTCCCAAGTATTTTTTTAAATTTTATTTTAACTATTCGCATTACATTTCGATTAGATTTCTTATACGTCTTAATATAAGTAAAGCTTTAATTTGTAATTAAAAACAAAAATAAAATATGAATAAATCAATCTTCTGTTTAATAAATAAACCTTCTATAAGATAAGATAAAATATGGATCAAAAATTAATAAATTTCCGTAGAAACTTCATCATCAGGAGAAAAGGTGGTTTCGTCGGAATCGGGTGGGGAAACGGTGGTTTCATCGGAATCCACTGCCCATCTCCAACATCCCAATCTTCCCCAATCCAAACATACGACCATTTCTTCTCAAATGGAAGCATGAGCCCATGGAACCGTCCTGTTTCGGACTTTCGGACTCTCGGCCTCCGAAGTGTTGTGATCTGAATCTGAACAAAAATAAAAATAGACCGCTGCAACTGTTTTGTACTTTAAGTGCTAGAGAAAAATGCGACGATTTCTACAGGGGCAGGAGGAGAAGACGCGGGGGTCATCAACCAAATTTATTGGAACATCACAGTGTACTGGATGATTCCGGTTGGGCGCCTTAACCGGTGAGCCTCCCTTATCTGATGATCGACCTCGTTGCACTATAAACATTGATGTACAATAAATGCCAAGATTTAATATTATTGAAGTTATTGCTCCTAATTAATCAAACAATATGTTTCTAAGTAATAAATTGCCATATGTTAGAATGGATAACCCTTTATTAAAGACTGTAATAATAACTTTTAAGTGGAGTAGTATTTATAGATAATTTAGCATTTATTCGGTATAAAAGATTCAAAAACTGATTTAATGCCTTCATGCTCTTTAACTATTTACGCTGACTAGCAACTATAATTACTTCATACCTGACTAGTATATTGGCCCCGTTCCCTAGCATATACCAACCTTATTCATCTTGATCGTCGACAGCAATTGTTCCTCGATTTAGATCCTTAGAAGATCCGGCTTTCGGTTCTTTCGAACTTCTAGGTGTAGGTGGCTGGGACATCGATCTTTCAATTTCCAAAACTATGAATCAGTAAAAGACAAACATCTGATTAGATTGTAAAATATTAAAAGGATTGAATAATACTGAATGTTGCAAGTAACAATTCACTATTACATAACTTATTTAATTTTTCAAACTATACTGCTAACTACAAATGAAAATTGGACCGATAGTAGCATATGCCACTTACAAGAAAACATACCAGCGTAACAATGTCAATTAAAATGAAAGAGTTCTTACCTTAGCTGACTAAACCTCAAAACTAAACTTTGAAATATTGTAAATGAACACGTTTAAAATGTAATGCTACTCCTTTGTTGGATAATTTGAAATGAATATTTCTTGCCGAAGAACAAACTCAGTGCGTGAAAGGAAGCACGTGGATTACCGGTCCAATTCTCAAAAGCATGGTCTATGAGAATAGTTGGCTTGCCCGCGTCAGTTTTGCTGTTGTTCGAACTGTCTTTCATGCTCCGAATTTGCACATCTGAAAGGAGAATTTGAATTCAAATTATCCTTTCTTCTATATCTTTCATTTTAATTAACGTTGTTATGCTGGTATATTTTTTCAAGTATCATATGATATTAACGATTCAATTTTCATTTATGGTTTGGAATATATTTTGATCAAAGTCAAAATAAATGATGCATTAGTGAATTGTTACTTGCAACATTCATTATTATTTAATCCTTTTAATATTGTTTAATCTAATCAAAGTATTTGTTACAGATTTAATGGTTTTCGAAAAAAGAACAATGTCCCATCCCCTACCAGGAGGACCTAGGCGTCCCCACTTGTTTTGGGGAAACATTCCGGGATCCTCCGATGACACAGTGGGAGTGACTCCGATGCTCTGATCAAGCCGATGGGGAAATTAAAATCTCCAACATCGAGGCAGAAGATGGTCTGCTTAAGGGGGTCGATCAACTCTTATTCAGTTTTAGCATTATAGAATGTAATTGTATGGCTTATTCAGGGTATTTAACTGGCTTTTAAGGTATCGTAATGCTTTAATATGACCAATGTAAGTAAGTAGCTGTAAATGTTTTCAAATGAATAAATTCAAACCTTTTCTTGTTTTACTTTTATACTATTAAACTAGCTACTCTTATTATTTCAATAGGGCATCATTTATTTTAGCTAACTTTGCTACATTTCATTTAATTTCTGGCTTTTATTTATGATAAAGAAACCTATAGAGATGAGTCGATGACTTACGTCCCTTATACAGATGAATAAGAAACGTTCGTAGCTCCCGACCAAACTGTTTGGTAAAACGTCCCAATTGCTTCCGGGAAGCGAAAAAATTGGAACAAGTGGACTCCGTGACCTGGTGGCTTAGGAATGAAACTTGGAATTCCAGAAGGCGAATTAGCGTCTTGGAAGTTTGAAATTTTTTGACTTATGCTTACCGACAGCATTGTTGAAGACATTGTGGTATGCACCAATTTGAAGGCAAACGAGGATATTCTTGCCTAGAATAAATCCAACCACACCAAGCAACCACGTGCTTGTAAAGATTCAGACGCAATCAAAATCCGAGCGTTTATTGGGCTTGTTATTTACTGGTGCTTCAAAAGAATGTTCCCACGCCAAAGTAATGGGAATCAGATCCGAAGTTTAAGCGACACCACTTTATAGCCATCGTAACTCGTGAACGTTTTCGAGTTTTGATGAGGTTTCTCCGTTTTGACGACAAAGAAACGGGAAATTCGTCGCCAAAAGTACAAACTCGCAGCCATCCTGGTATACATGGCTGCATTTACGGTATCACTTCATGCTGTGTATGAACCTCAGGAATACCTTACTGTGGAAGAGATGCTGATTAAATTCAGAGGAAGGTGTTGGTTCCGGGTTTATATGAAAAGCAAACCCGGAAAATATGAACTGAAGCTTTAGGCAATCGCGCACAATCTGAGACTCCGCCATTAGATTTGTGCTAAACGTGCAGGTGCATATTGAATTTGCCAAAGGGGATAAGTGATTTATTTAAGTTCGTACTTTTTTACTGGATTTTTATTGTTATAGGTTTATCTTAGGAAAGAGGGGAACGCTGCTAAAAATGAACAGGGTTTTGATCGACATGGTTTGGTTTGGTTCAACGCGAGGCGTCACGGAGGACAATTTTTCTTGGAACAAAATCAGCAGTCGAAGAACTCATCATCAAGAAATTGACGTCGGTGTTCACGGTTAGGGGTCGACGTCGGGAAATTTCTTTTTCGTTTTTGTTTCGTTTTCGTTTTTGGAAATCCGAGGGAGGTCTTTGATTCGAAGTTTTATTTTTCGGAGAATTGCCTTTTAGTCGGCTATAAGACAAAGGAGTAAAATGGTGTTCGTCATGTCTACTTAACACACGGATCTTTTAATAGCGATAGCGGAGCCCAAAAACTCCTGGTCATACAGTACTACAACGCAACTAAAGGTACTTAAGCGTATTTAATTATTACCTAATATTAAATCCTCAGAATAATTAGATGGGCTGGCATAAAAAATGATTTTCAAACCGGTTACCTCAATTCGGCAAATAGATTTGGTACTTATATTAGCGAATTAATTTTAATTGTAAACCGCTTGTAATAAAAAATAACACTACGGATTACATTTAGTTAGAAATATTAAACTTTAAACCTTATACCTTAAACCTTTACTTTATAAGTTTGGAGGTAAAAATTTAAAATCATTGTCATTCTACGTAGTAGGATGGTCAAAGGCCCCGATAATTTTATTTAAACGTAATATTGATATACCTCAATTTCTCTTAGGTGGAGTTGACACTGCTGATCAGTTGGTTGGAGAATATTCTTGTCAACGTCCAACGAAAAGATGGCCGTTCAAACTATTTTTTGAAACCTTAGAAATAGCAGGCATAAACTCTTTCGTAATGTGGATGCAGCGAAACCCAACTTGTCAGCCTACTAACAATTCTAGGAGACAGTTGTAGATAAATTAATCAACTTGTATTGCTGCAAATTTTATTTTATTTTAGTCCTGATTCGAAGGTCTGTATTTTCAGTAACATTCGTGACTCGATGCGGATTGTTGGAGTAACTGAGATTGTTACAACTGCAAGTACTCCAGGAAAACAGGGTCCCTGTCGTATTTGTAATGCACGTGTTGTGACATTAAAGGGCCTTCCCTTATGTCTTTACCTCAATAATATGGAATATGTAATAACAAGTATGGACTAATATCACATATGAAATATATAATACGCAATCTGACTTATGATACGATACACAATACCAATAATCCTGGAGATGCAAGGTCCTTAGTTTAAGTCCCTTAAACCCGTTGATCCCTTAATCCGAATCCCTGAAATCCTGAATTATAAGATGAGAAATGAGATGATAAATGAGATGAGAAATGGCCGGAGACACGAGGCAAGAAGTACAGGTAATGGTAACGCATAGGTTACGGTTTATTGAGCTCCGTAGATCAGGAATCACTGGCTGGAGAATCTCCAGTCCAGGTACATATATTGCCAATTAGGCGTGGGTTCTCATGAACCTACTTTATATATCTTATAATAATTTTTAATACTGATGGGATGGATACCTACTACTACGTGACAGTGTTAAACCTATCTGCAGTATATGCAATCTTTATTGTTGCTGCAGCCACTCAGTTGTGAAAACTCAGTGTAGCGGGTGTGAAAATCCCTAGCCTGATAACGAAATTCAATAAATTGACGATTCTTTAATATTTACGCATAAAATTTTATTTGCATTTGGCTAATACCAATGCTCCTAGTCCATCGCCCAATGGCCCAAGGGCAGCGTCCAATGGTCCTAGTCCATCGTCCAATGATCCAAGGCTATCGTCCAATGGTCCTAGGCTATCGTCCTATGGTCCTAGTCCATCGTCCAATGGACCAAGGCCATCGTCCAATGGTCCTAGGCCATCGTCCAATGGTCCACGGCTTTTCTTAGTATAATTGATGAAATGTGAAGTTATTTTTCCGATTGTGAATGGCCCTTCAATGTTTTTTATGTTACCCATTTACTTAACATTGAAGATGGCGTCCTATCTTTGATTTTTTATTTTTAAAAATTCACTGGGACTCATTTGCTGGCAGTTGGAGCTCGAAATTTTACAGGATTATGCAAAATTAGCTGGGGATAGAATGCAAAAATCACTGATATTTAATATGTCCCTGATTTGAATTATAAATTCGAAACTGCAAAAAAATGAGGTGTTGGACAGCTTGGCCAGGGGTTGGGTATCGCAGGGTAAAGAACATTGATTCAAAGTGCACTTGTAAACCGGTGTCTTCCGTTTCTGCATGCGCTTTTCTCCAACTTGAAGCCACACTTTGATGTGAGGATTGGATTTTCCATCATCCTAAGAGTTTTACCCGACAAGTGAATTAGCACAAGGACTTTATGCAGTTATATTAAAAGTTACAGACAATTTAAAAAAAAGATACTTATTTCGAAATAGATGAAGCTGAAGAATTTAAAAGTAAAAGAAGGAACCTGTAATAATAAGATTGATTACATGATTAGTTATGAAGGGTTGCCTGTCAGAAAAGGAAAGTCAAAATCGGTCGGTTTTGAAAAGCGTAGTCAGTTTATAGAACCTAATCTATTTCCAATTCCTAGTATTTAATGAATGACAAATAGACGGAGATAAATTCCCAGCTCCTTTCAGTTTTAATATTAAATTCTGATCGTAGGGATAATCCAACGTCCCTTGGGAACTGAAACGGAGAAATATCATGGCTTGGCTTGTTCATAAAATATTATCAGTTGGCCATGAATGTGTCAGTACAAACTGGCATTAATGTCAGTATTGTGGCTTATTTTATATGATTTTATTGTATATGATATGAATGAGCCTCAGGAGACAATTATATGACACGTATCTCTTCCTCTGCTGATTTCCGCCGCCCATGTTATATATAACGCCTTTACGGACAAATTCGTTTAAATCTCGTATCATGTGCGACTTACAATCTTGAAAATTATCATTTATGAAGATTAATCATTATAGAAAGCTACTAGGAAGGAGTATACAACTACGAATTAAATTTGACTCTATGGTTGGGGTGATATGAGATTTTTATTATTTTGCAGTTCTATTGACACCGTGTAAAGTTTCGTAAAGACATGAACACCTTCGCTCGTGAACGTCCTCAGTACGACATGAAACTGTATTAACCAAAAACTGTATACTAGACATGTATGGTTAACGAGCACAAAAGAAGGATCCATTTGATTTCCAATATAGTCGTCCTCCAATTTATTGTTAAGCAATGTTTTATATAGGTAGAATGTATGCGTCAGTAGCATTGTTTGGAGTCGTGTAATTTATTTATTTCTACGTGCTTGAAAATATGAGTGAAAGTCTGGGAGTCATTTATCATTGCTTATCAGTAATCATCCTTCCTTCAAAGTCGGATTTTGAATAATGAGATGAAGAGGATTTGTTTCGGTATATTGGGAATTGAGTTTGGTTAAACTGAGAGTGAAATGAGACTAGAGAGAAAGTATTAGGAATCGGGACAACACGAGAGACGTTTTTCATTTATTATGTATTATAGATATATTATGTCGATTATTTGGTGTCTGTCTGCCTGTCTGTCTGTCATAATTAAGAACTCATTTAGGACCTTGATGTCCTAAAGTTGGTTTGTGGCCATAAGGGTGAAAGGTCAAGAGGGTTGGAATGACTGTTCTCTATGGTTGGGGCAATTGAGATTTGCAATCAGTTTGGTTATGAACATTTACAAAACAGTTTCAATACATAACATTGATAAAAGATACTCATGTATCTACGATACATGAGTACATTCGTTGTGCGGTTTATCCCTCGTCATCATTCTTCTCATTCCTCCAGCAAAATACTCCAATTCCTTCCATTCTACTTCATTATCTGAATACAAACCTCACAACTAATGTACAAACGTTCATGTACAACTGACGTTAGTTTCGTGATATAATCCTATCACCCAATATATTATTATGGTTCTCTAAAATGAGTCTGAAATTAGTTGTACTGGTTTTAATTATTACGTAGATGTTTTCAAATAGTCTCCTCCCTCCTATCCGAAATTTAAACCGAGAAAGTGATTACTAAATTTAGTCACTCACTTTGGGAGCTTATTAGTATTTAGTACAGTGTTACCATATCCGACATTCAAGTAATTTTTTCAATTTCGATGTGTTATATGCTATTATAATTATTATATATAAAATATATTGTCTTGGCGAGCTGAATTCAACGCTTGGGTATCATTTAATTGTAATTGTCGTTCATTTTTCTTCCAGGTGTTTATTCTTCATGAGTGACATGTGCCGATTTTTAGTCTTTATACAAAGAGTACGAATTAAAACGACGAGAATAATAATTGAGTTAAGTAAGGATACCGATCCCTCATCATTGCTCAAAGTAAATGTGACAGGAGTGCCTATCTTTTGGAACCTCTACAAAAGAAAGTATCAAACTGAACACTTTTCCTCATCCCCAAATACGGCATTTTTTTCCTCACAAATCCCATTGCCAAATCCTATTTGTCCACCTTTTCAGATTCTTCTCCTTACGAACTCACAATGGACACTATTTTGGATGTCCGACGATTTTAGGACTAAAAATCTATCAACGTAAATGAACTAATTTGATGATGCCGAGAATGAGATGCACAAAAATCGTGATAATTGAAGTGGAGTATTTATAAACTAGATTAGAAGTTTAAACCACAAGCACAAATTCATTGCTTCTACTAGTAGCTAACCGTTACTTTTTTGTGAACCCACTATTTAAAGCCCAATACTTTTTTTAGCTCTTCCAATGTTAACTCCCTATCTCCTTCTAGGTCAAATCTCAAAGTCAAGTTAACTCGCGGCGCGGTTCCTGATATATCCCCCTACGTTTGACACAATATATATTCTTACGTAATAACATCACTAAATCTCCGTATTTGCGTACATTATACCCCTAAATTCTTTGGACACCCCAACAGTTTCCATTGTCAGAACTAGACCAAATCCAGCATCAACGGAATGGGAAAGGTCTCTTGTCGACCCTCAGATAGGGGTAGCCAAATCCAGAAAATGAAGATTCTACTGAAGTATTGGGAATGTTCCAAATCAGACCTGAAGCTTTTGTGACTGAAAGTTTGGGAAATAATTTAATGTAAAAATGACATCTAACGTGAAAGTAATAATGAAATCGAGGGATGGTGAATAATGATTGTTGTGAGGAATGATTGATGGAGATATAAGGGTCTCTGTCTGGTTAGCGTGGGTTCCTTAGGTGAAAGTGATTAGTGAAAGCGAGATCTTGAGGTCAAAAATGATTATAAATACAATTTCGGGAGCTTTGAAGAATTTGTTTAGTAAACTTTGGCTGCTCTGTGGTTCTTGTTCAAGTTTCTATTGGAAATTGAGATTGGTTTGGCTCTTTTCATTGTATCCCGTATACTGATTAGGGGTGGTGGTTGTTTTAGTGTAATTTCATGGATAAAAACTGAGTTTGGCTAAGAAATTCAATTATGAGTGCTAATGAGGCTGGGCCTTTGGACGTGGATTGATCGTCTCTACTCACTCACACTACCTTCACTAAAGAATGCGAATATTCAATTTTCGACCTTATTCCCCTACAATCTACACCTTTTACGATTCCAGAGGATCCTCAGTGTTTCAGATAGAGACAAAAGTAGACCGCAGAAAATACCGCAAATTAGTATCGTGTATTGTTCATAAGCCATGTTTAATCCGCGTTTCGTTGTCTCATTAAACTTTGAGGGTATTTTAAACAAGGTATTCCGACGACCGCGCGGTAACGAAAGTCGCTTGATACTCGAGAACTATTATATAGTTGGTTTTAAACATTTGTTGTTGTTTATTGAACAAGACTGGTGGGGAGGCCACGAATAGTGGGCAGGGGCCATTTAGTTTTGCCGGAGGCCCAGCAACGGTACAATTCGATGCATGAGTTCAAATACCTACCCCTATCTACATCGAATAGCACGGTATCCCACCCCTACCTACCTACCTCGCTTAGCTCGGTATCCTACCCCTACCTACCTACCTCGCTTAGCTCGGTATACTACCCCTACCTACCTTGCATAGCTCGATATCCTACCCCTAACTACCTTGCATAGCTCGGTATCCTACCCCTACTTACCTCGCATAGCTCGTTATCCTACTCCTACCTACCCATACCTACCTCGCATGGCTCGGTATCCTACCCCTACCTACCTAGCATGGCTCGGTATCCTACGCCTACCTACCTCGCATAGCTCGGTATCCTACCCCTACCTACCTCGCATAGCTCGATATCCTACCCCTACCTACCTCGCATAGCTCGGTATACTACCCCTACCTACCTCGCATAGCTCGGTATACTACCCCTACCTACCTCGCATAGCTCGGTATGCTACCCCTACCTACCTCACATAGATCGGTGTCCTACTCCTACCCCTATCTACCTCGCATAACTCGGCATCCTACCCCTACATACCTCGCATACCTCGGTATCCTACCCTAATCCTATCTTCCTAACCTAAATCAACGGTATTTTTTTTTACATTTTGGCGCCTGCCGGCGGGGCCCCTGCCGGGGGCAGCGAAGTGGGGAGTTCAATGCTATACTGCTCAGTATACGAGGCGAAAATTAAGGCTATATAACAACAATCGAATGTTACAAAAATCAACGTGTAAAATACCATGATAAAAAATGGGGAAAACTCGTACAAAACTGATTTTTAATCGGTTTTTGGGTTAGTATTTGGCGAATTTCTCACGAACGCTTCGGAGATATGACAATCTGGTTAGTGATAAAAACTCGTAATTAAATTGTTAACAAACAGTTACATCATTTTGTCCACGTATACAATCATAAAGCACCTAAAAATAAATAAAATCCGAAAAAACCCGATTTTTACCCGGTTTTCGGGTTTTATCTCGAAAGTTTTTGTTACATTCGCGGGTTTTGTTTGCAGATTCGGAATCTACGAAAAATTTGCGACAAAATGATATATAATATGTCGATATTGAAAACTATGACCATATCCTTATGTAATCGTAGTAGCGTATACTAATGATCTTCTTTACATGGTGGGTGCTGTGCTGTATGCCATTGTTAATATGCTAAATCTTTTATGCTTTTTCTTGTCTGTCCGTGTTTTCGTCCTCTGATAATCGACCGATTAAAGTTTTTTAAGCTTTTATCTCTTGACTAACGAAATGTTGAAACTAATCTCCTCGATGGTAAAAACACTACCAGTACCAGGCTAAAACTAGCACTGCTAGAAAAGGCACATCTGTACCTATAATATGTCAATTTTATTATTGATGTCCCTTCAAGCTTGGCCCAAACACCAAGCTCGATTCCAAAATCGAAAGTTGGCTTTACCTCATTTGTAGTCAATTTAGAATTTAGCACATGACAAATATACTCATCGAAAATGTTTCTATGCATTAAAAAAATCATCGAAAATGTTTCTATGCATTGAAAAATCATAGAATTTTTTTTTAATATATTAAAAATTATGTTGTTTTTTACCAGTTTAGAATAACAATGTTTACGCCCACGCGGTATGACGATAATACCCTAAGTAGAACTTGAGGGTTTAAAGAACCCGCTTATTTTGAATGACAATGCATACAACACCAACCCCATCAACGACAGTAACGACAGAGGGTACGGCCGCGTCCTATGACGTAAATTGCAAGTTTTTAGTGACAAATGACATCCGCGCGCTTGAGCATTAGTGAGCATTCACAATGGTCAAAACCACCTTCATAAGCAAAAGTAAAGGTGCTCGAACAGTTTCATACCAAGCAAACAAATGACTTAAATCTCGCCAAGTACAAACTCTCAAGGCGCAAATCACAGGGCGAAGAGATCAGAAAATCGATTCAATGATATCAATCTGCGCATATCACGGGCAAACTCACCTCGTAAAGTAATAAATTAAGGAAGGATTGATTAAAGGGAACCGAAAGTTGTTCAAGATCTTTTATCCATCCATCACACCCTGAATATTAATTAATCACCTCACCTTATAACTTTACACGAAATCACAAAAGAACAACAGAGCCGTTCCAGATGACAACTCTAAGAGTCCTTTATTATTCGCGGTTTACAATGAGCAGACCCTTCTTGCTTATATTTGGTATTTAAAAACAATAGAAAACACATCGTGTTCAGATTTGTCAGAGATTGTTAAATAATGGTTGACGATCATTGAAAACAACATAAAAATAAAATAAAATGTTTTGATTGTATTGTTAAATGGTTGACACCTTTGGATGACCACGATAAACCGATCGACCGAGGTGTCCATCTTCGAACTTGTCTTTACTCTTCTAATTTCTAAAAAATGAAAAAGTCTACCAGATTTAAAGACAATCCGTTCAGCCGTTTTGGCCCTATCGTGTCACGGACAGGATAATTCCATAAGCCCTGGTTCGGGCCAAAAATCTTTGTCAAACATCATCATTGACTCTGATACAAATGTTTGCTTTGAATTCTGATGTAAGAATTGATGACACACTTTCATTTGGAAATAAATAACTTCTCACCATGAAAGGTTCCATCAAAGTTAAACTTTACAGGTTTCCTTATTTCTCTCTCCTCGTTATAGTTTTCTCATTTCAAGGTCCTGGATTCATGCTTTGATTGACTAGAAACGTAATTGATTGAAGTAAACGTCTGTGATTTATTCATTGATCGACACAAGAGACCCTTTCCCAAAGACATATAGCAACACATTAAAAGTGAGGTATTGTGAGATTAGCCGAGCCATTTGCTATTAATTAATGGGTTAGTCAATCCATCTTGGTCATATCGGTGGTGGAGGGCTGAATAAATAAAATATCCCGTCAACTCCATTATCCCGTTCAAGATTTATGATTTCCGATTAAATGTTTCCAGTTCCGCCTTCAAATACTTTGGACTTTTCACCTCAAACACTTTACGCTTTACAAACCATTCATTTGCAATTCCTCCTACTAAAACAGCTTATTTAACCTGACACATAATACGACTTACTAATTATCCTCATAGAAGTTAGCCACAGCCGAAAATTGTAAAGCAACCATCGTTAATCTATGGTTTAAATTATGTCTTTACGCACATGTATTTATGGAATCGGAGATTTTTTATGTAAGCCAGATTTCTAATTTTACTAAATTTTCCAAAATTACATTTCATTGGAAAGTTTATTCAATTCAATGTTTAATCAATTGACAGCGATACCTTACCTTACCTAACATAACATATTGTTTCCAATACTAAGTTACATTAATAATTGAAAACTAATCAAAGGAGAATATCATCAAAATATTTAAAAACAATTAACTTATTGAATTTTCAATCGAGTAACTGAGGTCGGGGCATAAGTGAATACTTAGAATCTCTGCAACATTTGCATATAAAGAAAGTTCCTTTGAAATTCGACGGAAACTGAATCGATACCTTACCGTATGATATCGTCGAGAAGAGAACATTTCCAATTGAACCGCAACAATATTTTTGAACCATCTCTCATTCAAAAAAACTAACTGAAAAATAAATAACTATATCGGGGTCTAACATATTAGATACAATTCGGGCAGAAGGTTAAGTGCTCGATTCACGTAATTAGTAGTGACGTGAATTGTGAAAGTAAAAAAAATCACCCCCTTCTTCAATTTTATCCCAAAACAGAAAGAACTTTAACATTAGATGAGTCAAAAATAGTATTAAGCCTAAACTAGTGGTTTTGCAAAAATCGAGAATTCACTAATGGAATCCCTGAAAAGGTCAAACTTATTTTTGATACCGATAGTTCTAATGTTAAAGCTTCCTTAATTTATTTTATTGGGGTGGTACAGTTGAAAATGTTCCATTGTAAGATTAATTAGCACATTAATTTTAGCCTATTATATATTTGTACGTCGTATCTGCTTTAGCACAAGAACTAAAAACTTTTACTACCACGACATATAAAGCAACGGCCAAGGTAGTTATTTTTCAATAGATTTTGATTGAATACTGTTCATGTCATTGCACCGCTAATAACTGAAATAAACCGCTTTTGCTTTAATTTATTTCTCCCGTACTTTGAATCCATCTTTGAACTTTGAACTGATTGAGAACTAAAAGGAAGCTTTAGAAATGTTTCGGAGAAACCGTGTGGGTTTGATTAGTTTGGCAAAAGAAGTGAAAGGTGAGTGAAGAAACCAACAAAATGTCAACTAACTTATTTGTCAAACGTCTCTAACCTCATTTCTCACCTTCACTTCAATCATTCCTTCCCTAAACATCCAAACAGCGCGTTTCAATTCAAATTATATGTAATTCATGTTTCATATTTCCTTTACACATATTATTTGAATGGAACACGATCTTGGAAACGCCGTCTTTATATACAAAGTATACAAATTTCGTAAGTAAGTGAATGACTTTTAATAGGCGGTGAAACCCTCTAATGTGTGCGTTGGTTTGTCCGTCTGTCCGATCCATAGACATATATAAAGAATTCATCTATTTACTTCTATGGTCCGTTCGCACTCTAACTTTCAAAGTTTAAAGATTTTCAATTTTTTGTTCTTTGTTGACCTTTCAGTGGAGACTAAAGGGTCTGGAGCTCATTTTATATAGCAAAATTTTGATTATTTTTTGTGCAATTATTTCCTACGCGTTATTTGTATATTCTATGAAAATTCCTATTAGTTTCGAGACTGTCAAGAAAATATAAGTTGTAAATAGCGCGCGTGATGAAAGCGCTTAATATATCGGCTACACTGTTTTATCGCACCTCTAATGCTAGTATACTTTCGTATCAAATCCAAAAAATAGCTAAAAAAAAGGCTCAGTTTTGTTTTCTGTTTTAAATTTTCACCGCACGTTCACGATCACCAGGTCCGTGAACATATATTTGGTCGACGATTTTAAAAATAGACAGCATTTTTATTTATACCCCTCAAATCAAAATAAAACATCCAAAAATGTTAAGAATTACGAATCGGGCCCAAGAAATGTTTAATTCGTGAACGGCTAAAAGTCACAATTTTCCCCAGTAGCAACCATACATTTGTGATACGTTTTTGAAAAGGTAGAATCAAGTCGTATTCTGGAATGTATATGATTTGATTTAATGGTTCGGGAGGTTTGAGATTTCTATCTGATTAAATGTCGTTCGAAGTTTCGAATTCTTGTTTCATTTCGTTTCACACTTTTTTGATGTCAGTTTGGAACCGATTAAAGTTTAACGATTATTTACAACAACCAAAAATGATGTTGCTTATTCAAGTCACTATATAGGACTTTGCTTAAGAACTCTGAAGCATTGCAGATACTCATTTATTGGTTTCATCAATGTTTAAAATGTTGAGGCGGACGGACAGACTGAGCCGATAATAGAGTTGAAAATGGATTTCTACGAAGACATTAAAATCGTCTTTGGATGGAGTAAAGTAAATAAAGTGTTATTGGAGAAGGTGGTAAATTATTGACTTGTCTCATAAAAATCTGGCATTAGTCACAACTAATGAACCTTAGCCCATTTCCCTCTACAATTCACCAGATCAGTTCAACCCATTTTGGCAGAAGAAAAATATGATGAGGAATGAGATAAGAGTTAAGGTCTCGGGTCTTGGATTTCAAACTCCCTCATCATCCATTTAATCTTGGCCAACACGAACATCACTTGACATCAAATATTTGGCACTTATCAAAATATCAAGTCACAAAAAACGGTCATCGGAGAAGCCGGATTTTTCCAGTAGTATTTCCATTAGAATATAAAAAATCCTATACGGGCACTGCTACAATTCAGCTGGAATTTGGATGACCAAGGACAATTCCACAACCCTGATTACGAAAACCTTTGTTGTAGCTCTACAAAGTAACTTGAAAGTTAAGATTAAATCTTTCGCTTGAAAAGAACTTGTCTTTCCTAACAAGGGAATGTTTCCAACTGTACCACCAGATTTTTTATTTTTGAGTAAGTCACAATCAGACCAAGAAACTTTGAAGTCCTTGTGCTCGTTGACTAACCGGGTAAAACTAGTTTCTTTCTCTAACATATATGACGAGTTCCATGTTAACACAATGGAATATATCTTACGTACATCATACACAAGAAACGAGTTTTACCCGGCGAGTCAACTATCAAGGGGACTTTCAGTGTCTATGGTTGACTAAATTCATTTGTAGCTAGACAACTAGGACAACTAGGTGTGAAGGTCATATTTTACCTTTCCATCGATGATTAATATATGGGATTAGTATTTTATTAAAATCCAACCTCTTTGACCTCTGACCTACATGACCCCGGAGCATATTAGGCCTCCGTTTGAAGTACCTATATCATTCCCCGAAAGGAAAATTTGCAAAACGTAAGCCGTTCCGTTCCGTTGTTCCTGTCTAGACGGATTGGACAGACAGATGGACATCAAGTCATTCACATAATGCATCCAGATATTATGATAAACGGGATATTTTTACACCGTCGAAAGAGAAAGAAAGACTTGTTTCGTGTTTCAAGTTGGGTTGGGAATAGTGGGGATTGTATAATAAAGGACAATAGAAACTCGGATACTATAACCCAACCTAACTATTTGGCTTAGGAATTCGCTATTGTAAGCCAATTATTCATCTCCTCCCCTCTGAATTCGTTCCCAATGGAATATTTAGTTCCAACAAGATGTGTGGATAACTGGATAACCTTCGGCTACAAACTCGTTTCAACTTTTTCGAGTGCTTCATTTATGCTATACAGCTACAAGGACAGTCTTTAAATACTTGTATTAATTCCATGCTCTATTCATTATTTTGCCGAATTGCATAATACTATATAAATTGCGATAAGGGTTTACAATAGTAGATAGAAGATGTGCATGTGACTGACACCGAGATAGGGCAATAGGTCTCTTGTAAAATCATACTTGCTGTCCATGGACATTAGAACCTCTTTACAGAGCAGTCATTTCAATTGCCGATCCGATTTAATTTTGATAAATACATTGGAATTATTATTGGAATCATATAAATATCAATAATATTAGTAAAGTTTGAAAATGGTTGAGCACATTGAGGGGAAATGGAAAATTTTTGAATTTAAGATGATCCAACCGTCGGATTATCCAAGAATCCTGGATCATCTTCACAAGAACTTTTTTAATAGTACTCCCTTGACTCAAGGCCTGGAATATTCCAAGGAATATCACGAGGAATTCGACAAAGTCTACGAGACGGTTTTGCCACAAAATCTCAGCTTTTATGCTCTGGACACAGAAACAAACCAGGTTTGGCGTTTTTTGCTTCCATTCTCGATTAAGAATTCACGTGACGTTAGTAAAGTTTAAAGTATCTTGTAGATCAGCTTATATAGTTCATTTCTTTAACATGGGACTGGTAATAGAGCACGAAACGAGCTTTACCCGGCGAGTCAATGAGGATAGGGACTTGAAGATGTTTTATATCCAATGTCCAGATTAACCTAATTATTAATTTTTAAAAATATTTTTATTGAACGCTTCCTGAGGAACCACTATCTGACGCCACGATAGTATTCCAACTTATCCGCGATAACTTGCCCGGGGGTTTACTCAATATGTCGGTTTTAGAAATACTTGGCAAAATCTAAAAATCTCAGCTTAAGAAAAGTATCGTAAAAGTTCCTTCCCCATTAAGTAGTTTTTTGTTGTATTATAATCCCAACTTTTAAATCAGCAAGTATTTTAAGAATTTAAAATCGTTTACATTCCATTAAACATTACAAAATTATTTGATTACAGATAGCTGGGCTGAGGATAACCTTCATAAACGACAAAGCACTGGACAATGAACTATGGAACATTCCATTTAAGACGCGACAGATGGAAGTCATGACACAAGTGATGGGGAAAGTTAATGTGGAATCAAACATATACGAGCGGTACGGAATCGAGAGTTTCGTTAACTTTTACACGGCCTGCGTGGACCCCAAATATCAAGGTCAGGGCTTGGCTACGGAAATGTACGAGAGGGCTCTGAATTTCATTCGCTCCAAGGACAAATTCCAGTTTGTCAAGAGCAACCTGACGTCGCCATATACGAGGCGAATCTGTCACAAATACGGATTCAAGGAACTGGCTCGAGCTTACTACAACGATTTCCGAGATGAAAACAATATCCCATTGGTTAAGGGACGTACCGATGAAGAATTCGTCTCTTTTATGTGTTTAAATCTACGAGAATAAGTTTGTTCTGATTATTTTTTCAATAAATTGGATGGGTTATTAAATCAAGTCGCATCGTTATCTATGTTTTCATAGCTTATTCAGCTGTTGTTCCACTGAAACTGTAAATATAATAACAAGTTCAGGCGTGTTATGAATGATATGCTCACATTAAAATTTTACATAAGGTATAATGAATGTACTCGTGTAAAAATTGAAGTAAATATTTACTTTTGGAAGTGTAATAAGCCGTTAAAGGAATGTACTGATGTATCGTAGATGATTTTTGTAAATCTTGTATTTGTTGAAGCTGCTTTTAAAATTTTTAAAAGACGTAAAATATTGAACATCTCAAGTTGCCCCAACCATAGAGCAATATCACATTTAAGATTACTTGATAATACCCGCCTATAGGTCAGACGGTCACCCCACATACTAGGTACTTGATAATGAGTTTCCGAAAGATAAGTCCCCAAAAAGTTTAGCCGTTAGCCCGCAATCGGACGAACAGACAGACGGACCGACGGACATCAAGTCATTCGCATAGTGCATTCACGACACATAATAACAATGGATGTCTGAGTATCCTCACGGGTTTTTATTGTTCTTGATATAAACAAGGTATCAATCATGTAAATTGAAAAGGAGAGTGGGAAGTCTACGAGATTAAGGGTCTTTCAACTTTTCTATGAAGGTTTCGAATACAGACTCTGACAAATCTCAAATCTTTTGAAGAATTTTGCATTTAATCTTTTGGGAAATGTGAAAGCAGTAAACAGGATTTGTGTTTTGTTTGTCATTTCTCTTTGAATTTGAAATGTTGATATGTAGTGAACAATTCTGTATCATATTTGATAACTGTCACACAAAGACATATCTATCAGTAGATGCGTTTTGATGGTTCTGTACAATTTTAGAGTGTCACATCATCTACTGAACAACCCGGTCTATTTGCATGAAGTCTTGTACGTTGGTCTGACATAGATAACGTCAGAACAGTTTGAATGTTAATTGCTAATTACTGACAATAGATAGCTTTGCAACACTTATTTACACCCGTTGTGCTGTAATGATTTATTCCGGTATTTGTTAGGTTTTAGATAACCCTAACCCCCGAAAAAAGGTTGATTCCACCTTCTAAGTTTTTGGCTGTAATTTGTGAATAAACCTTGATTGAAGCCCATAAATCGTAGTTGAGCAATCTATAAATATTTACAAAAGTGAAAAGTGAAGGAATATTCCCTGTCTCGGCCTGGCCCTAATCTGATCTCTATTTGCCATCGGAAGGTAGACAATGGATGATTGCATAAAATATTACATTTGAGTTGAGAGATGATTGTAATGGGAAATAGATTGTAATAATAAACATTTCAAATGCGTATAACAAAGTATCGGAAAGAAAGCATAGATGAGTTAGCGAAGCTTCAATCAATCAAACCCGATATAGCAATCCATTTTTGAACAGAATTTACTCTCAATTTTTAACCAGCAGTGCAAAAAATGCAAAATTTTTGAAACCTTATATTACCCCAATCATTGAAAAAATAATCAGGGTGTTCTTCAATTTGTATCTCTTACGATCTTCGAACGTGGCTTTCACGACAACATACATAAACACACAAAAGTGTGTGAATTTTCAAATCCATCAGTTTAGGCGTTATGACCAATATCGTGTCACGAACGGACGGACGGACAGTATGATTCCATAAGCCTTGATTTGTGCCAAAAAGTGTAATCTTTAACCGGAAACCCTTAGCTCTTTGGCCAACATTTTGCATGTTACTGAGCTACCTGTGCTATATATCTTCGCGGGTTTTCCAAATCTCGCTTTAATTCTCTCAGAATAACATTGGTGGCGCCAAAAATTCAATTTGAACGACACTCAAATAGCTTTGTTTTACAACAGTTGCACAACTAATTTAACTTCCGCCTGAATGCCTGGGATGACACACTTCAAATTTAAAAATGCCTAACCGTTCTTGCTAGTTACAGATCGACAGACAGACGAACAGACGCCTCAAAACCTAAAACATAAAGTATCTCGGATCCCTAATGATGCATTTGATGAAGATCCCTCTTCCAGATGAGATAAGATGAGCGGAAGTCGGGAAGTGAGTCGGTGGGGGCAGTTTTGTTTGGAGAATCCAGTTTCATAAAATCAGTGTTGCTGGAGGGTTGGCTAAAGTAAGACCTTCTTCTCATCTTCTCTTACCATTCTCTACAACAGCGCAAACTTCACAAAACCCTAACCTCACCACCAATACATTCAAAAACCATACAAGTTCAATCAAAAGTTAAGTATAATAAAACATGGGTCATGAATGGGGTTATATTCGGATTTTATAACCAACCCTGCTTTTTTAACCGAGCCTTTGAACTTTCTCCATAAGTTTCGAGTAAAAAGAGCCACCGGTTTTAAAAGAAAATTATTTGTGTTTCCGCAATGTGAGTACGATTTGAGATCAAGGGATAGGCACATAAAACCTCCTAAGAGCTTTCTCCGAATAAACAGGATTGAAAGGACTTGATACAGATTTTAAACCAAGAAAAGGTAAGTATATACGGTCTCTTTACTTTTATTACAGTTTCATAGAATATGCTTCTAAACCCTTTGTACTCCCTGGTTAATTTAATGAAAAAAGTAGTTGCAAATAATACTGAAAGTGAAAGTTATAATCGGATTCGAGACAAAGAGAGAAAAAGTCAACATTGAGATAAGGAGATTTATAGGTTTCTCTTAACATGACATGAGATTCAAGTGAATGTTAACATGGTTTGAACTGTAGTTTGTAACATTTGATAAGATCTATCACTTACATTTCATACATGTGAAGTTTATAGAAAAAGGTTTTTATTTATTTTACATGAGATTTGTGTGATTCGTAGCTTGTGACTGATACGATAAAAATGTCGACATTCGCTCCTAACAAAACATTTTTTCCGACGACTTAAAAAATTCCTGATTTTATTCTAACTTAGCAGAAATCGGAAAATTCATTCATGAAAAACCGGGAAATTCTTTTAAAAATTCCCGACATTTTTTGATTTCACACCTTTTCAAAAATTTCACGTCATCAGGGCAAAAGATACAAAAATCTGAAGCACAGAATTTTGTTAAAACTAAAAACAAGAATGATTCGGAACCCTGGGACGATTAAAAAAGTGTTATTCAATAAAATTATCTTCTCTCTGAAATAAATATAATCGGATACATAACTGTGGATAAATTATATTTCTGAAATACAAGCCAAGCCCAACCCCTCAGTGTTAACAGATTCTGTAATTGAAAAACAGAAACAGAGTTGGGATTTTAATCTTTTATAAGTAAAAATTTGCGATGTCTTATATTTGATAGAACTATAAACGTAAAACGAAACAACAATTTAACGCCAGGAATTGTATAACTACCCTATATAGTCAAAATTATGTAGAAAATTATCATTCATCACTAAAAATCTAAGAAGTACATAGTTAGAAGGGTGGGGAATTAATACGGGGGTCACTATATATTCTGTAATTCGGGTAGTTTAGATGAGTTCTGTTAGGTAAATTGCAGGTAAAAAGATGGGGAATTAATACGGGGGTCATTATTCGGTAATTCGGGTAGTTGAGATGAGTTCTGACTTGAACATTGTATTGGAGGAGAGAGGCTGTCGGGGAATCGGAAAAGGAAATCTCTGCACTTCAACCTGTCCAACTTTGTTGTTCTGTTGGACGGTTTGGGTTCGTTCATAAATACAACAACCAACACTTAAATATGTTTGTTTTTGTTGTTGTTTTTGTGTTTTTGTTTAAGGTCAAATCTGACATAATTAGCTGTTGCAAAAACCCCCAGCTAGGATTTAGTCAAGTAAAAGTCGGGGTTTGTGAAGAGTACTTGGTCCACTCGGAGGGCCCTTCACCTCAGACTGGACATGGAAAGAGCAATGTTAATATTCCCGAAACTCCTAGCTGATTAACCTCCAGCTGACCAGCTGACCTTTCTCCATTCTCAGAACTTTCGACTCTTTCGAGAATCGAGACTGAACAGAACTTGAGTAAATGTAAATGGAGATTTGAGAATTGATAGAAATCCCGAAGTTCCCTTTAACCATGAGATTACTCCGATTACATGCAGACAGATCATGAGATTGAAAAGTCACTTTCCCATAATATCACAAGTCCCCGAAAGGCTTACACCAGATCTCTTACATCTACTCCAAATAATCCAATATTTCATGTATTTCCTGTAGGGTTCCAACAAAACAACAAGGACCTGACTTTTGGGTTTCATGGACACTGTCTCACATAGCCCGTCCGTGTCTTAAAAATCCATTAATTTGTATGTATTTTAAAGCTATTTCTTTAGTAGCAACTTTTAAATGAGCCACACGAGTCAACTGATCAACTGATTTGTTCGAGCTTACAAGGGAATGTTCTCAGGATGGAATTCGGGAATTGCCTGAAAATTTTTTGGTTAAATCTACAAGTCAAGTGAACAATAAAACCAAAAAAATTAGCTGCCCTAATTGATGTTATCCATGTCAAAAAAATTCATGAACAATGGAGCTGCAAATGAAAACACCGGAATTCTGAAACATAATATACCAAAAAATCAAGAAAAAAATTAGAAAAACGAAAATCATAATATTTTGCTTTTATTCCAAGCGGATTTTGAGAAATCGAGGTGGGAAGTGGCCGGATAAGGGGTGTGGCGGCTGTGAGGAAAAAAAAGGGAGCGAGAAAACTGGAATTATTATGATTTCCAATAGTAACTGCCCGTCTGCTTTAGTGAAAAGTCTCGTTGTGTCGCTATACTATTTTCTGGACTTCTCCTATCTTCACTCAATGTCTTTTTCTACGTCGCGACATGAAAAGTTTTCCTGTACTGAGCTCGCGCCCTGGCACCCGTTTTGTGCCAACTTCCCACCTCGATTTCTCAAAATCCGCTTGGAATAAAAGCAAAATATTATGATTTTCGTTTTTCTAATTTTTTTCTTGATTTTTTGGTATATTATGTTTCATAATTCCGGTGTTTTCATTTGCAGCTCCATTGTTCATGAATTTTTTTGACATGGATAACATCAATTAGGGCAGCTAATTTTTTTGGTTTTATTGTTCACTTGACTTGTAGATTTAACCAAAAAAGTTTCAGGCAATTCCCGAATTCCATCCTGAGAACATTCCCTTGTTAGAATTAGAACTTAGTTTTCCCATTTAAAAAACATGCAAGTGTCAAATTTAAAGTAAATCGGTTTATCCGATTTTGGCTATATCTTGTCACGGACAGACAGACGAACGGACAGCAGCATGCTTCCATAAGTCCTGGCACGGGCGAAAAACTAAAAAAAAATACTGAATTTATTGACTTTCTGTCATAGCATGACAACTTCACAACCGTAAAAACAGATTTTTTGACGTAATAGTTTATCTTCCAACTCTGAAGTTTTAAAATACTAGAATAGACATTGCTTCCTTTTCTGACCTCAAATATGAGAGTTCTAATATATCTCTTATTTATTCAAGCGAATAGGTCCAACGAAGGATTTATAACTTCAATCTAATATCCCTTTGGGGCAATTAGAGAAATGCTTCCTTGTCTCGTAGTTCCCCACAATTGTAACCCCGTTATTGGAGGAACCCTGTTCTGAGATTAACATTTTAACGGGAAAGGGAATGCAGTCCATGAGATCCTCTACATTATTCCAACAAGCGTGCAATCAAAAGTCTGAGTGACATGACATCGTGACATTGTCGCATTATGTCATTGTGACATTATGACATTGTGACGTGACATGGTGCAATGTACATATTTAATACATCCTAAACTACTTCCTTCTGTCGTTAAACTTGTTAACTTTTCCTTTAAAAGAACAAGAATACAGAATTCTATTTTCCTGGTTTCGTTAGCATATTTTTTGTTCAAAACTGCCCAACTCAGGTTTTGTTGTTGAGGTTGTATTTTAAGTTTTTAAGAAGCTCTGGACTAAATTCATTTAGAGAATGAGCTTGGATTATCCCTCCGGCACTATTCCTTGTGCAAAGTAATTAGAATGAAAGGAGAAAGTTAGTGCTAATAATTCAACGATATTCATACACATGTGCTTTTAAAAAGCGCTTAATTTATGTAGATGGTAGTTGACGATAATGAAATAAATCACTAATCTTAAGACGCGTATCTTCAAGTAGCGTAATCTTTAAATTTTAAAAGCCCAAATTCGAATACAATACCAAAACTTCAAAATACTAACATCGTATGTTTCGAAAAGTTTATAATTGCAAATATTTTTTGCAATTTTTAAACGTTTTTGAAACATAGCCGTACAAGCAAACAATATTAAAGATCTCACATTACCCCAATTATTGAGTAAAATTATATCATTCCTTGGGTAGCCCTGATTAATAGATTGCAGAGGATGCAACCAACACATGCAAGTTTCTTACATTAAAAAATTAATCTTTGACCCTAGATCCACAAAATCCTTGAACCCATTTGATCTGCACCCAGAAAAAAAAGGTTTCAAAATTACAACCGTCTTGCCGAGCTATCGCATCGACAGACGGACGGACAACACCAACGAAACCATAAAGTATTCACAATACTTAATAATGGAGAAATAAATGAAGGTAAAGGCGTAGTAAAGTAAAATCATAGATTATGTCGCATGCTGAAGGGGTATTAGGATCTCGCAGATTAATTGCGAATAAATCCAAAAGCTCCTCCCAAATCTCTTACATAATCTCATTCCAGTCAAAACAAAAATAGCCTCCGATCATGAATCTATTACACAACAAGCAGAGCCTTTCATAAATTATACACATTTACAAATTTACGACACGATTTTACGATAGAACTTGGGGATTAATAGCTTAAGATTAAACATAATAAGAAAAGAATGAGCGGACCGGAAACTCAGATTTGGTCATTGTTCTTCAGTGTGTGGGGCATTGTGATTCAAATTGCAAAAAATAAGTAATTCGACTTTAAAGTCGAGGGTAACATGCGACTAAATAAAGTCGAATAATTGGTAATAAATTAACTCCCTCGCATAAAGTAGCGTTGTGAAAAAATTACTGGTTGTGAGTGACATTGTGAGTTTATAATTTCTATTCACGTAGTTTATTGCAGTTTCTTCTGACACGAAATTAAACAATAATTCATTTGTTGAAATAATTTTTGAAAACCAAACCAGAATTATGTACTATGATTTGTATTTGATGTTGATAAGTAGCTCCAAAGAATTTATTTCCGTAAGATTTGGTGTGTAAATTGTTAAATCTATTAATTTAAAATTGTTTCTAATTATATCATTTCGACAGTTATTTTCATTCCTGCAGTTTCTTCTAACATTTCTATTTCGTTTAAGGATTTTTTGGTGAGAAGATCGGAGGAAAGCGCCAAATTACATGAATATTTAAGCATAAATAGCCGCGTTAATGATAATAGCTTTATTTCACTGATTTGTGATTAAATCGACTTTGTTTCCCTTTTTATGCTAAATGTATGTCTGTTTTTAGTGAAGTTGCTCGTTCTGAATCTATAATTTTTTAACTCTTCCCTTGTCTACTTTGTATCTATTTTTGAGTAAAATACAAAAAGGTATCTTAGCGTCAATTAAAATTAATTCAAAATAGATTAAGACAGATAATTTGTCGACATTTATTCGAATTAGAATTTAAATTTTGACCATGTTCCTTATTATGTATTAGATTCCGATGAATATAGGGTTTGAGAGTGGTTAAAAACGTCCACATTTTTTTAAAGTCCGGACTAGAGTAAAGGTTTTGGATCAATATCAAAGGAGATTATTTGCCTTGGCTCGACTAGTTATAAATATGCATACTTGAAACGCAAAGTTAGGAAAAGTCGGTGGGTCAAATGAATTTTGCTAGCAGCCCTTGAAGTAGGGTAAACATAAGTTATTGTCAGGCCGAGTGAAAAAATTTAAAGTTGACGAGATTTGCAATCAAAACTTTTCCCAGTTTTTCCCCAAGATTTCTTTTGATGAAAGAGAAGAAAGTACTGGAGTCTGGTTTTAGTTTTGAGGAATGCTGGGGAGACGGAACAAATAGGAAAGATTATGAAATACGACAAGATGTTTATTCAAATATATTTAAAATAAGTAAACATGCACATGTCTTGTCTTTAGAATTCGAGGAAGAAGAGAAAGTAGAAAGTAATTGAAACGTGAGTGGAATGGGTGACGGGAAATGAGGAAAACAGCAGATGCTGCCAAGGGACTTGACCCAAAGTGAATACTCGGGTTCTCTGATTTTTTACAGTTAAGAAACAACATTTTTAACAAAAAAAATCGAAAAATTAGTTCCTTTTACTTTGAATTGCTTTTAAAAATGATAAAAAATTGATAGACAGTGGACTCACAACTAAATATAACCGAAATAATAAATAAAATACATAATGACATGGAGACAAAAATTTGAAAAGTGAAATGGCAGGTTCCAACACATACTAGTTTTGACTCCTCACATGTTCCTTCCCTATTTACTTTTGGTTTAAAAACACAAAAGTCATGAAAAAGGTATTATATAGCCAGGATTTAATTTTTTTAGCATACCTAAAATAATTCAGTTTTTCTAACTGTTTTAATTTAAAAACTTACAGTGTGCAGTCTTATATAGCCCGAGTCAGGAAGCTTCAATTTGTCTGTATTTCAAACCTATTCCCATCGCAACACTACTTTGCATGAACCCCACGGGTCAACCGTTCGACCGATTTTTCCCACCTTCGAACTTAGCCTTCGCCTTTGCAAAATACACAAGTGTCCCAAATTTCAAGTCGATCGGTCCAGCCGTTTGGCCTCTGTCATGTGACGGACGGACGGACGGACAGCATGACTCGGGCTAAAAAGTAAAAAATTTCACAATTACGAGTGTTCACTTTGGATGACCTCCCTTGGGAGACCAACATCTTCAGCGACAGACAACTATTTCTTTCAAAACCATCTTGCACTTATCTTTTATTTAAATCAACATGTTACCTCATCTTACAATCCTGTTATGGCAGATTAATACTTCAGACGGTCTTTTCGTCAATTGGAACGGATCAGGACACTCAGGGTTCTTATTGCCATGTTTATAAATAACGAAATGTCGTAACTCATTTTACAGCCACATAGTGTCCAATATAGAAATGAGTAAAATTAAATAAGATGTACTAAACTAATTTCAACTTTGGGATTTTTAGAGTTTCAAATTGTTTTGACATCGTAAAGTAGACGAGAAAATTAAGAAGCACGTATTACTAAAACATTCCAGTAAAATTGATTCTTTGCAAAAAAATGGCTTTTAGCATAATATTATTTTTAACCCATTCAATGTCAACCTCTATCTAGGTTAGGGTCAAATCAGAAAAGACGGAAAGAACTACTTTTTCTCCATTGTCCGGCTTCAACCAGTTAAAACAGTTTTAGTAACCGAAAGTCTCAGTCCGAATGTTAAAGTTTTCTCGTTTTAGTTTATTTTTCAAACAAGAGGAAATCGGCATTTTGAAACTAAAACGGTCCCTATGTCAGTTTAAAGCTGGATTTCTTCGAAGGCCTTCTTTGTGATGATTAAATATACATACATTTCTGTTGGTTTGATCAGTTGCAGAAATTCAAAATTGTTTTGACAAAAGGAAAAGTAAAGTCGACTAACAATTGTTCTTCTCAATTAATATCATTCACCAGCTTCCTTTACAACATTCCCAAACTCCTTTAAAGGAATTACACGTTATCCAGGAATCCATGTTCTCGCTCCAGAATCTCTAATTGGATTTAATTTAATTCTAAAGCTGAACTTCATCCTCCTTTCTACTAATTTTAAATCATTTTATGCAGCTTCTTAGTATGTTGAGCCTTTTCCAACAGCTGCAAGTTATCCGCTTACGAGGATTTGTTGAATTTTGAATGTGGATTGGCATCAATTCTTAAGTCTTACTTAACGCTAATAATGGACATACAAAGCTTGATTAACTCGTTTTAATTTTTCCTTGAAATGCTCACGAGGAATTAATGTGCAAAATTTCAAGAAATCAGGAGACTTTGCTGAACTTACAAAAAACAGAACTTTTCATGAAAAGGGATACTAGCTTGCGTAATTTTGCATCTATAACAGTGAAAACTTGGACGCTTTTGAAATACTAATTTTCAACTCCTTTAATGATAATTTTCCATCTACTTTTGAATGAATTCTAAAAAGGAGGATCTAAAAAGACTTGACTTTCACTTATTGTTAACTCAACTTCTCACCTAAATTTCTCCACTCAATAAGGACCAACTAAGAAATGTCTCAGTTTTTAAAAGCTATTTTTTAACTTATTTTTTAACATAACTCAACAGATTCTATATCAGAGTTAACTAAACTATGCATGTCCATAGTGAGTAGGTTCTTTACGGTTAACGGATTTAAATGTCATTATTTTTTAATATCCTTTGACATCCACTTTCACTCAATATAACACAACCGGATACATGCAATAGTGGCATAGTAATTTCTATTGGCCAAATGTTCATCACTTATCGATTAACATTTGATGAATCAAAGGTTACCAATTTTTTGGAGAGTAGCTTCGTTACATTGCATTGCAACAAAGTCCTGTCCAAAATGGTATATCAAAAAACCAATAAACCTGAAAGGATCCCACTGTTCCACTTTTTTAACAATTCGCATGATTTATTGGAAACAATCTTGTGATTTCGACCATTAAAAATGTGAAAGTTTGAGGTATAAAAATACCGTTCCAAACTTAATGGGCATGAGTTTTATACGGCTACCACGACAGACCTGTGAGGTTTCGGATGTAATTATTTGTAAATCACCTCAGTAAATGATATACAAGGACTAACGTTACTGCTAAGGTGCCAACTCCTAAGGTCTCCTTAGGCAATTCTTAACTTTGCAAGGTTTGACTGGGCCGAAGACGGGCCTTGTTTTTGAGAGAAAGTTAGAGAGAAAATAAAACGTGAATGGTCTGTTGGGACGTTGGGAGAAATGCAGAAAAAGTGAAGAAAAGGTTGAAAAGTTGAGGTGATTACAAGAAATTACTCATTAATTAGTCTCCTTAATCTTAAGTCTCAATTAAAGGCCCACACCTTACAATTTATGTTACCACATTTTTCTAATTGTAAGACTCTCTTCTCTCGGACACAACTTTCTTTAATCGGAACAGTATCCTGTCCAAGAAGCCACAAATGTAAAATTTAACAATTTGCTAGAGTATCGTGATACTTTAACAACTCTTACTATTTGGGTGTTCAAGATAAATCCAATTCCATATTCCATCCAACGATTGCATAGATACTATACAGTATGCGTGTAAATAAGCTAGTTTGATTATACTGATCACAAAAATAATAGCATTTACTCTGGAAATGAACGTATAGTATGACATATTAGATGGGAAGGTTAAAGTTAAAACAAGATCAGTAATTGAGTGCTGCTAATTGTATCTTCCTCTTGGTTTTTGTTTATTAAGCCGGTATTTACGACGCAATGCTATTTTTGCGTTTTCCAATGTTAACCCCATAGCTTTTCTCTAGTCAGTTTAAGTAGGCTAAAAATGAGAAAATTATTTAAGTCTTTCAACCTATACCGTTTTCCAGCGCGATGTTTCTGACCTTTTTATATAATTTTGACACACTAGAAGTACATTAGCTAAGCTAAGAGTATGATTTCGGCTACTGCCTACGGCGAAACTGTACGCATAATAAAATGACTCTATTTACATACCTTTTGAAAGTATAATTTACAAAGTATTTCGTCTAAAAAAACAATTTGACTGGCCTTGACAGAATAAATTGCTAAAGTTAGTCTGTTTAGCGTAAAGGACGGGATTAAAATGTTAGGGAGATGGGCCCTTGTAATTCAAATAGTGTTCCTCTCGAACATATGAATGCACATGTTCATAAACCACAGGCCCGACTTAATCTCAAATGTCATGTAAATTAGCCTTTTTGTGAAGGTTCTACAGAGCATTCGAGCGTTTTTAATGCCACAGAGGAAGTCACAATTTTGGATTTTCAAGATCGCCCAATAATTTATTGAAGAAATAAGCTATTAAATGGTGTGATATGATTAAGAATTCAAACGTTTAGTCAGGTCAAATTAGTCCAGGTCAGAGGTCAGAAAATGTCTAACGGTCATATAGCGTACACTATAGTTTCGAACGTTTTATATAACGTTTGGTTATTTAAGTTTTGGATAAATGAAGCCAGCAAGAATCGCATAGATGGAGGATCACATATCTACAAATGAATAGTTTTATTGTATAGGATGACTCTGAATTTCCCAATCATCCTACTTTCTGTCAAATTCTAGTTGCGGAACTCCTTTTCTGTCACTTGTCCGTTCCAACAATCCCTACGATTTTCCTCGACACGATTCAGAAGAAGAACAAAAATTCATTTCCCCACAACTTCCCCAAACTTCCTTTTCTCAAGTCAAAGAAGCCAAAAGAACTCTTCCATCCTTCTCCTCTCCTCTTTGCTCAAGGACCGTTCGGAAATCACAACACTATAATCCACATTCCACTTTACAGTCTGGAACAATGTTTGTATATAACACACATATTTCACCAGCATATTTCAGTCACTTTGTGTTTAAAGCAGAGGATTAAGTGACTAAAGTGTTAGGCCGTGTGTCAGAGATCAAAGGTGTCGGATTTGTTCCAAAATAAGGAGGAAACGGATGTAAATATATGCCCTGAAACCTTTTCCAATGACTCTTATGTTCTGACACCTTGTTGCTGAAAACTTTGTCGCTGACTTCTTTGTTCCGAAACTTTGTCGTTGGCTCATATGTCCTGAAACTTTTATGTCCTAGCCATATAAGTGGATCATATAATTAGAACACACTTGTCGCTATACCCCTTTCTCTGGACACCTTTGTCCCTGATTTATATGTCCTGACACCTTGTCACTGACTCCTATGTCCAGTACCCTTTGTTGATGACTCCCATGTTCTAACACTATTGTTGCTGACAACTTTGTCACTGATTCCAACGTCCTGACACCTTTCTCTTAACATGACGAATGAATATAATACAACTGTTGGAATAGCACCCGGAGTGTGCAATAGTGCGAAGGGTACCATCGTTTATGAATGAGAGAAACCTCCTTTGTGTCGTGTTAGACAGAAAGGAGTTACGGAATTTCCACTTCAACCTGTTCCTCCATCCTATTCCCAAAATCCCAAATACTTTTCCCAATTCCCATTCTCCATTTTTCGGGAAACTTATCCCCAAAAGTGGCCAACAGAGAGGGATTTGAAAAAGTGACATTAAATCTATGGACACTTCAAATGACATTTCGGATACTTTAAAAAAGGAATAACGATCCGAAGACGGAACAAACACGGGCATAAATTCTTATATGTTGTACGAGAACCATTTCCAATATATTTTTCTGCTACAGAGAATCCCCCATATTTTGCTTCCTCTATTACTCACAATGAACCTGCAAATGTTGCAAAACTCCGATTGAGATGAGATTAATGCGAAAAATGCAGAAGAAATTGGTATTTAAAAAGCGAAAAACATTTCTTATAATCCGATGCCGCGCTGAAAAATTTAAGTTAGTATTTGAAGGAAGTGCTTGGTAGGGACGGCGCAGCGGACAAAGTTAACAATAGAAGCGGTGACATTAACAAGAGCGAAATATTAGAAATTATGAGTTTTTCGAGAATCGACCCAAAATTAAATATGCAACACTGAATAAGCCGAAAATTGGTATTGTAAAAACTAATTACAAGAGTTAATAGATCGTCAAATTGCATTTGATCATACCTTTCTAACTATCTGGATGATTCCTTATGGATACCTCTAACCTACAAAGTGTTCAAAGCAAGTGTAAGTAGATTGAGATTCGCATGATTTGAAATACGGAGCTTGGTCGGTATTAAAAGACCTTGTTTGAAGTCTTTATACAGAAAATAGATAAGTTAGAAGCGGATAGATTAATAGGGAAAGGTTAGAACAAAAGGAACCCTTTCTTCGGACTTTAACATTTTTTATTTCTTTGTGGAGGAGATTTAAGTGTAAGAACAGATTGAACATTTCGAAGGAACAAAAGTTGGTAATCGGTTGGGCCTGTCTCCTTATATCAATAAAAAATAAAACTCCACTTCCGCATCTACAAGTCCCCATTCCCAATCCTACCTATCCAATATATAAATCCTTAAAATTCACCTTCCACACTCCATTTGCACAAAAACGGTTATATATGGGACTGAGAAATTCCTAGCCAAATATTAAGATGTAGGTGTGAAAGGGACATTTCCTTCAAATCAGGTTTAGTAGGTTCGTTGTGATCCACTCGCCCCATTCTTGACATTCTGTTCCTCCTACAATGGACATGCAAAGCGTGCTTTTGAAAAAAATAGCTATGGGCTATAGTAAAATCTCGCTTCAATTCCAAACTCAAACTGAGATATCCATATCGGGGTGAGAAGTTGACGAGAAATGTGTGGTACTGTTATAGAGCTCTGAAAAAGTCGATCGAAAGTTTCTAGTTTATCGAGTACATTTAAGGTTTTACCCATAAAGGGATGGGAAGTTAGTATTGGAGGAGCCAGAAAAAAATTCAGCTTTGACGGGGTTTCATGCAAAACACAGAACTGTCTGATTTTTCCTAATTTTTTGTCATATCCCATTAGTGATGTTTTGTTTTATAATTTAATCCAGTTTGATCGCAAAAACTTGGACATTTTTAAGGAGCTTTAAAAACTTTATGGATTCTTAATTTGGCAAGTTGGTTCTCAAATCGCTCTACAAACAGAGTTAACGGTCAGTCGATTTTTAATAAAATGTTAAAATAAAACAGCGTTAATTATAATTGATTTTTAATCAACAGTCCAGTTGTAATTTAATTTTCACTCCAAGTTCGTCGTTGAATGAGCGAGGTTCCGTCGAGAAGTCTAGTCTAGGTGATGTAATAACGGGCTGCAGAATGTAAATATCCATTGGATTGTTTATGATTGATGGCATCACTTCCTCATTCAACATTCTTCTTCAACTCGAAAAGAGCCATGAATTTTCCTTATTCTTCTTGTCCTTGAGGAGAGAGGGCCATTCCTAATAGAATCCGGTGAAATATCTCCGAAACGAAGTTATTAATTGCCGGTCCCGACTGCAGAATGCAGCTAGGACTATAAGAACCTCTCCTATAAAAGTTCCCAAAAGTCTCAAGAAGAGGGAGGAATTTAAAGAGAAAGGGTAATTGAAATTAGTGGGTTGTCAGGAAATGGATGTGAAAGTCATCTTTCTTATTTACATGGACTTTCAGGAATTTACATGAATTATTAGAGCTGAAATACATCATATCATCTGCTTCCACAACCTTCGTCTCCAACGTCTCCAAGGTCGGGATATAACTGTATAGGACGGCCCTGTAACTTGTCCTGTCAAGTGAGGGATTAGTGAGAGAAACCCGGTTGGGCTGACGGAGAAGGTGGCACTGTTTTGTTAGAGATAATGAGGATACAAGTAGAGTGTCAAGTAGTAATTGTGGTAATGATGACGGGACGGAATTACGCTTTTCATATCAAAGCTCCTCTTGATCGGGAATGGAGAGGTTACGAGGGAACTTGCCTAGCTGTATATTTCACCCGACATTTTTAAGCTTCTCTTACTCGACATAGGAACCCCAAACTAGAAACTTTAAAATGGGGACTGTTCGTGACTACATTTTTTTGACCGATGAAAGTAAGTCGGAAGCTCAAGGTATGTAAAATTATACTGTGGAATACCTTGAAACAGCTTCCGCTTCCTGATCTTCCGACCTACTTTACTAAAGTGGGTATAGAGCAAAATTTTGAATATTTGTAGTGGCATTATTTTCCACGTTTCATTTTGTATTGACATAGATAGTGAAAACACTTAAATCTGGTAATACAATATTTTATTGCTCCTCTAATGTTAGGTTGCTATCTAATTTGGGGTCAAATCCAAGAAAAAATGTAAAATACTCCAGTTTTCTTTCTTTCTCCCATTACACTGTAAGTTGGTGGTCGCCCGGTCCCCCACCTCAATTGTTTTTGAGGAATTTGAAACCAGGGTGGATCTTGATATATGCAGATGAAATTACACTAAAGCGTAGAAAGCAATGTTACCAAAAATGTGTACCCATCCTTTCAAAGACAAATATTATTTTTCGACTGGTAATTCCAACGTTATCATTATTTTCGTCCCTCTTTTAAATAAAACAGGTTTGAAAAATATCAAGGTGGTACAGTTGGGAATGTTCCCTTGATAGAATTAAAACAAGAACTGAACAACATAGTGCAACCAGATCCAATTCAAATAGCTTTACTTTGTCAGACGATTAGGCGGAATATATCAGCCTTCAACAGTTCACATCTACAATTACCTCCAATCCTGCACTTTCTCTTTCAGTCTAGCCCACTTATCCCAACAGCTTTTTCCTACACAAAACATTCTTCATTTTAGTAATTTCAAATACATAAAAATTTTCTGGGTAATTCCTCTTTAAAAACTACCAACAAACTTCCAGAACTGTTATAAAGGATCAATTCCCGTCCTGTCTAGAGCTGCATTTGATTTATAAAATCATTTATATTCATTTATTTCTACTTTTCGGACTACCTGGCCCTCATATAATCGTACTCTGTCGATTCTGAAGGAAAGAGTTAGTTTCTGAATAAAATGTGAATTTAGTAGAGAATAAAGAAGTGTGGATAAATGATGAGGAATTTTCGTGTCAGGCTTCTTGAGTTTGTTCCAGTGGGTGGATTGCCTTTTGATTAGATTTCTAAAAGGGTGTGACTTTAAGACCTTTCTTTTCTCTAATGATTGTAATTAAGCCCTTCAACCCAACTACCTCAATTCACCTTCAAGTATTCACAAGTGTTTGGAATATTCGCAATCGCACCAAGCCTGGATTTGAATTGGATTTCATTCCGTCGAATAACACTACTTACTATTCCCTTTCCTAGAAAACAGGGTTACCACAACACCCGGTTTTTGTTATAGAAAATGCTCGAAGAAGGTTCTGATTCTGACAGGCCAGTTTAATACAAGAAAAATCTTAAACTGGCAGGAATTCAATCAGAGTCAAAGCTTTCTGAAATAAACGTCGTTTCGTTGGTTAATTTCAGAGAGTCAATTCCTTGGTAATGAGTCCTTTTGATAATAAAGGCAATTAAAGTACTCATATTTGAAGTACCTACATTTCGGAGAATTTATCAGCTACTTACTAGGATACAATGTCAGATTCACCATTCACCTAGTGATTATAGGGAATAGAATAAGAATATGTTATTACCCAAATAAATTCTTAAGAAATTGGTACTTTATACAAATTGGTTCATTCTTTTTGTTGTAGCAATGTCCCTGGGATTGGATCTTACAAAAAATGTTCTTTGAAATAAAGTAAGGATAAGTTTCTTTCTACATCGGGACTGTGTTGAAATGATGGAGGTTTGGGAATTATGTTTTATCTCCAGAGAAGGTGACTGATTATTATGCATTTTAAATACATTATGTGAATGACTTCGTGTCCGTCTGTATGTCTGTCCGTCCGTTTGTGAACTATTCTGGGCAGTTTCTAAGGGGTCATGTACGTCCAGAATAAAGGGGTAAGATCAAAGGTCGATTTAGAAGTCTTCCATATGAAATGTGATGAAAGGTCTGTGTTTAAGGACTATTCAGCGAGTATTTGATAGCGGTGTTACAATAGTTAAATTGCAAATATTATAAACCGTATATGATTATAAACATGTCGTTTTAGGTGTACATTGAAGTGCTGCATGCAGTTCTGCTCTATGGTTGGGGTAACTTGAAATGTTACCCTTTAAGCATTTCAAAACCTTTTGAAAATATTAAAAGTACACATAAGATTTTTTTTAAATAAGACATCTATGATACTTCATTACACTCGTTGTCGGTTTATTCAACGGTGAGTCGAGTCTAAGGATGATGATATGGGATTAGAGCTTACGACAAGGCGAGGATTTCAAAGGGAATTTCACAACTCCTTCCCTCCATTCTTGTCTTCACTTTTCCTCGCCTCTTATTTTCAGGCAAAAGAGGTTGGATTCCTGGTTTCGACAGATAAACAATTTAATGTCTATACAAAAAGGTGCAGAAGCATGTGACAATATATACTCAATCAAAACAACATTCTCTAATCATCACGAAGAATAGAGATCTTACGCGGAGCTCGCTATTCAGACGAACCTACTTTCTCCTAACGGTGAAATGATTTCTTGTTGGCTTTCAGACGCTTTAGCTCAGCTAAATCAGTTCCAAATATATATATATACCTAAGTACACAATACGTTAAAAAATCAAAGAAAATTTTAATAGAAGTGGGCGGTTGAATTGAAGCTATCCGACACTATATCATTATATTATTTTATCGCTCCTGTATTGTTAACTTTCTATCTACTTTTGGATAAAAAAGTTAGCGCTTTCTTTCCTTCGTTCTAAATTATTATTATTATTTTTATTTTATTATTATTTATTCAAGTCTTACTGATCAGAGGAATGCACGTGTGACCACTTACAATACGTAGGACCAATTTCGACAATACAATCTTATTACTATATTCTATTCATATCGCAACCAATTCACTTTCGTAAAAGTCACATAACTTACTTAATAACTAAATTCCAACTTGCTCTGCATTTCAGAGCGGGAACTATACATATCTAAAGTCAAATAATGAAACAACACTATAATGAATATAATAAGTCACTTAACTTACTTACTAACTAAATTCCAACTTGCTCTGCATTTCAGAGCGGGAATGTACATATCTAAAATAATATAATGAATGTAAACTCTAATCAAATTACTTTCCTCATTAATAAGGATTGAATACTACAACAATCTAGACACTAGGCAGTAACAGAAATGGTACAAGTTAACTAAATACATGGAATTTGTACTATAATTTAATTTAAGCATAACACAAGAAATCTTGTATACGTTCGGATTATAATTTGCATCAGCAGACAAATTTAACAGATTAGTTAAAATATTCAGTGACCATAATAAAATCCAACAGATATTCTAATACAAGAGATAGCAATATGCTCAACTCGACGACCGGCCAACCACCTTGAAGAAGCTGAAGGCCTCTTCAAGGTTAAATTTGGAAAAGACCAAGGACAATTCCCCTTGTATCAATTGGAAAAATTAACAAAAAAACAAAAATTAAGGGGTGAAACCCATTTATGGGAACAACTTATACGTCCGTCCGTTTGCGTTGTCATTTCCATATTCTTTCCATGTGCTTTCAACCCATCTTTATGTGCGTTTTTACCCATTTATTAAGGTCATGGTCACCTGGTCCCACCAGACCTCTTTGTCAATTAGCCATGTGCGTAACCCGTTGAAAAAAACTTGTAAATAGGAACCGCTCTGCTCCCTGAGATGAACAATGGCGAGCTGAAGAAACAGAGAGAAAAGCAAACACGGGACTTAATCCTGTAAAGCCTGCCTGGGGTTCCAAGATAAATTTGTAAATGAGAGTAATTCAATCTTAAAGTCCAACATTTTACCACAAAATTTAGGACTTAATCCCAAATATTTATTAAAGAACAACAATCTCGGAGCTAAAGTAATGTTTATTTTGTTCTCGGAATAGAATGAGAACGCGTTACTTCTGATTTGAGAGAAGACAGTGAAATAGGTCCCTGTTCCTCAGTTAGGCTACTGTACAATGAATGGGTTTGGGATGTCGGGGTCAATTACGGCTCTACTGAGAAGTTGAGGGAACAAGGATCACTCGTGCCAATACTTTGGGGAACACTGGACTCGGAACATTTTGTTGGGATCAGAGAAGAGGAACAGTTTGGGAAAGGTTTGATAACACTGCTTCTGTATCAGAATAGAACCGAGAAATCCAGGTTCAAAGATTCTAACTTGTAAGACGGGGGAAGGTGAAAGTTTGTCCTAACTTTGTCAATATAAATAAATTAGATTCCGAGTCCAGGAATCCCTGCCATTCTCCATTTCAAGGTCCAACTAAAGGAACAAATGTTCAGATCTCAAGAAATGCTTGGAATTCTACGGAACTTTGGAAATATACGGAATACTTTCTGAAACAACCCATCCGGTTTCATCCATCTCACGGGATTTACAGAGTTTGAAGCCAACTATTGCAATTGTGGGAAGCTGAAAATTAAGAAATTAGCCAACACAAAAAATCGGACAAGCTCAAATGTCTCCTGGGGTTTACTTGAACGGCCCTTTTTATATTACTGCGATGATTTAAGTATTAAAGGATGAAATAATTTCATGGTTTTACACCGCCTGTCTGTCCGTTCGGGCTTGTTATAACTCTCATACGGTTGGAAAATATTTTTTCCGGCAAATCATTTATGACTGTTTAGTGGCGGCCAAGTTCGTTTTAGGATTTTAAAGGTCAAAGGATTGAGGTCAAAGGTCAGAAATTGTTCACATTACAACCCTGTAAGAGTGCTAAGTAACGAATGATACGAATTCGCTCTGTGCTTCGGGTAATGTAATATCCTTGAATAAAGAGTCTACAGGGAGTCATACAACGATGTTAAATGTAATTTCGCCTCTTAAGAGTTGATTAAATACTCCATTTGTTGGATTTGACTCCGATTTCTACTTTAAGTAGTAAAGCTTATGAACAGCCCCTTCTTCAGCTTGCTATTCAAGATTTGAATATTATTTCGTTTCTAAGAGTAGGACTTGTTGATGATTGTGGGTAAGGACATGACATTAATTCCCGAAATGAGTGAAGAGGTTTGGTGGGCGACTTGGCACAGTTTCCAGCTACATTTCTCAGAAATGAGTCGGAAGGAACGTTATTTAATTACCTGTTCTTTAAGGGAGAAAGTTGTAGCCGAAGGTTATTACGTGTCAACGTCAGGATCCTTTGTCCTCTTAATTATTTTGACTTAATGAGCCGACAAGAGTCACAAGACAAACCTTAACTTTGGATTAGGGAATGGGAACGAGAAATCAACCGAACTTATTCCTCCCACCTAGCATTTCACTATTTCATCACTCATTTCTTACGAGGAAACCCTGACAGATGTTCAGCCTTTTCCCCTAACACTTGTTTTGTTTTAAAGAGCAACAAAAATAATTAAAGTTTTATCAGCGACTGTAGTCTTTTAACGTGGTAAAGTCAACAAGAACAAGGGAGAAAGGTAAAAATTATAATTTTCCTGTTGTCCTTTTTCGGGTTTCTTTCATACTAGATATGGAGTTAACATAGCAGGCGTGAAAAATAGTATTGCTCCAGAATCAGTATTTAAAAAAAAAGAAGAATTTACTAGGAATCTAAAATACCCCCGCCGCTTCGCTTCTTAACCTTACCGCGTATATAAAAAATTATTTTAGTTAACTGTAATCCCAATGTTATAGTTTCATTATTGTTGTTTCTTATTCGAACGGTGCAGGTTTGAATAATATTGGGGTGTACAGCTAGGAATTTTCTCATATTGACGCAAGTACGGGCTGAACATCTGACAAGTTTTCCTTGTTATCCACAACAAATCAAAATGCGATGGATGTTTAGGATTTTATTAGTAAAACTGACAGTTGTGATTTGTGACACTTATTGTGTCGTAACACTTAACAAATAATATTTGTATACACTATTTGTAGTGCCACGGGTTTTTTCGTGGAAACAGCTTAAATAGTAATAATGAGTAATAGTAATAATAGTAAATAGAATTTCGAATTTAGATTTTGAAAAAAACGGTTTACCCTATTCGATGGGACTTGTCAATTTTAAAATTAAGGTTAGAGGTGTAAACGAATTTCTGTTTCCAACGAATTTCCAGGAACGCCGGGGTGGGATGCACCTTGTATTCTCATTTGCATTTTTACCATTCCGGATCTTATATGAGGCACAAAAATCTCCGTCTTTCGAACCCAGAATGTAAACAGTAATTTTCATCTCATGCATTTACATAGTCGCATTTGCATTTCTAATCGACGGAGAAATGGAATTTTGTTGCAAATCCACTGATCGTCCAAATAAAAATAAAACATGTAATCTTGCAATTAATTAAATGATGCATTCACAGTCATCACCTTGCCCCAATAAACTAATAAAGCTATACCCGAACGAAAGCACAGACAGCATGCATCGTAATCAATTCTTCACTTCAGTGACAGTGCATCCTGTTCTAACGATTTCTCCAAACTCTTCATCCTCCTCGCACTCCCAATCTTACTGTTTACGAAATTATAAATTAGTCCTGAAATTCGAGTCAAATTGGATGTTGTAAAAATAGGATTGTTGCAAATAATTGGGGAAGTGAGTCGGGGACGTGGAAACGTCTCTCTTCAACTCAATTTAAAAGACAAGGAAAATACTTTGACTTTTGCAAGTAGAAGGTTGGGAGTAAATTGAGTATTGACGAAGCAGAAAATCAGTTGTGTAAACGACATCTCATTCAATCTTTTCGTCTGAGTCATCAGACAGGGTTCTTTCTACCCCGTTCTTAATCGATCATGAATCAGTTCCGCTCTTGCCTACCTTTGCTAGGTTTTACGGGGGCCAAAAGCTTTTTTCAGGTCAATTTTTAATTTCCGATTGTCGTTTGACCTTTAAAAATTCGACCGTTTAAGTTTTGACCTGTTTTTAACCCTAAAACGAGAAAACAAGTATTTGGGGAAATAACAATCGTGGTTGTATTTAAATGGATCCTATTCTTTGTTTTACAAAGTATGATATGGTAAGGGTGTAGGGAGGTTAAAAAGGTTAAGCGGCTGATTCCGCCCCATCATTTGCGCCCCTGGCATTTTCAGTCCCCTTCCTTACCATACTTTAAAATATTTCTACTACATTCTGCTTCATGGAGACTATGTAAATCTTAATGCAGAATAGTAGGGTGGAACCCTGTTTAAATGACGAGTCTTGTCGTTATCTGATCCTCCAGAGTTTACATCCTCATATTCCGTGGGGATAGGAAGCATCTGAACACTCAATTTCCTAAACTCTACTCCAGTTCCTTCAAATTATCCTCAATTTCAGAACTACGAACCCTCGCTCGCATCCAGTTTTCGTGGCCCTCATATGTGAAAAGCATGCATGCAACCGATTTTATACGATTCTCTAACGTGGAAAGAATTGAAAGAAACGTGGTTTTATTGATTTAGTGATGCAAACTGATCACTGTCACAAACATTCCTTATACAAAAAACGAACATACTATACGGACAAGAATTTGCGAAAAATAATAGGATTTAAATATGAAGGGTTAGGATAATTGGAAATCGGTTCTGTTTCGAGCTCGTTAGACCAGGCACAAAGGAACCTGACAGCGAGCTCATTTCATTCCTACTCAAAAAATTCAGTTGCAATTGCTCTTATCCCTTCGGCATGGAAATTGTCGAATTCTAAAAATAATTGAAGATCTGGCTGAATAATATTTTTCACAAAATTTACATACCGACTAAATTTAAATGCCTTAAAAACCTGCTAATCAAAACTGTTTTTTAAACGCATGTGTACAGGGTTTCTGGAAACTTGATTAAGATGAAAAATTGGAAAGAAAATGTACTTTGTAATTCAAATTGGAACGATGCTTTGATGCAAAATCCCACTTTGTCCGTATATATGAAGAAAGAACTAGGGTGGGTTTAATATTCCAAAAGGATAATAAATGTGCAAAAATTGTACTTTTAATTAGTGGGTATGTTTTAATTATATTTTTATTATATTATATTATATTTCAGAAGTGTCATATATTTTTCAACGTTACTTGTGTGTTGTGTGCAACGATAAATGTGCGGTTGTTTGAATTTCCACATCGGATATCCTGAGAATTTTTTACATCTTACCTCCAATAACGTCTCGCCTCGGATTGATAAATATAAAAATAAATGTAAATAAATTGTTAGAGATCGAAAAATAAATGTAGCGGAATAAAATAAAAGTTTACTTCGTTTCCAAGTCCTTTGTGGCGCAAAAAGATAGAAGAAAACTGATGGCCTTTTCATAAACAGAAACTCATTAAAAACCATCATTAAAAAGACTGGAATTTAATCTGTTAGATGGAACAATATTCTTCTCAATATACCATTATTCGTCGTACATTACCCTGCCCAAGCTAAAGAACTAATTCAGTATTCAAAAACCGTTGCAAACAAACGTCCAAAATGGGTGAAACCACGCGAATAAAGAGGTCTAGATAAATTTAACGTCGCTTTCAGAAACGTTAAGAACGCATTATTCAAAAATTTTGCATTTCTCCAGCTATAGAGTAAATTCATACAGTTAGAAAGACTAACAAGTGTCATTCAACAGAGTGTAATAATTTACTCTATGGTTGGGGTAACCTAAGATTCTTAAGACGATATCTATCACACTAACAGGGCTGTAATTTAAAAATTGTGACTTTTGAACTATAAGATACTCAACACCAGTTTACCTCATCTGAAAGGTCATATATAGTTTCATAAATAACTTTTCAAGTGTTCAAGACGGACGGACAGACCGGGCAAAACCATATAATAGTTTTACTCTATCAGTACAAGACATGCACTATGAACGAACCGTTCTACCTTGTAATGACAGTGCAACACAATACACAATATATTTCCCCACCTACGGAGAGATAAATATTAAGTTCCATCATAAAACTGTCCCGCTTTTCATCAATTCTGGTAGAACCTATCTTTCACCTGAATAAAAAATAAAATCCACATTCCAAGAGATTTGTCATTTACATACGTCTCCACTTTTCGAGACAAGTGCGGAACAGAGCCTCGTATCCCGACAGAGCCTTAATTTACATATCACTTCCATAAAACCTTAGGACCCGATATCTACAATAAAATGAACGTGGTTTGTCACAACGGAGGTGAGAAAATATCCAAATCTGGGGCTAAAACCTAAGGGAACTTAAGATTAATTGAATCTTTATCTCTTAACTCGTAAAATAAAATCCAAAGATATTAAACCTTGCCATTTTACAACTTTGAAACCGTCTCTTTTTTCGGTCATCAACTCTTTATTGCAAACAAAATTCCAAATGTTGCAACCACAAACTTATTTTCTCAGGGAAAAGTGAAAATGTCCAAATGAAATACATTTTTTGTCACAAAAAAACAGTTTACGAGAACAGTTTGCAGAAAATTTAGCATGCTGCTTGTATTACGGTTTGTGGAAAGAACCATCCCATAATTAGCGTCCTATGCAAAAAGCGACTAGTATACTGTGTCACATCGTTTAAAATAAGTTCACAATTAAATAGGCTTATAGACGCTTTGAGACGCGTAGAGTAGGGGACACGGTTCATAGGGAAGATAATCTACCGGACGGTTATGATGGGACGGTTATGATGTGACGGTTTCCTCTACGCTGCATTTACATTCCCTAATGAGGAGTCTAAAACAGGTTCAATTGTGGTCCTTAAAATATCAGAATTACAAACAAATTCATTGTTGTTTAAAAACATTATTCAAAACGGATATAATAATGCAAGTAAGTTTCGATTTGCCTTTGTCGTTATCCAAATGTGCACCGTTTAAGAGAAAGGGATTATAGTTCAGAAATCACAAACGTCGAATACACAAAATTGGCTAATTTGTGACTGAATAGACAGGAGGATTTGATGAACTGAATGAGAATGGGATTGAATAAGAGTGTCTAATTTCTAACGACTGACTTTGAATCCCCGAAAACCTGAGTTGTTTTGAACTTTTTATTAGTTCAATGACGGAAAAGCAGACATGTCTTTCCTTTTAATTATTTGTCAAACTGAAAAAGAAAGATTGGTATCAAATAAGTGTACTATATTCCTCCGACTTTAGTTACTTCAATTTAGATGAGCAAATGAGATCAAAGGTCAAGTTGACAGAATCATGTCAACAAGTCGTTAGGAGTTATTCATACAATAATGATCAATAGGTTATGAAAGCAGGGGTTATTCACAAATTCTGAACCGGAACTAATTACCTTACAATTAGCAGCAAATGGCATTTATATTTGAGAAAGTCAAAGGTCAAATCATCTGGGAATATAGGGAAAAAAAGCTCTAATTTTTGTATGCATTTGTGAATAGAAGAAGGTCAGTTTTTCTCAACTCTATATTTCTCACGAGATTGCTTTAGAACCAACTTTCTACGTATTTCCCAACAATACTAAATTATGCATGAGCATATTTTCCTTTGAGGAAATGTGGAAGAGGTATGATAACGAGATCAGTTAAGGACGTAGCTGCGTAGCAGAAAAATTCCGTTGGAAACCCTTCAATGGTTTTACTCTGTCTGTCCGTCTGTCCGGCCGTGCATGCTCTAACTATCTGGAGCTATCTGGGGTCCAACGGGTCCAACTATCTGGAGCGGTTAAATATTTAAAAATTCCTATTTTCTGGAAAACATTTATGACTGTCCAGCCGCTGCTATGTTTGTTTGAGGACCTTGTAGGTCAAATAATAGGGTCAACGGTCAAATTTCACAATGTTTTTAACCCTGTAAGTTGGAAAAGTACCATTGAAGTGTCATCAGGTGTTATTCAACTATGGATACGTTTCTTCTCTATGGTTGGGGTACCTAAGATTCTAAAATAAAACCTCTCCAGCGTGTCGGAAAACGATTTTAGTTTTTTTATTTCCGTCTGCAACCGTTGATTCAGTATTAATGTACTACAAAAAATTCAGAAGGAAGAGGATGGTTCATGATTCATGAATAAGGCAGAAAATAAATAAAAAAATCGGCCCCCTAATTTTTTATAACTTTTACATTTCCGAATAGGGCACGATCGGACAATATGTCTGTAGTTTTTGTTATCCCTGGACTGAATTGGGGTACATGGAGAAAACCGTCCCATCATAAGCACTCCTACAATCACCGCCCGAACCATATCCACTCCATAATAAAGAGCTCCCTTAATAACGTCTCTGTACTAATCATCTTATAAAATATATTTAAAATATTTGGTTCATTTGAAAAATTGCCTAAAATAATATTTTTAATTATTAGATGGAAGGGGATGAGTCACTGTACATTGACGAGGGGGAGGAGTCCGTGCTGCCCTACTCTCGTAACTGGACACTAGAGGGTGTGAATGCCAGCAGTGGGGGTGTGGAGGGGGATTACTGCGGTCCGAATTGGGCGGCGTTGGGAGTGGCATACGGGCGTGTACACGGCTTCAGTTCCCTCTTCGTCTGTCTCTTTGGCGTGGGACTGAATCTGCTGAATCTGATCGTGTTGACTCGTCGCGGGATGATCAGTCCGACGAACGCGGTTCTGACGGGCCTCGCACTCGCAGACGTAATTACTCTTAAATAGCATCTGTGATCTGTAAATTGAATACTAAATTGAAATTAACCGATTTTTGTGTCCTGTATGTTCGTAGATGCTCAACATGCTGGAGTACATGCCCTTTGCACTATTCATGAAGGCCCTTAGACGACCCGGATTTCCGCCCAATACATATCCATGGGCCTTGTTTGTTCTCATTCATTCCAACTTTTCACAGGTAGATCAAGCAATTACATCACAATTAACATTTAGGGTAACTTCTGCAAAATTAGGAACTAAAGGATTCTTTAAAGTCCCTACCAAGCTTGACTCACCCGGTGAGAAACAGTTATGTTAACAGGAGCCTACGTGAAAAAAATGCTCTCACTCTAAAGAGCTTAACTGTTCCTCACTAGACATACGTTCGTCAAGATTTGCAAGCACTTTGATCAAAATATATGTTATAGCTAACTTCTACTGTAATTTTAACGTAGATTCTTAAACTGGGCTAAAAAACACTGAAGCAAAGTTGTAAACTGGGCTTGTCCGATAACGTTTTAAAAATAGCTATTTATGTTTCTTGCCATTTAAGATAATTAATCCGAGCGTATCTATAAATCGTTATCTCTTAAAACGGGTGTAACTGGGGTGTTTCGTGAGGATAACAAAAACATTCAAAACACGACAGCTCCTGCAATATTTATCCTATACTCTCAAAGAACATCAGTGGTTTGGTTTTTTGCTTTTACCAACAACAACCGTTAAAAACCGAAATTCTTCTCTGATTCATTTTTAACGAAAACAAATTACTCGATAATACGTGATAGTCGAGGACGGTTTTTACACAAATGCAAGTTCTACAAAAGGCCGTTTTATCCTGCAGGGTTCTTAACCTCATCTTAATTTTAGACTGTTGAAAACCAAGGAACGTTTTGGAATTTTGAGATGAACGTAAGGGGATACTATGAAGGATATGGTTTCTACTTCTTCTATTTTAGTATCACCCGTGTCTACTACTAGAATCATATAATAAGAACTTATTCATTTCTAAAACTGACTTTCTTCTGTATTTCCCTCGGATGTGATTGGAATTTTGATTTCTCAGATTTGTGATAAATACAATATATTTCCTATATTCGGATTTTTCTCCTTTCATACACTCTATATAACTGAAATTAAGTTGTTATTCCTTGTTGATCTAACAATGGGATCTATGTAGGTGTACGACGATATGAGGGGTCCCTGGTGAAATTTGAGGAATTGCACTGATTTTATTGTGTCAATTCTAGAAATCATTATTTGAGCTCTGACAATTGACATATAGTTTATGTCGAAATTAGTTAGGGCGTTTTATGGTTATACTACAACTACTGATTCAACTTTCAGGATTCTAATTGTAGCGAATTGCCGTTTATTGGTTAAAGCGCTATTTATTGCGCAATGCTATTTTCGCTCCTGAGATGTTAGTATATAAGCTACTCCTGGCTAAATTCAAAACCGGTATGCGAATAAAAGCGTCCTATCATAAGCGTTCTATTATTAGCGCCCCTTGAAAAATGCATCTCGCTTTACCCAGCATATAGTAGTACACCATTTATACTTTGTTACGCCCTAAAGATTAATTTAAGTTTTCTGGGATATTTCTGTACATTTATTTCTCTAGTCACATGGCATGGTCACATTTTTTATTTCGACCTGTTCCAACTCAATTTGAAAACCAAGGACTTAATTGGTATAACTGTGATACGGATATTTACAGCTTTATTGGAACGTTCTTGCTCCTTTTATTTTAACGGATTGGACCGCGTTTTGCAAGGGACGCCATTCAGATGTGAATGCTAATAACGGGACGCTTATGATGGGACAGTTTTTTCGCAATTCACAAAATCGGCTCAAAAACTGAAATTTCTCTGAAAGCCAAGTAGCTGGTTGCAGTGCTAAAATCATACTATGAAAACGATGATGATCAGCAAAACATCATAAAATCAGCACTTCGTTCAACACTCACAAAGTGTCCATTGACAACTCCCGACTTGTTGAAGTTGAAGGTCTTGAGTTCTTGAACCTATTCTATATAAAGAATAAGATGTAGGAGTGAATGAAAGGAAACTAAATACCCGTCTCACGTCTCCTCGTTATTTGTATCCGAGAGTAAATAAATAATGTCGAATGTCAAGAAAAGATAAACGAGCCTCTCTTCTCCGTCCTTCTCCATTTATGACGAATGAAAAAGCGAAAAATAATTTTATTTTGTTTCTTAAAACGAGAATCAACTAATACGGAAATAACACGTTTAACGTCGACTGAGATTTTGAAGATTGGCGGTTCTTTGTTGGCGTCGTGTATGGACGGTGGCAGTCCGGGACGGATTTTTCTCCCATTCATTCATCAAACTTGTCCATCAGATTTATGAGATTTTTTGTAAATGATAGAGAGATGGAAGATGGACTTTGCTTTATGAATTTGTCAGTAAAAAGAGCAGTTCCATTCATTCAAAATCCGACAGAACCCGTATCGAAATAAATTTATTACACAACTCGTACTTATTTCAAAATTCATATATTCCACTGAACTTGAAGCAGTTTCAAGGTTGAAACTTTTAGACTGAAAAAGGAAACGTACTCCATCCCATCTGTAGTTTGCAGTAAGCTTTGAATGAAAAGACTAAAAAAAATATAAAAATTTTGAACTTTAAAATAAATTGGTATTCGGATAGTCAGAAAATTGTATTCAATTGTCAAACTCTGCTCTAACGATCCGGGGTTACCTAATTTCTGTAAATTTAAATCGACATTTTAATTGTCTGTCGAAATACTTTGTGAAAATTTGAATGTATGTGCCTTGTGAAATACTTTTAATGAGAATTATTCAAACGCATCTTGGAGATCTTTCATCGAATTTAAAGTCGTCCACTAATTGTAACCTGCCTGTAAGGCTACTAAAATGTGTCCGTTGTTTATATTGTACATGTAAACTCATTTAAAACTTATGAATTTAGTAAGACTGTTGTACAAACGGTATTTTTGTTAAGTAAAGTATGGACAAGGTTCTAGGCGTTTCGTCTGAAAGGTAACTTATTTTGCTAATGAAAAAGAATAATGAGTTTGGAATAGAGAGGTATATACCTAATTCGTGAATTCTTTAAAAGACTGGGTAATAGGAGACGGATAATTAAATTTGAATTTAAATGTTCTCGGATGAGCATGGAACTAAATAGGTTTTAGAAATACAATATCCAAGCAATTAAATAGAACATATCTTGAACTTCGCCAGCCAGCCCGTAATTCGGGCAAATCTTTGTGACGATGACAAAAATAAACCCGGTATTTTAACCCCCACGGGTGCAATTTGTTTAAATTGCCAACCACATTGTAGAACATTTATAGATCCGTCTTGATAACAGCTTTCCCAAAACCTATTCCGATTTAAAATCTGTTAAGTAATGAAGGAATGGATAGAATTGTCGCTACAACACTCGTACGTATAAACAGCCCAAACTCATGAGAATTATACAACAGGATTGTCGGGAGAAAATAAAGTGAATTCAGAATTGAAGCATGAGGATTTTGATGAGATTAGCAATTCTACAAATCCGAGTAAAATGTCATAGTGTAGTTTGTCAAGGAATGTGTCGACTGTCAGGTATCTTTTGATCCCTCTTCAAAATAGCATAAAATATCCGGGTATTTTCTAATTAGTTGAAAGTACTTACGTTTCTAGACCTGGTTTCACTCCAACTAAATCCATGTGAGTGAAAGTAGCACAATAAAACTCGGTGGGGGTCTTTTCAATTTGCAGAAACTAATACCTCTGAACCCTGAACAATAGAAATTCTAATATTACAAACGTTTCCTCCTTTGCGTAAATTCAATTCCAAAAATTTACAACAGAACCTCACATCCAATAACTTCGTTTAAAGCAAGGCCTTTTCACCGATCCTTAATCCCGAAATAAGTCCTTCTATTTTGTAAATTTCAAGACTACATTCTCATGAAACAAATAAAGTTCAAAAACTTTATAAAGCTTTGATCCTGGTCTCTAGTTAGAATGACAAATTGTCTTCAAAGGATTAATGAAAAATTTAAGCTAATTCAGGATAAATTAAGGGACGATCGTATTTAAATCTACTACATAGCAATCCCGAATAGAACGTTATGCAACTCTGAAAGAAAATATGTGAAAAGGGGCAACAATTTTACGTTTGATTCTGATTTGATGAGTATGAGTATCATTTTCATACGAAATCTCCCAACCCATTGAAAACCGGATACCAAATGGTAAAATTCCCACATGAACTACAAGGTGTTCATTTTGAAACACCCTATATATTCGTCATTGTATCATATTGGTCAATGTTCGCTACTACGGACGTTGTTTTTTGTTAGTGGAGCATCTTGTTGGAACACCCTGTATATCAGGAGCCCTTTAATTAAAGGGCCAAGATTGAATTTAACAAATGCATCTACAGGGTGTTTCACTTAAAAGACCCCGTCAGAAACAAAAAAACTAGAGACCGCTCCAATGTTAATTCCTTCACAGTAGATTTATAATATAGGTTTAATAACAAGACTGGTGGGGAGGCCACGAATAGTGGGCAGGGGCCATTTAGTTTTGCCGGAGGCCCAGCAACGGTACAATTCGATCATAGATATAATTCGATGCATGAGTTCAAATACCTACCCCTATCTACATCGAATACCACGGTATCCCACCCCTACCTACCTACCTCGCTTAGCTCGGTATCCTACCCCTACCTACCTTGCATAGCTCGATATCCTACCCCTAACTACCCCTAACTACCTTGCATAGCTCGGTATCCTAACCCTACTTACCTCGCATAGCTCGTTATCCTACCCATACCTACCCATACATACCTCGCATGGCTCGGTATCCTACCCCTACCTACCTAGCATGGCTCGGTATCCTACCCCTACCTACCTCGCATAGCTCGGTATCCTACCCCTACCTACCTCGCATAGCTCGGTATCCTACCCCTACCTACCTCGCATAGCTCGGTATCCTACCCCTACCTACCTCGCATAGCTCGGTATCCTACCCCTACCTACCTCTCATAGCTCGGTATCCTACCCCTACCTACCTCGCATAGCTCGGAATACTACCCCTACCTACCTCGCATAGCTCGGTATACTACCCCTACCTACCTCGCATAGCTCGGTATCCTACCTCTACCTACCTCACATAGATCGGTGTCCCTCCCCTACCTACCTCGCATAGCTCGGTGTCCTACTCCTACCCCTATCTACCTCGCATAACTCGGCATCCTACCCCTACATACCTCGCATACCTCGGTATCCTACCCTAATCCTATAATCCTAACCTTAATCAACGGTATTTTTTTTACATTTTGGCGCCTGCCGGCGGGGCCCCTGCCGGGGGCAGCGAAGTGGGGAGTTCAATGCTATATTGCTCAGTATACGAGGCGAAAATTAAGACAATATAACAACAATCGAATGTTACAAAAATCAACGTGTAAAATACCATGATAAAAAATGGGGAAAACTCGTACAAAACTGATTTTTATTCGGTTTTTGGGTTAGTATTTGGCGAATTTCTCACGAACGCTTCGGAGATATGACAATCTGGTTAGTGATAAAAACTCGTAATTAAATTGTTAACAAACAGTTACATCATTTTGTCCACGTATACAATCATAAAGCACCTAAAAATAAATAAAATCCAAAAAAACCCGATTTTTACCCGGTTTTCGGGTTTTATCTCGAAAGTTTTTGTTACATTCGCGGGTTTTGTTTGCAGATTCGGAATCTACGAAAAATTTGCGACAAAATGATATATAATATGTCGATATTGAAAACTATGACCAAATCCTTATGTAATCGTAGTAGCGTATACTAACAATGGATTGAAATGAATGTTTTTGTTTTTAGGTGTGTCACACGATTTCTATTTGGTTGACGGTGACGCTGGCAGTGTGGCGTTATATAATGGTGGCGATGCCGATGAAGAACAAAACCCTCTGTACCATGGAACGGGCCAAATGGGCCGTTGGAATTGCCTACGTCTCGTCCCTTGTCGTTTGTGTTCCCGTTTACTTATCATTCTCCATCAGTTACAAGTTCCCTAGCGACAATGGGACCCTAGCAACGGGAGGAGTAGGCAGTCAACCCGTCAACCTCACTTCGCCCCGGCTCTACTTTGTGTTTTACTCATCCCTAGCAACCGCTCACAATCAACTCCTAGCCAAGGCTAATTTCTGGATATACAGGTATAACTTTGCTCCTTATTACATTACAATCGATTACTATTGTCACGGTTACTGACTTTATTAACGGGCCAAAACCCCTTATATATACGACTTTACTCTATGGTTGGGGTAACGTAAGATAATTAAATAAAACATCTAACAGTGGGTTCTATAACTTTTTTTTTATTTATTTATTTATTTTTTTTGTGTGGCTTCACCCTTTGTTGATGTGCGTTTGTCTGCCCTATAAATAGTTTGGGTAGCGATCATTTGATTTTGTACGAAATTTATTCCTAAGGCGTAACGAGTGGCTGTAAATATTACCATGGTCATACTGACGTTTAATTATGGTACACAAGACTTTAAAGCCTCGTAGAGCTTCTTTTAATTGACTCTCCAGTATTTTTATCCCCTTCCAGCTTGAACTATCAGTTCTGAGTCAAAAACGTTCTCCACAAGTAACTCTTTAAAAATTAACGAGATGAACGAGAAAGAAATATCTTTCCAAGTCTAATATTAGGAAAAAACCCGTTCATTTCAGATTTAGATTCAGATTTCAACGCTATATTGTAGCCACGTACCGTGCAAATGTTGCACACACATACGGGACCACCCCAACTCGCCCCGGGGCTCACCCACAGGGGCAATTGGAGGCAAAGTGAGATTTCAACGCTATACGCTAGTTGTACAACGGGTACTTGTACAACATGTACTTGTTCAACGGGTACTTGAACAACATGTACAGCGTTTACTTGTACAACATGTATCACATGAATTACAAACATCTGTGTAAATTTTTAATTTATCGCGTAGGTTTCACCTCTTTCTTACGTGGGTTTGCAACGGTTTATTGTAATTAATCTCGATGGATTCTGGAATTCATTTCAAAGGATTTAGATTTGTTTGTATTGTTTTTATGATGAAAAATTAGGATTAGATGTAAATCTGGAAAGTCGTAGATTTTCGGAGCTTGGATTTTATTCATTTCCATTATCTGTTTCACTCTTACATTTATTAGCCATCTTGAGATTATAATTCTCAATGATAACTTCCTTCCAATCACTTTCTTTTTAGAACCCATTCCCTTTTATAACCGATCGTAATGTCCCAAATGTTCCATCAAAATCCCCATTACATTAAATTTATGGAGATTAGGAAAGAATTTAAATCAAGATTCTTGGTAATCGACTGTAATTAAGGGGGAAAGTAGATAAATGAACTGAGAAAGTTCAAGTTGGAAAAGTCAAAGGTTTCGTACGAATCTGCTGACTTGTTCAGGTTCCGACATTTCAAAACGGACAAATAAATAGGGAACAAGTTCAGTCAACTTCTTCAAACTTTCAACTTATCTTTATTAGTAAGAGTATAAAAGGTGCTCAGAAATTTGTATTTCGAATTGAATTATCAGATTACAGAGCTTGCTTAACATTTCATCATTCCTGCTACTTTCTATCGATTTCTATACTTGTCAAAATAACTTTTACAACTCAACAACCAAATGTTTTCAATGCCTCAAATGCGCTATGCGGCTATTTTGAAAATTGAAATCGGATGTTGGTACCTTGAGAGCAGAACGAAATCGTATAGTATTGCGTCATAAGTGTCACAACTGAACGAATCATCTGAAGCCACAGTAAACAAGACGTCGAAAAGTATTTAATATCGTTGCCCGACAGGTGAGATCGTTGTGAACGAGAATATCATTTTACCCCAACCATCGTGAATTGCACTTGACCATACCTTTCCAACGGCACATCATACATGTTAGCTTTAACCATAAACCCTTAGCCTTAACTCTTGACCTACAAACATTGCCTCGGTTCGAAGGTCATAAATTCCCCAAAAAAAAACCGAAAATATTCAACCCTTCAAAAGTTAGAGCGCAAACGGACGGACGGACTAAGCAAAGCCATGAAAGGGTTTCGCGCTTTCATAATAAGTGTTATAGAAAGTGTTCCTCGATGCAGGGATTGATGGGAGAGAGTAATGACTCAGATTTTAAAGTTAAGATGTTGGGATAAATGTGCAGATCTAACCTAAATCCGTGTGCCTCTACAAGTCTTACGGAGTAACTTGTTCCTGGACCTCCCCCCTGTCCCCCGTAATATGTTAATGTGAATGAGTTAAATAGGCCATTTGTAGTCGATGCAGGACTGGATAGAGGCGAGAAGGTGGGCCTTATGGGACACAACCCGACAGTCCAAAACCCCTATAAAAGAGTCCCCTCTCCTTCAAGCCCGTTCACAAATTAGGGGTAAGAAACCGTGTTTGTAATTAGACTACTTGGATTCAGACATTGGAGAGAGACTTTTATTATGTTGGATATGAACGGGCCCTTATTGGATATTCCGATCCTTACCGCTTCCACGAACTTCCTGGTTCAATACTTTAAATATGACATCATATTTCAAATACGTTCTTATGTTTCCTACCCATTTACAGGCACTGTCTCCTACTCTTTGTCTTCCAGCACTCCAGAGGGGCTTATACCTTATGTTAGATTGGGAAGTAACTGGATCCAGGTTTTAAGTGGACCATCCATATGTCCACCAAGTTCAAGTGTCACAAAGGCCCATTCACAATCCACAGTCATATTTATGTTCTTGGGCAACAGCCCCTTAAGGGTTGCCTCAAACACTAGCCTCTCAACCGGACTTTAAACCCAGATTCTGCATTCTGAACGCATTTTTCTGGGGAAAACATGCATGCAATTTGATTCTCAAGGTTTGGGAGCTATTTTGCACGCCACCGGTGAACCATTCACAAAGCATGTTTGCCTCTTGAGTGTCATAAGGCAAATCAATTCAAATTATACTCCCAATGCACATGGAAATAGTGCACCCACAGTTATAGCTAGTGAGACATATTACTAAATAAAAAAAGTTAAAAACAAAAATCATCTCGCAGGTATTTTTTTAGAAATCGGTGTTAGAAGTGAACGCATAATGTAATATGCGTTAAATAATATGTAATGCACGATGTAATATTAACCAGCAGTGGAAAGGTTTGTAACAGATAGAAACATGAGTTTTTCGATCTTTTTTCAGTTTGACTCAAAAGTATATAGGGTGTTATCATTTAGGAGGACAAAAAATAATATTGCGTAACAACGACTCTTTTCACAAAAAAACGGATGGACACTTACAGCAATGAAATCCATAAAAGGAAAAAATCCATTTTGTTGCCTAATAGATGACATTGTTACCAATTTTTAAATTTTTTCCGACGTTTTGCTATATCTCACTAATCAGACTCTTGCCGCACGTTTTGCGTGTCAAATGTCAGTCTTTTAGTTTAAATTTTGGATTCGCAAAATGAACAAGTTGGGAAAATGCTTGTAGGAGGAGTGTATGAATGGTCTGTAAAAGCTAAGGTTTGCTCTCCCTTGAAAGATTTAAAAGTTGGGCTATTGAGTTGTAATTTATGAAGGTGACTGGATGAGAAATGAAGTTATTTTATGCGGGGACACTTACGAGCCAACACAAACCACATATCATATACATTTACAAGATCTACCGCAGAGTCCGCCGTCTACTCTTCACTTCTAATCCAATTTCAGAAGGGCCTATAAAATCATATGAAATTCTCTAAAATCCGATAAAAATGTCAAAATGAGAAATATTGACCTCTTCTCTCTCACATTTTATTTTCATCGCTTTTCATAAATTCACAATCTTTTTAAACCGCTTTCATAGAAAGATAAATATTTTCATCCAGTCCTAACACCCCCAGCCTCCTATTTAAATATTTGCTTTGAGAGCCAATAATATACTCTCTTTTTTTGATAAAAACTTAAAATTAATTTTCTATAAATAGTCCCATGTCTTGTGAACGACCGAGAGAGACGAAAGAGACAGTGAATTTGTAGATCTTGTAATGTAATGACCGCGTCATTGTAATATTAAATAGAAATTCCAACGAATGTTTTGCTTTATATGCTGTTTTTATTAGTGTTATATGAATTGACATGGTTCTTTAAATGTTCAATTTTCAATATTAGCTGTGTTTTAAAGGTTTAAAACACATAAAATATTTAATAACTCAAGTTGCCCCAATTGTACAGGAAATTTTGTGATACAGGCATGTGTTTGTAATTTAACCTTTTTGACCCTGCTGTGTCCCCAGGTCAGGGGGTGACAATTATTTGCAATTGTAAGCTGGTAAACAGCCCTTGACAATACCTCTTCGTCAATGTATCTCACATGAGAGGTAACTACTTGCAAAAATATTTACCTTTGACCTTGCCACCATGACCTGTGACCTCCAAACAAACTTGATCTCTAACCGAAGGTCTTGAATGAAATCCGGAAAGAAAAAATTTCAAAAACTAAAGCTCTTCGCCCATTGTCGTCTAGACAGATACGAGACAGGGACGGACACAAGTCATTTGCATAATGCATCCACGATACTCAAGAAATAGAAGTAAATGCCGAATGGATTAAGGTAGATTTAGGAATAAAAGTTTGTATAATTTGTCAATTTTCGGAGGGCGAGGTTGGAGATGTTTGGAATGACAGGGAGATGACAGGTTGAGAAATGGGGACAAGAACAGGATCTTCCTTGAGATCCCAAAATGCCAATGAATCTGCGGAAACTGCAAAAATCGAGGAACTGTAGACTGACTCAGGAATGAGGTGAATTGAGACGAAGACAAACCTCGACAAGGGTCAAGCTTTAACCTCTTTGCTTCCTCCATGAAACGGATTTAAAATGTCAAAGCTTTCTCTTCCCCATTCTCTACTACCTTTAAACTATACACTATATTTCTCACATCGCAAAAAATACCAATATTTAAATATTGGAGCATGTACTGTGTCCTAAATCTATTTTTAATCCGATGCTAACCTTCTGATATTTGTATACAAATTCATAATTGCGCTTAGGTATATTTGGGATCGTCCTGTCCAGTAACCTTTTGGGTATAAAAAAACCCGAGGTTCCTAGCATCCTGTAACAATCTACAGAGATGCTATAACTGGTACCGTTTGTCTTGTTCAAGGAAAAAGGACCTGGAGTATCTGTTAAATTATTATTATTTTTGTAGTTTGTGCATTGAGTTGAGGGATTTTTCAGGCCATCAAAACCCCTTCTTATTAATCAACATTTGCTAGAACAACCAGTTTGTTTTCCTAAACTAATGGCCTTGTAGATGCTTAGAATTCGGAATTGAATTTTAACCTTCCAGAGTTTTTAGGTTTTGAGACAAGTACGTGTATACCTACCTCCAATTCCTTGACATTTTGATTGTAGATTGAAATTGTATACCAGTAGACCTGTAACTAATGAAGTGAAAGGGCGCTTGAAGTGTTCTCAATTCCCACTAGCAATTATTATTAGAAAGAAGAAAAGGCATCCCTTTCCAAACTAAAAATACGTTGTACGTTTTCGTTCATTAGAAATACAAAAACGTAACGGAGAGTTAATAAATCGTGTTTGTGACTAAATTTATTTTCCAGGACTGTTGATTTAAACTTGGTTTAAAAGATGTGTTGTCTTATTATATAGGCTGAAGATAATGGTTCAGATATACCAACATGTCTTTATAGATGCAAATGGATCAACCTTTTCAGTCATGTACTATAAAATGACTAAACCTTGAAAAACTCATAGATTTACCCAGATTTCGAGATTGATCTCACAACTTTCAAATTCTTTAAACCCTTAAAGCGGTTTGCGGTACCCTACAAGCTTATTGTATGACCCTTATGGGACACCGATTTCCCACGCGCATTCGCGCTGATTTGATAAACCTTGGGGAGATTTCCGTTTAGCTTAGCTATTTAATGAGTCTATGAAATGGATACAAACTGCTAAATGCTGATAAGTGTGTTTCTTTACTTGCAGTGTGGTGATAAAGATAATCCCGTGCATCGTGCTGACGGTGGTGAGCCTGCGTCTTGTGAATTCGCTGATGGAGGCGAAGCGTCGTAAGGAGATGCTGATGTCTAAGGGTCGAGGTGGGGGTGGCGGAGGGCGCGGCGGGGCGGGGGGCGAGGAGGGCGGGTCGGACCGGACGACGCGGATGCTGTTGGCAGTGCTGCTCCTGTTCCTGATCACGGAGTTTCCGCAGGGGATCCTGGGTCTGCTGTCGGGGTTGTTGGGCGAGGCCTTCTTCCGCTCCTGCTACATGCCACTCGGCGACCTCATGGACTTCATCGCACTCCTCAACTCCGCCATCAACTTCATACTCTACTGCTCCATGTCCAAGAAATTCAGAGACACTTTCGTACAGCTATTTCATTTGAAGGGGATTTGCTCCAAGAGATCCGCAGTCACTGCCACACCTCCATCTCATCCCATCACTAATACCCCACAAGTCAATCCCTCGGCTGTTCTGTAGTGTCATAGTCACCTACTAGGATATAGAGATAAGTTACAGATGGACCGATGGACGGAATAATAAATCATCAAGTTGACACGGACAGGGTACGAGTGGTCTTTTCTACTCTTTCGTCAAAGTCTAGTAGCCGTAAGGCTCCCATGTCTCCTGTCATTGACTATCGACTATAGATAGACCCTGGATTTAAGGGACCTTGTGAACTGTGACAAAGTGACGAAATGACGATGAGAGATTCGATTAGTTCGTCGACAATGCAAAGCCTCGACTTCCTCATCTCCAGCTAACGAGAACGTCCATGAAGACGTCAAAAAGTGCTCCGTAAATCTCATAACTCAGTCGGGTCGGGGAAGAAGAATGGATGACAGACATTGACCTCCGAAACTTAACATTCACATCACTCTCCTTTTATTTTTACCAACAGCCGTTCAGAAGCCGTAGCCTTCTCGGGTTTTAGCGAAAAAAAACTCTTGTACTTACTAAGGATTCACTACAAAGTGAATTCTAGAGTCGGCTGATTTTTTACAGTTAAAAATACAAGTATCAGGGACAACAAAATTTGAAAAATTAGCCTTAATTGTAAAAATATTGATTAATAACGATATTGCATGTAAACACACGGTAAATGACAACTATAGAGCACACCAAAAATCGACAAAATTCGGGCTTGATTTCCCATTAGCTTTAAAAAAGTAGTTGGAAACAGGACATTTTCTCCTTTCTACTTCCTATATAATACATTGTTCTTCTATTTTTAGTGAAATGCCTGGTTCTGACCCAAGACTATTTGTTGGCTTCTCTCATGTTCACTTCCTATCTAATTTTGTATCAGAAATGAAAAGGCCACAAAAAAGTTACCTTGCAGCGTCAATCCCATTTTGTCTACCTTCTTGGATTTTTTTAATCAGCCGATTCTGGAATTTCACTTTGGATGACAGCCCTTGTAAGATTTCCTGTTTCAAGGAGGAGGAGAGGGTGTATGAAAAATGTGACAATCCGTCTCTCTATTTATTTACCTTCATCAATTTTAATGTTGTTGGATGAAAAATGAAAGGGCTTCAGCCATTTATTTCCGACTTTAATCCTTTTAGATGAGATTTGATATTTTGGGATGGAAGTATGGTTCCTAACATTCTAACCTTTCCAAACCCCACTCCCAGATATTTAACTGTAAAAACACGGGATTGTTCAATTCTTGTTACGGGATAAGAGAATAAAGTATATAGATATATTGTCAAGTGGTTGAGTAAGCCGAGGCTTATTTGACAGTGCGGTTGAGTGTATTTGTCCATCTGTCAATGTCCCAACCTAAATAAAATCCCCAAACTGAAGAATCCTTTAATGGATTCAGCATCTCCATCAAATATTACAACTCCTTCACTTCTCAGACATTTATTTATTGGTCCGGTTCTCAAGAGGAGCTAAATATCGCGAATGATATGAATATTAACATCGCATCGTTTAGTTGCATTTGCAGGATTGATTTCCAGCGGCATTGTTTACATGCCAATTGAGGGCCGCGATTATTCAAAATTATGAATTCTAGCATTCTTTTGTCATAGTGCGGAGTTTCAAAATATTCCTATACCTTTCCAGCGTTACCTACAACGCTCACATGGATTCTATATTAATACGGCGCAATTGATTTATTAATTTGCGAAATTTCAATTTTGTTCCGCATTTCCTACATTTTGTAGAAATCCAAGCTTCGGGCGTTTCGAAACCATTTTTCTAGCAAAATCTTTAAATTTTCTGACCGAATCGCGTTGCAATAGTTGAAAGAAGAGAAAGTCAACTTTCCCACTTTTGCCTGATTTGTCTCACAGAGATATGGAGTTGACATCGTAGGAATCAAAAAATAGTATTGCGCTAGAACCAGTATTTTCTGGAAACCCAAACCGGAATTTACACTGCAGGAATATATAAAATACCGCGCAGTTCTTCACCTTTATCTACTTTGTAAGGTCAAATATATTTTATGCACCTGTAGTTCCTAAATTTAAATTTCATTATTTCAATTCTTCTTTCGAATGAGACCGGTTTGAAAAATATCGAAGTGGATCAGCTGGGAAGGTTCCCTTGTGAGCATTCCCTCATGTCAGTTCATCACTTCAACGTCTGTGTAAATGGAATCCATCTTATTCATATAATTTTAAAAAATTGATTAGAAATTCTGTGTCCTATTTCTATATTTTGACTCCCATTTCTTGAAGCTCTTTAAATAATTGATTTATAAATATCTCATTTCCCATCATCCTTCATTCAGGGGCCTGAAAACAGGAAATCATAAAAGTGCACTTTAGAGGTAAAAGCTCTCCTTTCAAACAACTCCTTCCGGTTGAATTGGTAAGGGATCATTTCCTATAGACAAATCTAGGTCGCTGAATCAAACTACCCCGAATTTCTATTCCTCAAACGCTTCTCAATGTCATTCATACGAATTCGTACATTTCGAATACTATAATGTAATGTCTTACATAAGTTTTACTCTTGAATACCATGTTCAATATTGCATAAACAAACTCACTCGAACTACGAATAATTATGGAACGATGCAACGTTCTATTCGCACAGAGACGAGTTTTGGTCCGATTTTAAACATTGTCTTTTAGACAATTCCATGTCTTTCAGAACAGAGATTTCGATGTCTTTCCATGTCGGGTATCAAAGAATTATTCCTTAAACTTGAAAATTTGCAATAAAGTTTCAAAAATTGAGCTAATTCCATCTTTTCTTGAAAAACAGTACCATAGTGCTGATTCTTGTGAATAGTATCAAAAGACCGAATTTTTAAAACCTCAAAAATGCCGAACCCAGAATAAATGGAGCGTGGGAATATGTATCCATCAAATATTGACTTTGCGAGGTTTAATAAAATTGCATATACAATCGGAACTTGTGGATGGAATTGTGGTGAGCCTTAGAGCACTTAATAAAACCCTTTTTATATACAATAAAACCCTTTGCAAATATTTGCAATCCGGGAATTGGGTCTATGCATACAAAATGTAGATATGACATATTTTGCTGTAAATATATACATCCTCACTACTGGATATACGCAATCCCTTATATTCTTTGATATCTCGAAGACCTGGACAGAAATATGAAAATAAAATCCTATGTGATCATTTATTGGAGGAATTATAAACAAAAGTGAACTTCATTTCCCTTCTCTCTAATTAAACCTGTTCCCTGGACCATTTCACATTTGACTAAAAGTTGACCAACTGGAAAGTGACCATGGGATTCCTGCAGGACAAGGATGACATGCCAATAATACAGCAAAGTAATTAAATATCACAGCATGTTAGTGTAAGTGATGACTACGAATGGATGATTAGTGTATGAACTATGGAATATTTAGATGGAAAATAAACCGATGAAGACGAGCAGATAATATTTCCTGGCTTATATTAACGTAGCCAAATGGAGTTACAAATAGTTTTAAAATGAATTAAGAATAAACTCGGAGAGAGAAAATGAGACTAGTGTTTAGCCTAGGGATTATGGAAAGGTAGTGAATTGAAAAGGTAACTTGAGACATGGATGTAGACTCATACATGACTTTGAGAAATCCTTGAAAACTAGACAGATATCCAGACAGTCATTCAATTGACCCGGAATGGAATGAGGAAAACGACTTGTTCAACAGGATACAAGAGATTAGTGAAACAAGAGAATTTGAAATGAATGAATTGAGAATTGAACATTTACAAAAGGAAAAATCCCAAATCTTATAATTGAATATTTGAAACTAACATATTCATAAACATACTCCCCACGTTGGGATTTCCAAATACCAAAATTATAACATTAAGTTGGCAGAAAACCAAAGAATTAACTAATTTGAAAATTAATTGTAAATGGGGAGAGGGGACAACTTCACTACAGGCCGCTTGTAGACAGGTCCTGATGAGGTCTTGATGTCGCAAACCCGAACTTTACCATCTGCACCAGGATATACCTTGAGGATTCTTCCTAGCTTCCATCTAAGGGGTCCTAGGGATGGTTCATCGTCTCTCAGCAATACCAGCATTCCAACCTCCAGATTTGATTTTGGATGGAACCACTTGGGACTGGACTGAAGATTCTGAAGATATTCGGTGTTCCAGCGTCTCCAGAAATGCTGGAACATTTGTTGTACAGCTTGCCAACGAGACAAGCGATTTTGTTTGACTTCTGATAAGTCATGTTGTGGAAGGGCCAAAGGAGCAGTTCCCATCAAAAAATGCCCAGGGGTCAACGCTGAGAGGTCGTTAGGATCCGCTGAAATTTGAGTGATAGGACGAGAGTTGAGGCAGGCTTCTACCTGATGTAGAAGCGTTCCGAATTCCTCAACCGATAAGTGTCGATCTCCGACGACACACTTGAGATGCTTCTTCATTGATTTTACGGCCGCTTCCCAAAGTCCTCCGTGATGAGGCGATGATGGAGGGTTGAAGTGACATTTCACTTCTTGAGATGAGAGAAACTCATGAACTTGGGTTTGGTGGGGACTCGACTTCATGAACTTGATGAACTCTTTCATCTCGTTACTGGCACCCACAAAGTTTTTCCCACAATCGCTGTAGAGGTCAGTTGGAAGTCCTCGTCTGGCGATGAATCTTGTGAGGGCACCGATGAAGGCAGGAGTGGACAGGTCCCCGACAAGTTCCAAATGTACGGCTCGTGTAGCCATACACACAAACACAGAGACATAGTGTTTGATGAGTTTGGGGTTTCTTCCTGGAACAAGACACAGGGTGAAGGGTCCGGCATAATCTACTCCGGATTTTGAGAAAGGTCGAGCTTGATTGACACGGGGGGACGGAAGTTGTCCCATAACTTGTTCGCTCGTTGCAGTAGTTTGACGATGACAAATTACGCACCTTCTCACGATTTGTTTCACAACAACTGGTCCTCTTATGATCCAAAACTGCTCTCGTAAAATTGATAAGAGTAGTTGGGGGCCAGCATGTTGATATTTGAGATGGAAATAGCGTACTACTATTTCCGTGAATTGATGTTTCTGTGGCAGAAGCAGGGGATGTTTCTGGCCACTATTTAGACTTGAATGGGCTAACCTTCCACCAACACGTAGATGTCCGAATGAATCCACAAAGGGGGTGAGGTACTTAACCCTTGACTTAATGAGTAGGTTGTCCTTACAGCGACTGATTTCTTCCTGGAAGCTGTCGGCTTGAACACAGGAGACGATTGTGAGAGTGGCTTTTTGTAGTTCATCAACCGAGATATTTCCGAGCACCCTGTCTTGTTTCTGAAGTTGACAATTGGTGCGGAAACGATTACAAAATGCCACAGTCCGTTGTAATTTGCTGTAGGAGGAGCTCTTCTCAATGAGCGACGATAATGAGGATTGCTCTGTTTGTGCCGAATGTGACAGGGCTTCTGTCTCTGGAAACAGGGCAGTTGAAAGCCACGAGGGTCCTTGAAGCCACAGAGTGCTATCGATGAGATTCTGTGCTGAGATGCCTCTTGACGCTGCGTCAGCTGGATTATCTGTACCGGATACGTGGTACCAGTTACTACTTGAAATATGGGCTTTGATTTTACGAACCCGATTTGCCACGAAAATTGGCAATTTGCCTGACGAGTGCAGCCAGTCCAGAACAATTGTTGAATCTGTCCAACATCTCACAACCCGAAATGGAATAGACAAGCAGTTTTGGACTTCGTTCATCAATTTTGAGAGTAGGACCGCACCGCATAGCTCGAGGCGAGGGATGGTTTCAGTCTTCACAGGAGCAACCTTGGTTTTTGAGATGACCAAGTTGACGAAATCTGAAGTGTCACCAACCGTCCGAAGGTAGACACAAGCTGCATAGGCGACTTGACTTGCATCTGAAAATCCATGTAGCTCGTACACTGAATTTGAATTGGAACCTGAAGGCCCCACAATGCATCTGGGAATGCGAAATGATTTAAGGTGAACTAATTCCTGACAATAGTTCTTCCATGTAATTTGAAATGGTAGAGGAAGGGGTGAATCCCAATCTAACTTTTCCTTCCACAGGAGTTGCATCAGTATTTTTGCTCTGATGGTTACTGGGGACACCCAGCCGAGGGGGTCGAACGTCTTCGCGATGGAGGACAGGATTTGACGCTTTGATAAGGGAGACGAGATGTCAGGGACTGAAATGCTGACTCCGAATGAGTCCAACGACGGATTCCACAAAACCCCAATAGTTTTGATGGCTTCATCCTCCTCGATTGAGAGAGGAAACTCCAATTCTCTTTGCTCAGGTGGGACTGCTTCAACTGTATGGAAATTGTTAGAAGACCATTTGGTAAGTTTCAAATTACCTCTTTCCATGACTTGAAGTAGTTCCTTTTGAAGTGACAGAGCTGATTCTAAATTGTCACTTCCTGATAGCAGGTTGTCCACCAGAAACTCGTTCCGAATTACTTGAGCAGCTCTGGGGAAGTCTGCACTTTCATCTTCAGCCAGTTGCTGAAGACATCTGATCGCTAAGAATGGAGCTGATGTTACTCCGAAAGTAACCCTTAACATCCGATAATCTTGAATAGGCAAGTTGGAATCTTCTCTCCAAACAAGCCTTTGATAGTCCACATGTTTCCGATTCACCTTGAATTGAGGATAAAACTTGACGATATCCGCAGACATAGCGATTTGATGAGATCGAAACTTGATTAATAGTGGGACTAAATCAATCTGCAACTTGGGGCCGGTCATGAGTACGTCATTAAGGGACTCCCCATTGGAGGACTTGGCAGACGCATCGTATACGATCCGAACCTTGGTTGAGGAACTTGATTCTTTTACAACCTCCCGGTGAGGCATGTAATATACTTCCTGGCATTTCTGGATCTCCTCGACTGGGACCAGTTCCATGAAGTTGGAATTTACGGACTCTCTCATACACCGAATGTATTCTTGTTTAATGACTGGATTTTGAGAGAGCCGTTTTTCGAGACGATAAAATCTCTTGAGTGCTAGGTCCCGAGATTGACCTAATGGGGAAGCTCCGTACTTGAAAGGCAGCTCCACCGAATATGTTCCGCCTGCATCACGAACATGAGTACTTGAGAAGTGGGATTGACAATCTTCCTCTTCTTTTGATAAGGGAATGTCAATACCTTCCGGCTCCTCCAACTCCCAAAACTTGGTGAGTGACGAGTCCAGACAAACATCATTCATATTGCAATTTGAATGATGGGAATGTACCTTGATATGATTACAGGAACGGTGACTTGATTGGACAACTCCAGATAGGATCCATCCGAATTTGGTATTCTGGGCTGAGGGCGCGCCTCGAGGACCATGTCGAATACCTTCAATCATAATTGAAGCAGCATCGCCTGCTCCGAGCAGAATGTCAATATGACCAGGAACATTGAATGAAGGATCGCCCAGCTGCAACCCTTGAAGGTGTGGCCATACCCCACTACACTTCTCCCTTGGTAATTGATTGGTTATTTTCCTCAGAATGAGGGAACTAATGGTCATTCGATGATCAGACACATTAGAGAATAGATTAAGCTTGACCATACCAGTAGCCGTTTCTCCAGCAGATCCACTTATGCCAGTTACGCTGATACAGGTCTTCTTTCGCTTGAGACCCAGCCTGTCCACACAGAACTGGGTGATGAAATTGGATTCAGATCCGGGATCCAGGAACAGACGACACTTCTGTTTAGCTCCGAGCGAGTCTTCAACAGAAACCATGAGAGTGCCCATCAGTACGAGATTTTCAGATTGAAATGTACAGTGGGTTGACGATGTCGACTGGGATTCGGGAACTTGAACCTCTTGAACAGCACCAACTGCTGACGACGAGCAAGCCGGTTCTTCTGATTCGGGATGTAACAGTGAATGATGACGCTTGCCACACTTTCGACAGGTAAATTCCATTCTACATTTACCCGCAGAGTGACCGGGGAAGAGGCAGTTATAACACAACTGCTTGCTTTTTACGAAATCCCTACGGTCATTTGTTGTTGAATCTTGAAATTTCTTACATTTGTACAGGTGATGGTTATCAGAACACATGGGACATACGCATCTGGTGGTAACATGGGATGAGGATTTCTTCTGATTGCCAGCTGCAGTCTTCTTTGATTTGAACTGCGAATCTGAATCAGCTAACGCCTGGGCCCTTGCTTCAATATATTCGATGAATTTAGTGAGGGTGGGGACAGGATCCTTATCTTCGATGAGCCATTGCTTCCTTGTCTCTGTACTCAATTTCTTCTGTGCATGATAGATTATAATAAGGTCCCAATGTTCGACAGGAACTTTCAAGTTGGTCAGCGATCGCACACACTCATTGACAGTGTCTGTGATTGACCTCAACCCGAGAGCTGTTTCTTCATTGTTGGACTTCATATCGTCTAATCTGCGAATGTGGGCAAATATCAATTCACGTTGATTACTATACCGTTTGACTACCAGGGCCCACGCTTCTTTGTAATTTGCGTCTGTGGCCTGAAATGATGAAATAATCCCCGCTGCCTCTCCTACTAGACAGGATTTGAGGTGGATAAGCTTCTCCGCACCAGATAGGGCTGGATTCTTGTCCACCGACGACTTGAATAAGTCATGGAACGACTGCCATTCGCAGGTCGCTCCCTTGAATTCCGGTAATTTTATTCTCTCGAGTTTGAAAGAAGGTGAAGCGTGAATTTTGATTTCAGCTTCCTTCTTGATTAACAGTTCTCCTACACGTACTTGCATCGATCTGACAGATTCAAATAGGGTGTCGAACGTAGCTTCTTCTGCTTTCATCTCGTCAGAAGTGGCTGCGTTTGAGATTTCTTCATACACCTTATTGAGATTGTCACTGTACTCTTGAGCCGCAGTGACTACCAGTTTAATTTCCGTAACTGTGATCTTGGTTTCGTCCCATTTGGATATTTGACTTGTCGTTCTCATTAAACGACGCTGAACCGTGTTTCTTCTTGTGATAAGAACTGAGAGCGACATAATTGCGACGAAATAGAGTCTTTGGAAACTAACAAGAGTTCTTACTAATCAGGAACCACAATAATTCACCAGAAATATTAAAAAAAAATAATGTTAGTGTAAGTGATGACTACGAATGGATGATTAGTGTATGAACTATGGAATATTTAGATGGAAAATAAACCGATGAAGACGAGCAGATAATATTTCCTGGCTTATATTAACGTAGCCAAATGGAGTTACAAATAGTTTTAAAATGAATTAAGAATAAACTCGGAGAGAGAAAATGAGACTAGTGTTTAGCCTAGGGATTATGGAAAGGTAGTGAATTGAAAAGGTAACTTGAGACATGGATGTAGACTCATACATGACTTTGAGAAATCCTTGAAAACTAGACAGATATCCAGACAGTCATTCAATTGACCCGGAATGGAATGAGGAAAACGACTTGTTCAACAGGATACAAGAGATTAGTGAAACAAGAGAATTTGAAATGAATGAATTGAGAATTGAACATTTACAAAAGGAAAAATCCCAAATCTTATAATTGAATATTTGAAACTAACATATTCATAAACACAGCATCCTATTCTCCTTTGTCTAATTTAAGCGCAATTGAGCCACATATTGCATATTGCCATTCCACCAGATTGATTTTAAAGCTATTCTATTTCTAAACCCAAGGATTTTATATGATTTTGAAAGGCCATACTCAACTGTTGTTAACTGAAAGTATGCGAATGAGTTCCGTTGTAATACGAACTGTGCAACGGATGTGCTGATGTATCGAACAGAATGATCATGTACCGTATACGTATTAAAATGTTTTATTGTGAACATCATGATTTTCTCACAAAGTCCTTGAGGTAACCTTTCCAATGATGTTTCGTAGAGTAGCAACTACTTGAAATACTGTTGACCTATTTGACCTTACACTTGCCTCATCTTTTTCGCGGAAAGCACTTAAACAATTCAGATCGACAGACGGACATCCAAGATATTCACATTATCTATCTGCGACGTATATAAACCCGGTTACAAACGCAGGTTAAGAAACGGTGAAACCACACGCAAGAAGACGTCGATAACATATAACGTTGTTCTACATGTTAGAGGCGTTTTAAGCAAAAATCTTCCTCCCACCATAGTGTAAAATGCTATACATCGTTCAATAGGACTTCATAGAACCTTGCAAACCAGGTATCTCACCTGTACATTGTTAATTTTTAAAAAATGTGACCTTCGACCTCTCAGACTTTTGACTTTGGATATGCTCTGTCCTCAGACGAATTTGACCTGTTCCGCCAAAGGTTCATAAATATTTACACAAAAAAGGCTTGAAGTTATCAAGACGGACGGACGGACAGAGTAGAGCCCGAAAAGGCTTTCACTTTTCACTATATTTTTGGTTTGTTGTTATTGAGAGTTGTCCAAGGCTTGTCATGTAAGAACATGAAAGCACATGAAGGCAATGAATAATAGGTTACGCTGGGAAAGAACGGGGTAAATATTATGACAGTGCTCTGTCCGATTTTTAATTACCTTGTCTGTCCATCCGCCCAGCAGGACTCCTATTAAGTCTAATTATTCATGTCCTGATATTAAATTCCCAAACTCCTTGTTGCAAGTGCGAGATTTAGATTAGATTTTAATTTATCCGAGATCATGATCAGCCACACAGGATTTACCTTTTTAATTACTTTCCCCAAACAAGTAGAGATCGTAATCCTGAAAGTTACTTGAACAACTACAACTTTAATCATGACATGAATTCCTTCTAAATTAAAAGGTTCAAGTTCAATACACTAAGAATTAAAAACAATATCTAAAATTACTAAAATCCAATACATTATAACATGAACTAAATGGAATTGTCATAATAACATCGTCGAGGAACATACATTTATGCATGAATTTACTTTTTTGCACCCCCCCCCCCCCCCACACATCAACTCCTTATCTACTTTTGATTCGAATACAAAAACACTTAAAAACTAGTAATCATTGAAGCGAGATGTCATGATAACTTTTTTTCCCTGACTTTAATGGTATACGTTAATTAAGTCATAAGTTATGAGAAGACATTTTGTGTTTGTTCACTATTTGCACGTCCATTGCGTAAGACTGTAGTGTCTTGGTGAATATATTTGACTGGCTTGTTTTTTGCTAAATGATTTATCCGTTAAGCCTTAGGGTTGTTTAAATGAGGTACAACAACTAATTGTGAGTATTTACCATTCAGTCTCATCCTGTCAACTTTCTCCAATCTCAGAATGCCCCTCAAAGCTCAATCAGAGCAACTCTACTTCGTGTCTTCGCGACGTCTCTTTTAAAGATCAAGTTTAATAGACGGTAGCTGAAAAACATCAGATTCTAAAATTCTAATCTCTCCAACGTTTTGATTGAAATCTAGTGAAACAATGACATCTAATCAGTGTCTAATTTTACCACTTTTATCAAGAATGGCACAACCCTATTCTTTAGACACTCTTTAAAAAAATGCATTTACATACAAATCTTATCTACTACTTCAAATATATATGGAAATTGTAATTCCGTACTACAGATGCAAGGTTTTGCTATTTGAATCTTACTGACACTTAAATAAAGGCGAAATAAAAATAAAATCGAGACGATTATTCTACACACCTAATATTCCGCCTTATTCCTTACTACATACTTTACACGTCAGATTGAAAGAAGGCTAATATCTGGTTAGAACGGTAAAAAAATTTCTCACCTAATCGAACCTGACCCCATGTTAAATTCTATCAGAACGTTGTAAAGTAAAGATCTGAATTAAACTCAATAATTATCATATCTTTCGTTCGAAAATTCGATTCTTGGATAACTTCGAGGTAACTTAAAAACGTACTCCGATTTGGAACACCCGACTTTATTTTAGCAAAATTGTCAACAATTTCGGGACAAAAATAGCGAATTCCATAAAAAGTCCCAATGCTTTATTTCCCAAATTCTTTGTAAAGCAGGAGGGTTAGGAGGGGTGTGGTCAGGGTGAGTCAAAAGTAGAGTTTGCAATAAGATTGGGCAGATAGGTTGGGTTGATCATCTCTTCGTCGGAACCCGAATCTTCATCTCCTGATTCCATCCTCAGGCCAGGAGATTCTATAGAAATGTACGGAGCCGGAGGTTTGTTTGCCGATATGCTGTTTGCCGTAGGAAGGTGTAGAGTCGTGTTGAAAGAAGATGGAAAGTGCTGAGATTTCTGATCCCAAATTACTCTTTTTGTTGCCAAAACATGGAAATGAGAATAAGATAGAGATGAGCCCCTATCCATTCAGAAGAACTGATGAGGTCAGCGGCGGTCAGCCACTATCACTATAGAACCTTCCCCATCTATAATCATATGATTTTTACATTTAGTGTATAACAGTAGTTAGGAAATTTTATTTCTGGGGAAAATTCATTTTCAGTGGGGCTCGGGGCAGGTTTATCCGATTAGAGGACAAATTCATATTTATAGGAGGCAAATTAATTTCTTATATTTGCCTCCTTCTGGCACAATAGCGAGCATTTTCTCAATAATTAATATGTCTTTCGGTTTTGAGGGATCGTGGATATCTTGATTGATACTCCTTAACAAATATGTACACAACGTTTCGTTTCACGCGCTAATTTGTTGACAACTTCTTTACGTTACACATAGTATACAGATTAAATATTTATACAATGTCACTATCACGGAATACAGATATCAACGTGGTTTGATTAGACGAAAATATTTTCATGTGTGAGCCTTCGATGGGAAGTTTTTTCGCAAGAAACTTTAGCATGAGTTGTAATAACTTACCTAGGGATACAGATAGTTTAGTATTCAAATAAACAGATCGTAATTATTGTACCAGGATTATTATACAAAATATTTATTGATGTTGTGTACTGTATTACAATGAATGCTGAAACTGGCATCTAAAAGTGACGATAAAATAAGACGAAAGAATAAGGTTTTATCTATCACTCTTTGCTGGACGTTGCCAGAAATGTCTGTAAATCTGCGGATACAAAATGGGATGATTTGTTTTTGTTAGAGAAATGTATGAAATGTGGAGTTGGAGGCCTAATTGGATTTTAATCTATTTTACCGATCTCCTATCACAAAGGCTGAGAAGTAAGTTGGGCTAATAAGCCTTCACATTAGTAGATCAACCTAATCAATCAAACCTCTTCTTCTTTATCAAATGATTCTGTCCGTCAGTCCGTCGACGCTAATTCTCAAATTATTGAACTTTTCCAATTTTTTTTAAAAATATGTATTCCACGAGGTGCCGCACATAATGAGACCCCTATAAGCGGGAATATGCCCTCTAATTAAATGGAAAGTTGCCCCCATGACTTTGTCCCCTTGATCGGGGAATTATGCCCCCTTGTTGGAAAAGTAGCCCCCTAAAATTTAACTTTGTCCCCTATCAAGTTAATAAATATAATCGGTCATTTAGTAAGTCAACCTCATAGAAATGGATGTCAAGTTTCACTATACACTATCGAAAATATTGTACCTTGAGCACCCTACATTATGCTAAATAATGATAAATAAATTCAATAGTAGTAGTAGTAGTAGTAGGTATTTATTCATTTTGATCGATACATGGCCTCGGCCTTTACAATCATCTTCTAATTATAGTATATGTATAGGTTTTATATTAGTCTTAGTCTTAGATTAAATTATATTAGATCCTAATTAATCCTTCTAATTTTATACTTCTTATAACAGTCATTTGTTTACAGTAATGGACAATGTTTTTAATTTTGCTTTCATCTAAATTGGCAATGAAGTTTACGAAATCATTCCGGTCACAGGGATACGTTACATTTCGGAAGTGTATTCTTCGGATATAGTAATAGGTTTGACATTCAAAGAGTACATGATATAGATCTTCAATTTGGTTATTCTTACATGCCATACAGTATGGAGACTTACACGTTTTATAGATTTCGTCCATTGCATATAAATTAATAGTTTTGTTATTAATAGTTAATCTAGGGAATAAAATTCTAAGTTGCACCCATGTTCTTATATAAGACCAATCTAAATTAAGATTAAGGAAGGATTCAGTCTTAGAATGTGTCTTAAAGATTTGATAATGTGGAATTGATTTGCTATTTTGCATTTGTAAGATATCAATCTCGCGAAGCTTATCTCTATATTTACCAATTACAGTCTTAATTTCCATACTTATTTTAATCAAAGTTTCAACATTTTCCTCATCATTGACTATTGTGATTAGCGGATCGTGCCCCACAAACTCAAGTGCTTTTTTTAGACTCTTCACCCAGTTACATTTTATTTTATTATTATCAGTACATTTGTAAAGTTCCTCATAGCAGATTCTAATTAGACTGTCTTTGGGCTTTGTGATGATCTTGTACCAGAAGTACAAAGCATTTTTTATAACTGAGATTTCTATCGGTAGACAATTGCTTTTTAGTCTCAGAAACCATATTGGCGTACAATTTGGAACATAAAACAGTTTCCTTAAGTAGTTATTTTGAAATACGGTTAGTTTGTTTAATGTTGCAAGTCCCCAAATATGTGAACAGTACAGAAGAACAGACTTTGTTAAGGAGTCAAATAATTTTAATCTGATTTAGAGTGTTCTGATTTTTGCTTTGTAATATAGGCCAAAGAGTTGATTTTCAGCATTTTTAGCTTTGTATACAAAATGATCACAGCAATCATTGTAGCTCATATTTCCGAACATAGTGACTCCTAAATATACATATTTTTCAACAATTTCTATTGGTTCATTTTCCCAGAATATTACTGGTTTTTCAAATTTGAAGTTACCTTGTCTAAAAATGACTTAGTTTTTTCGAGATTTACAATTAAATCGTTGTTTTCAAGGTATTTCTTTAGGATGTTTACTTTACCTTGCAAGTCAAACGGATTTCTAGCCAAAATAACTATGTCATCAGCGTACAGTAACATGTGAAAGTCTATTGATGCAGTTCTTAAGGAATCAATTCCAGAGTTTGCCATTACATTAATTAGGTCATCAATAAAAATAGTAAATAGCTTGGGACTTAGAGTTTCTCCTTGTAATACTCCTTGTGTGATTTCAAAGTATTCACTCTCTCCGAATTGGGGTCTAATTTTAGCCTTTGCATTCTTATAAATATTCTGTATTATTTCAATGAATTTTGTACTTATTCCTATATTTCTTAGCTTTTGCCATAATTTTTTATGGTTAATAGTGTCAAAGCATTTGGACAAATCCACAAATAGTGCATAAATTTTTCTTTTTTTGTTCTTTAGGTTGCATTGTATTATGGAGTTTAATATAAAGTAATGCTCTGCACATCCTGTTCCCTTTCTATATGCCCCTTGAAACTGAGATATTTTTTTATGTTTATCACACCATTCGTTTAATCGATTGGTCATAAGCATGGTGTAAAGCTTAAGTCCGGTGTTCACTAAAGATATGGGTCTGTAGTTGCTTGGGTTTGTCTTATCGTTTTTCTTATAGATAGGACATATTATAATATTTGACCAGTCTGTTGGTACCTTTCTTTCGTTCCAACAAGTATTAATGCTGTCTAGTAATATGTCTGCTTGATCTGCATTAATATGTTTCCATGCTTCGTTTGGGATGTTATCGGGACCTGGAGCTTTGTTTGCTGCCAGTTTCTTAATTGCCTTATCTAATTCTTCACGTGTAAATGGTTGGTCTAGCATTTCATCCTCAATCATGTTAGTTGGGTTTAATGTTTGTTTATCTGCGGTGGAGAGTAGCTCTGAGAAATGTCGATGAAATTTTTGAGGGCTGACATGTTCATTCATATCTGAGTTTAATCTTTTAGGTCTATAATACGATAGTGCTTTGTAAAATTCTGAGGCGTTTCTGCTGTCTAATAGTTTAGTTACCATTATGTTGTTAAATCGAATTCTTTTAGCCTTAATGAGATTACAATACGTTCTTTTAATTTCTATATACTTAGAAATCATTATATCTTTCTCTATTGGGTCGGTCGATTTTCTGAGATTTCTCAGGGCCACTCTACAGTTGTTCTTATTATCTACACATTTCTTATCGAACCACCTTGGTCCGTACGATATGTATTTATGTCCCAGCGATTTGGTTTTTATCATTTGACTTGATCTTAGAGCTTGAATTATGTTTGTGGAAAACTCCCCTATTGAAATAGTGTCCTTGCTGTGCTGTTGGAGTATGTTGTCTAAGTTATCTACATAATTACTTAATTTGGTAGGATCCCAGACTACTTTAGGTATTTGAATAATTTTATGATTTTCCTTGATTTCATTCAGTGTAACTTTAATTGGAAAGTGGCACGATATTTCAGACTGTAAAATTTCAAATTGAATATTGTCCATAATGTTTCTAGTATTAAATGCTAAGTCAATCGTACTACTGCCGTTAGTATTTATGAATGTAAATTCTCCGTTCTGATCGTGTTTACTGTTACCGTTCAGAATGTCATAATTGGATGTTTTTAAGATTTCGATTAATTTTTTTCCTCTTTGATTAATGATTTTGTCTTTTGAGTTTCTAGAGTTTTGTGCATTATTCGTGTTGAAATCAATTGGGTTGTAGCTTCCTATTCTGCAGTTTAGATCGCCCAAAAATATACATTGATGATTGAATGGATTTATTTTGTTGAATATTTTATCTAATTCCGTTTTTGATGAAGGAGGTGTGTACGCTAAGATTATGAATATTTGTCTATTGTTTTTCTTAAATTTAACTATGCTATACTCTTCTAGCTGATGAACTATTGTTATGTTTTTTGAGATTGATTTTTTAATTCCTATGACGTATCCCATGCTAAGTCGTCCTTTTACATTTGATCTAGTTCCGAATTTTTCACTAATATTATACTTATCTTCTATATTTTTATTATTAAAATTATACGCATGCCATGTTTCGCAAAGGAAAAATATTGAGGGGTTTTGTTCTAATATTTCGTTGTAAAATAATTTTGTTTTTGATTTTATACCTTCAATGTTCCAAAATAGTATAGAAAAATTAGCTAGTGTAGGTCCTAAGTTTAATGATGATTGTAGTGGCCGGCCGTATCTTCATGGTGCTGTTGCTGATCCTGTCGTTGACGGGTCCGCTGTTTGCTCAATTAGGTTGTCGGATGAATCTAGCTCGTACCGGCGGATTGAGTCGTTACGAATCAGTGAGATTGAGTGCCGATTAATCCTTACTCGTGCGTCTGGGTAGATTTTCTGCAGTTCTTTAGACTTGGTGCATAGGATCGATTGTTCCTTCCTTTCGTCTGGCAATAGGTCATCATTTATTGATATTTTGGTTCCACTCAGCTTTTTGCATTGGCTGATATTTCCATCTTATCTTTATGACGGATAAGCTTAATTAGAAGAGGTCTAGATTTGGTCTTGTCTTTAATTTCAGTTCCCAGTCGGAGTGAGAGGTTGTAGTCGATTGTAAGTCCTAATTTTGTTGCAAGATCGGAAATGGCTTTATCTCTATCTTTCCAGTTCTCTTTTGGCACTTCATTTATCCCGTGCACAACGATGTTATTTTTAGTGTCACTTTGTTTTAATTTTCGTACTGTTTTTTGTAGAGATGTGACTTGAACTTCTAAGGCAGTAATTGCGTTTGACATACTCTTTATCGTTTGAAATTCACCCATAATTCTGTGTTCAGAATCTATGATCAGAGTTTTCATGAACGTTTTAAGTTCGGTAATTTTGGTGTCCTCCATGTTTTGTTTTTGAGTATTTGTGTCGATGGTTTCCTTATATTTTTTGGGTTTTGAGATCTGAATTGGAGAAGTGTCGGTTTCTGATGTATCGGATTTTTTCCGCTTCGATGAATTTTTATTACAAGGAGTTTGACTTAAGTTTGAGTCCGATTCTTCATCACTCATATTATTATAAGTTATTAATATTGAGTGGAGCTAAGAAGTTGGTGTTCTCTCCTCAACAGCCAGACTAAGACATAGATAAATTCAATAACAGACCCTTAATCCCACCACTAAATGGGTGTATTTTATTTCTGCGGAAATATACAATAAAACCTTTATTTGAAGCCTAAATCAATAAGCATTTACAACTTGATTTTTTGATAATCAATTTATTCGCTGATTATTTCATATCTTGATAGATAGAAGGCAATGTCAAATGTTAGGGGGCAACCTTCCAATAAAAGGGGGCATGATTCACCGATCAAGGGACAAAGTCCTAGGGGCAACTTTCCATTTAATTAGGGGGCATATTCCCGTTTCTAGGGGGCACATTAAAATAATTCGTTCCACGACTCCTAAGTGATGTACATTTCGAAATTGATCAGCTTGCCTATCCACCCAATTTAAAGACCAACCATTTGGGCCAAGTTAAGTTTTTAATTCCAAATTGCTCCAAATTCCCACGCTCCGTAATAAAAACATACCAAGATCTTTTGAAAATTAATCTGTTATCCAATTAAAATCATGAATAATATTTTACACGAATCAAAATCCGTGAAGACTATTAACATGGCAGAAAACAAAAAAATTTTAAGTTTACCTCGTGTTAAAATTAATTTCAAAGACGCTTTGGCCACGCGGTTATTTTGCAGATTCGATATCTACCTATACTTTCCGACAAACCGACACTGGTATAATATTTATAGGATTGAAGAAATTAGTCTGAACTTAGGATTTTAGCGGTAGTAGACTATAATCACTCCAAGAATTTCCATTTTCGGAAACCAGAAATTTGAAAAACTTGCATCATCTTTTAATTCATTGGCTACAAACAAGTCTGCAATTGCAAAGTTATTTTATTAATAAAATCGTAAATATTTGTAGGTTCATAAATATTTCAAAGATTTTGTAAGGACAGAAACCTTATGTTGAATCTGAAAAACTTGTAGTGTAATCAGATGGAAATGACATATTGATAAATGTCAGACAAAAACGAGAATCCCTTCCTTTTTCTGACTTTCAAGGAATAATAAATAAATAATATCTGACAAACTTTTCTACTCTCTAAATTATTCAGTGAAATCGGGTTGGGTTCATCCATAATTCCTTTGATATTCCTCTCTAAATTCATCTTCACTTTTCCTCTCCTCTTTATGCATTATTTAATCATCCACGATCTGGAAAAAACAATCCAGCCACATAATATTATGGATTCTTCCATGTCCACAATATCATAATTACTTAACCTTTTCGCTACCAACGCAAAACCCTTGTGCGGGTCGTCAAGGGCTTCTATGGCCCATCGCACATAAGTTGTGCGGTTTACAAATGGTTTCCATGGCCCATCGCACAACCCTTGTGCGACTTGAACTTGTCATCGACAGCCCGTCGCACAACCCGTGTGCGAAAAATTTCGTAAATTACTTGGCAACCAGATCATTGTTGCTAGGAAATCTATGCAGATTCAAAAAAATGATTGATTTCTATAGTAAATCCTCATTTGAATTCAATGAAATCTTCCTATATCACCCAATGTTATTTTTCCGTTATCCGCAATGTTAACTCCCTATCAAATGTTTGGATTTTTTCAGCCATTGAATCAAAACCCTCCACTTTTTGTCTAAACCCTTTTTAAGCTTTGTAAGATTATAACTTGCGTTCGAAATGATCGTGAAACGATTAATCATGCTGAAATTAGTTGTTGTAAATCAATCGGGTTTCATATTTACAGTTCGGTTAAATCGGGCCAGTGGGGTATTTTTAAAAAACGATTAGGGTCTTATGAGGACTTAATGCGTTTTTGAACTTGGTCACATAGTAACAACGTCCAAAATTAAGTTGGTAGCGTAAAGGTTAATTCAACAAGGAATGAAAAGAACTGATAGTCATCAGATTTTTCTGGGTTTAATGGAAGGGAGACGGAGTGAAAGCCCTTACTGCAAAGATGTTGTGGTTGTGAGTCCGTTCGTCCGTCAGTTCCAACGTATCTCGAATAATGAAATTTTTTTTCGGGAATCCAGTTTAGATTATTTATCGGTGAACTGGTGGTTAAGTTCGTTGGAGGGTTGTATACATGCTTTTTAAAGGTAGACTACACCAAATAATTTTTCGTCCATGAATTTTACCAACCAATTTTACTTTTAAATACTTCGACTACCCTTTACTTTGTTGAAACTCCGATCGAAACTGCATATGCAGAAAACAGTTAGACAGTGAGAATTCAGGAAATGGAAATGAGAATTGATTCATTGATAAATTCGTGATCAAATGAAATAGGAAATATGCCAAGAATTGGTACGGAAACCACGAAAATGTGGGCAGGGGCCAATGAGTTTTGTAGAGATCTACGGCATTGGACCAAAAATGCTGGAATCTCACAATTTAAAATTATGTAGCTCATCCGTTTCAACCGTTTACTATATTACATACCTCGAACAGCTCGGTACATTCCGTACCATACCTACATCGAACAGCTCGTTACCATATCTAGGGAAATGGGAAAGGAGAGTAAAAACGAAGCGAAATTAAAATCAAAGCAAATGAAAAGCAAAAGTGAAAGCATATTTTGTTTGCTTTTACTTTCCTTTGGCCCATCAGTAAAAGTGACTTCCATCGCTTTACTTTTGTGCGTTATTTGTTACATAACGGCAAGTCTGCACGTCTCCAGACGACCAATACATCGTCTCACCATGAGCTAAATTATAACAAGGTTTAGACGAAAAGAAATCTTCCTCCAACAGGTTCATTTTGTTAAAAAATTCTGATTTGTTAGTACCATTTTAGAGGATGTCTAGCACTTTCTGTTGACTTTCGGAATCCGCGATAGCCAACTTAACCATAATGCGCCTTTCGTTATGTTCTTAACATGTTATCCGACACTGATAAAACGTGATTGAATTGTAGATGGACTGGATGAGTCAAGTCTTTCCTCGTGGTTCCACTTCAAGTGCAATTGGCAGAGGAAAAATATATATTTGAAATATTGATAAAGTCAAAATGAGATAAGTGTTTTTGGTTTCGCGATGGAAAATGGCTGGGAAATTGGCCACTCTAGAACAAGAAAAAAGGCCAACTTGTCATGAGTCGGGAATTTCGAGAATCCGAAGCCACTGACACTAACTTTCTTAAATTCTCATAGTTCAATGACATGCAAAATTAGAAATAGCTCCCTTCCAGGCTTCCGATCACGATTCAAGAAAAATGTAGAGTGAACGTCGTAAGAAAGACGAAATCTCTGGATTTAGGCCTTAATTGGCTAAATGGATGAGAAGACGATGGAAATGGTTAGTTTAGAATAGTTTTTAAAGTTAAGAAAAAATATTTTCTGGAATATGAGAGTTTGTGTTAGTTTTATGGTCAAACAAGTGTACATGTATCCACCTTACAGATTCAAAAAAGTATATAACAAGACTGGTGGGGAGGCCACGAAAAGTTGGGCATGGGCCATTCAGTTTTTCCGGGGGCCAAGAAACAATACCCCTTCCAAACTTGCATAGCTCGGTACCCTACCCCTACCTACCTCGCATGGCCCGGTATCCTACCCTAACCCGATCATCCTAAAAATTCTTGAGGACTGATATCATACTGTTTTTATTGTCAGAATGAGAACTATATGTGAGATTTGTGTAATCCTTACCCAGGTTTAAATGAGAGGGCCAGTTTGGGGATTACAAGAGATTCTAATTTGGGGAAACGTAGTAGATCCCAGAACAACAGAATAGATAGACAGACAGTGAATAGACAGATTGGAGGAGACAAGTGTTGGAAATGTGGTAAATATTGAAAGATGTGAATTCGTAACTGAATTTGTGAAAGTTTGAATGGAATTGTCATGTCATGAAATCATTATGTCGTAAAAGCAAAGTTCCTACAAATTCGGTCCCACAGACGCTCCTCATCTATATTTCATTCATTCTCTCCGACCTGTTCATAAATTACGATAGTCCGCTACTATCTCAATTCCAGTCTACTTAAAATGCAATAGGTTTCTGTAAAATCTAACAATAAGTCATGTTCATCTTAACTAAGCATTCCTTACTGGATTGACTTTTACTGAAATTGTCAAAAGTTTATGTGAACTTTTGTAGATTGTAATATATATGACCTTTTAAAATTTTCCGACATTCCGACCATTGACCAGTATGACCTGGCTTTTACCTTTTCAATAATTTGACAAACTACTTAGCATCATCTTGCTTTGAGAAAGTCTTTGGATACCTTGCAATTTCAAACATGTAACCCCATAAAATTGGTCTGAAAGGTCAATTTTGGAAATTATCATACTACATATAATCGCCTATTTGTTATAGAATATATACGTATACTGCCCTACTACTATATTACTACATTATCCAATTACATGTCTCGCCCTAATACATAATAGGACTTTTGGGGCCTGCTGTGCCTGTGGCTTATTAGTATAATAAAAATTTGAGAGGTTCATATTATATAGTCTTAATCCACTCACAATCACAATCAGGTAAAATCAATCAGGTGCCTATATATATATAAATATATATAATGGTATTGCTTCCTGAACATTCTAAATTAGTATAAACCCGAAGGACTAAAAGTTCCGTTTTCATTAAAAAGAAGTGGATTTCGAACATCCTTTGTGAAGTGTGTGAATTCGACATATTCGTCCTACAGTATTGCTTGTACATGTACGTACGTAGTACGTACCCACATAAATAAACCGTCCAACGAATGTACTGATGTATCGTAGATGTGACGTTTATAACGTTTCATACACATCGAAACTGTTTTCGAACATGTTTACAGTGAAAAGTGTGTTTTGAAATGATTAAAACACACAAAATATCTAAAATCTCAAATTACCCCAACCATAGAGTAAAATTACACACACTGTTCGAAAGTACTTGATCATAGCTTTCGAATGACGTATCGAATGATTAATCTCAAATTGCCCCAGTCATAGAGCAAAATTACATATGTCATTCGAAAGCCCTTGATCGTAGCTTTCGAATGACGTATCACACATATATGTTTGTAATTTGACCTCTTTGACCCCTCATCACTCGTCAGGTGGTGACCCCACCCCCAAATCATATACGTCATTCGAAAGCCCTTGATCATAGCTTTCGAATGACGTATGTTTGTAATTTGACCTCTTTGACCCCTCCCCACCCGTCAGGGGGTGACCCCACTCCAAAATCATATACACCATTGAATAGCCCTTGATCATAGCTTTCCATCGATGTATCACACATGGGGGGTTACAATTTGAAAAATTGTTGACCTTTGACCTTTCCCTCCTTGACCTTTGACCTACAGGGCCCCCAAACGAACTTGACCTCCGCTTGGATGTCCTATATAGATATCCGAAAGAAAAATTTCAAAAAGTTAAGCCGTTCTCGAGTTATCATGTTTACGGACGGACGGACAGACGGACAGACGGACGGACGGACGGACGGACACCAGACCATTCGCATTATGTATCTACGATACATAATAAACTGCACGGATCTCAATTCTTTCTAGCTTTCTAGGTTTTAAAAAAAGTTTAGCAGATCCAATTCTACTTCAATTCAGTCTATCAGCAAATTTTTCAAAAACAAACTCTTAAGGTAGCGAATGTGTCAAGCGATTAAACGATAATACCGTCCGCGTCCGCCCAAAAAACTTTAAAGGTCCCGTCGCCCAGTGGCATCTATATTGACAATATTATTATCTATGGTTCGACTAGATCCATTAACTCTTGCCCGGATACGTTTTATAATAAATGTATTTGAAATTGGTAGGCGCTTGCTTATTAGATCTAACTCACAACATTGTCAGTTAGGTAAGCGGTACGCCCGCGAAACGACATGTTTGAGTTGTTTGAGTGGTGAAATCAAGCGCGCGAGCTCTAAATACCCGGATAGAACAGGCGCGAAATTCAAAATCGGACGCCTAAAATCACATTCCATTCGCATTCTTGTAGTTCTTTTATTCATAGTGATTATAATTAATCCAATATTTGTTCATAAAATATGAAATAAACTATTACAGCTACCGCTCGATCTAAAAGTAAAATGGCGGTCCCTAAGCCAGAGAATTTCGAGCATTCCCAGTTCCATCCCATGGCTTCATGGAGAGGGTCCATCGAAGACATGACCATTTGCCCTTACAATCCTAACCATGTTATGACATATGGCCAACTTCAAATTCATATTGTCAGCTGTCAAAAGGTCCTTACGTTTACCAATTTATACAATTATGAAATTACAATTACTGGGATTTTATATAGGTAACTTGTAGATTTATATGATGATGTATGTGTCAAATCCAGATTTTCGAACAGGAACATCCGGAATTAGCCAAGGACTTTGTCATCTGTGATTACTCTTCAATTCATCGATTTCCGAAGGATAAGCGTGAGGATCATTTGAAAGAATGCAAGGAATACATGATGAGTGTCTATTCTCGATTTACCGCTGGAAAAGGTATAAATCTAAATGATCTTCAATCATATTTGCTATTAACCATTTAGCATATAATTATTGCTAAGAATATTATTTTTAACTTAAATTCAGGGCCAGTGGATCAGTTGCAGCCTCTTCCGCCTCAAGTAATGGAAGGGAATAAATCCGAAGAGGAATGAATATTTTGATTCCAAATATCTTGACCGATAATTCATTACGTGCTTAAAATTAAGAATTTTTCTACTACTCCCGTGTTTTAAGCTGAACTGATACATTCTGAGAGATACTAATTAAAACCTCAAAAAGGTATAATGAATTTATTTTATGTTATCAAACGTACACGTTTTATTGCAAGAAAACACCTTTTAATACAAATAGATTACAGTATTGAAATTAGAAATGAATACAAAAATGGAAATACTTATAAATTAGTTTTAGTTTTGTAAACTAGGACGAGGGCACTTACTTCTGCATCGGTTTTGGGTTTGGGTAGAGTTCTTACTTTGGTTAATTTTGAACGTCATTTGAAGACAAAAATACACAGGCATTTATTTTTTACATATCATCCACGTTGTTTATATCAAGCATAATATGTGTCATGCGTGAGACTTTTAATTGCCGATGCAAATGCAATGGAAAATAATGAAAAATAGCAAGATTGACAACACACAATACAATCACGGATAAAGCAGTCATCCGTTCGCTGACGCTTGCTGCTCAGAGGGAAGGTTGAAGCATTTAAGTTACAAGGTACAAATTTCAGTTCCTAGCAAATTAGGCGATGGGGCATATATGGCTTTCAACTTTGAGGAATTGAGGTGTACATTTTTGACATTGCATTCTACATGTTTCAAGTGCTTAAGATATTTTAGAACCTCTTAATAATTACGCCAAAGTGGCTAAAGAGCATGCACCTTTACACCATCGTCGGATGTTAAACGTACCCAAAGCCTTGCAAATGCCTGGCTATAATTTCAATTAATATCAATCATTAGCAATTAACAATCACAATCTAATATCGAACATACAAATTGGTTGGCATTTCTTTGAATATGAACAGTCTCAAAATTACAATATGTATTAAAATATTTTACAAGGTAGAGAGGCACACGAAGAGAATCATTATATATGTAAGTTATAGCTATAACTTTATAAGTCAGTATTATAACTATATAGGGCATCAACATTTTTGACTGAAAACGGAAGACGTCATTTCAAAATCATTGTATTACTTCTGACTTCATACAAAATTCACTGGCAACTCATTTCCTTAATATCTACGTAATTTTTGACGTTCGCAATTAAAAACTCTTAAACAAGCTACAAAGAGTTCGACAATGGAAAAACATCTTCGGAAGTTCTGTGTCTGTCATTTAATCAATGTTCAATTCCCCCTACCATTGGCTAACAAATTATAGTATCAGCCGGGTAATAAAAACTCAGAATATGAAATGCATAATTCCTATCTTTTGTCTGTCCGTAGTGTGTACAACTCTACGAAGTATAAAACTTTACATTTAATTGTTGATTTTTGCCTTGGTATAAGCTATTTAAACGAGAAACAGTAGGATTATAATTTGAAATTATTACAGCTAGGTATTTCAAAGGTTGACACCTTATTTATGACTTATTCATGCTCATTTCTGCTTGCATCTTGGCCATAATTTCTTGCATTTTTCTCAATTCAGCTTCCTTTTCTTCCAGTATCTTCTTCATTTGTTGTTTATCGTTGGCAGAATCGGCTTGATCCATAATCAGTTCGGCCTTGACTCCAGCTCGAGCTTCATCAGCTAATTTTAGAAGGCGGTAATTCTCGTAATGAACTTCTTGGGTGACTTCTTGTAAGTCTTGCATGTGAGTAATGAGCATATTCCGGAGTTTGATAAAGTCACTATGTTCCGGATTCTCGATTTCTACAACTCCCCAAGGATAGACTCGACCACGAACTTTGCGCCCTTTAGCTTCAATACTCGTTGTAGATCCACTTACCGCAAATGGCATTGCAGCTTTCATTTGTTTCACCTGAATCAAATAGCAATATAATGTATTTACTGATCCATCATTCACCCCACCACGGCAAAAATGTATCCATGTATGTAAGGGATACTTCAATATTTAAAAAAAATAGGCATGATGAAGTCACCTCTTCTTTGTAATCTTGATCTTCATCTTCGTCAACTTCAGGAAGACTGTATACTTTTATCCCATGCGTCTGAAGCTCCTGTCGAATCTATATCGGTAATTTTCACAAAATAAATAATATTTAGCAAAAATAATGCAATTCCTGTACTATTAAATTACAGATCATTTAATTCTTCACGGATGTAAAAGTCGAAATACATTTACTTACACTAAATGTTGAAAGCTCAAATTGCAAACAAACTTCCGTAATACATCGTTCAAAAGGTAGTTTATAGAACCTTTCCCCTTCTACGAGCCCCAATCTTTTGTCTGGTCTTATGCATACTACTTAATAATTAAGGCAAAAATGAATCCCAATTTCTCAACATGGGCTTACCCTGGCTTTTAATTCTGCAACCTCCTTTTTAGTTAAGGCATCGGCTCTAGCGATAACAGGAACAATATTCACTTTTCGATCCAATTGCTTCATAAACTCAATATCTAAAGGCTTCATTCTGCATTAAAAATAAATAGAGCACACTTTAAATAGGTATTTAAAATAGGTAGCACCCAAAGGTTTATCTATAATATACTCTTGGATCTTAGTAACACGCATTTTGTTGAATACAGTGTACACAGTATAGTATATACGAATCACATAGGTAATAGTTATTAATTATAATTACCCATGGCCAAATGGAGAGATGAAATAGAAACAGCAATGAACACGGCTATCAGCGATGTTCCGCCGATTCAAACCTCGTTCCCCATGAAAGAATTTTTCAAATTGGTCATCAATATATTTGACAATTGACTGAAAACTACAATTAAAATAATTTTAATAGCAAATCCTAATTTGCACTTTTCAGATTAATAATTGTTTAGCTTCTCCATTTCAAGAAAAAAGCTAACCTGTTTTCATTGTTAACCGCATCTCCATAGCCAGGTGTATCCACAACTGTCAATCGGAGTTTCACTCCCCGTTCTTCGATTTCAACGGTCTGAGCGTTTATTTTTACATTTTTGTGGAACTTGTCTGGAAATTTAAATCACAATGTTGAACGACAAAGCAGCTACATAGTATGAACAAATTAAATTCGACAAGTCATTGAAGCCATTCAATACGTTTGTCTATTAGCCATGCATGCTTATGCATACAAATATTAGAAATTAGACTAAAACCCATGAAACAAAATTAGTTTCGTCAACCAAGTGAAATGATTGCAAAAGAAATAGTTTAAAAAATGGAGCAAGAAATCTAGTCAGAATCCAGCCAGCAATCAAACTTAAATAAATTATCCAACTACTTTCAAATGACAGAATGATTATTTTTTTTAGCAGTAGTCAGTCGATTTTTCTAGAAGTCAGTTAACAAAAATGAATTTAAAGTTGTGAAAGATTAAAGACGTCATATATTCGTTATTGTCGAGATATTCCATTAGAATTTGATAATTACGAATGCGAGCAAAATTGTCAGTAATTAAAATCACATAAATATCCACTGTAAAAAATTGCACCGGGATCTCCCATATCAGCAGAAGCAGCTATAAAGTCGTGTCAATGAAATTAACTACTTAAAATAAAAGGTGATAAAAACTGAAACCAGAGAAGATGGATAGACTGGAAATCGGGATTTGTTTTTTTCTCAAGTATCTCAAGCTTTGAAAAGAAATAATTTAAAAAAAGTTGGAAATAAATGAAAGTGTGATCGGAAATGTATGGAAACCTAGTAGTTGTTGAGAGCTGAGTTCAGGAGCTCCATTTCTTGCTCCTGCTTTTCCAAATATTGAATTCGTCACTCCAACATTTGTCCCATTACCAACATTACCTTTTGCATCCGGAACTTTCTTGTCTGGGTACAAATTGGAGAGGAAGAGGCTATTTATCAGCGTCGACTTCCCTAGCCCAGATTCACCTGACATCATCAAAACAAATTAACAAAATCACACTCTGACTTTGGACTTGAATATTTTCAATATTTGAATATATGTAATAAAGTACAATTAGATAAATTACGACAATCCCAAATTCAAATCCATACCGACAACCATAAGCGTAAACTCGAACCCTTTCTTTACAGATTTCCTATGCACTTGATTAGGCAAGTTTGCAAATCCAACATATCCCTGAGGATGAGTTTCAGCAACCTAATCAATCATAGGAGTTAACAAAAACAAACAAATTAGGTATTGGGTTAATAATATGCAAAATACAAAATGCATAGATTTTGATTTTAAACATTGAGGATACCCCTGACGATTTGGCGTCACTCGACATTTCTGCAGTATCTCCTTGCTTGTTGATTGATAAAGCGTGAATATGAAATAGGAGATTGTCGTAGATCGTGTATTAACTCCCCCAATTAATAATTAATTAGCAAACTGTCAAAACACAAAGAACTGTCAACAAAGAAGTGAACGGTGTTGTGTGCTTGAGTGTTTCTGAGAGAATGACGGTTTCTTGTTTCTTTAGCCAAGCCCGTACTTTCAAATTCTCCCGCCTCACCTCACTTCCTCTTTCCTTAGCTTTACAAACACAAGTGAGCCATTCACAACCACTTGCGTTTAACTCTCGTCCTCTACCACCCGCACCCATTCACTAATTAATTACACAGTCAAACTCACAACCGAATGAACTACACAAATTTTGCAAGTTATTTTGTAGTTCTTGGCAGAAATGTGGATTCATTTATGCAAATGAATGGACCTGGGATGTCGAATGAGCAAAATTAGATAGGAGTCATAGCAGATGGGATTGGTTGAATTTTTAGAGGACAAGTCACGGGATTTCCGTCTATCGTTCCAACCCTGCAAACTTCAAACTTGGAAATACTTGCAAATCTTAGAACGGAGGTGGGGATAGTACAGCCGACTGGGACTGATAGTACAGCCGACTGCCCTTTAACCGACTGGGACTGATAGTACAGCCGACTGCCCTTTCTGGGACTGATAGTACAGCCGACTGCCTTCAGCCGACTGCTCCAGAAATCGACTTTTAATATTCAAACCAGTAATTAAACATGTAAATATATTGTAAATATATGGATTTTATTATTTCAAATAGTCTTTTTAATAAAAAATTAAAAAACCAATTTTGATTAAAAATTAAAAATTTCAAGTGTTGAAAAAAAAATCAAAAAATAGTAGTATTAGATACACGGACATTGAAATGCTTGAAACAAAAATCCATCAAAACAATTGCAAAAATCAAATTTAAAAAAATCTGCAATTTTTTCAATTTTTATCAATTTATTGAGAGTAAAATTTAATATTTGCAACCTTAGGAGCCTTATTGACTGAATATAACTTACTTTTTGAAGGTCCATTCAAAATCAATAAAATGAAGATAGTACTTGTAAAATGTTCAAGCTTTCGAAAAAAATTGAAAAATTAAAGATTTTGAATACATTGACTTTTAAATGCTTGAAACATGAGAATCAGTCGACACATTTGCAAAAATAAAATTTTAAAGGAAACTCCGATTTTCGAAACTTATTTGAAACATGAAAAAAAGCCAATTTCATCGACCGCAATTTTTGGCACTTGTAATGAAGAAATATTAATAGTAAACGGTTCAAAATCAAAGGATTTGTTTTAGAGGAAAGCAAAGCCTTCAAGCATCAATCATCCTGGAATTAGTCGCTCTTAAGTTAGTAAGTATTAGCAATTTAGAGCATGCATGAAGTGCATTGGAGAGACAAAATATTCGCCAATTATCTATTTAAAAACAAGTTACAATACTGAGAATATAGCTTATCAAGTTAAAAGAAAGAGTTGCTATGATAGCGATAAGTCTAGATCCGAGTGAGTATCACAAGTCTCCCCCCCTTTTAAAGTCAAGTCCGCGAAATGCAGTTCCGGTGAAATAAAAAAAGAAAAAATGTCAAATCTGTCTCATCATCTCTGAGAGCTAGAATGGGAAGTTAAATTTGGCCTTTTGTAAGTTGCTACAGAACAATTATGAGGTTAGCACCGCCGAGCACAAGAATGGCAATGAGAGTTCGAGATGCGGTTGTCGAATTAATGAAATACATTTTATGGATTAAGAATCGGATTTTGCAGCCATTTTCAATGAAATTCAAGAGAAATACTATTATATTTTAATAATATTGAAAGAATATTTAAATACCAAAAAATTCAGTAGGGCTGCCTCTCTTGATGGAACATCTCATCCTTGTCAAGTCATCCTTGCCGAGAAACAAATCAGGGTTGGTGACGACCGTATTGAACCTCCTGTCGAAATCGATGCTAGACCACTTTGCGTAATAGACTACTCGTCCCGTTCCTTCGATAGCTGCCGTGCGTAATCAATGCCGCGACAATGGTGCTGTAAGGGACGAATTCGGTAGTTGGTCTACTAGTCCCTACCGTGCTCGGTACGTTTACTATTTTTCGTTGACTATTATCCTTTTAATATTATCCGTTTAATATGATATATCTACTCGTCCAGTTTACTTGGTTACTCAGTATCACACTGTAGTAATTAATCCGCTATCCATTATATTATAACTATCCATTGAATCAATGATACGTAGAAATACAACGTTGGTACAATTACTCCTTCTTATACTCCTTTATTTATCTTAAATTAATATATATTAATATATTAGGTTTAAATCGTACGTAGTTATATAATCCGTTTATTACTTTCTGACGACAAGGTGGTTACTCGACCACGACTTATGACCGACTGGCCGCTGGCGCGGTGTTACACTGGCTTATATACTCACTCAATCTCAACTTCCCCCATTGCTCTATTATACAAGCTCATTCATTCAAATAAAACACAGTATCTCAGAGAGGTCGCCGATTACACTATTTCCTCATCGCAACCAAATCGCTACAAATATCAACCACCTTACACCTATCGAATCAATAATATTTACATTTTACTTCACTCGCGCCGTAACATTAACAGTCAAGTTACGGATTAAAAAGTACAAAACAATTCTAATCTCAAGCGTCTATGGACAAAAATATGATGTGGCAATGACACATAAGCCAATTTGAACTGATACAAATTGTAATACTACAGACTTTAGTCAGCTATAGAAAAAACAACAGTAGTTCAAATTTACAGACAATTATTATTTTAAACCCCTTATGCATAACACAAAGAATACAACTCTCTCATCTTCGTATTATTGCTAAATTAAATTTCTTAACTTAACTCAACTGATATTTTTACATTACTGTTGCATAGGATCAATGCATTTACTGGGTCTTAATAAAAAATCGTTCTAATCAGACATATCATGTCTGGTATACACTTATTATCCAGCTTTACTTACGATCTCTCAATGATGTAAGTTACGTAGTATATACATCGACACCCTTTTTATAGGAATCTCGTTCACTACCTCACAGCAAATGCAGCAGTACAAACTATTCTGTCAAATCGTAACAACTATGTACACACAAGGAAGTTTTGATTCAATAAAGCTAATCTAATCAAATCTAAAACAGTCCAACTTCTACAGAAAGTTTCTTCGCAGGTTGACACATATTAGGCGGCGGTAGCCAATAAGATTGAGAGTGAGTTATTGCTAGCAGAACTTTTGTAACAAAATAAAATGTTGATGAGATGTTGGGCGCAAAATTAGACATCACAAATTAAAAATCAACATGCATAGCTGAATTCCTAATTCAACACGCATTACAAATGTTTAATGATTCAAATGACACGTATATATTCATGTGTATTCCTTCATATCACTTATTCCAATCATGTGTTGGTTGTGTGTATATTCGCATTATATTTGTTTGTCAAAAGTTACAAGTCACAAATGCGACCTTCATTTTAGCCAACTTTGACATTTGTTTTCTCTGTTCATTTTAACCAGACCTTCAAAAAGTAAGAGATATTCAGTCAATAAGGTTCCTAAGGTTGCAAATATTAAATTTTACTCTCAATAAATTGATAAACGCATTTTTCAAAAAATTGTCTCAAAAAACTTAAGAGCGACTAATTCCAGGATGATTGATGCTTGAAGGCTTTGCTTTCCTCTAAAACAAATCCTTTAGTTTTGAACCGTTTACTATTAATATTTCTTCATTACAAGTGAAAAAATATTGCGGTCCATAAAATTGACTCTAAAATTGGCTCTTTTTCATGTTTCAAATAAGTTTCGAAAATCGGAGTTTCCTTTAAAATTTTATTTTTGCAAATGTGTCGACTGATTCTCATGTTTCAAGCATTTAAAAGTCAATGTATTCAAAATGTTTAATTTTTCAATTTTTTTCGAAAGCTTGAACATTTTACAAGTACTATCTTCATTTTATTGATTTTGAATGGACCTTCAAAAAGTAAGTTATATTCAGTCAATAAGGCTCCTAAGGTTGCAAATATTAAATTTTACTCTCAATAAATTGATAAACGCATTTTTCAAAAAATTGAAAAAATTGCAGATTTTTTTTAATTTGATTTTTGCAATTGTTTTGATGGATTTTTGTTTCAAGCATTTCAATGTCCGTGTATCTAATACTACTATTTTTTGATTTTTTTCAACACTTGAAATTTTTAATTTTTAATCAAAATTGGTTTTTTAATTTTTTATTAAAAAGACTATTTGAAATAATAAAATCCATATATTTACAATATATTTACATGTTTAATTACTGGTTTGAATATTAAAAGTCGATTTCTGGAGCAGTCGGCTGAAGGCAGTCGGCTGTACTATCAGTCCCAGAAAGGGCAGTCGGCTGTACTATCAGTCCCAGTCGGTTAAAGGGCAGTCGGCTGTACTATCAGTCCCAGTCGGCTGTACTATCCCCACCTTAGAACGGATGGGTTTATAATTTCAATTTCATTCACTTTCCACGGCACACGGATTAATTTAGTGAATTTTTGAATTTTTTGGAAATTCCAGTCACTCGGCCAGGTCCAGTTCAACACTTCAGTCTAGTCTACACACACGCTTGAAGTGAAGCGTAGTAAGGTTGGTACTACTTGGTAACTTGGTACTTGGTACATTAAAGCGTATTTCCAATATCGTACATCAAACTATCAAACATCATCGTATTCTTAAATAAATGTCAGCCAGGTGCCAGGTCAATAATTAAATGTGAAAGTTTAAATATTGAATAATTGTCTTGTCGTTTCAGATCGGCGACCATGTCTTTCGTTGCAAAAATCTACCAGGGGATCTTCAGGCGAACTTCCACCTTTGCCCTGACCTGTATTGCAGGTGCATTCGTTTTTGAGCGAGCATTCGACCTCACCGCCGAAACCATATTCGAAAACAACAATAAAGGGGTAACTAATCTCTTCTCTACATTCACTGAATTCTGAATTACATCCGATTAGGATTAATTAGCCCTTATTACTCCATACTCATTTCACATTTCAATTTTATTTTGTCTAGAAATTGTGGAAGGATATTCAACACAAATACGGGGACGAGTAGTTGCAAAAATCATGCATCTTTTAAATAGGTTACTGTTAATTAATTCAAGATCACCAATCACCATTACACATTATTGGTCAATCTAATCGGGACTCTTCATCATCTTAGATGATGGCTCCAGCTCGTAAACTCAGATTCCCTTCATCAGCAGAATCCAAGAATAAAACACTCAAGGAGAAGTTCTTCAAAGTAAAATAAACTCCAAGTAGTAATCAACATGTAACGTGTTATGTATATTATCCTCGATAGTAAATCAGAATTCAGGAACGTTGATTGTTTCATGTTTCAAGAATAAACCAAATCTACACAAATTATGGGACATTACATTCTCATTCTATTCTTTACTAGTAAGCTGATTAAGCTGTAGCGGTAGTACAGCCCTGTAACGGGCCTCATAACCTGGACGAATAACTATAATGTTCCCGAGGTGCTAGTTGATTCGCCGGGTAAAACTCACTTCCTCTACAATATATGTATATGTATAGACGCATAAATAGTCTATACTGCTGTAACACAAGAGTGGATACAGAGTACGAAATGACATTTACGGGGCGAGTCAACGAGGATAGGGGTTTTAACAATATGTCTTCAAATAAATGCTCACGTAAGGTGTATTCATTCACCAATTGTATGGGCTCAGAAGCTCTATACTTCCACGCACTTGACGCACTGTTCCACTACTTCCGAATTTCTAACCTATAACCCCTAACCCCCACTGCTCTCCAAAATCTAAAGCCCATATATGAGTGATGACCAGGTTCCATAAGGGAAGCCCTACAGCATACTGCCCCAGAATTCGAAACCCTCCTATACTTTTATCTGGTAAATTAGTTGATTGAGTTGATTTATAATAATGACGAAGAAAATTGGTTCGTATAATTCGTATAAAGTTTATTTTAACTTATAAAATAGCGTACATGTATGCAGCCGATCCCGATGAATTACTGTACATTAGAATTAACAATTTAACAAAATGATAAGTGTTTTTTGTAGCATAAAAAGTTACGCTACTTTTTATCCTTACGGAGCAACCGGCGGACTCCGTTTAGGAATCTCTCAATGAATGCGATGAAATAAGAAATAGTACAAAATAAGAGCATGAGGACAACTTCTTCGGCCGATGATGTTCCCCTAGGGTTACAAGGGTTATTCTTGTTGTCACTATAGACAATAAATAAACTTTACATTCGAATGTGTTTGTTGGCAGAAAGTAGGGATGCTGAAGAAGGTTAGTCTGACTTTTTAGTCGGAGTCAAGCGCCGCTGAGATGGAAGGGGTCGAAAGGCAGGGCTCTGTGGAACCGTCAGAGCTTTTTCCGACGCTTTCAATTCAAATTGTTTGGGATGTCGAAATGGTTGAGCCTTGTGAACGATCAGACGACGCTTCTCCAATTCCTCTTGTCGCTGCAGCTCTTCCAATCTTTCTTGCTCCTTTTCAAATGGAAAAAGAAAGGACTTAGGCTAATCACAAATTAGTAATTATCTGTAAAAATTAACTACCAAAAGAACTACACTTTACAAACCTTAATCCTTTGCTCTTCTTCTTCAAACTCCTTCAGTTTAATGTACTGGTCAAAGCTCTCCCTTTCTACGGCCCGTTTCTCAGTGTTTAACTGAAAGTCCAATGGCTCCAAAGGCGCTCGTGCCGGGTGTTCTGGTTCGAAGGCAGGCTTATGTAAAACCGAGGGTGGATTTGCGTAAAATGTTGTCATCATTCTCTGTCGTCGATGTTCCTCGTCATACTGGAAGGACATTAAGATAACGTAGCGTTTGAATTTATTGAGCGATTGGATATTACGAGACGAGACGCCTTTCAAAGTAAATACCGGTAGGTTTGTAATATGTTTTGACCATTTTCTATTATCAGGATTACCTTCTGTTTTAACGATTCCTGATACGCTGCCCCGCGTTGATCAGATTTTAATTGGAATGGCTCTACATTAGTCAAGGGCGGTGGCTTTTTCTTTGGAAGTTTTGGAGTGAAGCTTGATGGCAATGGATGAGCATGAAATTCCCAACCTTTCGTTTCAAGTTCTAAATCCTGTCCAAATCACATAAATATGAAATAGGTATTATATGCCATGCCATAGCCATGATAGAATGAAATAGAATCGAAAAGCTATGCTATGCAAGCAAGAAAGTGTGATGAAAATTCGAAAATTGTTGGTGTTAGCTTCGGTTGCCCACTAACATCCATGATCGGGTTGTCTCATGAAGTGAATGGTCATCAATCAAAAATCACATCACAAATAAATAAAATTAAGAGCGTTTTACTTTACTGTAACTGTAGTAGTATACAAAAAATGTTAAAGGGTAAAGAAAAGTATTGCAGAAAAGTGTATTCAAGATAGCAAAGCAATTTGCCAAAAAGTGATCATCACTGGTTTAGTTGAGTTTGATTTACCTGTTTTATTTTTTCTTCTTTACGACGTAGAGCATCTTGATTTCGTTGATCAAAACTGAACGGTTTCATTACTGTAGCAGGTTTAGGTGGTTCAGCCGGAACTGTGCGGAAACTCGATGCTGGAATTCGACTCTGTCTTATTCCAGTAGCTCTATGACTTGCCGTTTCTGGCCGAATTGTAGCATTTGGAGAGTGCTATTCAGATAAATTAGATATCAACAGATTTAGTAGCCGTGTAAGATTTAGCAACCTCAGTGCGTTATTTATAATTAAAACTTGAGTTACCGCCGCAGACTGTGCCTTCTTTTCATTTCGTTCACGAATTCTGTCATCCGATGCAAAATGCGGAGCGATGGCATGCGTCACTTTTGACTGAGGTCTATCCTTTGGAGCTGTAGGACCTTTTTGGAGAAGTTTAGCCGGCACGGGACGGGCTTTGAATGCAAACTGAGTTACTTCCATCTTTGCATCCTAATTTACAACCGTAATAGTTTAAACGTATTAAAAATAAGTCTACTTTACAAATTATAACCAACTTGATTAAACATACCAAGGTAGCTCTGGGTTTAGCAGATGAAAGCTTAAACGGTTGAGGGATTGTAGTTTTCTTTTGCAAAGCCGAAGCTCCTGACTTTCCATAGCCTTGATTAGTACGGCTGTTTTGTGGCTGGCTGTTAAAACAAAGAATATGAAATGTTACATGTCTAGTTCTCATAATGAATAACAATTTGACAATGTAAGACTACAATGGGAATCAGAAAACGTACTCGGCACTTTCAGTTGTAACTTGACTGGAAACTGAACCGGCTCTACTCTGACGCGCAATAAAATATTTCTGAGTGGGAGGAGGAGATGGAGAACGTCGTTCAACTTGTTCAACTGATGAGGATCCTGGATAATTAAAACCCAACATAAATATGCATATACAATTCATATTTTTATAACATTCCATCCTTAATATTTTGTAGATGAGACTTACGTTTAATGGGCACCCGACCCTTGGGCAACGTGCGGAATCGCTCAGGAGTGTTCTTTTGAAACTTAGAGATCGCTTCAGCCAGCGAAACATAATGTGACGCCTTCAACGGCTGCCGGGCTGGTACTCCGGTATGGCCTTTATACGGAACAGTTGGCATGAAGGATCTATTCTTTGAAGGCATTGAAGGTCCTGTTGGGTTTCCTGAAGCCCAAGCTGGGGTTTCGCCAACGTTGGAAAATCCACTGGGTTTTACACTGCTGCGACACTTTTTCACTGGGCTGCAATACAAAATCCGGATTAAGCTTATGCTTTTGTTATTCTGGTTTAAGTAATAAACATTTTAATGTTACCGTTTACTAGCATCGGGAGAATGCGGAATGGTAAGCCCCATTCGTGGGATATGAGTTAAAGGCTTTTTTATTAATTTAGAGTTTGAGGCCATAATGAGCTTCGTTAGGTCACTACAGCTAGAAGCCCGTCTATTTTTACTTCCACGAGAAGTAGACTGTTGAACTTCTATCATAAACTCTTCAACCTGTCCTACTTTATACGAGTCGAAAGAACTCGTCAGAGTGTTATCCGCATCTGCATCATCATTCTCTTCAGTCTCTAAAGGCCTGTGGCTGAGGTCCTGAAACGCTGCTGCTTCTGAAAAATTAAACCTCTTAATAAATTCGATTCAATACCAGACAGATAATTTAATGCGTATGAGTAATTTTTAACCCTACCACTAGACATTGACGTTAAAAAGTCAGCTATATTGTTTGGAGTAACAAGGGAGTTCCCCTCGTCCTGGTTCCAAACCATTTCTTCTCCACATGAAGGCTTCACAATGAAAGATTGCTTCCGCGGATTTTGTTCTAAGTCTTCGATAGATCCGAGAAGTTCATTAGGACAAGATGCAGCAAAATCACAATTCGAGTCAAATTCAGTTTTGATCCCGTCGTGATCATGTTCCAGTTTCATCGGACTCTCGATGGAAAGACCCTCAAAAAAATCTTTTTTCAACGAGTTAATCGCCATAATTTTAGATGGTTTGGGTTTTATTGTCCCTGGAGTTTTTAGAAGGGAGTCAATGAGCGATTCATCAGTTTTGGCTGGAGTACCAGTGGGACTGTAGAAACTTCCTTCGATCGACTCCACAGCAGCATCCTCCTCATCGCTTGACATAATCGTAAGTTTCTCGAGTTGCGAAAGCAGCGAGTTTCGAAGTTTCTCTGATTTTCGTCCTCCATTTTCTCCTATAGTCTGATTATCTTTTTCGGTTTGTTTTCCTGTGAGAAGTCAAAGATAATAATATCAAATATATATTAGAGCAACATGCATGTGGACCTAATAAAAAGTGGAACTTGGCATTTTGAATTAGTTTAAGCAATAGTAAGTAAGTAATATTTATCTACAATTTGTAATTGAAATATTTAATAACCTCCAGCTAAAATTTCGACTCGTGCTTCTACTGGCTCTGAAGTTTTGACGTTAAGAGTTGAACCTGAATTTTTCGTAGTATTCGAAAGTTTGCGAGGAAATGGCCGGGGTGGTGAGCAGTTTTCCTTGTCCTGACAATCTTCGTAATCTCCTACAGGAGTGTGGAAAGACCCAACAGTCGAATTCAACGACGAAGTTTTACGTCCATTCGACTTGTTCTGAGGATTTGAAGGACTGGCATAATAGACAACCTTCACATCTTCCATACCGGCCTGGCCCACAGCTTCGTTTACTTCATTCTGGTTCGTATACAGCACATTCTGCTGCTCAGTTAAAAGTTGGACGGTTGGGGTTATGTTTTCAATTGAAATGACGAAGTCATCCTCTTCTCGATGAGTTTCTAAAAACATAAATATTAATTCAGTTTCAACTCCAACTGCAACTGCAATATGTGTATTGAATGCATAATGCATGTTAATTGTTAATGAAATAATTAATTGGCGAAGAATAAATTAAAAATTGCATACCGAAGAAGACGTCGGCATTTGGATCGTCATGTTGTGCAAGATCGGCAAAGTCGACGTACTGCGGGGCATTAATAAAATCGTAGTGGTCAAGTTCTTGAGTGTTCATTGTCGGCGTCGCCAATCCCTCTATATCCACGTCCACACTTGATCTCGAACCCTCCATATTCAATTTTCCGACATTAATCTTAATCTATACATACACATTGATTGATAGTAGTAGTACAACTTCCATCCAAGTCAAAAGTTTGTACAATGTACAAAACACAAAATTAAAAATGAAATTGTGAATTCACAACACACATCACACATCCACCATCACAAAATAATGTTGAGCATTGATTGAGACTTACCTTTTTGCTTTCCCCTGTTTGAATGACTGGTTAGGAGGATAAATGATAATAAATACAAAGTTGAGTAGTTAAAAATTAAAATGAAATGTTTGATGTCAGTTTGTTCTTTGTTCTAGTGGCAGAACTTTAGAGGTTCTAGAAGCATGAAGCAGAAGTTAATTGTCAACAAGTGAATAGGTAACGGTCAACTGTGAACTGAGTTTTTATTATTTTCTATTTTGTCGTTGGTGGAACTGGAAAGGAATCCCGGAATCCCTCTCTTTTTCAACTCAATCCTCCAACGAACAAAAACTACTCTCTCACTCAAATATTTTGTGAATTGTGAGTGCAGGAGAGCGGGATCGGATAGGAGCTATTATATTATAGCTACAACTAAATACCATTGAGCAAAGTATCACTGTTCCCCATCAAATATTTTTCCTCTTGGCCCTGTGCCCCATCGCCCCTCGCCCCCGCCCCGCCCCGCCCCATGACTTTTACCCCCCCCCTCCCTCCTGACCCCAAACCTAAACCTGGCCAAAACTAAACCTGGCCTTTTTACTCGTCTTCAACTTGAAGGAAATAGGAAAATATCCCTAAGCTTTGGTTTAGTTCTTAATCAATATTCGGAAGATCGATTCCTTGTCAAAAAAGTCAAAACCTAATTGGATCCTTGAACCGTTTCGTACCTTCTCATATATTATCGCCTCGAAGATAAGAATCAAATATCAATAACATTTATCGTTAGTAGGGACAACGAAAAAGACACTAAAAACCGAAGTAAAAATGCCGAAATAATCATAAAATAGGCAACTAACAATGATGTTTATGAAGCCAAATGACCAATTACGGTTTAAAAATAACAATTTTGTTAACTTGAGTTAACCTTTTATGAAGGGTTACAATCCAGTCATATAAATTTCCCCTTTTGGTCCAATACTTAAAATTTTAACTGTATTTTAATTTTATAACTAAGAAAGATTTTGACAGGCTCGACTGGATCTGGAAATCATGATTAAATTTAAGGTCAACTTTTTATGCACATCTACGTTGTTCTTTTAATTTTGCGACAGTAGTTGATGAATGGAGTGTATCGTCGATACGGTGATTAAACATGAAACATTATAATTATAAGTAATTTGAGTATTTATTTTATGTTCATCAATAATAGCATCAAAATTAAACTTAAAATTAAAAGAGTTAAAATTCCATATCATTGACCTTGGTTTACATTTACATAAAAAACTTTGAATAAAAAGTAACCGGATTACTTTTTTACTGAAAACGAAAAAAGATTTCAGGTTTAACGTTTTCCATAAAACAGAAAATGGGACCTTGTTCCAGCTTTGATAATGCCGTCCACAATTACACATAAAATAAGCGGATTTTTGAGATACATGAATTTTAAGGAAAAAATTAAGAGGTGGTAGGATAGGAAGGAGGATATGAAAATAAAAAATGATATTACACAAAATTATACATTAATTTCTAAAAGTGTGAAATAAAATCTGTTTGGAAATATTTATTGTCGAGTAATGTGAATGTCGAGTTGCACAATAATTTACACATCCTTTTTTCCTTGTCAGAGAATAATCTTGTGAATTGAAAGTGTTATTACTTATTAGATTTACAAGACTACATATGAAAACTAGCTGTTAAACACGTTTAGATTTCAGATCGACGGATGCAGTCATGAAATGATGACATGACCTCATCATTTCATACATCTATCTGTCCGATTCCAACCCATTTAAATGTTAAACTTCCACTTATTTAAACTGGCTAAACATCTACGACTAAAGGCAGTGGAGGCTAACCGATTCATTGTATTATAGGAAAGCCTAAGAATAAATTTACTACGTGCTTTTTCTTGATTCTAACTTTCATACAAGTTACGACATATTAGTACCAGAAGGATTCTAAAGAATAAGATAATAATAAAATTATTTCGAGGCCGTTTTCTTGCGTAACCCCGAACTGACTGACGAACCGGCTATTCATGTACGTCAACAAAGATTCAATATTCGACCAGGATATTCAAGTTACAGAAGTCAATTATTAGGACCGTAGATACATTATGCGAATGGCAATGCGCCTGTCTGTCCGTCCGTCCGTGAGCTGGATCACGGGTGAACGACTCCACTCTTTAAATCTTTCTTTTCGAAACTCATAAATTAAAAAACTTATAAAGGGTGTATAATTAGTTTTCTATATGGGTGGGGCAACGTGAAATTCTCAGTTTTTTGTTCAAAAAATTTAAAAATACAGTTTAATTTGAAAAAGTTTCAGTATATACAAAATTACAAAAAAACGTGTATCTACGATCCATCAGTACATTCGTTGAAAGGATTATTCATATCACAACGCATTACACACTATTACACAGGTATTAAAACACCTGTATTTTCAACACTTTGACATACACGTTACATCTGGCTTATTATGTATCGTTGATTCCGTAGATACATATTAATGCGAATGATCTGGTGTCCATCCGTCCGTCCGTAAACACGATAGCTCGAGAACGCTCGAATCGTATACTTTTTTACGGTATACGGAACGGTATACGGCATTCGAAAGCTACGATCAAGTGCTTTCAAATGACGTATGTAATTTTGCTCTATGATTGGGGAACTTTGAGATTTTCAATATTTATGTATTCTGGACATTTCAACATGCAGTTTTCACGTTCAACATGTTCAAAAACAGTTTGGATGTGTATAAAACGTTATAAAACGTCACATCTACGATACATCAGTACATTCGTTGTACGGTTTATTTTTCATGGAGATCTAAGATTTCTACAGATGGAACATTTGTAGTCCAAGTCTAAATTCACTTGCATTTAATAATGTAATTTATGATAGGCATTGGCGCAATGACAATATAAAAGTTGAATCTCACATGTCGTGTCTGTGAGTTTGCAGGTTGTCTTGTGTAAGTGTAAGTATCATCACTATTATCTATATCCCATCCACTTTACCGGTCCGGTATTATATTCAGTACATATATTACAAAAATTACAACAGATATACAGATTTTTTAGGTTTATATAACATCCTCAATGAAAGAAGAATACAATTAAGCGAGCACAAGCAATTTAATTCTCTCATCGTAGACCAATGAAAAGGATATTTTGGTGTTTTAGTTTCGGTTCGTCAATTTGTGTTTGTACGTACAATTATACTGTACACGTTGTATAACCTTGCTTTGTAAGTGTGTATGTGGTAGCGGTATTGTAAAAGGGAAGTTCTTTAATTCCGGGCTCCTTTTGACAAAGTGTATCGGATCCTGGAAGACGTGCAAAATCGAACATACAAAAACATCAAATAATATTAAATAATACATATTTTCTAACGTTAATAGTTCGACTGTGTGTGGGTTAATAGAAAAATGTCAATTAAAATTGCAACCTGCGTCGCTCCAGTCAATATTGCCGTAACTAAATACTGTAAGACATTCCCTATTCCCTAATTCATAACATTTGGTAACATTTCATTTTTCACTCATAATTTTCAGAAACATTGAAGACCCATGACCTTAAATTTAAGAACAAAGAGCAAAGAGCAAACTGTTTATATTTTAATAGAATGCGCGTTCTGTTCTACGAATTGTAGTATCATGTTGCAACATGCATAGAAAGTAGTATTACAAAAATCTTATAAATAAATTAACTTTTCAATTATAGGGGGAAAGCGAGACGAGACTCTCATACTCCCTTTAAATGATTCCATTAGCGGAACTCTGAGCATCGATCAGGTAATTAATTTTTTAACTAATTATACATTCAATTAATCTACTAATTTAATACTTGAGAAGGGTCTTTGGTTTGGGTTGTACAATGGCTTTCTGTTCTTTGCAGATGTGTTCCAAAACGACAGTAGCAATCAGCCCAAATTTTACGAAAGACCGGATGTGGCTAAACGGCGTGGAGGAGAAGATCGACAATCCGAGATTACGGGCCTGTCTCACGGAAAGTTCGTTTGCCTCATCAGCATTACAAATACAATTACAAATTAAAAATTTGAATTATTAAATAAATTCGAGTTCCTATGAAATATAATACTCTATTTCCGGTTTAGTCAAAAAACGTGCAAAAGCGTCGGATAAGTCGGGGGATGGCGAGGGAAAGCTTTCATGGAACATTCATATCTGCTCAGAAAATAACTTCCCAACTGCTGCAGGCCTCGCCTCTTCTGCTGCTGGATATGCTTGCCTTGGTAAGTTCCAAAATTCCAAATTCAGACATATTTTAAACCATTTTTAATGTATCCAACTTTTAAAGCTAATTAGAAATCTAAACACCGTTTGAGCTTCAGAAATGACAACAATGTTTCATGAAAAATTATTATTTCCAAGAAAATATTATCTAGAAAAAATTAGAAAAAATAAAACTGCACAATGGTTTCTGAATGCCAAGTCATTTTTGATAAACAGAGTGGAAAGTGGTCGGGAAATTGATTTGGAAATTTTAACATTTTTTAATTAAAATCCCATATTGCTTTCACCTTCGCAATAAATTATAAATATGGATTATGGTTCCCCGTCTAACTTTAAAAATTCTACTCTATTTTAAATGGCCATATAGTTAAATGCATGCATGTAGGCTGTTTTGAATCGTTATATTTACGTCAACTGTGAGAGCTTATTTGAAGAACAACCTGAATACTAATTATTTTCCCATTGAATTAATTAATAGTGTATTCCCTGGCGGAATTATACGAGATCGAAGGTGACATTTCCTCGATAGCGAGGCAAGGATCGGGAAGTGCTTGTCGAAGCATTTATGGGGGATTTGTCCAGTGGATTGGTGGTTCGAAACCGGATGGATCGGATTCATTGGCCAAACAAATCGTTTCTGAGAATCATTGGCCAGAAATGAGAGTCCTCATTTTAGTTGTATGTGTTTTTATCTTCATTTCATTCATAACATGATTCCATTCAGCAATTTATTGTCTTAAACTTAAAATTGATAAAAATAATTTCAAGTATTTATTCGTTAAAATATATTCAGGTTTCTGATAGTCGTAAGAAGACAAGCAGTACGAGTGGAATGCAGCGGAGTGTAGAAACGAGTGACCTCTTAAAGCACCGAATTGACAAATGCATTGGCCAACGAACCGTTGAGATGACCCGGGTCAGTTCCATACTGCCAATTGACTCTCGCTCGGGTCACTTTCATTAAATTCTCAAATCAAACTGTCGTTTGTCTTCGTAGTTAGAGTTTCGTAATATTTTTTAACCCTGAACGGATTTGAATTTGCAGGCAATTAAGGAGAAAGACTTTGAAAAATTTGCGGAATTGACAATAAAAGACAGCAACCAATTCCACGCCGTGTGTTTGGACACATATCCGCCTTGTGTCTACATGAACGACGTCTCTCATTCCATTGCCGATTTGGTCCATGTCATCAACAAAGCGGCAGGAAAGAATATCGTGAGTCACCTTTAGTTTTATTACTCTTTCAAGGAAGGGTTTATAAAAACATTATCATGCAGTTAAATTTACTTTTTAACGATGAATGACAGGTTGCATACACATTCGACGCTGGTCCAAATGCCTGTCTCTACCTCTTGGAGAAGGATGTAGGAGTTACATTATCGGCAGTGAAGCATTTATTTCCTACAACTAAAATGGGGGAGGAATATTACAAGGGTATCCCTACTTTAGAACCTGGACCCTTAAACGCTGAATTCGAACCCGTTTCGAAACTGGAACCATGGCCTAATAGTTCTTTGCGCTACATTATTCACACTAAAGTTGGACAAGGGCCGAAAACTCTATCTAAAGATCCAAAGGACATGCTACTTCATTTACTCAATTCTGAAGGACTTCCTAAATGAAGCTTCTATTAATATGATTTGATTTTAGAAGAAATAAATTGAGTCCACAAAATTGAAACTATGAGTTCTAATTTGATATGTTATAACGTTATAACTTATAAGGGAACGCAGTGACTGCATCTCCTTAATCCTCACTTGAATTGCACCTGTGTTGTTCTTGTTCTTGTTCTTGTAGCCTTTATTTTTCTTGCGATACATCCGGTCAAACAAAAAGTCTGGTCTCCCCCAGGTCGCACAAATATAAATAGCTATAAATCAATAATATAGTAGAAATTACCTGTGTGAAAGTGATATATGAACTACCAAGGGAAGTTTTTCGGGGTGTAATAAGGGAATCGCTTGAAACTTTTATGGTCAAATCTACAAGTCATATGGACAATAAAAAAAATAATTAGGTGCTTAATTTGACGTTGACCATGTTTTAAAAATTACCTAATACAAAAAATCATGCAAATTGACTTTTTAAAATGCTCATAAAACAGTTAATATTGGTCCGATTTTCAAAATTTTTCAAGTTTTGGAATGCCAAAGAGTTGTTCGTCAAGGAAATACAAAGATTTTAATTTTCAAAAAAAAGTTGAAATTTTTTTTTTATTAAGTATCCCCAGCCAGAGGGACCAGAGTAGTTATCGCTATGGGAAAATGGGTGTCATGGTGGGTACTTTGGGTCCCTTTATCTCATGAACCAATGCATCTAAAAATAATTGACCAAATACCTTAGAAAGATATTTTCAATCATCAAATTAAGACATCATTTAACTGACTCTATGGGGTTTAAGGCGGCTACAATTTAATTATTACAAAATCATGTTTTTAAGCCTTCAACAAGCCCCCAGCCCGATAGGTTCATTATAGAGACTCGATTTTTTTTCTAGTGTGTAGACAATTTCATTGCGGAGGTGCATTACTAAACAATGCATGACAATTTTTTATTTAAATCCATTTTTCGGTGTGATGGTTTAAAAAATGTGATTTTGACCCAATCGTGTGATAATTATTGTCGTTAAAATATCTTTGTGATTCAATTTATTTGAGAATTTTGGACTCATCAGTTTTGGAGATAGAGGGGTCCAAAGTACCCCCTATGACATTCATTTTCCCACAGCGATAAATACTCTGGAGTCTTAAAATTTCTAGTTTAACCCTTTGGAGTGGGACGGGAAGTATTCTTCCCACTAAAAACAAAGCGTTGTCATGGTCTGGGAACTATTCTTCCCAACGGAAATCGAACCGTTGTCATGGACTGGGAACTATTCTTCCCAGTCAAATTCAAACCGTTCCCATGGATTGGGAAGTATTCTTCCCAGAGCGAGAAAATAGCTTATCGTGGTCTGGGAAGTTTTCTTCCCAAGCAAAAATTTGCAAATCGCAAGAATTTTTGCAATTCGCAAGAGTTTATACCGCAGTCGTTTGATCTGATTTTTAGTTCAACTCAACTTCAATTCAGCCTCAATTGATAAGTACTTCTGAATGATTTAACAAATAAAAATTTGCAAGTGCCCCTACAGATCATTTGGGGATAACCTGACCCACAGGGAACACTCATAGTCATAAATTGCCTGATTTTTTTTTTACTGACAGTTGAACATGAAGTTGTATTAGAAATAAAAATTGAGAAATTAGTTGCACTCATTTATTTTAAGCTTGTTAAAAAATGAAACGCTGGGAATAAGTAACTTTTCACTTCCTTTTTTGTGTTAGTCCCGCAACTAGAGGACAACCTTTTCCGTTTTTCGTAAGCTCGACAACCCCCCCCCCCCGCTCGTCCGACTTCTTAAAAATGAAGCATTATGCAAATCTTGTTGTTTCATTCCAATTATCAGTGTAATTATTATATTTATTTGCTTGTCCATTTCTCATCAATTATCAATGAAAGTAGCTATTTTTATACTTTCATTGTTAATAAAATTTGTATTTTGAAACATCAGACAATCATGAGTTTTGTCTTTGATCATGTTAGCGTCTAAAAGATAGTTGATCAAGTTAGATGGGGTCCAATAATGCTATACTTATTTGGAGTAACATAGACACAGTACAATAAGGGCTTGTTGATTTTTTCGCCAAATCTTGCAAAAATTTATTTGATTTTCGCAATATCGCCAAAAATGTTCCCATTTGAAACGGCAGTTCAATGAAAAAATGTACCGTGTCAATGGGCCTGAATGATTAAGGAGTTTGACCATGGTAACCACTAGACTTTGAAGGAAGTCTTTCCTCGTCTACCCTAAATTGCTACCCCACTCCAAAGGGTTAAATATACCCGTAGCGACGGGGTAAAAATGAGCAAAATTTTAAATTTCTGACAACATTAGCTCCCGATAGGGTCATCACAGAAAAAGTTGAGATATACCATTTTAAAGATAACTTCATGGCCGAGGGCGAGTACCCGGTCAAAAATATAATTTTCGGATTAGAAATACAAGAAAAAGCGGCTGGAACATAATAATCACATTTTAAAAAACGGTTTTTATTTTTTTCTGCCTAAACCATAACAGATGGCCTAATTTTGACCGGGTACTTGCCCTCGGCAATGAAATTGTCTTTAAAATGGTATATCTCAAAATTTTCTGTGATGACCCTATCGGGAGCTAACGTTGTCAAACGTGATTAAAACATGCACTGGGAGATATTTAATTGTGACTTGGTGGAACTCTCAGAGGTATTTTAAATATTTTTATAAAAAACTTCATTAAATATTTTATCCAATATAATTTTTAGAATTCTAGTATGTGCATCGGTTCATCTGAAACCGGGTGTCAAAGGTTGGTATTTGACACCCATTTTCCTATAGCGATTATTAGTCTGGAGCCTTAAACAATTTGAAAATTCCAAGAAAATATAGATTTTTTTCTAAAAATTCAAATCGTTTTATTTTCTTCAAATACAACTCTTTAACATTCAAAAACTCGAAAAAGTTTGAAAATCGGACCAATATTAACTGTTTTATGAGCATTTAAAAAAGTCAATTTGCATGATTTTTTGTTTTAGGTAATTTTTAAAACATGGTCAACGTAAAATTTAGCACCTAATTTTTTGATTTTTATTGACCATAAAAGTTTCAAGCGATTCCCTTATTACACCCCGAAAAACTTCCCCTGTAAGATTAACTACACTACTAAAAGAGATTTGTAATAAAATTAACATTAACAGAAATATTAACAGTTCAGCTTATTACGTGACAGATAATTATTGTGTGAAATCATTGTTTCTTTGGTCGTTTATGATTCACTCAATAAACGCACTTCGGAAACTAACTTTATGAGGATCAGCTTCTTTGATAGAAGTTGGAATCCTGTTCCACAACATGGCAGAGTAGTATTGAACAGAGTTACTAAACAAGACAGTGTTATGTTCTATAATTTGACAATTTTGAGTGTGTCTTGTAACTCTATCTGATTGCGGCGGCTGAGGCTTAAAAATATCGGCAATAGCCGGTACAATATATTTGTAAGTCGAGAAAGTTTTATATTTGTTGACATTTTGTAGACTATATAACATAAGTCTTTCTGTGATATTGAATTGGTTACATTTTTCTAGGAGGCTGTAGTGGTCAATTTTTGAGTGGAGCTTTTTACATTCGATTTGGGCTTTGACTTGATTTTCTTGGCTTTGCCAGAACCTTTTTGTATGGAATTTAGCAATCTGTGACTAGTGACAGTGTACAATGCCTTCCTCTGTATTCGTCAACTTCATTTCCTAACTACTATATAACGAAGAAAAATAGATACGTAGAAATTCTGCTATGTTACCTGGAAGAGAAAGTTTTCAGCAAGGCCCTAAACCTAAAGCGACAAGATTCCAATCAAGGCCTTAAGTCTATAGCGACAAGATTCCAATGAGGTTGATCACTTGCCTTTGAAATTTTTTCCTCGCTTTTTCCAGGACTTGTTATTTTAGATTATAGGTAATATAGGGCAGATATGGTCCCCCTTTAGCAACTATAAAATATGTCTCTTAAAAAAAATGCACACGGGCCAACCATACCGAATTTTGGCAAAACCAATACGTTAGAATATTTCCAAGCGATTTTTCAAAATTTGGACACCATCCTCAAGTATTAAGATTGCGATGGCCCCAAGTCTAATTATTCCGGTACGGTCAATCTACCAAACCCATTTCTGTTGGAATTGCAATGACCTGAAAAAAGTCGAAACTTTGACATGACCTCAGCATCATGGGCCTTAAAATTAAGCAAAAATTTGTACAAAAATGTATCCAGGTATTTAGATTCGATTTTCAAAAAAAATGCGATGGCCCTAAGCCCCTCTGCATCTCTATGGTCTATCCGCCACACTGAGGTATCGGATTAACTGGGCTTTATTGGCTACTTGGAGTAGTTTTTCATTTTAAACTCAAACTAATGCTTTTACCATATTCAATATCTGACAGGTAAACCTAAATTTTATTTTCAGGTGGGTTAATTGAATTATTTTGTACTAGCTGTCATCAGATTTTCATAATTCACAATAGTTGACGAGATATTTAATTATCTTCAACCATAATTTAAGACAATTTAATTAAAATAGGACTAAAAGTCTCAATACATCCTAATCCAATTATGCCCTGTAAATCTAAATATGATTTTCCGACGAGCTAGTTGATTTATTTTGTACTAGCTGTCATCAGATTTTGATAATTCACAATAGTTAACTTGATATTTACTTATATATTACCATAATTGAGGACTATTTAATTAACATAGGACAAAAAGTCGCAATATACCCCTAATCCAATTATGCCCGGTAAATTTAAATATGATTTGGAGACGAGTTATATGATTTATTTTGTACTTCCTGTCATCAGATTTTCATAATTCGCAATAGTTTCCGAGATATTTAATTATCTTTAACCATAATTTAGGACTTTGTAATTAACATAGGACTAAAAGTCGCAATATACCCCTAATTCAATTATGCCCGGTAAATCCCTCAGTTGAGCATTGACTTTATTAATGGAATATACATACGCTAATCTTAATAAAACCAGATTGGAAACAAACATTTATCCGCTAGAAACTTGAGAGATTACATATCTTCATGCGGTATCTTTGAATGGATCCAGTAAAATCTGCAAGATCTACGATGCTAACTTTATCACTATACCTTGTTCTCATTTAGCAACATGCCTGTCCTGCATTTCCACTCCTGATGTTAATTCAATTTGTCACTTGAAACAATTTTTGTTTATTTGGAAAAGCTTCAAAACGAATGTATATCCTGCCAGCAAGCCCCTTCAAAAACGGCAAAAACAAAAACCATGAAAGCAGACAAGGGGCTCAATCAAAATTATTGAGTATTCAAGATAGAATTCTTATGCAGCAAACCCGAATGGTCGATGCTCTGGAGGAAGGGGATTCTATGAAATTGGTTTTCAATTCTAATAACATTGCATGATTGTTTCAATGTTAAAAACTTAATCGTTTAAAATCAGCCCAAAAAGTTTTTTATATTATTATTAGTATTAATATTATTATTAAAATCTTTAAATACCAATAACAAATATCAACACTTCATCACAAAATCGAGCTTGTTAAGCATACCATAATTTTTGTAAGAACCATAAATTTAGTCAAAATTAGGAAAATGAATCAGTTAAAATATCTTCTCGAACTTGTTAACCTCTTCTAATGACTTCATTTTCCTCGATTGCGGGGTTCTGCATGGCCTCCTCCAATTGAATGGAGTACTCATCCTCGGGTGGTCGCAATCTTCTTCTCATATTTTGTAAAACTGCGGGGGCAATAATTATTTTACATGCTTGGTCGCTTTAATGTCAGATATCTCTGTTATCATTTACCGTATCATTTAACGTTATAAGTAATTGCAATACTTATGCATATTTATGTACTTAATAAATGACTATTAGGATTGATTTCCAAAAATCCGTTCCGAATCCCCGAATTCTTCCAGATGAACGAGTCATGAATCGAACCCGGCCATTTTGCAACGACGTTAAGAAACATCATGTAAGAATCGCAAATTGCTTGAATATTTAGAGAAGGTCCACCTTTTCTAGAAACAAAATCATACTGCGTTAATTGGCTGGCAAACGTAATGTCCAACGTTCCATCAGTAGCGCCGATAACATTGGGAAATCCAGCCAGAGAAAAAAAATCCCGTTTTCCTCTTGTGATCTCTTTATTTGTATTTGGAAAGCGAAGGAAATTATGAGCCATTTTTGCCAGAATATTAGATGCGGCTTTAATGTATTGACTAATTTGAGGTATTCGCGATACGATAGCGATATTCCACTGATCCCTTTCAAATCATTCTGGAAGGGTCCCTTTGCATAGAACCTGTAAATATAGTTTTATTACAGTGAATGTGGAGGAAGTGAAAAGGAAAAGCATTATAAACGAAAAATCAACACACCTTAATGCTGCTAGCACTTGCAGATGTACAGGTAATGCATTGTTTCGTCTTGTTCTTCTTTGAAGGCCGCCGTTGGAAATTCTGATAATTTCAAGAATTGATGCCCGTGATAATCGGAAACAAGGAATCAGTTTTCATCCAACCATCCTTCTACAGGATTTGTTTTATCTAGGAAAATTTGCTCAGCCTTTCTCACCCTTTCTCCATCCTCAAAAGCCCAAATTAATTCAGCCAATTTTTCTTAATTTCAACTTTAACCACGAAAATGTAATTAACGGCAGATCACAAGGAAGGTATCACAAACTGGAATTTCCGACTGCTTCGAATTTTTTGGTGATGAATCTACAACTTATGCAAACGTTAATGATGAAAAATTAGCTGCCCAATTTTATGTTTAACATGTTAAAAAAAATTGCTAAATATATCTATAAAACAATGTATAATGCGCAATAATTAATACCATTCATATACAGATAGGATACTTAGTGATATGAAAATCGTTAATATACGTTGTTGCTTTTGAAGTGATTCCAGCTTTTGACGAACGTAATTGTAATCGTCCACTGACAATTTGAAGGATGAGCCGTCCTGGGTGGTAGTGGCTTCAACATTGCACATTGCAAATGCAGTGGGCAGAACACCCATATTTATTAGTGGAGGCCATCTTAGTTTAGTACCTTTCCCAATTCGCTTTATATAGCTGATTTTGCTTTCCTGTAAATCCTCGTATACAATATGAACAAGCCCGATCTGCCAAGAACTGTTAATCTTCGCGGCAGCATACGGTTCTACGGAAATGACAGCCTGGGAAAGCTCGATGTGTCCCATATTATGGAGAATAAAGTCCTTTAAACGCGAAACAAGTTTAAGCTGTAGCTGTTTTATAGATACGGGAACTACAGAATGATACGACCTCGTACCTGGAACAGTTTTTCCAAATGAAAATCTCGCCCCGCCTATCTCGCCCCCGGCCAATTTCGCCCCTTGGCATTTCGCCCCGACCATTCTCGCCCCCTACATTTTAATTTATAATTACAAAACTTTAAACTACGGTTTCGACTAAGCTTAGTCCTTGTAGCATGAAGTACAAGCTGGAAATTTCAGTCATCTCTACTGTACCCCGTTTTGGATCATAGTGCAGTAGTGCACAGTCATACTATTTTATACATCCAAAAGGAAATGAATTCTAAATCTCATCTGCTAATGGGTAGTTCCATTTCTGGGATCTCTTTACGCAGGTTGTTACACAGGTCAATATGTGAAATTGCCCTTGTGCTCCCCTGCTCTTTCCCTCAGTTTAGCCACTGACTTCTCTTCAGAAGCCGGTACATCGTGCGAACAGCTAGTTCTTGTGTGTGCAGCTTGATTGGTAAAAGACCAATCATGCACTCCATACTAGATGTTTGTGTCGACTTTAGTCCACCTAGAGTACCCGAAAGAGCAACTCGTTGGAGTCGCTCTGTTGGTCTCATCGTGGTAGCTTTTAGGGTAGCCGCAACCCAAATGACGGAGGCGTAGGTAATACATGGACGTATTACCGCCGTGTACACGAATGACGTTTTAGTGCGTGAGTATGCAGACAATTTATTGGAACTGAAAATGATTCCAATCTTACCATCCCAACAGGAATTCGAATCCTTCTTATAATTAGAAGTCCAAGTGAATGTTCCTACTCACCTTCAGAAAAAAGTTATAAATAACTTTATGAGATACTTTTAAGTTAAGTAATTCAAAAATAACAATTATAAACAACTTTTTACCCTTCGGAGTAATTTTTGGATTCCCGGATTTGAACTTTTTCCTTAAGAAATGATCGATTTGAATGAATTGAAACTGTCGTACGTGAACGATGTGCAAGTTGAATGTGAAAATGGTGTTACATTCGTACTTGAAAATATGATCTTAAGTAACTTGAAGGCAATTTCAACGTTCATTAAAAATGATTTCAAACGCAACACTGAGCAACACTTTATCCAGTTTTTAGCCCGAGTCAGGGCTTATGGAATCATGCTGTCCGTCCGTCCGTCCGTGACACGCTAGCGACCAAACGGCTGGACCGTTCGACATGAAATTTGGGACACTTGTGTATTTTGCAAATGCAAAGGCTAAGTTCGAAGGTGGGAAAAATCGGTCGATCGGTTGACCCGTGTGGATAATGCAAAGTAGTGTTGCCAATGGAAAAGGTTTAAAATACAGACAAATAGAAGCGTGTATTCTTACTGCCAGCGTGCAGTCCAATAGGCCTTATGGATTTATATTCCTACTGTACAGCATAATAAGTACATCTACCCTATAGACCCTAGTGGATGACCCATGCGGGTTTTCTGAAAACTGACTTAAGACGCCCTGTAATTTTATAAACCTGATCATCATAAATTTTTATGATTTTATAAACGTACAGGGACACACAATTGCCTGACTCGGGCTTTTATACACTGCACACTGTAGGTTATTTCATTATATTATGGCAATGAGCTATCAAACAGCGAAACTAGAGTTTGCAAAAAAATATCCAGTGAAACTCATAGACTGGGCCACTTATCAATCTAAAGTAAAAAATACTGAACCAAACTGGTGAAACAATACTCCTGATCCCCCACCAACTAACAATGTATGTAAAATAGCTGAAAAAACTATGGCCAAAATAGACAACAATCAAATGGAATTCACAATACACATATTTTAGTCAAATTCAATGTGATATCCTTATCTATGCTGTATATATTACAGTCCTTTTCTATAATATACTGTTTGCAAGCCAACTAACAATTATGTATAATATTAAAGAAGCCAATAAATGTCAAGACCCAGTTCTAAAAGCCATTGTAAATAAGTTAAAAATAACCACCGCCTTTTTGAAGATTAACTCGCTACAAGATTTTCGTAAACTTAAAACAATTCAGTTGAAAAATATATAGACAACAAATAACATTTCTACAAATTCATGCTCAAAATATTAAAAGGAGCTAATCAACCTGAGGTATTCTATAATGTTAATAGCTAAATAGCATATGATTAATTTGAACTTATTTTCTGGAAACATCATTTAAAGTTGTAATTTTTTAAACATTATTGTAATTTTATGAATTTTTTTTAATAATCACCATCTAGCCTGAACCAAAATAAAGAAACCGGTCGCAACGGTAATTACTATTTTCTGAACACTCGTCGATAAGTTCAGAGCACATTTTTTTCATAAAATATAAATACCCGAAATCACTCCCCATTTCCTTCCAATGGCTCTCCTGCAGTGCACCAGGGCCACTCTGCCAAGAGTGGCTCGGGCCTTGCAGTGGGGTTCCCATGTGAGGGTACGGTGGTCTAGAGTGACCCCTAGATACTTAACCCGATCCTTTATCACCAGAGCCTTGCCCTGTAGGTATAAGCGGACTGGTTTTTATTTTTTCCTCTTGGTGAAAAGCACTATGGCTACTTTGTCATTGACCGCAAGGTCGACCTCCTGGCATCAGCCATCCACCAAGTTGATAGCACATTGTGCATGTGACACATCAGAGCTGGCAATTGAGCCAAGGTCATCAGCAAAGCCCTGTGTGTAGACTTGTGGGAGTTGTTTTCTCAGAGTTGACAAGATTTCGTCAACCACAAGAGTAGAATTGATAGGACTTATCTTTGCGGGCAGCCCCTCTCAATACCTCTAGACTCCGTAACACTGTTAGCCGTGGCTTAAGTCTGACGGCCTTCAAGAATATTACAATGAAAGCCCATAAGGCATATTAACTTGATCTCAGAGTTGCCTCAAGCCAAGTTAAAATTTAATGCAGTACCGCCTCTGTTGAATCACCTGCCAGGTGTGCATATTGATTTTTAGCTCTCAGTTGTCCAGTTAATTCTGGAGTCCTGATATGCCAGTCAACCAATCGTTCTAATGTTTTAGTAGAAAGGAGGTCAATGAGATTGGTCTCAATGAGGAGACTCTCTCGTAGCTATCCTTTCCGGGTTTAGGTATGATGACAATCTTCAATTTTCTCCACTCAATCGGTGTATAGCTGTATAGCCATATTCCAGGCAAGCCCAAAAATGGGAACTAAGAATGGGATGATTTCCTTTCTGACATTCTGACTTAAGTAGTTTGAGGCTAGAGTAATATCTAGTACTTCTTACCTGCTTGCCGTCACGAAAGTAGGCTTATGCCCTTTGTTAACAATATGTATGTTAGTTTGTAGCAGGTAATCACAAAGACTCTCTCCCCTTTTGTTTCAGTCTGTACTGCTCCAAAGAGTATGATGACCATGTGCGTCACAGCCAATGATCAGTTATAGCCCTTTGGCACCACAGTAATTAATCAGGTCAATCATTTTTTGTGGTGGACAATTCTCTTCATGAGCCATGTATACTGATGCATACACAACAGTTACATGTTTCCAGAAGGTCTTGACCGCTACAACGTCCCTGGAGAAAAATTCTACCATCGCCCAGGTCTTGATATTACTGGTCGTGATTACACGCGCGCTTGGTCTATCAGAGTTGTTGATGGAGAAGTACATATTGCCTACTCCGTTCAAACCTAGAACTTCCATGCCCTCCGTTCTTGAATTAGGCATATGTTTGTCTGCATCGTTCTCAGACAAATCGAAGCCTTTTCTGAACGATGCAAGTTGATTTGAATCAAAGATGAAGAAGGTCGACACCTCCACTATATTTTGAGATGGGTGGCACTAAGATATGCCCTTCAGGGGTGTATCCGTGCCCCTCACCAACACTCCAAACTTATAGGGCGCTGGGGAGTTGACCAAAGTGCAGTACTTGCCCCCATCGATCTTCTCGACCTCCATTTCCAGCCACAGTCTGGTGGTTTTGTCCATGCATTTGGCAATTACCTTGCCAAACTCCAGGTAGATCCCGTCCATCCTTAGTCGGGTGGGCTGTATCATCTCCTCAATAGCCTTTTTAAGGCCTTTTGATTGACGAGTCTGTCGCTGCTAGGTTGCCTTTCGTCTTATCACTGTACGTGATATTGACGAAGAGTCCCTTCTTGGCCTCCGATTCCGGTTCCGCTTTGAAATCTGGTGTTCCCCGAAACCGTATGATGGCTCCAAATCCTCCGCTGAAGCCCGGTTCCAGATTGGTTCTCCTAACGGGAGTCGCAACAGGATGAGGGTTTCGGAGCACTCGGTCCTTATTTTGAGGAGATGGGAAAAAAGGGGGACTGCTGACCTGGAAGGGTTATTCCTCGAGCCCCCTGTGCCTTCAGCTGTGACAGCGGGAATCCGCAGGGGTTGTCCCAATAGCAGTCTTTCCTTCTTCGCCTTTCTCCTCTGATCACCCGACTTTCTCTTTCGGGACAGTTGACTCTCGTTGGGGTCCTTTCCCGTCCCTTGGGAGTTTTCCACAACGTGAAGGTCCTTGACACCTTTCTCCACGGTGTCAATCCCTGTCTTAGAGGTGTCGATGGTTGACATTTCGTCCCCCATGTCCATGTCCTTCAGTAGGGATTTCTCCAACTCCTATCAGTAGTTTTTGGGAAGAGGCACGTTAGTGTCCTCATCCGATCCCAGGAGTTTTATTTCCGTTTTTTCCACCTGTAAAGATGGAAAAAAATTAAAAAAGTGTATCTTTGTGTCTTCTCCCTGCAGGTGAGAAGTACCAAAATAGTATTGAGGATGAAGGTACAGTGGAATTGAGAAATACGCCCATTCCATGCAAAAAGCATGTACCCGACGTATTCCCCGATTCCATTCCCATTCATCTCCAATTGGACCTAAAAAAAGATGTCCAGGGCGGCTGTTGGTTCCTTAAAAGGTAAGGTCAACACTCCTTACCTTACCTTGTTTCTCCAGAAAACCCGGTTTACACCGAAAAGATATCCGTTTTCTTTCAAAAAATGAAAAAACTTCCTCGAAAAATGTGGTTGAGCTCCAATTTCACGCACTGCTTCCTCTTCAAAGTCTCTGAACTTGTTCTCCGTCATATTAACAAATACGAAAATAGAAAGTTCATCAATTTTTAATTATCTTAATATCTAAATATCTTATCCTACGGAGATAATCGTACCGTTGCAGAAAACTCTTTCAAAAGGGTGAAAAAAATTATATAAAAAATAGTGAATAGAATAGACCTTTATATTTTTATTTATTTATTTATTTATTACTCTCAAAGCTCCCTGCAAGCTTTCGCCCATGGAGCCCCAAAACTTGTTATAAGTACACGGAGAAGTTAACTTAATTTATCTAAACTAACTATAACTGGCATAATTAACTTAATTTATAGATACACTAAAAATTACACATTAACAAACAATTAAGCATAACTGAGACTTAACTTAGTCTTAAATACTATTTTGTTACAATAACATTAACCTCTATTCATAAGAACATTTCTATGCTGTAACAAGGTGATAATATTATTGACAAATTGCAGATTATCCTCTCTTGTCATTTGTTCTGTGAATAAATACCAACTCCTTATGTCTAAATTTTTACATTTAATTGAGTCTGGAATATAACCAGTTTGCTGATCACACTCCCCTACCATGTGCCATAGACTATCCAGTATTTTCATATTACAACAAGCAACTTCGGTTTTTACAAAAGAGTAGATTACTTTATTGTAAGTAATGTAATTTGACATTAATCGGCACTGGCTAATAAGTCGTCTGTCTTTCCATGAGAATCCCAACTCCAAAAAAGTGGCAGGTTTCGGCTGATTATTACTGTAATGTTTAAACTTACTATAAAAGTTCATAACTCTCCAATCCAAAACTTCCTTCTTGTCTGTGTTCCAAAGAAATTCTTTAACCTTATCAATTTGAATTCTAGTTAGACTTTCTGCTCTATTTATTGATAGTCCAAACTTAAGTGCTAACTCTTTAAACTGAGTATACCAATTTCTTTTGACCATATTACCGGTCTTACCATCTAAAGCCACTAGGTTTTTTAATACCATCTTGGGATACTAGTCGTCCGACATTAGCATGATTTTTTTATATAAACTGAAAGATTGTATTAAGATATTTAGGACTATTTTTACTCTACCTGTTTCAAGTCTAATTAGCACGCTGGGGGTATTCCAACTTAGCCCTAATACCTTTCTATAAAAGGAAGACTGAATACCTTCCAACTCATTAACCTGTCGGAGGCCCCAAACGGCGCAGCAATAAAGCAGGTTCGTCAAAACACAGGTTTCAAATAACTTGGATGCTGTCAGTATAGTATCGGACCTGCCTTTATACAATATGCACAGAGTTTTACCTATAGCAGCTCTTGCACTTCCCTTCCTAGATTTAGTCGCAGCGTTAAATAGACCGGAGGTTGTAAAAGCGACCCCTAAGTAAATGTGTTCATTAACACATTCAATTAATTTATTGTTAAAGTAAAATTTATCGTATTGACCCAATTTGCCCCCTTTTCTGAAAACAATTATTTTTGTTTTGTCTAAATTGATTAACAAACCCAGTTCTTCAAAATACGCACTTAAAACTTTTATTTTGCGTTTCAATTCTCCTGAATTGCTAGCCAAGATAACAGGTGTCGTCTGCATATAAAAGAAGATTAACACGACGATTACCAACTTTTATACCCATAAAGTCTTTTAATTTGTTCTCAATGTCAGCTATAGATAGACTAAATAGGAGTGGGCTTAGACTGTCACCTTGTAACAGACCCTCTGTTAAATCAATGGGCCGTGATAATTTATTATCCAACTGAATTCCCATGAATGCATTGTTGTAGAGAGATTGTAAAATGCTTATGATTTTACTACTTACGCCAATTTGATTTAATTGGGCCCAAAGTTTTGTATAACTAATAGACGGGAAGGCCCGTTGAAAGTCAATAAATAAGCCGTAAACTTTTCCCTTTGGTCTGCTTAACCCGATTTGAATGACTCCATTTAGTGTGAAAATGTGATCCACGCAACCTCTTCCTTTCCTAAAACCAGCTTGCGCTTCTGGTAACAGATGATTATGCTCAGCCCATTTAGTTAATCTATTTGCTAAAATCTGCGTGAACAGTTTTAGCATCGTATTCGCTAGAGCTATTGGACGGTAGTTTTTGGGATTATCATCGGGTCCTTTTTTATAGAGCATTAGCGTTAGGGACTCTGCCCAGCCGATTGGTATTACTTCGTTGTTCATACAATTATTAAAAAAGGATAGTAACTTAGATATACATGACGGCCCTAGGTTCTTTAAGAATTCATTCGGTATACCGTCAGGGCCACAGGCCTTTCCGTTTTTTAATTTTGTTAATGTTAATTCCAATTCTGGCAAAGAAATATTACAATCAAGTGCATCCACCTTTACCTTACTAAGTATGGATTCGGTATTGGTTATTCTAATGGGTAACTGATCTCTATAAAATTTAATCCATGCTACCTCTTCCACATTCATTCTTCTGTTATCTCTAGTCTTGAACGACTTAACTGCATTCCAGAAGTCAGAACTGCTTCTTACATCCTTCAAAGCTAACTTCCTTCCTTCCCAGTATGCTATTTCTTTCGTTCGCCTAAGATGCATATAATTTTTCTTAAATACTAAATAGTTCATTCTATCCGAGTCAGACCAATTCGATTTTCTACATTCCCTCAACCATCGATTTACAAATATCCTTGATTTCCTGCATTCGAGGTCAAACCATGGCTTATCGTTAATTTTAGAGACTGTATTAACCATATTACATGCCTTTGCTTGACTCCATATGTGTTCTACAAACTCCTCATAATTTAAATCTGAATCCTCTAGAAGAATGTCGGTAGCTAACTGATAAGACTCCTTGTTATCGGCTTTCCATACTAATTTCTTCCTTGGTTTAATGAAGGGGACAGAGGCATTACCAATCTCAGTGAATACAGGGAAATGATTGGCGACGGCTTCTTCTATTCTTAAATCCACATCGTATCTGCATAACTCCGGATTAACAAATACCAAATCAATACAACTTTTACCCATATGATTAACAAACGTTACTGCCCCCTCCTTATCACCTTTGGTTCTACCATTTAGTACGACCATGCAGTTTTCTTTCAGAACGTTCATTAGCAAGGTTCCCCTATGGTTAATGTGCTTATCAATACTTGCCCTGTGATTAACGAGGCATTCAGATTCTTGTAAACCTATGTCTTCCAGACTTCCTGATTCCCCGATTCTAGCATTTAAGTCACCAAGAATAATTTTGTCGCAATTGCTATAAGATATGGACATCCTGTTCAACTCATCATTAAGTTGATTGATAATATGGTCTTTAACCTTTCCAGGTGGAATGTAAACATAACCAACAATTAATGATAAATTTTCTTGCTTAATTAGTATAAATACCCAGTTTTCACATTTACTGATAACTTCCTGAACTGTTACATGATTTTTTACTAGTATTATTATGCCTCCCGATGGTCTTCCGCTATTTTTAAATGGAGTCGCATCTACTTTAAATTCCTTGAAATGATGTCTGAAACTTAAACTATGATCTCCTATTAGCCAAGTTTCTCCCCAACAAATGATATCTTGGTCCAACAACTTAATAATATCGTTCTTATCTAATTTTGTAATGCTATTTAAACCACTAATGTTCCAACTAACTAGTTTTAGCTTAATATTACCTAACTTAACTAAATTATTAGTACCGGAATCCATGGGCGAAATATGTCATTTTGAAGGATGTCCTCCGTTGCCAACTTCAAAGATAGCTCCCGAAGCGTCCACTCTGTATGTCGACGAGATTCCATCCTTTTCCACCTTAAGGCTACCATTCCTGATGAAGAATTTGAGGTCCTTGTCAGCATCTTTCAGTTCCTTTCCCTTGATTCGGAGTTTTGTTTCTACTTCCAATTCCAAACGTGTCAGCATTGGTCCGAGCCAAATATTTTTTCCTTTAAGGTTTTTACTGGCCTTAAGTAGTGAAAATTTGTCAGTCCGAGGGTCCAGGGTGATGATTACAGGTCTAATTTTTCCGGGCAGGCTCTTTTCTAATCGACGGGCATCGTCAACATGAACTGGGATGTCAATTTTGAGGTCCTCTTTGATGAACGTCTTAACTTTTTCCACCAGTGTTTGAAACGATTCTCCAGCCTGTTCCTCAATTCCCGAAATTTTAACTTTTTTCGCGTTCAGTTCTTTTTGGAGGTATTCTAGCTGCCTTCCAAGGTTCGAGACACTCACTTTCAGGTTTTCAATTTCAGGTGAAATTGCGGCTTTAACTTTTATAAGGAATTCGCTGTCCATATAGTCTTTTAAATCCTCGAATGATTCTAACTTTTTTGGAGGCATAATTCTCCGTCGCTTTGCTTCCTTCTCTATTACTTCAGGTGATAAGCTAGGATTTATTTTATCCCCAGTACTATTCGTGGAGGTTGATTTTCGGTTGATGTTGAACCACGACATGAGCGAATTATACTACCTTTATGGAATTATGTAGTCTCATGTTCCCCAAACAATATCTGCAGGAGCTAACACTACTCCGTGCTCTCTACTCGGCAGTCAGAAGTCGAGTCCGAATAGACCTTTATATGCAAATGTATATAACCTCTTATTTATTTCACTTATTTCAAACCCCTAGTGTAATGTTATAACTTAATAAATTAAATTGTTTGGGGCAAGTGAGCCGGGGGCGAAATGTCGGGGGGGAGGGGGGGGCTAAATTTACCGGGGGCGAGATTGCTAGGGGCGAGTGAGCCGGGGGAAAAATGTCCGGTGGCGAAATTGGCGTGGCGAGATGGCCGGACACCACATAAAAGAACGCAAGATTAACTGATGATCGAAACTTTCCTTCACAGAATTGAAACATTTCTAAAGTGGAAAGACTGTTTGCCTTGCTTGAGGCTTTCTGGTCTAGCAGTTCGTTTGGCAACAGCAGTCATCGCATCACAGGTGAATTTGCCATGCGAGGTGGCAGTAAAGTGCCATTACGCTTTTATACAATAGTCCTGAGAGTGTAACATTAGATTTACAAAAATTTTGTAATTCTTATACTGGCTTGCATCATCGTCACTGACGTAGAATATGGTTTCAATATCAAGTTCCCAGATAGCTTTATCCTTCTACAACAAAATCAAATTCCGAGTGGAAGACATGAAAGCTGTTGGAATCTTGGAATAGTGATCCAACTCGTCCATTATGGCAAAATAGGTTTTGTACGCTACTTTTTGAGTTGATTTACAGAAATAATGTACAACGAATGGGTGAAGAGTACACTGTTGGTTATTCCAGTGCCAGCCTTGCACCGCATGTTGTACAAGAAATGCATAATGTTGCCCGAAATCTACTTGAACCCACAAAGATTTTTTATTTTTGATTTCGTTCTCCTGTACATTTTTTATAAAATCCTTTTGTAAATGATTAATTTCGTATTTTTAATTTTGAGATATAAACTCCTCCAGTGACTCTGTTATTTATGTTAGGGCAGTTCTGTGTGTTCCAGTCCATTGTAGAAACTCTATGTTTGCAGGGCATTTGTCATATAATTCTAAGTAACAGTTTGTTGTTGCCCCAGGCCTCACTATTTTGCTCGCAAGTTCTTGTGTGGTAACCGGAATGTCAAGAACATCACACATGAATTCTCATGAATTTCACAAACACACACATTATGCCTTCCTTTTCGTCCCGGCCAAAAGCAATGTCTTGGACTTAAGAGAGCAAATTTGGCTGTTGAGATATTCTGCCATTCGTCGGATTCAGGTAAAAGTCTCTGACAGCTTTGTCGATTTTATAATTAAAATTCAATTCGATTTACATGGTAATTTTGAAAAAACACTGCACGGGGACATAATTTTTCTACAAACTCTTTCTTACATAGTCTTTGGATTACTAATCACCCTGTACACATGTTTTCCGGTAACCATGGGAGATGTTTTATTGAGTCAGGTTCCAATAAACGTCTCAATTGTATCATTGAATTGAAAAATTAGAGCCTTTGTTTAACAAACTCGTGATCAACAGAAAGTTCAGAATGAGTTTTCTGAATCAATTTCAAAAATTGTTCCGTGTCCTAATATTCAACTGGTATAGGTGTCATGAACCTTCCCAGTTTTTCGTGGATTTTTTGTGGAAGCACATTTTTGGGTTATACTTACTTAGAAGTTTCAAATTTTTAATCAATACTCCGAGTTGAACGAAATCATTAAAAAATGTAAATGAGATCAGTACCGTGGTGACGTAATTGTGACAAATTTTAATATAAATAAAGTTCAGATACAAATTCGAATTTATTACTATAAAACCGTATACATGGATATTACAGATCGGTTGACTCATTTTAGGAGATGAAAAATAAGACACTTCGAACTAATCAATTTCAGTGTAATTAGGAACACTCAATTTTATTTAACCGAAAGCGACCGGCTTCATCAGGCTGTAGGTGAACAAATATATACAAAAATTACATCATAAAAAATATCAGGTTTTACGTCCCATTCTGACTCTGAGTATATGAGACGGGGTTTATTATTTTTGCTGTTTAGTGCTCCGGCTCCGCATTTCGCGGGCTTGGCTTTAATTGGGGAGAGGAGAGACTGGTGATACCCATTTGGCCCTGGACTTTTATTATGCCAGAGAGCGTAGGAAAAAAGTTAAAAAAACACTACACTATATTAACAGAAAAAACACCCTTGAGTGCTCGGTGAATCAAACCCCGTTCTATAAGCAGTATCAGCACCCTTACTTAACCACTTGCGCTAGTATATCAACTCTTTACAAAAATTACATTATATCGATGAATTCATTTAAATGATTTAGTACTATAAAAAATACAAAAAATTGGATTATGATTACGAGATTTCGAGAACAGATTAATTTTTTTTGTTGGAGTACAGACATAAATATCTTGTTTTGTGGTTTACATATTTGGTTTACCCACGATATGTTATGTAAAGTAGGAACGTGTGGATTATGAATTCTAAAATTACTGATGAGTAAAGGTTGTTTGAGTTTCAGTAATTCTTGTCTGGTCAGTCGGACTATTTTTTGTTTACAATGACTTTTCAGGATACCCTCGGGTTAAGAAGTTTTCGAATAATTTTAAAATCTCAAGCTGTCAATCATCGTTATTAGAGCATATCCTTATTATACGTAGTTTGACTATACGGCATTGAGTTCAGAAATGTCTTAAATGATTGGACTGATAGTGCAAGTATAGATGTTTGGACATTTTAGGCTTTTTATATAAGCTTGTCTCAATTATGTTTCTGTCTTTTAAATGAACATTTACGCTTAGAAATTCAGGTTGGAATTAAAAAATTTTATATGTGAATTGCAGACTAGGATGTTGAAATGTGTTTTTACGCCAATTTTAAATATCTGTTTGAGTTCACAGTAGGATAAGAAAATCGTCATCAAGAAATCTAAGAATATAGACAGCATTTCCCATCTGAATTCCTTAATGTTGGATAAAATTTGTCCTTTACGAGATATGGAACGATAATTATAAAACAATTTCATTATATGCACTAGGTCTTTTTCTAACAATTAAATTGCCGAATCAATAAGATGTTTGAATTTCATGTAGTCTGATATGTAATGAGTTATACAGTCGTTTGTGTTGAGATTTGTATGCATAGAACATATATATCGTTCGTTATTGAGAAATATTCACCATGTGGTTTTAATTTTAGATCCTTAAATGAGAAGTATCTAAAATTAAATTAGGGACCAAATTCATAATTGGTTGGAAAATGTAGAAGAGAATAGAGAAGATAAAATTAAAGAACTTATGAGACATTTTTAATGATTTGAGTTTATCTATAAAATCGTCCATACTAAGATGAAAAAGTCTTTTAGTTGTTGTTGTTGATTTAATCAGCCAAAGATTCACGAACTGGCCTAAGGCTATATGCCATTTCGAAATGCGGTTACCCGTGACCTAGGCCAACCTGTTTTAAAGTAATACTAATTATAGTCGTCGTGTGACATCAATGCACACAAGTGTCTCTTGAGAAATGCTATGACAATTAACAACTCATTCCACTAAGAAACTCTTTGGCTGTATTGAAATTTTACAAAAAATTGACCCCTTGACTTTCAGATGGCTAAAATCTCATTGTTTGTTAATTTAGCAAGTGGAAACAGTCTTACTTTTAAATGGCAATGGAAGGGTTAAGTGCTGGGACAGGGGTCAATTACATTTCCTATATCGAGAGATTTAAGGGTTTGTTTTATGGGTTCTAGATCGGACGTTTTAAAGCGTTTGTTTAAACAGTCAATAAATTACAGGACAACAGTCAGATGGTGTTGTTCGTATCCTGCATTATGGATGAAATCGTTATTATTGTAGCTCACACCTGCCCTTGTCAAAATTTTGCCTATCCAAAACGTTATGGCCTATATTGGGCATGTTGCTGTCTAGTACAGTTAAAAATGTATAGATTTGAATCATGAGACATGGGTTAAAAAAGGATATTCTGTAATGTTATGTTTTTTTGCTTACCGTAGTAAGCTTCCTGTGCTAAAATATATGGGTTCCTGAAAACTATGAGCGGGTGGTTCATCATGGTATGCGATTTACTCACCATAGTAAGCTTGATACTTAAATAAAAAAATCTTGTACGCTGATTAGTGTACGCTTGTGGCTCACGGTGTGAGTGGGGATGGTCCTGCGTTTATTGGGGGTGTCACTGGCATGTAGGAGTCATTTAGCATTGAAATCTCAAGTTGCTCTATCTGGCGCGGGCACACCCCCGGTGTGAGTGGGGGTGGTCCTGCGTTTATTGGGGGTGTCACTGGCATGTAGGAGTCATTTAGCATTGAAATCTCAAGTTGCCACATCTGCCGCGGGCACAACCCCGGTGAGTGTAGGTGGTCCTCATTATATTGGAGATGTCACTGGCATGTTGGAGTCATTTAGCATTGAAATCTCAAGTTACCTCATCTGGCGCGGGCACAACCCCGGTGAGTGTAGGTGGTCCTCATTTTATTGGGGGTGTCACTGGCATGTTGGAGTCATTTAGCATTGAAATCTCAAGTTGCCTCATCTGGCGCGGGCACAACCCCTGTGTGAGTGGAAGTGGTCCTGCATTTATTGGGGGTGTCACTGGCATGTAGGGGTCAATTAACATTGAAATCTCAAGTTGTCCCATCTGGCGCGTGCACATCCTTGGTGTGAGTGGAAGTGGTTCCGTGTAAATTGGGGGTGGCTCTGTCATGTTGGAGTCAATTAACATTGATTTTTTAAATAAATGGAGAAAAATACTTCAAACTAATTTTACACTTTATTTAACACTTTTATTTTACGCGACCGGTTTCTATTTTAACTTCATCAGGCTGTAAAATAAAAAAGCCAAATGCAGAATGATTAATAATAATATAATACAGAAAAAATAGATTATTTTTAGATTATTGGACCAGTAATATTAAGATTATTAATTGAAATTATACAAGAATTTGTTGGCAGCTATCAAGAATAAAGTACATACCTTGTTATTTTCGTGTTTTCTAGGAGTCTTATTCTGTTCGTTTATTATTTTAGACTGAGACATGTAGACAAATTATTTACAAAATTTTTCTAGCGAGTTTAGTTTTTTGAAGGCAATACATATAGATAGATTATTTATAATCTGTTTGTAGAGGTCGTTTTGACCCTTATCAACTTCTCGTTGAATAAATTGTACAACCTTTGAGTTCATTCTAAAAACATTCTTATAAAATGGCATTACAACGAAGGTTTTATTTTGAGGGCTAGGATTTATAGAATCTAGACATACGTTGTATTTGGACAAAATTGAAGAATTATGAATCCTTAAACTAGAGATAAGTAGATTTTGTTTGGGCTTTAAAAGGTCATTTCTTGTCTTACTTTTAAGTGCATTTTCACATTTATCTAAAATAGACTTGGGGTATCCCCGTCTCTCAAAATCGTTTAACATACTACTCAACTCGTAATTTCTAGTATTTACATCAGAACATATCCTAATTATTCGTAGTCCCTGACTGTAAGGTAGGGAATTAAGCAATGGTCTGGGATGATTGGACGCATAATGCATATACAAATGTTTTGACATGGGCTTTTTGTATAAGGATGTTTGAAGACAATTATCTTTTAATAAATGAACATTAACATCTAAAAATTCCAATTTTGAGTTACTGTATTTATATGTGAATTTTAAAGATTCATGCTTAAGGGTGTTGGAGCACCATAAATCAATATCTGAGATATTGGTCGTGTCTAAAATTACAAAACCATCATCTAGAAATCTAGTATGAAATTTAATTTCGGGTTTTTTATCAAATAAATGCTTCATTTCATGATATGCAGTAATATTAGCGACACTTACAGCAGCAGCGTTACAGATTTGTATACCTTTGTATTGTTTGAAGAATTCATTATTATGTGAGATATAGCTATAATTGAAACATAATTTTAAAATGTTTTTTAATTTTTCACTCGATAAATCAAATGGCATATTAATTAAGTGCTTATATTTGATATAATCGGAAACACAATGTGATATGCAATTTTTTACATCAAGATTTGTATACATTGCACAAATATCATAGGTTAATAGCATGTATGTACAGTTGGGTTGTAATACTAGTTCATTAATCAATAACAAAAAATGGGAGGTGTCTATGATTAGATTTGGTACAAATATCATTATTGGTTGTAAAATAAAATCTATTAACGAGCTTATACTCCTGTTAATTGTGCCACAAGTGCTACTGATTGGGCGTCCAATAGGGAATGTTTTAAATGCTTTGTGTATCTTTGGCAATATATAGAAAGAGGCTGGATTAAATTCTTTTATAATTAAAGATTCTAATTTTGTAGAATTATTTAATGACATTTTCAGTGACTTGGTTTTATCAATAAAATCATCCATATCACTATTAAAATGTGATCTAGTTGTAGGATGGTATGTTTCTGTGTCATTCAATTGCCTCATTATTTCTTCATCATAGTCCGATTTATACATTATGCAAATTCCTGCATTTTTATCAGCATTTTTTATGATAAGTTTATTTTTCTGTACAAATGCCTTAATTGCTGTTATACATGAGATGGGAATGTCTGATTGTTGAGAGTGATTCGAATTTATGAGATTATAGAAATGCTTTTTAATATTCTTATTAGGAAATATTTTTTGTCTTAATTCGCAAGGAAAGGGAGCTTGTTTGTTCCTCTTCTTACAACTAATTAAAAGTCTATCAAAATCTGTGAGTGATTTTTCATTGCCTTTTTCTTTAAAGTATGTGATCCAACTTAACTTACGTAGAGCTTCGTCTAAAGCGGAGTCTAAAATGTGTTTTCTAGGATTTGAGGAGATGCAAAATTTTAAACCCATTGATAAACCTAGCTTTACAGGTTCGGGAATTTTTGGAATCTTTGTTAAATTATGAAGGAAATTATTATTAGATTTCATTGCCATATATATTTTGTATATCTTACTGTATTGTATGTCTGTGGTCTCCTCAGGAAGGTGTAATAGTTTTTTTAAATTGATAAAACGACGGTGTGGCTTCTTGCTAGCTGGAGAATGTCATATAATTGCATTAACGAGATCCTGTTTCGAGGTATGTGACGTTGATTGGTTCGGAATTGTTGAATTTGAGGTGTCCATGGCATCTGGATTAGAACTATTCTTCCTTTGAGCTGTTTTGAAATTTCGTGTTTGTGATGGTAGAGATGTGCGTTTTGGAAAGTCATTATTTTGAATTTGTGGATGTGTATGTCTATTCGAGTAGTTGTAATGGCCTCTATAATGGGTGTGACTTCTTCCTCTGTATTGGGTAGGATTTTGGTCATGGTTAGGGATGTAAGCTCGACCTTGACGTGGGATGTAACCTCTTCCTCTTTGGAATCCATGAAAATTGAGCTGATTGGGTTGACGATTATAACGGGAACGTGTTTGTTGTTGATATTGGTTCCTGGATGGTCTTGACGTGGGGTTGGGAAGGATTTCTCCTGTCATGAACTTCTCTTCTGCTTTTAATGCTGCAATTCCACTGAACTCAATCTTATTCTGTTGGATATCGTGCAGATACGGCTCGCCAAACCAACAAGGTTTTTCTTCTGGTATTTTATCTGGATTGGATTTACGCCAGTTCGGTTCTGATTTTTTAACTTTGGATTCATAATCCTTCCAATTAATATCTGAAGTTGTCCCATCTGGCGCGTGCACATCCTCCGTGTGAGTGGAAGTGGATCCGTGTGAATTGGGGGTGGCCCTGTCATGTTGGAGTCATTTAGCATTGAAATCTCAAGTTGCCCCATCTGGCGCGGGCACAACCCCGGTGTTAGTGGGGGTGGTCCCGTGTAAATTGGGGGTGTTGATGGCATGTTGGAGTCATTTAGCATTGAAATCTCAAGTTGCTCCATCTGGCGCGGGCACACCCTCGGTGTGAGTGGGGGTGGTTCCGTGTAAATTGGGGGTGGCCCTGTCATGTTGGAGTCATTTAGCATTGAAATCTCAAGTTGCCCCATCTGGCGCGGCACAACCCCGGTGTTAGTGGGGGTGGTCCCGTGTAAATTAGGGGTGTCCCTGGCATGTTGGAGTCATTTAGCATTGAAATCTCAAGTTGCCCCATCTGGCGCGCGCACAACCCCGGTGTTAGTGGGGGTGGTCCCGTGTAAATTGGGGGTGTCCCTGGCATGTTGGTGTCATTTAGCATTGAAATCTCAAGTTGCTCCATCTGGCGCGGGCACACCCTCGGTGTGAGTGGGGGTGGTCCTGCGTTTATTGGGGGTGTCACTGGCATGTAGGAGTCAATTAACATTGAAATCTGAAGTTGTCCCATCTGGCGCGTGCACATCCTCGGTGTGAGTGGGGGTGGTTCCGTGTAAATTGGGGGTGGCCCTGTCATGTTGGAGTCATTTAGCATTGAAATCTCAAGTTGCCCCATCTGGCGCGGGCACAACCCCGGTGTTAGTGGGGGTGGTCCCGTGTAAATTGGGGGTGTCCATGGCATGTTGGAGTCATTTAGCATTGAAATCTCAAGTTGCTCCATCTGGCGCGGGCACACCCTCGGTGTGAGTGGGGGTGGTTCCGTGTAAATTGGGGGTGGCCCTGTCATGTTGGAGTCATTTAGCATTGAAATCTCAAGTTGCCCCATCTGGCGCGGCACAACCCCGGTGTTAGTGGGGGTGGTCCCGTGTAAATTAGGGGTGTCCCTGGCATGTTGGAGTCATTTAGCATTGAAATCTCAAGTTGCCCCATCTGGCGCGCGCACAACCCCGGTGTTAGTGGGGGTGGTCCCGTGTAAATTGGGGGTGTCCCTGGCATGTTGGAGTCATTTAGCATTGAAATCTCAAGTTGCTCCATCTGGCGCGGGCACACCCTCGGTGTGAGTGGGGGTGGTCCTGCGTTTATTGGGGGTGTCACTGGCATGTAGGAGTCAATTAACATTGAAATCTGAAGTTGTCCCATCTGGCGCGTGCACATCCTCGGTGTTAGTGGGGGTGGTTCCGTGTAAATTGGGGGTGGGCCTGTCATGTTGGAGTCATTTAGCATTGAAATCTCAAGTTGCCCCATCTGGCGCGGCACAACCCCGGTGTTAGTGGGGGTGGTTCCGTGTAAATTGGGGGTGGCCCTGTCATGTTGGAGTCATTTAGCATTGAAATCTCAAGTTGCCCCATCTGGCGCGCGCACAACCCCGGTGTTAGTGGGGGTGGTCCCGTGTAAATTGGGGGTGTCCCTGGCATGTTGGAGTCATTTAGCATTGAAATCTCAAGTTGCTCCATCTGGCGCGGGCACACCCTCGGTGTGAGTGGGGGTGGTCCTGCGTTTATAGGGGGTGTCACTGGCATGTAGGAGTCAATTAACATTGAAATCTGAAGTTGTCCCATCTGGCGCGTGCACATCCTCGGTGTGAGTGGAAGTGGTCCTGCGTTTATTGGGGGTGTCCCTGGCATGTTGGAGTCATTTAGCATTGAAATCTCAAGTTGCCCCATCTGGCGCGGGCACACCCCGGTGTGAGTGTAGGTGGTCCTGCGTTTATTGGGGGTGTCACTGGCATGTAGGAGTCAATTAACATTGAAATCTGAAGTTGTCCCATCTGGCGCGTGCACATCCTCGGTGTGAGTGGAAGTGGTTCCGTGTGAATTGGGGGTGGCCTTGTCATGTTGGAGTCATTTAGCATTGAAATCTCAAGTTGCCCCATCTGGCGCGGGCACAACCCCGGTGTGAGTGGGGGTGGTCTTGCGTTTATTGGGGGTGTCCCTGGCATGTTGGAGTCATTTAGCATTGAAATCTCAAGTTGCCCCATCTGGCGCGGGCACAAACCCGGTGTGAGTGTATGTGGTCCTGCGTTTATTGGGGGTGTCACTGGCATGTAGGAGTCATTTAGCATTGAAATCTCAAGTTGCCCCATCTGCCGCGGGCACAACCCCGGTGAGTGTAGGTGGTCCTCATTATATTGGAGATGTCACTGGCATGTTGGAGTCATTTAGCATTGAAATCTCAAGTTGCCCCATCTGCCGCGGGCACAACCCCGGTGAGTGTAGGTGGTCCTCATTATATTGGAGATGTCACTGGCATGTTGGAGTCATTTAGCATTGAAATCTCAAGTTACCTCATCTGGCGCGGGCACAACCCCGGTGAGTGTAGGTGGTCCTCATTTTATTGGGGGTGTCACTGGAATGTTGGAGTCATTTAGCATTGAAATCTCAAGTTGCCTCATCTGGCGCGGGCACAACCCCTGTGTGAGTGGAAGTGGTCCTGCATTTATTGGGGGTGTCACTGGCATGTAGGGGTCAATTAACATTGAAATCTCAAGTTGTCCCATCTGGCGCGTGCACATCCTTGGTGTGAGTGGAAGTGGTTCCGTGTAAATTGGGGGTGTCCATGGCATGTTGGAGTCATTTAGCATTGAAATCTCAAGTTGCCCCATCTGGCGCGCGCACAACCCCGGTGTTAGTGGGGGTGGTCCCGTGTAAATTGGGGGTGTCCCTGGCATGTTGGAGTCATTTAGCATTGAAATCTCAAGTTGCTCCATCTGGCGCGGGCACACCCTCGGTGTGAGTGGGGGTGGTCCTGCGTTTATTGGGGGTGTCACTGGCATGTAGGAGTCAATTAACATTGAAATCTGAAGTTGTCCCATCTGGCGCGTGCACATCCTCGGTGTTAGTGGGGGTGGTTCCGTGTAAATTGGGGGTGGGCCTGTCATGTTGGAGTCATTTAGCATTGAAATCTCAAGTTGCCCCATCTGGCGCGGCACAACCCCGGTGTTAGTGGGGGTGGTTCCGTGTAAATTGGGGGTGGCCCTGTCATGTTGGAGTCATTTAGCATTGAAATCTCAAGTTGCCCCATCTGGCGCGCGCACAACCCCGGTGTTAGTGGGGGTGGTCCCGTGTAAATTGGGGGTGTCCCTGGCATGTTGGAGTCATTTAGCATTGAAATCTCAAGTTGCTCCATCTGGCGCGGGCACACCCTCGGTGTGAGTGGGGGTGGTCCTGCGTTTATAGGGGGTGTCACTGGCATGTAGGAGTCAATTAACATTGAAATCTGAAGTTGTCCCATCTGGCGCGTGCACATCCTCGGTGTGAGTGGAAGTGGTCCTGCGTTTATTGGGGGTGTCCCTGGCATGTTGGAGTCATTTAGCATTGAAATCTCAAGTTGCCCCATCTGGCGCGGGCACACCCCGGTGTGAGTGTAGGTGGTCCTGCGTTTATTGGGGGTGTCACTGGCATGTAGGAGTCAATTAACATTGAAATCTGAAGTTGTCCCATCTGGCGCGTGCACATCCTCGGTGTGAGTGGAAGTGGTTCCGTGTGAATTGGGGGTGGCCTTGTCATGTTGGAGTCATTTAGCATTGAAATCTCAAGTTGCCCCATCTGGCGCGGGCACAACCCCGGTGTGAGTGGGGGTGGTCTTGCGTTTATTGGGGGTGTCCCTGGCATGTTGGAGTCATTTAGCATTGAAATCTCAAGTTGCCCCATCTGGCGCGGGCACAAACCCGGTGTGAGTGTATGTGGTCCTGCGTTTATTGGGGGTGTCACTGGCATGTAGGAGTCATTTAGCATTGAAATCTCAAGTTGCCCCATCTGCCGCGGGCACAACCCCGGTGAGTGTAGGTGGTCCTCATTATATTGGAGATGTCACTGGCATGTTGGAGTCATTTAGCATTGAAATCTCAAGTTGCCCCATCTGCCGCGGGCACAACCCCGGTGAGTGTAGGTGGTCCTCATTATATTGGAGATGTCACTGGCATGTTGGAGTCATTTAGCATTGAAATCTCAAGTTACCTCATCTGGCGCGGGCACAACCCCGGTGAGTGTAGGTGGTCCTCATTTTATTGGGGGTGTCACTGGAATGTTGGAGTCATTTAGCATTGAAATCTCAAGTTGCCTCATCTGGCGCGGGCACAACCCCTGTGTGAGTGGAAGTGGTCCTGCATTTATTGGGGGTGTCACTGGCATGTAGGGGTCAATTAACATTGAAATCTCAAGTTGTCCCATCTGGCGCGTGCACATCCTTGGTGTGAGTGGAAGTGGTTCCGTGTAAATTGGGGGTGGCCCTGTCATGTTGGAGTCAATTAACATTGAAATCTGAAGTTGTCCCATCTGGCGCGTGCACATCCTCCGTGTGAGTGGAAGTGGATCCGTGTGAATTGGGGGTGGCCCTGTCATGTTGGAGTCATTTAGCATTGAAATCTTAAGTTGCCCTATCTGGCGCGGGCACAACCCCGGTGTTAGTGGGGGTGGTCCCGTGTAAATTGGGGGTGTTGATGGCATGTTGGAGTCATTTAGCATTGAAATCTCAAGTTGCTCCATCTGGCGCAGGCACACCCTCGGTGTGAGTGGGGGTGGTTCCGTGTAAATTGGGGGTGGCCCTGTCATGTTGGAGTCATTTAGCATTGAAATCTCAAGTTGCCCCATCTGGCGCGGCACAACCCCGGTGTTAGTGGGGGTGGTCCCGTGTAAATTAGGGGTGTCCCTGGCATGTTGGAGTCATTTAGCATTGAAATCTCAAGTTGCCTCATCTGGCGCGCGCACAACCCCGGTGTTAGTGGGGGTGGTCCCGTGTAAATTGGGGGTGTCCCTGGCATGTTGGAGTCATTTAGCATTGAAATCTAAAGTTGCTCCATCTGGCGCGGGCACACCCTCGGTGTGAGTGGGGGTGGTCCTGCGTTTATTGGGGGTGTCACTGGCATGTAGGAGTCAATTAACATTGAAATCTGAAGTTGTCCCATCTGGCGCGTGCACATCCTCGGTGTGAGTGGGGGTGGTTCCGTGTAAATTGGGGGTGGCCCTGTCATGTTGGAGTCATTTAGCATTGAAATCTCAAGTTGCCCCATCTGGCGCGGGCACAACCCCGGTGTTAGTGGGGGTGGTCCCGTGTAAATTGAGGGTGTCCATGGCATGTTGGAGTCATTTAGCATTGAAATCTCAAGTTGCTCCATCTGGCGCGGGCACACCCTCGGTGTGAGTGGGGGTGGTTCCGTGTAAATTGGGGGTGGCCCTGTCATGTTGGAGTCATTTAGCATTGAAATCTCAAGTTGCCCCATCTGGCGCGGCACAACCCCGGTGTTAGTGGGGGTGGTCCCGTGTAAATTAGGGGTGTCCCTGGCATGTTGGAGTCATTTAGCATTGAAATCTCAAGTTGCCCCATCTGGCGCGCGCACAACCCCGGTGTTAGTGGGGGTGGTCCCGTGTAAATTGGGGGTGTCCCTGGCATGTTGGAGTCATTTAGCATTGAAATCTCAAGTTGCTCCATGTGGCGCGGGCACACCCTCGGTGTGAGTGGGGGTGGTCCTGCGTTTATTGGGGGTGTCACTGGCATGTAGGAGTCAATTAACATTGAAATCTGAAGTTGTCCCATCTGGCGCGTGCACATCCTCGGTGTTAGTGGGGGTGGTTCCGTGTAAATTGGGGGTGGGCCTGTCATGTTGGAGTCATTTAGCATTGAAATCTCAAGTTGCCCCATCTGGCGCGGCACAACCCCGGTGTTAGTGGGGGTGGTTCCGTGTAAATTGGGGGTGGCCCTGTCATGTTGGAGTCATTTAGCATTGAAATCTCAAGTTGCCCCATCTGGCGCGCGCACAACCCCGGTGTTAGTGGGGGTGGTCCCGTGTAAATTGGGGGTGTCCCTGGCATGTTGGAGTCATTTAGCATTGAAATCTCAAGTTGCTCCATCTGGCGCGGGCACACCCTCGGTGTGAGTGGGGGTGGTCCTGCGTTTATAGGGGGTGTCACTGGCATGTAGGAGTCAATTAACATTGAAATCTGAAGTTGTCCCATCTGGCGCGTGCACATCCTCGGTGTGAGTGGAAGTGGTCCTGCGTTTATTGGGGGTGTCCCTGGCATGTTGGAGTCATTTAGCATTGAAATCTCAAGTTGCCCCATCTGGCGCGGGCACACCCCGGTGTGAGTGTAGGTGGTCCTGCGTTTATTGGGGGTGTCACTGGCATGTAGGAGTCAATTAACATTGAAATCTGAAGTTGTCCCATCTGGCGCGTGCACATCCTCGGTGTGAGTGGAAGTGGTTCCGTGTGAATTGGGGGTGGCCTTGTCATGTTGGAGTCATTTAGCATTGAAATCTCAAGTTGCCCCATCTGGCGCGGGCACAACCCCGGTGTGAGTGGGGGTGGTCTTGCGTTTATTGGGGGTGTCCCTGGCATGTTGGAGTCATTTAGCATTGAAATCTCAAGTTGCCCCATCTGGCGCGGGCACAAACCCGGTGTGAGTGTATGTGGTCCTGCGTTTATTGGGGGTGTCACTGGCATGTAGGAGTCAATTAACATTGAAATCTGAAGTTGTGCCATCTGGCGCGTGCACATTTTCGGTGTTAGTGGGGGTGGTCCCGTGTAAATTGGGGGTGTCCCTGGCATGTTGGAGTCATTTAGCATTGAAATCTCAAGTTGCCCCACCTGGCGCGGGCACAACCCCGGTGTTAGTGGGGGTGGTCCCGTGTAAATTGGGGGTGGCCCTGTCATGTTGGAGTCATTTAGCATTGAAATCTCAAGTTGACCCATCTGGCGCGGGCACAACCTCGGTGTTAGTGAGGGTGGTCCCGTGTAAATTAGGGGTGTCCCTGGCATGTTGGAGTCATTTAGCATTGAAATCTCAAGTTGCCCCATCTGGCGCGCGCACAACCCCGATGTTAGTGGGGGTGGTCCCGTGTAAATTGGGGGTGTCCCTGGCATGTTGGAGTCATTTAGCATTGAAATCTCAAGTTGCTCCATCTGGCGCGGGCACACCCTCGGTGTGAGTGGGGGTGGTCCTGCGTTTATTGGGGGTGTCACTGGCATGTAGGAGTCAATTAACATTGAAATCTGAAGTTGTCCCATCTGGCGCGTGCACATCCTCGGTGTTAGTGGGGGTGGTTCCGTGTAAATTGGGGGTGGGCCTGTCATGTTGGAGTCATTTAGCATTGAAATCTCAAGTTGCCCCATCTGTCGCGGCACAACCCCGGTGTTAGTGGGGGTGGTTCCGTGTAAATTGGGGGTGGCCCTGTCATGTTGGAGTCATTTAGCATTGAAATCTCAAGTTGCCCCATCTGGCGCGCGCACAACCCCGGTGTTAGTGGGGGTGGTCCCGTGTAAATTGGGGGTGTCCCTGGCATGTTGGAGTCATTTAGCATTGAAATCTCAAGTTGCTCCATCTGGCGCGGGCACACCCTCGGTGTGAGTGGGGGTGGTCCTGCGTTTATAGGGGGTGTCACTGGCATGTAGGAGTCAATTAACATTGAAATCTGAAGTTGTCCCATCTGGCGCGTGCACATCCTCGGTGTGAGTGGAAGTGGTCCTGCGTTTATTGGGGGTGTCCCTGGCATGTTGGAGTCATTTAGCATTGAAATCTCAAGTTGCCCCATCTGGCGCGGGCACACCCCGGTGTGAGTGTAGGTGGTCCTGCGTTTATTGGGGGTGTCACTGGCATGTAGGAGTCAATTAACATTGAAATCTGAAGTTGTCCCATCTGGCGCGTGCACATCCTCGGTGTGAGTGGAAGTGGTTCCGTGTGAATTGGGGGTGGCCTTGTCATGTTGGAGTCATTTAGCATTGAAATCTCAAGTTGCCCCATCTGGCGCGGGCACAACCCCGGTGTGAGTGGGGGTGGTCTTGCGTTTATTGGGGGTGTCCCTGGCATGTTGGAGTCATTTAGCATTGAAATCTCAAGTTGCCCCATCTGGCGCGGGCACAAACCCGGTGTGAGTGTATGTGGTCCTGCGTTTATTGGGGGTGTCACTGGCATGTAGGAGTCAATTAACATTGAAATCTGAAGTTGTGCCATCTGGCGCGTGCACATTTTCGGTGTTAGTGGGGGTGGTCCCGTGTAAATTGGGGGTGTCCCTGGCATGTTGGAGTCATTTAGCATTGAAATCTCAAGTTGCCCCATCTGGCGCGCGCACAACCCCGGTGTTAGTGGGGGTGGTCCCGTGTAAATTGGGGGTGTCCCTGGCATGTTGGAGTCATTTAGCATTGAAATCTCAAGTTGCTCCATCTGGCGCGGGCACACCCTTGGTGTGAGTGGAAGTGGTTCCGTGTAAATTGGGGGTGGCCCTGTCATGTTGGAGTCAATTAACATTGAAATCTGAAGTTGTCCCATCTGGCGCGTGCACATCCTCCGTGTGAGTGGAAGTGGATCCGTGTGAATTGGGGGTGGCCCTGTCATGTTGGAGTCATTTAGCATTGAAATCTCAAGTTGCCCCATCTGGCGCGGGCACAACCCCGGTGTTAGTGGGGGTGGTCCCGTGTAAATTGGGGGTGTCCCTGGCATGTTGGAGTCATTTAGCATTGAAATCTCAAGTTGCTCCATGTGGCGCGGGCACACCCTCGGTGTGAGTGGGGGTGGTCCTGCGTTTATTGGGGGTGTCACTGGCATGTAGGAGTCAATTAACATTGAAATCTGAAGTTGTCCCATCTGGCGCGTGCACATCCTCGGTGTTAGTGGGGGTGGTTCCGTGTAAATTGGGGGTGGGCCTGTCATGTTGGAGTCATTTAGCATTGAAATCTCAAGTTGCCCCATCTGGCGCGGCACAACCCCGGTGTTAGTGGGGGTGGTCCCGTGTAAATTGGGGGTGTCCCTGGCATGTTGGAGTCATTTAGCATTGAAATCTCAAGTTGCTCCATCTGGCGCGGGCACACCCTCGGTGTGAGTGGGGGTGGTCCTGCGTTTATAGGGGGTGTCACTGGCATGTAGGAGTCAATTAACATTGAAATCTGAAGTTGTCCCATCTGGCGCGTGCACATCCTCGGTGTGAGTGGAAGTGGTCCTGCGTTTATTGGGGGTGTCCCTGGCATGTTGGAGTCATTTAGCATTGAAATCTCAAGTTGCCCCGTCTGGCGCGGGCACACCCCGGTGTGAGTGTAGGTGGTCCTGCGTTTATTGGGGGTGTCACTGGCATGTAGGAGTCAATTAACATTGAAATCTGAAGTTGTCCCATCTGGCGCGTGCACATCCTCGGTGTGAGTGGAAGTGGTTCCGTGTGAATTGGGGGTGGCCTTGTCATGTTGGAGTCATTTAGCATTGAAATCTCAAGTTGCCCCATCTGGCGCGGGCACAACCCCGGTGTGAGTGGGGGTGGTCTTGCGTTTATTGGGGGTGTCCCTGGCATGTTGGAGTCATTTAGCATTGAAATCTCAAGTTGCCCCATCTGGCGCGGGCACAAACCCGGTGTGAGTGTATGTGGTCCTGCGTTTATTGGGGGTGTCACTGGCATGTAGGAGTCAATTAACATTGAAATCTGAAGTTGTGCCATCTGGCGCGTGCACATTTTCGGTGTTAGTGGGGGTGGTCCCGTGTAAATTGGGGGTGTCCCTGGCATGTTGGAGTCATTTAGCATTGAAATCTCAAGTTGCCCCACCTGGCGCGGGCACAACCCCGGTGTTAGTGGGGGTGGTCCCGTGTAAATTGGGGGTGGCCCTGTCATGTTGGAGTCATTTAGCATTGAAATCTCAAGTTGACCCATCTGGCGCGGGCACAACCTCGGTGTTAGTGAGGGTGGTCCCGTGTAAATTGGGGGTGGCCCTGTCATGTTGGAGTCATTTAGCATTGAAATCTCAAGTTGCCCCATCTGGCGCGGGCACAACCCCGGTGTTAGTGGGGGTGGTGCCGTGTAAATTAGGGGTGTCCCTGGCATGTTGGAGTCATTTAGCATTGAAATCTCAAGTTGCCCCATCTGGCGCGCGCACAACCCCGGTGTTAGTGGGGGTGGTCCCGTGTAAATTGGGGGTGGCCCTGTCATGTTGGAGTCATTTAGCATTGAAATCTCAAGTTGACCCATCTGGCGCGGGCACAACCTCGGTGTTAGTGAGGGTGGTCCCGTGTAAATTGGGGGTGGCCCTGTCATGTTGGAGTCATTTAGCATTGAAATCTCAAGTTGCCCCATCTGGCGCGGGCACAACCCCGGTGTTAGTGGGGGTGGTGCCGTGTAAATTAGGGGTGTCCCTGGCATGTTGGAGTCATTTAGCATTGAAATCTCAAGTTGCTCCATCTGGCGCGGGCACACCCTTGGTGTGAGTGGAAGTGGTTCCGTGTAAATTGGGGGTGGCCCTGGCATGTTGGAGTCATTTAGCATTGAAATCTCAAGTTGCCCCATCTGGCGCGCCCACAACCCCGGTGTTAGTGGGGGTGGTCCCGTGTAAATTGGGGGTGTCCCTGGCATGTTGGTGTCATTTAGCATTGAAATCTCAAGTTGCTCCATCTGGCGCGGGCACACCCTCGGTGTGAGTGGGGGTGGTCCTGCGTTTATTGGGGGTGTCACTGGCATGTAGGAGTCAGAAACTCTTTTCTTTTCGAAACTCAGAAATTAAGAAACTTATAAAGGGTGTATAATTAGTTTTCTATATGGGTGGGGCAACGTGAAATTTCGTGAAACGTCAGTTTTTTGTTCAAAAAATCTAAAAATACAGTTTAATTTGAAAAAGTTTCAGTACATACAAAAAAACGTGTATCTACGATCCATCAGTACATTCGTTGAAAGGATTATTCATATCACAACGCATTACACACTATTACACAGGTATTAAAACATCTGTATTTTCAACACTTTGACATACACGTTACATCTGGCTTATTACGTATCGTAGATTCCGTAGATACATATTAATGCGAATGATCTGGTGTCCATCCGTCCGTCCGTAAACACGATAGCTCGAGAACGCTCGAACGGTATACTTTTTAACGGTATACGGAACGGTATACGGTATTCGAAAGCTACGATCAAGTGCTTTCGAATGACGTATGTAATTTTGCTCTATGATTGGGAAAATTTGAGATTTTCAATATTTATGTATTCTGGACATTTCAACATGCAGTTTTCACGTTCAGCATGTTCAAAAACAGTTTAGATATAAAACAGTGTATAAAAACTATAAAACGTTATAAAACGTCACATCTGCGATACATCAGTACATTCGTTGTGTACGGTTTATTTTTCATGGAGATCTAAGATTTCTACAGATGAAACATTTGTAGTCCAAGTCTAAATTCACTTGCATTTAATAATGTAATTTATGATAGGCAATGACAATATAAAAGTTGAATCTCACATGTCGTGTCTGTGAGTTTGTAGGTTGTTTTGTCTTGTGTAAGTGTAGGTATCATCACTATTATCTATATCCCATCCACTTTACCGGTCCGATAGGATATGTGGTACATATTACAACAATCACAACAGATATACAGATTTTTTAGGTTTAACATCCTCAATGAAGGAAGAATACAATTAAGCGAGCACATACAATTTAATTCTCTCATCGTAGTCCATTGAAAAGGATATTTTGGTGTTTTAGTTTCGGTTCGTCAATTTGTGTTTGAACGTATACTTAATCTGTACACGTTGTATAACCTTTGTAAGTGTGTATGTGGTATCGGTATTGTAAAAGGGAAGTTCTTTAATTCCGGGCTCCTTTTGACAAAGTGTATCTGATCCTGGAAGACGTGCAAAATCGAACATACAAAAACATCAAATTAATAATATTAAATAATACATTTTCTAACGTTAATAGTTCGACTGTGTGTGGGTTAATAGAAAAATGTCAATTAAAATTGCAACTTGCGTCGCTCCAGTCAATATTGCCGTAACTAAATACTGTAAGACATTCACTAATTCATTACATTTGGTAACATTTCAGTTTTCACGCATAATTTTCCGAAACATTGGAGACGCATGACAATAAATTTAAGAACAAAGAGCAAACTGTTTATATTTTAATAAAATGCGCGTTCTGTTCTACGAATTGTCGTATCCTGTTGCAACATTCATAGAAAGTAGTATTACAAAAATCTTATAAATAAATTAACTTTTCTATTATAGGGGGTAAGCGAGACGAGACTCTCATACTCCCTTTAAATGATTCCATTAGCGGAACTCTGAGCATCGATCAGGTAATTCATTTTTTAACTAATTATACATTCAATTAATCTACTAATTTAATACTTGAGAAGGGTCTTTGGTTTGGGTTGTGCAATGCTTTCTGTTCTTTGCAGATGTGTTCCAAAACGACCGTAGCAATCAGCCCAAATTTTACGAAAGACCGGATGTGGCTAAACGGCGTGGAGGAGAAGATCGACAATCCGAGATTACGGGCCTGTCTCACGGAAAGTTCGTTTGCCTCATCAGCATTACAATTACAAATTAAAAATTTGAATTATTAAATAAATTCGAGTTCCTATGAAATATAATACTCTATTAAAAAAAAAAAATAGTAAAAAAACGTGCAAAAGCGTCGGATAAGTCGGATGGCCAGGGAAAGCTTTCATGGAACATTCATATCTGCTCAGAAAATAACTTCCCAACTGCTGCCGGCCTCGCCTCTTCTGCCGCTGGATATGCTTGCCTTGGTAAGTTCCAAAATTCCAAATGCAGACATAGATATATTTCCAACGTTTAAAGTTAATTAGAAATCCAAACACCTCTTGAGCTTCAGAAATGACAACAAGGCTACATGAAAAATTATTATTTCCAAGAAATTATTATCTAGAAAAAATTAGAAAAAAGAAAATTGCATTGCTTTCTGACTGCCAAGTCGGTTTTGAGAAATCAGCATGAAAAGTGGTCGGGAAATTGATTTGGAAATTTGAACATTTTAAAATTAAACTCCCCCATTGTTCACACCTTATTTATTTTTATCATTAATTTAAAGAAGGTTCGGAAAACTGGAGTTCCTTTCCCTTTATCCGTTAAACGCTGTGGGGTTATTTTGGGGGGGGGGGGGTATTTCGGAGGGGGGAGTTACAAGGGGGGTTATTTGGAGGGGGAGTTATTTCATTTCGGGGTGGGGAGTTATTTAGGGGGGGGGGTTATTAAGGTTAGGTTAGGTTAGGTTAGGTTAATTACTGCATCCCAATATTCGCAATATATATGGATTATGGTTCCCCGTCTAACTTTAAAAATTCTACTCTATTTTAAATGGCCATATAGTTAAATGCATGCATGTAGGCTGTTTTGAATCGTTATATTTACGTCAATTGTGAGAGCTTATTTGAAGAACAACCTGAATACTAATTATTTTCCCATTGAATTAATTAATAGTGTATTCCCTGGCGGAATTATACGAGATCGAAGGTGACATTTCCTCGATAGCGAGGCAAGGATCGGGAAGTGCTTGTCGAAGCATTTATGGGGGATTTGTCCTGTGGATTGGTGGTTCGAAACCGGATGGATCGGATTCATTGGCCAAACAAATCGTTTCTGAGAATCATTGGCCAGAAATGAGAGTCCTCATTTTAGTTGTATGGGTTTTTATCTTCATTTCATTCATAACATGATTCCGTTCAGCAATTTATTGTCTTAAACTTAAAATTGATAAAAATAATTTCAAGTATTTATTCGTTAAAATATATTCAGGTTTCTGATAGTCGTAAGAAGACAAGCAGTACGAGTGGAATGCAGCGGAGTGTAGAAACGAGTGACCTCTTAAAGCACCGAATTAACAAATGCATTGGCCAACGAACCGTTGAGATGACCCGGGTCAGTTCCATACTGCCAATTGACTCTCGCTCGGGTCACTTTCATTAAATTCTCAAATCAAACTGTCGTTTGTCTTCGTAGTTAGAGTTTCGTAATATTTTTTAACCCTGAACGGATTTGAATTTGCAGGCAATTAAGGAGAAAGACTTTGAAAAATTTGCGGAATTGACAATAAAAGACAGCAACCAATTCCACGCCGTGTGTTTGGACACATATCCGCCTTGTGTCTACATGAACGACGTCTCTCATTCCATTGCCGATTTGGTCCATGTCATCAACAAAGCGGCAGGAAAAAATATCGTGAGTCACCTCTAGTTTTATTACTCTTTCAAGGAAGGGTTTATAAAAACATTATCATGCAGTTAAATTTACTTTTTAACGATGAATGACAGGTTGCATACACATTCGACGCTGGTCCAAATGCCTGTCTCTACCTCTTGGAGAAGGATGTAGGAGTGACATTATCGGCAGTGAAGCATTTATTTCCTACAACTAAAATGGGGGAGGAATATTACAAGGGTATCCCAACTTTAGAACCTGGACCCTTAAACGCTGAATTCGAACCCGTTTCGAAACTGGAACCATGGCCTAATAATTCTTTGCGCTACATTATTCACACTAAAGTTGGACAAGGGCCGAAAACTCTATCTAAAGATCCAAAGGACATGCTACTTCATTTACTCAATTCTGAAGGACTTCCTAAATGAAGCTTCTATTAATATGATTTGATTTTAGAAGAAATAAATTGAGTCCACAAAATTGAAACTATGAGTTCTAATTTGATATGTTATAACGTTATAACTTATAAGGGAACGCAGTGACTGCATCTCCTTAATCCTCACTTGAATTGCACCTGTGTTGTTCTTGTTCTTGTTCTTGTAGCCTTTATTTTTCTTGCGATACATCCGGTCAAACAAAAAGTCTGGTCTCCCCCAGGTCGCACAAATATAAATAGCTATAAATCAATAATATAGTAGAAATTACCTGTGTGAAAGTGATATATGAACTACCAAGGGAAGTTTTTCGGGGTGTAATAAGGGAATCGCTTGAAACTTTTATGGTCAAATCTACAAGTCATATGGACAATAAAAAAAATAATTAGGTGCTTAATTTGACGTTGACCATGTTTTAAAAATTACCTAATACAAAAAATCATGCAAATTGACTTTTTAAAATGCTCATAAAACAGTTAATATTGGTCCGATTTTCAAAATTTTTCAAGTTTTGGAATGCCAAAGAGTTGTTCGTCAAGGAAATACAAAGATTTTAATTTTCAAAAAAAAGTTGAAATTTTTTTTTTATTAAGTATCCCCAGCCAGAGGGACCAGAGTAGTTATCGCTATGGGAAAATGGGTGTCATGGTGGGTACTTTGGGTCCCTTTATCTCATGAACCAATGCATCTAAAAATAATTGACCAAATACCTTAGAAAGATATTTTCAATCATCAAATTAAGACATCATTTAACTGACTCTATGGGGTTTAAGGCGGCTACAATTTAATTATTACAAAATCATGTTTTTAAGCCTTCAACAAGCCCCCAGCCCGATAGGTTCATTATAGAGACTCGATTTTTTTTCTAGTGTGTAGACAATTTCATTGCGGAGGTGCATTACTAAACAATGCATGACAATTTTTTATTTAAATCCATTTTTCGGTGTGATGGTTTAAAAAATGTGATTTTGACCCAATCGTGTGATAATTATTGTCGTTAAAATATCTTTGTGATTCAATTTATTTGAGAATTTTGGACTCATCAGTTTTGGAGATAGAGGGGTCCAAAGTACCCCCTATGACATTCATTTTCCCACAGCGATAAATACTCTGGAGTCTTAAAATTTCTAGTTTAACCCTTTGGAGTGGGACGGGAAGTATTCTTCCCACTAAAAACAAAGCGTTGTCATGGTCTGGGAACTATTCTTCCCAACGGAAATCGAACCGTTGTCATGGACTGGGAACTATTCTTCCCAGTCAAATTCAAACCGTTCCCATGGATTGGGAAGTATTCTTCCCAGAGCGAGAAAATAGCTTATCGTGGTCTGGGAAGTTTTCTTCCCAAGCAAAAATTTGCAAATCGCAAGAATTTTTGCAATTCGCAAGAGTTTATACCGCAGTCGTTTGATCTGATTTTTAGTTCAACTCAACTTCAATTCAGCCTCAATTGATAAGTACTTCTGAATGATTTAACAAATAAAAATTTGCAAGTGCCCCTACAGATCATTTGGGGATAACCTGACCCACAGGGAACACTCATAGTCATAAATTGCCTGATTTTTTTTTTACTGACAGTTGAACATGAAGTTGTATTAGAAATAAAAATTGAGAAATTAGTTGCACTCATTTATTTTAAGCTTGTTAAAAAATGAAACGCTGGGAATAAGTAACTTTTCACTTCCTTTTTTGTGTTAGTCCCGCAACTAGAGGACAACCTTTTCCGTTTTTCGTAAGCTCGACAACCCCCCCCCCCCGCTCGTCCGACTTCTTAAAAATGAAGCATTATGCAAATCTTGTTGTTTCATTCCAATTATCAGTGTAATTATTATATTTATTTGCTTGTCCATTTCTCATCAATTATCAATGAAAGTAGCTATTTTTATACTTTCATTGTTAATAAAATTTGTATTTTGAAACATCAGACAATCATGAGTTTTGTCTTTGATCATGTTAGCGTCTAAAAGATAGTTGATCAAGTTAGATGGGGTCCAATAATGCTATACTTATTTGGAGTAACATAGACACAGTACAATAAGGGCTTGTTGATTTTTTCGCCAAATCTTGCAAAAATTTATTTGATTTTCGCAATATCGCCAAAAATGTTCCCATTTGAAACGGCAGTTCAATGAAAAAATGTACCGTGTCAATGGGCCTGAATGATTAAGGAGTTTGACCATGGTAACCACTAGACTTTGAAGGAAGTCTTTCCTCGTCTACCCTAAATTGCTACCCCACTCCAAAGGGTTAAATATACCCGTAGCGACGGGGTAAAAATGAGCAAAATTTTAAATTTCTGACAACATTAGCTCCCGATAGGGTCATCACAGAAAAAGTTGAGATATACCATTTTAAAGATAACTTCATGGCCGAGGGCGAGTACCCGGTCAAAAATATAATTTTCGGATTAGAAATACAAGAAAAAGCGGCTGGAACATAATAATCACATTTTAAAAAACGGTTTTTATTTTTTTCTGCCTAAACCATAACAGATGGCCTAATTTTGACCGGGTACTTGCCCTCGGCAATGAAATTGTCTTTAAAATGGTATATCTCAAAATTTTCTGTGATGACCCTATCGGGAGCTAACGTTGTCAAACGTGATTAAAACATGCACTGGGAGATATTTAATTGTGACTTGGTGGAACTCTCAGAGGTATTTTAAATATTTTTATAAAAAACTTCATTAAATATTTTATCCAATATAATTTTTAGAATTCTAGTATGTGCATCGGTTCATCTGAAACCGGGTGTCAAAGGTTGGTATTTGACACCCATTTTCCTATAGCGATTATTAGTCTGGAGCCTTAAACAATTTGAAAATTCCAAGAAAATATAGATTTTTTTCTAAAAATTCAAATCGTTTTATTTTCTTCAAATACAACTCTTTAACATTCAAAAACTCGAAAAAGTTTGAAAATCGGACCAATATTAACTGTTTTATGAGCATTTAAAAAAGTCAATTTGCATGATTTTTTGTTTTAGGTAATTTTTAAAACATGGTCAACGTAAAATTTAGCACCTAATTTTTTGATTTTTATTGACCATAAAAGTTTCAAGCGATTCCCTTATTACACCCCGAAAAACTTCCCCTGTAAGATTAACTACACTACTAAAAGAGATTTGTAATAAAATTAACATTAACAGAAATATTAACAGTTCAGCTTATTACGTGACAGATAATTATTGTGTGAAATCATTGTTTCTTTGGTCGTTTATGATTCACTCAATAAACGCACTTCGGAAACTAACTTTATGAGGATCAGCTTCTTTGATAGAAGTTGGAATCCTGTTCCACAACATGGCAGAGTAGTATTGAACAGAGTTACTAAACAAGACAGTGTTATGTTCTATAATTTGACAATTTTGAGTGTGTCTTGTAACTCTATCTGATTGCGGCGGCTGAGGCTTAAAAATATCGGCAATAGCCGGTACAATATATTTGTAAGTCGAGAAAGTTTTATATTTGTTGACATTTTGTAGACTATATAACATAAGTCTTTCTGTGATATTGAATTGGTTACATTTTTCTAGGAGGCTGTAGTGGTCAATTTTTGAGTGGAGCTTTTTACATTCGATTTGGGCTTTGACTTGATTTTCTTGGCTTTGCCAGAACCTTTTTGTATGGAATTTAGCAATCTGTGACTAGTGACAGTGTACAATGCCTTCCTCTGTATTCGTCAACTTCATTTCCTAACTACTATATAACGAAGAAAAATAGATACGTAGAAATTCTGCTATGTTACCTGGAAGAGAAAGTTTTCAGCAAGGCCCTAAACCTAAAGCGACAAGATTCCAATCAAGGCCTTAAGTCTATAGCGACAAGATTCCAATGAGGTTGATCACTTGCCTTTGAAATTTTTTCCTCGCTTTTTCCAGGACTTGTTATTTTAGATTATAGGTAATATAGGGCAGATATGGTCCCCCTTTAGCAACTATAAAATATGTCTCTTAAAAAAAATGCACACGGGCCAACCATACCGAATTTTGGCAAAACCAATACGTTAGAATATTTCCAAGCGATTTTTCAAAATTTGGACACCATCCTCAAGTATTAAGATTGCGATGGCCCCAAGTCTAATTATTCCGGTACGGTCAATCTACCAAACCCATTTCTGTTGGAATTGCAATGACCTGAAAAAAGTCGAAACTTTGACATGACCTCAGCATCATGGGCCTTAAAATTAAGCAAAAATTTGTACAAAAATGTATCCAGGTATTTAGATTCGATTTTCAAAAAAAATGCGATGGCCCTAAGCCCCTCTGCATCTCTATGGTCTATCCGCCACACTGAGGTATCGGATTAACTGGGCTTTATTGGCTACTTGGAGTAGTTTTTCATTTTAAACTCAAACTAATGCTTTTACCATATTCAATATCTGACAGGTAAACCTAAATTTTATTTTCAGGTGGGTTAATTGAATTATTTTGTACTAGCTGTCATCAGATTTTCATAATTCACAATAGTTGACGAGATATTTAATTATCTTCAACCATAATTTAAGACAATTTAATTAAAATAGGACTAAAAGTCTCAATACATCCTAATCCAATTATGCCCTGTAAATCTAAATATGATTTTCCGACGAGCTAGTTGATTTATTTTGTACTAGCTGTCATCAGATTTTGATAATTCACAATAGTTAACTTGATATTTACTTATATATTACCATAATTGAGGACTATTTAATTAACATAGGACAAAAAGTCGCAATATACCCCTAATCCAATTATGCCCGGTAAATTTAAATATGATTTGGAGACGAGTTATATGATTTATTTTGTACTTCCTGTCATCAGATTTTCATAATTCGCAATAGTTTCCGAGATATTTAATTATCTTTAACCATAATTTAGGACTTTGTAATTAACATAGGACTAAAAGTCGCAATATACCCCTAATTCAATTATGCCCGGTAAATCCCTCAGTTGAGCATTGACTTTATTAATGGAATATACATACGCTAATCTTAATAAAACCAGATTGGAAACAAACATTTATCCGCTAGAAACTTGAGAGATTACATATCTTCATGCGGTATCTTTGAATGGATCCAGTAAAATCTGCAAGATCTACGATGCTAACTTTATCACTATACCTTGTTCTCATTTAGCAACATGCCTGTCCTGCATTTCCACTCCTGATGTTAATTCAATTTGTCATTTGAAACAATTTTTGTTTATTTGGAAAAGCTTCAAAACGAATGTATATCCTGCCAGCAAGCCCCTTCAAAAACGGCAAAAACAAAAACCATGAAAGCAGACAAGGGGCTCAATCAAAATTATTGAGTATTCAAGATAGAATTCTTATGCAGCAAACCCGAATGGTCGATGCTCTGGAGGAAGGGGATTCTATGAAATTGGTTTTCAATTCTAATAACCTTGCATGATTGTTTCAATGTTAAAAACTTAATCGTTTAAAATCAGCCCAAAAAGTTTTTTATATTATTATTAGTATTAATATTATTATTAAAATCTTTAAATACCAATAACAAATATCAACACTTCATCACAAAATCGAGCTTGTTAAGCATACCATAATTTTTGTAAGAACCATAAATTTAGTCAAAATTAGGAAAATGAATCAGTTAAAATATCTTCTCGAACTTGTTAACCTCTTCTAATGACTTCATTTTCCTCGATTGCGGGGTTCTGCATGGCCTCCTCCAATTGAATGGAGTACTCATCCTCGGGTGGTCGCAATCTTCTTCTCATATTTTGTAAAACTGCGGGGGCAATAATTATTTTACATGCTTGGTCGCTTTAATGTCAGATATCTCTGTTATCATTTACCGTATCATTTAACGTTATAAGTAATTGCAATACTTATGCATATTTATGTACTTAATAAATGACTATTAGGATTGATTTCCAAAAATCCGTTCCGAATCCCCGAATTCTTCCAGATGAACGAGTCATGAATCGAACCCGGCCATTTTGCAACGACGTTAAGAAACATCATGTAAGAATCGCAAATTGCTTGAATATTTAGAGAAGGTCCACCTTTTCTAGAAACAAAATCATACTGCGTTAATTGGCTGGCGAACGTAATGTCCAACGTTCCATCAGTAGCGCCGATAACATTGGGAAATCCAGCCAGAGAAAAAAAATCCCGTTTTCCTCTTGTGATCTCTTTATTTGTATTTGGAAAGCGAAGGAAATTATGAGCCATTTTTGCCAGAATATTAGATGCGGCTTTAATGTATTGACTAATTTGAGGTATTCGCGATACGATAGCGATATTCCACTGATCCCTTTCAAATCATTCTGGAAGGGTCCCTTTGCATAGAACCTGTAAATATAGTTTTATTACAGTGAATGTGGAGGAAGTGAAAAGGAAAAGCATTATAAACGAAAAATCAACACACCTTAATGCTGCTAGCACTTGCAGATGTACAGGTAATGCATTGTTTCGTCTTGTTCTTCTTTGAAGGCCGCCGTTGGAAATTCTGATAATTTCAAGAATTGATGCCCGTGATAATCGGAAACAAGGAATCAGTTTTCATCCAACCATCCTTCTACAGGATTTGTTTTATCTAGGAAAATTTGCTCAGCCTTTCTCACCCTTTCTCCATTATCAAAAGCCCAAATTAATTCAGCCAATTTTTCTTAATTTCAACTTTAACCACGAAAATGTAATTAACGGCAGATCACAAGGAAGGTATCACAAACTGGAATTTCCGACTGCTTCGAATTTTTTGGTGATGAATCTACAACTTATGCAAACGTTAATGATGAAAAATTAGCTGCCCAATTTTATGTTTAACATGTTAAAAAAAATTGCTAAATATATCTATAAAACAATGTATAATGCGCAATAATTAATACCATTCATATACAGATAGGATACTTAGTGATATGAAAATCGTTAATATACGTTGTTGCTTTTGAAGTGATTCCAGCTTTTGACGAACGTAATTGTAATCGTCCACTGACAATTTGAAGGATGAGCCGTCCTGGGTGGTAGTGGCTTCAACATTGCACATTGCAAATGCAGTGGGCAGAACACCCATATTTATTAGTGGAGGCCATCTTAGTTTAGTACCTTTCCCAATTCGCTTTATATAGCTGATTTTGCTTTCCTGTAAATCCTCGTATACAATATGAACAAGCCCGATCTGCCAAGAACTGTTAATCTTCGCGGCAGCATACGGTTCTACGGAAATGACAGCCTGGGAAAGCTCGATGTGTCCCATATTATGGAGAATAAAGTCCTTTAAACGCGAAACAAGTTTAAGCTGTAGCTGTTTTATAGATACGGGAACTACAGAATGATACGACCTCGTACCTGGAACAGTTTTTCCAAATGAAAATCTCGCCCCGCCTATCTCGCCCCCGGCCAATTTCGCCCCTTGGCATTTCGCCCCGACCATTCTCGCCCCCTACATTTTAATTTATAATTACAAAACTTTAAACTACGGTTTCGACTAAGCTTAGTCCTTGTAGCATGAAGTACAAGCTGGAAATTTCAGTCATCTCTACTGTACCCCGTTTTGGATCATAGTGCAGTAGTGCACAGTCATACTATTTTATACATCCAAAAGGAAATGAATTCTAAATCTCATCTGCTAATGGGTAGTTCCATTTCTGGGATCTCTTTACGCAGGTTGTTACACAGGTCAATATGTGAAATTGCCCTTGTGCTCCCCTGCTCTTTCCCTCAGTTTAGCCACTGACTTCTCTTCAGAAGCCGGTACATCGTGCGAACAGCTAGTTCTTGTGTGTGCAGCTTGATTGGTAAAAGACCAATCATGCACTCCATACTAGATGTTTGTGTCGACTTTAGTCCACCTAGAGTACCCGAAAGAGCAACTCGTTGGAGTCGCTCTGTTGGTCTCATCGTGGTAGCTTTTAGGGTAGCCGCAACCCAAATGACGGAGGCGTAGGTAATACATGGACGTATTACCGCCGTGTACACGAATGACGTTTTAGTGCGTGAGTATGCAGACAATTTATTGGAACTGAAAATGATTCCAATCTTACCATCCCAACAGGAATTCGAATCCTTCTTATAATTAGAAGTCCAAGTGAATGTTCCTACTCACCTTCAGAAAAAAGTTATAAATAACTTTATGAGATACTTTTAAGTTAAGTAATTCAAAAATAACAATTATAAACAACTTTTTACCCTTCGGAGTAATTTTTGGATTCCCGGATTTGAACTTTTTCCTTAAGAAATGATCGATTTGAATGAATTGAAACTGTCGTACGTGAACGATGTGCAAGTTGAATGTGAAAATGGTGTTACATTCGTACTTGAAAATATGATCTTAAGTAACTTGAAGGCAATTTCAACGTTCATTAAAAATGATTTCAAACGCAACACTGAGCAACACTTTATCCAGTTTTTAGCCCGAGTCAGGGCTTATGGAATCATGCTGTCCGTCCGTCCGTCCGTGACACGCTAGCGACCAAACGGCTGGACCGTTCGACATGAAATTTGGGACACTTGTGTATTTTGCAAATGCAAAGGCTAAGTTCGAAGGTGGGAAAAATCGGTCGATCGGTTGACCCGTGTGGATAATGCAAAGTAGTGTTGCCAATGGAAAAGGTTTAAAATACAGACAAATAGAAGCGTGTATTCTTACTGCCAGCGTGCAGTCCAATAGGCCTTATGGATTTATATTCCTACTGTACAGCATAATAAGTACATCTACCCTATAGACCCTAGTGGATGACCCATGCGGGTTTTCTGAAAACTGACTTAAGACGCCCTGTAATTTTATAAACCTGATCATCATAAATTTTTATGATTTTATAAACGTACAGGGACACACAATTGCCTGACTCGGGCTTTTATACACTGCACACTGTAGGTTATTTCATTATATTATGGCAATGAGCTATCAAACAGCGAAACTAGAGTTTGCAAAAAAATATCCAGTGAAACTCATAGACTGGGCCACTTATCAATCTAAAGTAAAAAATACTGAACCAAACTGGTGAAACAATACTCCTGATCCCCCACCAACTAACAATGTATGTAAAATAGCTGAAAAAACTATGGCCAAAATAGACAACAATCAAATGGAATTCACAATACACATATTTTAGTCAAATTCAATGTGATATCCTTATCTATGCTGTATATATTACAGTCCTTTTCTATAATATACTGTTTGCAAGCCAACTAACAATTATGTATAATATTAAAGAAGCCAATAAATGTCAAGACCCAGTTCTAAAAGCCATTGTAAATAAGTTAAAAATAACCACCGCCTTTTTGAAGATTAACTCGCTACAAGATTTTCGTAAACTTAAAACAATTCAGTTGAAAAATATATAGACAACAAATAACATTTCTACAAATTCATGCTCAAAATATTAAAAGGAGCTAATCAACCTGAGGTATTCTATAATGTTAATAGCTAAATAGCATATGATTAATTTGAACTTATTTTCTGGAAACATCATTTAAAGTTGTAATTTTTTAAACATTATTGTAATTTTATGAATTTTTTTTAATAATCACCATCTAGCCTGAACCAAAATAAAGAAACCGGTCGCAACGGTAATTACTATTTTCTGAACACTCGTCGATAAGTTCAGAGCACATTTTTTTCATAAAATATAAATACCCGAAATCACTCCCCATTTCCTTCCAATGGCTCTCCTGCAGTGCACCAGGGCCACTCTGCCAAGAGTGGCTCGGGCCTTGCAGTGGGGTTCCCATGTGAGGGTACGGTGGTCTAGAGTGACCCCTAGATACTTAACCCGATCCTTTATCACCAGAGCCTTGCCCTGTAGGTATAAGCGGACTGGTTTTTATTTTTTCCTCTTGGTGAAAAGCACTATGGCTACTTTGTCATTGACCGCAAGGTCGACCTCCTGGCATCAGCCATCCACCAAGTTGATAGCACATTGTGCATGTGACACATCAGAGCTGGCAATTGAGCCAAGGTCATCAGCAAAGCCCTGTGTGTAGACTTGTGGGAGTTGTTTTCTCAGAGTTGACAAGATTTCGTCAACCACAAGAGTAGAATTGATAGGACTTATCTTTGCGGGCAGCCCCTCTCAATACCTCTAGACTCCGTAACACTGTTAGCCGTGGCTTAAGTCTGACGGCCTTCAAGAATATTACAATGAAAGCCCATAAGGCATATTAACTTGATCTCAGAGTTGCCTCAAGCCAAGTTAAAATTTAATGCAGTACCGCCTCTGTTGAATCACCTGCCAGGTGTGCATATTGATTTTTAGCTCTCAGTTGTCCAGTTAATTCTGGAGTCCTGATATGCCAGTCAACCAATCGTTCTAATGTTTTAGTAGAAAGGAGGTCAATGAGATTGGTCTCAATGAGGAGACTCTCTCGTAGCTATCCTTTCCGGGTTTAGGTATGATGACAATCTTCAATTTTCTCCACTCAATCGGTGTATAGCTGTATAGCCATATTCCAGGCAAGCCCAAAAATGGGAACTAAGAATGGGATGATTTCCTTTCTGACATTCTGACTTAAGTAGTTTGAGGCTAGAGTAATATCTAGTACTTCTTACCTGCTTGCCGTCACGAAAGTAGGCTTATGCCCTTTGTTAACAATATGTATGTTAGTTTGTAGCAGGTAATCACAAAGACTCTCTCCCCTTTTGTTTCAGTCTGTACTGCTCCAAAGAGTATGATGACCATGTGCGTCACAGCCAATGATCAGTTATAGCCCTTTGGCACCACAGTAATTAATCAGGTCAATCATTTTTTGTGGTGGACAATTCTCTTCATGAGCCATGTATACTGATGCATACACAACAGTTACATGTTTCCAGAAGGTCTTGACCGCTACAACGTCCCTGGAGAAAAATTCTACCATCGCCCAGGTCTTGATATTACTGGTCGTGATTACACGCGCGCTTGGTCTATCAGAGTTGTTGATGGAGAAGTACATATTGCCTACTCCGTTCAAACCTAGAACTTCCATGCCCTCCGTTCTTGAATTAGGCATATGTTTGTCTGCATCGTTCTCAGACAAATCGAAGTCTTTTCTGAACGATGCAAGTTGATTTGAATCAAAGATGAAGAAGGTCGACACCTCCACTATATTTTGAGATGGGTGGCACTAAGATATGCCCTTCAGGGGTGTATCCGTGCCCCTCACCAACACTCCAAACTTATAGGGCGCTGGGGAGTTGACCAAAGTGCAGTACTTGCCCCCATCGATCTTCTCGACCTCCATTTCCAGCCACAGTCTGGTGGTTTTGTCCATGCATTTGGCAATTACCTTGCCAAACTCCAGGTAGATCCCGTCCATCCTTAGTCGGGTGGGCTGTATCATCTCCTCAATAGCCTTTTTAAGGCCTTTTGATTGACGAGTCTGTCGCTGCTAGGTTGCCTTTCGTCTTATCACTGTACGTGATATTGACGAAGAGTCCCTTCTTGGCCTCCGATTCCGGTTCCGCTTTGAAATCTGGTGTTCCCCGAAACCGTATGATGGCTCCAAATCCTCCGCTGAAGCCCGGTTCCAGGTTGGTTCTCCTAACGGGAGTCGCAACAGGATGAGGGTTTCGGAGCACTCGGTCCTTATTTTGAGGAGATGGGAAAAAAGGGGGACTGCTGACCTGGAAGGGTTATTCCTCGAGCCCCCTGTGCCTTCAGCTGTGACAGCGGGAATCCGCAGGGGTTGTCCCAATAGCAGTCTTTCCTTCTTCGCCTTTCTCCTCTGATCACCCGACTTTCTCTTTCGGGACAGTTGACTCTCGTTGGGGTCCTTTCCCGTCCCTTGGGAGTTTTCCACAACGTGAAGGTCCTTGACACCTTTCTCCACGGTGTCAATCCCTGTCTTAGAGGTGTCGATGGTTGACATTTCGTCCCCCATGTCCATGTCCTTCAGTAGGGATTTCTCCAACTCCTATCAGTAGTTTTTGGGAAGAGGCACGTTAGTGTCCTCATCCGATCCCAGGAGTTTTATTTCCGTTTTTTCCACCTGTAAAGATGGAAAAAAATTAAAAAAGTGTATCTTTGTGTCTTCTCCCTGCAGGTGAGAAGTACCAAAATAGTATTGAGGATGAAGGTACAGTGGAATTGAGAAATACGCCCATTCCATGCAAAAAGCATGTACCCGACGTATTCCCCGATTCCATTCCCATTCATCTCCAATTGGACCTAAAAAAAGATGTCCAGGGCGGCTGTTGGTTCCTTAAAAGGTAAGGTCAACACTCCTTACCTTACCTTGTTTCTCCAGAAAACCCGGTTTACACCGAAAAGATATCCGTTTTCTTTCAAAAAATGAAAAAACTTCCTCGAAAAATGTGGTTGAGCTCCAATTTCACGCACTGCTTCCTCTTCAAAGTCTCTGAACTTGTTCTCCGTCATATTAACAAATACGAAAATAGAAAGTTCATCAATTTTTAATTATCTTAATATCTAAATATCTTATCCTACGGAGATAATCGTACCGTTGCAGAAAACTCTTTCAAAAGGGTGAAAAAAATTATATAAAAAATAGTGAATAGAATAGACCTTTATATTTTTATTTATTTATTTATTTATTACTCTCAAAGCTCCCTGCAAGCTTTCGCCCATGGAGCCCCAAAACTTGTTATAAGTACACGGAGAAGTTAACTTAATTTATCTAAACTAACTATAACTGGCATAATTAACTTAATTTATAGATACACTAAAAATTACACATTAACAAACAATTAAGCATAACTGAGACTTAACTTAGTCTTAAATACTATTTTGTTACAATAACATTAACCTCTATTCATAAGAACATTTCTATGCTGTAACAAGGTGATAATATTATTGACAAATTGCAGATTATCCTCTCTTGTCATTTGTTCTGTGAATAAATACCAACTCCTTATGTCTAAATTTTTACATTTAATTGAGTCTGGAATATAACCAGTTTGCTGATCACACTCCCCTACCATGTGCCATAGACTATCCAGTATTTTCATATTACAACAAGCAACTTCGGTTTTTACAAAAGAGTAGATTACTTTATTGTAAGTAATGTAATTTGACATTAATCGGCACTGGCTAATAAGTCGTCTGTCTTTCCATGAGAATCCCAACTCCAAAAAAGTGGCAGGTTTCGGCTGATTATTACTGTAATGTTTAAACTTACTATAAAAGTTCATAACTCTCCAATCCAAAACTTCCTTCTTGTCTGTGTTCCAAAGAAATTCTTTAACCTTATCAATTTGAATTCTAGTTAGACTTTCTGCTCTATTTATTGATAGTCCAAACTTAAGTGCTAACTCTTTAAACCAATTTCTTTTGACCATATTACCGGTCTTACCATCTAAAGCCACTAGGTTTTTTAATACCATCTTGGGATACTAGTCGTCCGACATTAGCATGATTTTTTATATAAACTGAAAGATTGTATTAAGATATTTAGGACTATTTTTACTCTACCTGTTTCAAGTCTAATTAGCACGCTGGGGGTATTCCAACTTAGCCCTAATACCTTTCTATAAAAGGAAGACTGAATACCTTCCAACTCATTAACCTGTCGGAGGCCCCAAACGGCGCAGCAATAAAGCAGGTTCGTCAAAACACAGGTTTCAAATAACTTGGATGCTGTCAGTATAGTATCGGACCTGCCTTTATACAATATGCACAGAGTTTTACCTATAGCAGCTCTTGCACTTCCCTTCCTAGATTTAGTCGCAGCGTTAAATAGACCGGAGGTTGTAAAAGCGACCCCTAAGTAAATGTGTTCATTAACACATTCAATTAATTTATTGTTAAAGTAAAATTTATCGTATTGACCCAATTTGCCCCCTTTTCTGAAAACAATTATTTTTGTTTTGTCTAAATTGATTAACAAACCCAGTTCTTCAAAATACGCACTTAAAACTTTTATTTTGCGTTTCAATTCTCCTGAATTGCTAGCCAAGATAACAGGTGTCGTCTGCATATAAAAGAAGATTAACACGACGATTACCAACTTTTATACCCATAAAGTCTTTTAATTTGTTCTCAATGTCAGCTATAGATAGACTAAATAGGAGTGGGCTTAGACTGTCACCTTGTAACAGACCCTCTGTTAAATCAATGGGCCGTGATAATTTATTATCCAACTGAATTCCCATGAATGCATTGTTGTAGAGAGATTGTAAAATGCTTATGATTTTACTACTTACGCCAATTTGATTTAATTGGGCCCAAAGTTTTGTATAACTAATAGACGGGAAGGCCCGTTGAAAGTCAATAAATAAGCCGTAAACTTTTCCCTTTGGTCTGCTTAACCCGATTTGAATGACTCCATTTAGTGTGAAAATGTGATCCACGCAACCTCTTCCTTTCCTAAAACCAGCTTGCGCTTCTGGTAACAGATGATTATGCTCAGCCCATTTAGTTAATCTATTTGCTAAAATCTGCGTGAACAGTTTTAGCATCGTATTCGCTAGAGCTATTGGACGGTAGTTTTTGGGATTATCATCGGGTCCTTTTTTATAGAGCATTAGCGTTAGGGACTCTGCCCAGCCGATTGGTATTACTTCGTTGTTCATACAATTATTAAAAAAGGATAGTAACTTAGATATACATGACGGCCCTAGGTTCTTTAAGAATTCATTCGGTATACCGTCAGGGCCACAGGCCTTTCCGTTTTTTAATTTTGTTAATGTTAATTCCAATTCTGGCAAAGAAATATTACAATCAAGTGCATCCACCTTTACCTTACTAAGTATGGATTCGGTATTGGTTATTCTAATGGGTAACTGATCTCTATAAAATTTAATCCATGCTACCTCTTCCACATTCATTCTTCTGTTATCTCTAGTCTTGAACGACTTAACTGCATTCCAGAAGTCAGAACTGCTTCTTACATCCTTCAAAGCTAACTTCCTTCCTTCCCAGTATGCTATTTCTTTCGTTCGCCTAAGATGCATATAATTTTTCTTAAATACTAAATAGTTCATTCTATCCGAGTCAGACCAATTCGATTTTCTACATTCCCTCAACCATCGATTTACAAATATCCTTGATTTCCTGCATTCGAGGTCAAACCATGGCTTATCGTTAATTTTAGAGACTGTATTAACCATATTACATGCCTTTGCTTGACTCCATATGTGTTCTACAAACTCCTCATAATTTAAATCTGAATCCTCTAGAAGAATGTCGGTAGCTAACTGATAAGACTCCTTGTTATCGGCTTTCCATACTAATTTCTTCCTTGGTTTAATGAAGGGGACAGAGGCATTACCAATCTCAGTGAATACAGGGAAATGATTGGCGACGGCTTCTTCTATTCTTAAATCCACATCGTATCTGCATAACTCCGGATTAACAAATACCAAATCAATACAACTTTTACCCATATGATTAACAAACGTTACTGCCCCCTCCTTATCACCTTTGGTTCTACCATTTAGTACGACCATGCAGTTTTCTTTCAGAACGTTCATTAGCAAGGTTCCCCTATGGTTAATGTGCTTATCAATACTTGCCCTGTGATTAACGAGGCATTCAGATTCTTGTAAACCTATGTCTTCCAGACTTCCTGATTCCCCGATTCTAGCATTTAAGTCACCAAGAATAATTTTGTCGCAATTGCTATAAGATATGGACATCCTGTTCAACTCATCATTAAGTTGATTGATAATATGGTCTTTAACCTTTCCAGGTGGAATGTAAACATAACCAACAATTAATGATAAATTTTCTTGCTTAATTAGTATAAATACCCAGTTTTCACATTTACTGATAACTTCCTGAACTGTTACATGATTTTTTACTAGTATTATTATGCCTCCCGATGGTCTTCCGCTATTTTTAAATGGAGTCGCATCTACTTTAAATTCCTTGAAATGATGTCTGAAACTTAAACTATGATCTCCTATTAGCCAAGTTTCTCCCCAACAAATGATATCTTGGTCCAACAACTTAATAATATCGTTCTTATCTAATTTTGTAATGCTATTTAAACCACTAATGTTCCAACTAACTAGTCAAGGAAATACAAAGATTTTAATTTTCAAAAAAAAGTTGAAATTTTTTTTTTATTAAGTATCCCCAGCCAGAGGGACCAGAGTAGTTATCGCTATGGGAAAATGGGTGTCATGGTGGGTACTTTGGGTCCCTTTATCTCATGAACCAATGCATCTAAAAATAATTGACCAAATACCTTAGAAAGATATTTTCAATCATCAAATTAAGACATCATTTAACTGACTCTATGGGGTTTAAGGCGGCTACAATTTAATTATTACAAAATCATGTTTTTAAGCCTTCAACAAGCCCCCAGCCCGATAGGTTCATTATAGAGACTCGATTTTTTTTCTAGTGTGTAGACAATTTCATTGCGGAGGTGCATTACTAAACAATGCATGACAATTTTTTATTTAAATCCATTTTTCGGTGTGATGGTTTAAAAAATGTGATTTTGACCCAATCGTGTGATAATTATTGTCGTTAAAATATCTTTGTGATTCAATTTATTTGAGAATTTTGGACTCATCAGTTTTGGAGATAGAGGGGTCCAAAGTACCCCCTATGACATTCATTTTCCCACAGCGATAAATACTCTGGAGTCTTAAAATTTCTAGTTTAACCCTTTGGAGTGGGACGGGAAGTATTCTTCCCACTAAAAACAAAGCGTTGTCATGGTCTGGGAACTATTCTTCCCAACGGAAATCGAACCGTTGTCATGGACTGGGAACTATTCTTCCCAGTCAAATTCAAACCGTTCCCATGGATTGGGAAGTATTCTTCCCAGAGCGAGAAAATAGCTTATCGTGGTCTGGGAAGTTTTCTTCCCAAGCAAAAATTTGCAAATCGCAAGAATTTTTGCAATTCGCAAGAGTTTATACCGCAGTCGTTTGATCTGATTTTTAGTTCAACTCAACTTCAATTCAGCCTCAATTGATAAGTACTTCTGAATGATTTAACAAATAAAAATTTGCAAGTGCCCCTACAGATCATTTGGGGATAACCTGACCCACAGGGAACACTCATAGTCATAAATTGCCTGATTTTTTTTTTACTGACAGTTGAACATGAAGTTGTATTAGAAATAAAAATTGAGAAATTAGTTGCACTCATTTATTTTAAGCTTGTTAAAAAATGAAACGCTGGGAATAAGTAACTTTTCACTTCCTTTTTTGTGTTAGTCCCGCAACTAGAGGACAACCTTTTCCGTTTTTCGTAAGCTCGACAACCCCCCCCCCCCGCTCGTCCGACTTCTTAAAAATGAAGCATTATGCAAATCTTGTTGTTTCATTCCAATTATCAGTGTAATTATTATATTTATTTGCTTGTCCATTTCTCATCAATTATCAATGAAAGTAGCTATTTTTATACTTTCATTGTTAATAAAATTTGTATTTTGAAACATCAGACAATCATGAGTTTTGTCTTTGATCATGTTAGCGTCTAAAAGATAGTTGATCAAGTTAGATGGGGTCCAATAATGCTATACTTATTTGGAGTAACATAGACACAGTACAATAAGGGCTTGTTGATTTTTTCGCCAAATCTTGCAAAAATTTATTTGATTTTCGCAATATCGCCAAAAATGTTCCCATTTGAAACGGCAGTTCAAGGAAAAAATGTACCGTGTCAATGGGCCTGAATGATTAAGGAGTTTGACCATGGTAACCACTAGACTTTGAAGGAAGTCTTTCCTCGTCTACCCTAAATTGCTACCCCACTCCAAAGGGTTAAATATACCCGTAGCGACGGGGTAAAAATGAGCAAAATTTTAAATTTCTGACAACATTAGCTCCCGATAGGGTCATCACAGAAAAAGTTGAGATATACCATTTTAAAGATAACTTCATGGCCGAGGGCGAGTACCCGGTCAAAAATATAATTTTCGGATTAGAAATACAAGAAAAAGCGGCTGGAACATAATAATCACATTTTAAAAAACGGTTTTTATTTTTTTCTGCCTAAACCATAACAGATGGCCTAATTTTGACCGGGTACTTGCCCTCGGCAATGAAATTGTCTTTAAAATGGTATATCTCAAAATTTTCTGTGATGACCCTATCGGGAGCTAACGTTGTCAAACGTGATTAAAACATGCACTGGGAGATATTTAATTGTGACTTGGTGGAACTCTCAGAGGTATTTTAAATATTTTTATAAAAAACTTCATTAAATATTTTATCCAATATAATTTTTAGAATTCTAGTATGTGCATCGGTTCATCTGAAACCGGGTGTCAAAGGTTGGTATTTGACACCCATTTTCCTATAGCGATTATTAGTCTGGAGCCTTAAACAATTTGAAAATTCCAAGAAAATATAGATTTTTTTCTAAAAATTCAAATCGTTTTATTTTCTTCAAATACAACTCTTTAACATTCAAAAACTCGAAAAAGTTTGAAAATCGGACCAATATTAACTGTTTTATGAGCATTTAAAAAAGTCAATTTGCATGATTTTTTGTTTTAGGTAATTTTTAAAACATGGTCAACGTAAAATTTAGCACCTAATTTTTTGATTTTTATTGACCATAAAAGTTTCAAGCGATTCCCTTATTACACCCCGAAAAACTTCCCCTGTAAGATTAACTACACTACTAAAAGAGATTTGTAATAAAATTAACATTAACAGAAATATTAACAGTTCAGCTTATTACGTGACAGATAATTATTGTGTGAAATCATTGTTTCTTTGGTCGTTTATGATTCACTCAATAAACGCACTTCGGAAACTAACTTTATGAGGATCAGCTTCTTTGATAGAAGTTGGAATCCTGTTCCACAACATGGCAGAGTAGTATTGAACAGAGTTACTAAACAAGACAGTGTTATGTTCTATAATTTGACAATTTTGAGTGTGTCTTGTAACTCTATCTGATTGCGGCGGCTGAGGCTTAAAAATATCGGCAATAGCCGGTACAATATATTTGTAAGTCGAGAAAGTTTTATATTTGTTGACATTTTGTAGACTATATAACATAAGTCTTTCTGTGATATTGAATTGGTTACATTTTTCTAGGAGGCTGTAGTGGTCAATTTTTGAGTGGAGCTTTTTACATTCGATTTGGGCTTTGACTTGATTTTCTTGGCTTTGCCAGAACCTTTTTGTATGGAATTTAGCAATCTGTGACTAGTGACAGTGTACAATGCCTTCCTCTGTATTCGTCAACTTCATTTCCTAACTACTATATAACGAAGAAAAATAGATACGTAGAAATTCTGCTATGTTACCTGGAAGAGAAAGTTTTCAGCAAGGCCCTAAACCTAAAGCGACAAGATTCCAATCAAGGCCTTAAGTCTATAGCGACAAGATTCCAATGAGGTTGATCACTTGCCTTTGAAATTTTTTCCTCGCTTTTTCCAGGACTTGTTATTTTAGATTATAGGTAATATAGGGCAGATATGGTCCCCCTTTAGCAACTATAAAATATGTCTCTTAAAAAAAATGCACACGGGCCAACCATACCGAATTTTGGCAAAACCAATACGTTAGAATATTTTGTGAGGAGCGGTTTTCAGAGGTCCAAACTATTGGGATTAATCCCTCACACGAGTTCAACTAATTACTAATTATGCCGAATTACCAAACCAATATGCAATATCACATGCAAAATACCGAATATGCAATAAGAACAAGTGCACAATAATAAATACTGTCAATCCATACACAAAACCGGAGGTGGGAGATACACAACACTATCAATTTCACCCCTTGACCCTTGACCCACAACGACTGATAACCTAAATACACTTATCCACTAATTGCCCAATACCCTATCCACTGATAACCTATCGTCCAGCCTCACTACATACTACGCAGACAACAACATACCAAACTGCAGCTCGCTGATCCGATCCGATGTGAAGATAGGAATAGGCTGGCGGCGCCACTCCTATTCCTATACTACTAGCTGGCGGGGCCACACAAGTAGGGATGCTTCAGAGAGTTGAACTCCGATCTCCTCCAAGTAACTTCTCGCGAAGGCCAAGCCAGCTCCCTACCCTACTTTCCTTGACTACCGCTTCTAACCTTCTTCTATTCCTACATCTAAATCCTGACCTCACCCGATGACCTAAGGTCACCAAACCTAAACTACATTGTTCCTCTCATTACCCTCATGCAATTAGTGCATCGAAACCCCAAAATCGGTCAAAGGTTGACTGAACCAGGAGGGTTTTAGTCCCTAAATCCCCCATTCCTCACATATCCCCCACCTCGAAGCACCGCATATTAATATTTAATACTTAAAAACACCAATCCAAAACATTACAGAATTACATAAACTTGAAATAAAATAATATCATAATCCTTAAGTTACTTAAATCGATCACTTTTAAATTGCACTTAATCTCGTTCAAATATCCAGACATCCATTCCAGTTAGCTCCATAATCCATGAATCCAAAGAAACATAAAGCAGTAAAAATCCAAATCATCCGATCTCTATTCAACATCCACGACTCCAAAATCCCAAGTAGATAAATTTCCAAGAATCCCAATCATTCAAATTTGCAAGTGTCCCAGAATCCAATCCAATATTCCAAGCTATTTAAGAATCCAATCCAATGCTCTAAACTCACTCGAGATTCCAATCGTATCCAAGTCTCCAAGATCCTAGCTCCAGACTCTATGTAACTCCAGATTAATTGAATCCAGACTGGAATGTCCTGTTAATTTGAAACAAAATTATACCTCTCCTACCTATCTACTGAGACTGGACAATATAATCAACTATTTTTATCATATATACACAAATACAATAATATATATACAAAATGCTTGATTTTTTATAATCTAATTTCTCTTGGCATCGAATTCAACTCTCACCACATAAATTAAACAACCAATCCATAATAACCCGTATTACATAGAAAATAAACGTTCATCCTTATCCAAGTACAAATCGAATTGCAAATTCTGAACTGAGCTCGAAAGATGGCTTTAGGATTTACTGAAGGAATGATTACTACGATGGAATTCCGACTTACTGAATTCAAAACACAAATGAATTTCAAACACGTTGAGACAAAAGGATACTGCAAAAATTTGTTCCATTACCATTTCAAAAGCCTCATTTCTCATATTAATTAAAATCCATTTAACTGGTTTCTCAGTATTCCTCAAAAAATTAACTACCTCTGATGCATTGGTATTATCGTAGAATTCGTTTATTTCGAAGGTGCCAGAAATATTATTGAGCAAAGGGAGGATCTCTTTATGGACTTTTTCTACTGGAATAATTTTGTCTGAGGTCGAGTCATTATTTCGTAGATTTTTAATTTTGTATTTCGAAGAGTTAGTTTCACTTACTATTCCAGATTTAAATAGACTATGTGTATCGCAGAGTACCCCCACAACATTCATGTCATTCGTAGATACTGTCGGTTTGTCCTCATGACCAACGGCACCAGCTCCGGGGTAAGGACTACTAGTGGGGCTCGATAAGGGTTCCTCAACCTGACCTTCCATACTGTGTATTTTGGAATACCGACAGTCTACTTGACTGAATGCGACCTTAAGACAATTTTCGAAGCTTTTATGACCAAAATCACAAAGTGTCAAATCCCTCGATTCACAACTTTGAAACCAGTTATTAAATGGAATGCTAAAATCAACTTTCACTAACTGGATATTCTCTAAATTAATCACTTTCAATTTAGGCCATGGAACAAAAGTCTGAAGCGTGTTATTGCCCAAATAAATGTCGACTAGTAGATCATAGTCATCCCTTACAATGCCTCCATTTGCCAAAGTATCATTTAACTCAGATGGAGTTAAATCTGTCTTCACTAATTTCGAAACTTCACAAACCTCTTTGCAATTAAAGGATACAGATGAACTTAAATCTAAATTAGATGAACTGGATTCACTCAAAATAGACCCATTCAGGATTGGTTGTTGAATTATCTCTAGATCAGTTTCTACCATTATTTCATCATGCAAATCAACTAAACACACTTCTATCACTTTTAAACTTTCTCTCTGACTCTTATATGGACAAAACTTGACTGCGTGGCCAACCCTATCACAGTGAAAGCATCGCCTCCGTTGCTTTCTCTGACTGCGATGTGAATTGCTAAATTTCGGTGATCCCCCACCTCGATTATTTCCATGTTCCATAAAAAATAATTCTGTGGCTTGATTATGAACTGCTTGACTAGCAAACCCGTAATCCTGACCATTTACATCTGTTATGTAAATCTCATTAAAATTATGACTTGGAACTTTGCAGGCTAATGAAGGTTCAATCCTACTAAACTGATTTGGTTCCCTATAATTCTGATCCAACCAAATGTTTTCCTGAATTTTGTATGCTTCCTCATGCAATTGCTTCAAAGACAAGAAATCCTTACCAGTACTCAATAATCTATTCCTATACTCAGGATGCATCTGTCTTATGATCCTGTTCACTTTCACATTTTCCGGAGTGGATGGATCTAATCGCTGATAATACTCATTTATTATCCTAATATAATAAGTTAAGGGCTCCTGACTCCCCTGTGTTCTATTATCCAATTCCCTTCTTAACTCATCCTCGTAATTTACTGCCTGAAATTCTTGTCTAAATAAAAGTTTGAATGCATCCCAATCTATAAGGTAATTTTTAGTGAACCTATACCAGTGATATGCTCCCTCAATCAATGCCACTGGAATTATAAATTCTAAAATCTGAGCCTGACTATATCCAATAGCCTGCCTATACTTTTCAATTTCTACTAAAAAGTCATAAGGACTTTTCAACTCATATGCACCTGCATATGTTGGAATTTTTAAGTCCAAAGACTTGAGATGAATTGGAGGAGCAATGTCATTACGCCCCTTCAATTGACTACTGCTCATTACGCCACTTACATTTTCTAAAGCACTTATCAAACCATATGAGATTGTATCAATTAATTTTTCACTCCTAATACTTACTAATTGCTCATCAAATTCTTGTCTTTGAAGTTCCAATCCCTTTTGCAGTTCAACCCTAAACAATTCACTCAAAGCTAAAATCGCCTCACTATTTGTATTATTATATTCCATAATAATAACTTTCACTTTCTAGTTCCTATCATAAAATTCAACTTCGAATCCTTCACTTCACAATTCACAATTCACAATTACCTAAATTCTAATCAAACACTAATTACTAATTCAAATTTTCGACTGCATCTCGTTGCCCCCTCCATTTGTGAGGAGCGGTTTTCAGAGGTCCAAACTATTGGGATTAATCCCTCACACGAGTTCAACTAATTACTAATTATGCCGAATTACCAAACCAATATGCAATATCACATGCAAAATACCGAATATGCAATAAGAACAAGTGCACAATAATAAATACTGTCAATCCATACACAAAACCGGAGGTGGGAGATACACAACACTATCAATTTCACCCCTTGACCCTTGACCCACAACGACTGATAACCTAAATACACTTATCCACTAATTGCCCAATACCCTATCCACTGATAACCTATCGTCCAGCCTCACTACATACTACGCAGACAACAACATACCAAACTGCAGCTCGCTGATCCGATCCGATGTGAAGATAGGAATAGGCTGGCGGCGCCACTCCTATTCCTATCTTCACATCGGATCGGATGTAAAAATATGTCTCTTAAAAAAAATGCACACGGGCCAACCATACCGAATTTTGGCAAAACCAATACGTTAGAATATTTCCAAGCGATTTTTCAAAATTTGGACACCATCCTCAAGTATTAAGATTGCGATGGCCCCAAGTCTAATTATTCCGGTACGGTCAATCTACCAAACCCATTTCTGTTGGAATTGCAATGACCTGAAAAAAGTCGAAACTTTGACATGACCTCAGCATCATGGGCCTTAAAATTAAGCAAAAATTTGTACAAAAATGTATCCAGGTATTTAGATTCGATTTTCAAAAAAAATGCGATGGCCCTAAGCCCCTCTGCATCTCTATGGTCTATCCGCCACACTGAGGTATCGGATTAACTGGGCTTTATTGGCTACTTGGAGTAGTTTTTCATTTTAAACTCAAACTAATGCTTTTACCATATTCAATATCTGACAGGTAAACCTAAATTTTATTTTCAGGTGGGTTAATTGAATTATTTTGTACTAGCTGTCATCAGATTTTCATAATTCACAATAGTTGACGAGATATTTAATTATCTTCAACCATAATTTAAGACAATTTAATTAAAATAGGACTAAAAGTCTCAATACATCCTAATCCAATTATGCCCTGTAAATCTAAATATGATTTTCCGACGAGCTAGTTGATTTATTTTGTACTAGCTGTCATCAGATTTTGATAATTCACAATAGTTAACTTGATATTTACTTATATATTACCATAATTGAGGACTATTTAATTAACATAGGACAAAAAGTCGCAATATACCCCTAATCCAATTATGCCCGGTAAATTTAAATATGATTTGGAGACGAGTTATATGATTTATTTTGTACTTCCTGTCATCAGATTTTCATAATTCGCAATAGTTTCCGAGATATTTAATTATCTTTAACCATAATTTAGGACTTTGTAATTAACATAGGACTAAAAGTCGCAATATACCCCTAATTCAATTATGCCCGGTAAATCCCTCAGTTGAGCATTGACTTTATTAATGGAATATACATACGCTAATCTTAATAAAACCAGATTGGAAACAAACATTTATCCGCTAGAAACTTGAGAGATTACATATCTTCATGCGGTATCTTTGAATGGATCCAGTAAAATCTGCAAGATCTACGATGCTAACTTTATCACTATACCTTGTTCTCATTTAGCAACATGCCTGTCCTGCATTTCCACTCCTGATGTTAATTCAATTTGTCATTTGAAACAATTTTTGTTTATTTGGAAAAGCTTCAAAACGAATGTATATCCTGCCAGCAAGCCCCTTCAAAAACGGCAAAAACAAAAACCATGAAAGCAGACAAGGGGCTCAATCAAAATTATTGAGTATTCAAGATAGAATTCTTATGCAGCAAACCCGAATGGTCGATGCTCTGGAGGAAGGGGATTCTATGAAATTGGTTTTCAATTCTAATAACCTTGCATGATTGTTTCAATGTTAAAAACTTAATCGTTTAAAATCAGCCCAAAAAGTTTTTTATATTATTATTAGTATTAATATTATTATTAAAATCTTTAAATACCAATAACAAATATCAACACTTCATCACAAAATCGAGCTTGTTAAGCATACCATAATTTTTGTAAGAACCATAAATTTAGTCAAAATTAGGAAAATGAATCAGTTAAAATATCTTCTCGAACTTGTTAACCTCTTCTAATGACTTCATTTTCCTCGATTGCGGGGTTCTGCATGGCCTCCTCCAATTGAATGGAGTACTCATCCTCGGGTGGTCGCAATCTTCTTCTCATATTTTGTAAAACTGCGGGGGCAATAATTATTTTACATGCTTGGTCGCTTTAATGTCAGATATCTCTGTTATCATTTACCGTATCATTTAACGTTATAAGTAATTGCAATACTTATGCATATTTATGTACTTAATAAATGACTATTAGGATTGATTTCCAAAAATCCGTTCCGAATCCCCGAATTCTTCCATATGAACGAGTCATGAATCGAACCCGGCCATTTTGCAACGACGTTAAGAAACATCATGTAAGAATCGCAAATTGCTTGAATATTTAGAGAAGGTCCACCTTTTCTAGAAACAAAATCATACTGCGTTAATTGGCTGGCGAACGTAATGTCCAACGTTCCATCAGTAGCGCCGATAACATTGGGAAATCCAGCCAGAGAAAAAAAATCCCGTTTTCCTCTTGTGATCTCTTTATTTGTATTTGGAAAGCGAAGGAAATTATGAGCCATTTTTGCCAGAATATTAGATGCGGCTTTAATGTATTGACTAATTTGAGGTATTCGCGATACGATAGCGATATTCCACTGATCCCTTTCAAATCATTCTGGAAGGGTCCCTTTGCATAGAACCTGTAAATATAGTTTTATTACAGTGAATGTGGAGGAAGTGAAAAGGAAAAGCATTATAAACGAAAAATCAACACACCTTAATGCTGCTAGCACTTGCAGATGTACAGGTAATGCATTGTTTCGTCTTGTTCTTCTTTGAAGGCCGCCGTTGGAAATTCTGATAATTTCAAGAATTGATGCCCGTGATAATCGGAAACAAGGAATCAGTTTTCATCCAACCATCCTTCTACAGGATTTGTTTTATCTAGGAAAATTTGCTCAGCCTTTCTCACCCTTTCTCCATCCTCAAAAGCCCAAATTAATTCAGCCAATTTTTCTTAATTTCAACTTTAACCACGAAAATGTAATTAACGGCAGATCACAAGGAAGGTATCACAAACTGGAATTTCCGACTGCTTCGAATTTTTTGGTGATGAATCTACAACTTATGCAAACGTTAATGATGAAAAATTAGCTGCCCAATTTTATGTTTAACATGTTAAAAAAAATTGCTAAATATATCTATAAAACAATGTATAATGCGCAATAATTAATACCATTCATATACAGATAGGATACTTAGTGATATGAAAATCGTTAATATACGTTGTTGCTTTTGAAGTGATTCCAGCTTTTGACGAACGTAATTGTAATCGTCCACTGACAATTTGAAGGATGAGCCGTCCTGGGTGGTAGTGGCTTCAACATTGCACATTGCAAATGCAGTGGGCAGAACACCCATATTTATTAGTGGAGGCCATCTTAGTTTAGTACCTTTCCCAATTCGCTTTATATAGCTGATTTTGCTTTCCTGTAAATCCTCGTATACAATATGAACAAGCCCGATCTGCCAAGAACTGTTAATCTTCGCGGCAGCATACGGTTCTACGGAAATGACAGCCTGGGAAAGCTCGATGTGTCCCATATTATGGAGAATAAAGTCCTTTAAACGCGAAACAAGTTTAAGCTGTAGCTGTTTTATAGATACGGGAACTACAGAATGATACGACCTCGTACCTGGAACAGTTTTTCCAAATGAAAATCTCGCCCCGCCTATCTCGCCCCCGGCCAATTTCGCCCCTTGGCATTTCGCCCCGACCATTCTCGCCCCCTACATTTTAATTTATAATTACAAAACTTTAAACTACGGTTTCGACTAAGCTTAGTCCTTGTAGCATGAAGTACAAGCTGGAAATTTCAGTCATCTCTACTGTACCCCGTTTTGGATCATAGTGCAGTAGTGCACAGTCATACTATTTTATACATCCAAAAGGAAATGAATTCTAAATCTCATCTGCTAATGGGTAGTTCCATTTCTGGGATCTCTTTACGCAGGTTGTTACACAGGTCAATATGTGAAATTGCCCTTGTGCTCCCCTGCTCTTTCCCTCAGTTTAGCCACTGACTTCTCTTCAGAAGCCGGTACATCGTGCGAACAGCTAGTTCTTGTGTGTGCAGCTTGATTGGTAAAAGACCAATCATGCACTCCATACTAGATGTTTGTGTCGACTTTAGTCCACCTAGAGTACCCGAAAGAGCAACTCGTTGGAGTCGCTCTGTTGGTCTCATCGTGGTAGCTTTTAGGGTAGCCGCAACCCAAATGACGGAGGCGTAGGTAATACATGGACGTATTACCGCCGTGTACACGAATGACGTTTTAGTGCGTGAGTATGCAGACAATTTATTGGAACTGAAAATGATTCCAATCTTACCATCCCAACAGGAATTCGAATCCTTCTTATAATTAGAAGTCCAAGTGAATGTTCCTACTCACCTTCAGAAAAAAGTTATAAATAACTTTATGAGATACTTTTAAGTTAAGTAATTCAAAAATAACAATTATAAACAACTTTTTACCCTTCGGAGTAATTTTTGGATTCCCGGATTTGAACTTTTTCCTTAAGAAATGATCGATTTGAATGAATTGAAACTGTCGTACGTGAACGATGTGCAAGTTGAATGTGAAAATGGTGTTACATTCGTACTTGAAAATATGATCTTAAGTAACTTGAAGGCAATTTCAACGTTCATTAAAAATGATTTCAAACGCAACACTGAGCAACACTTTATCCAGTTTTTAGCCCGAGTCAGGGCTTATGGAATCATGCTGTCCGTCCGTCCGTCCGTGACACGCTAGCGACCAAACGGCTGGACCGTTCGACATGAAATTTGGGACACTTGTGTATTTTGCAAATGCAAAGGCTAAGTTCGAAGGTGGGAAAAATCGGTCGATCGGTTGACCCGTGTGGATAATGCAAAGTAGTGTTGCCAATGGAAAAGGTTTAAAATACAGACAAATAGAAGCGTGTATTCTTACTGCCAGCGTGCAGTCCAATAGGCCTTATGGATTTATATTCCTACTGTACAGCATAATAAGTACATCTACCCTATAGACCCTAGTGGATGACCCATGCGGGTTTTCTGAAAACTGACTTAAGACGCCCTGTAATTTTATAAACCTGATCATCATAAATTTTTATGATTTTATAAACGTACAGGGACACACAATTGCCTGACTCGGGCTTTTATACACTGCACACTGTAGGTTATTTCATTATATTATGGCAATGAGCTATCAAACAGCGAAACTAGAGTTTGCAAAAAAATATCCAGTGAAACTCATAGACTGGGCCACTTATCAATCTAAAGTAAAAAATACTGAACCAAACTGGTGAAACAATACTCCTGATCCCCCACCAACTAACAATGTATGTAAAATAGCTGAAAAAACTATGGCCAAAATAGACAACAATCAAATGGAATTCACAATACACATATTTTAGTCAAATTCAATGTGATATCCTTATCTATGCTGTATATATTACAGTCCTTTTCTATAATATACTGTTTGCAAGCCAACTAACAATTATGTATAATATTAAAGAAGCCAATAAATGTCAAGACCCAGTTCTAAAAGCCATTGTAAATAAGTTAAAAATAACCACCGCCTTTTTGAAGATTAACTCGCTACAAGATTTTCGTAAACTTAAAACAATTCAGTTGAAAAATATATAGACAACAAATAACATTTCTACAAATTCATGCTCAAAATATTAAAAGGAGCTAATCAACCTGAGGTATTCTATAATGTTAATAGCTAAATAGCATATGATTAATTTGAACTTATTTTCTGGAAACATCATTTAAAGTTGTAATTTTTTAAACATTATTGTAATTTTATGAATTTTTTTTAATAATCACCATCTAGCCTGAACCAAAATAAAGAAACCGGTCGCAACGGTAATTACTATTTTCTGAACACTCGTCGATAAGTTCAGAGCACATTTTTTTCATAAAATATAAATACCCGAAATCACTCCCCATTTCCTTCCAATGGCTCTCCTGCAGTGCACCAGGGCCACTCTGCCAAGAGTGTCTCGGGCCTTGCAGTGGGGTTCCCATGTGAGGGTACGGTGGTCTAGAGTGACCCCTAGATACTTAACCCGATCCTTTATCACCAGAGCCTTGCCCTGTAGGTATAAGCGGACTGGTTTTTATTTTTTCCTCTTGGTGAAAAGCACTATGGCTACTTTGTCATTGACCGCAAGGTCGACCTCCTGGCATCAGCCATCCACCAAGTTGATAGCACATTGTGCATGTGACACATCAGAGCTGGCAATTGAGCCAAGGTCATCAGCAAAGCCCTGTGTGTAGACTTGTGGGAGTTGTTTTCTCAGAGTTGACAAGATTTCGTCAACCACAAGAGTAGAATTGATAGGACTTATCTTTGCGGGCAGCCCCTCTCAATACCTCTAGACTCCGTAACACTGTTAGCCGTGGCTTAAGTCTGACGGCCTTCAAGAATATTACAATGAAAGCCCATAAGGCATATTAACTTGATCTCAGAGTTGCCTCAAGCCAAGTTAAAATTTAATGCAGTACCGCCTCTGTTGAATCACCTGCCAGGTGTGCATATTGATTTTTAGCTCTCAGTTGTCCAGTTAATTCTGGAGTCCTGATATGCCAGTCAACCAATCGTTCTAATGTTTTAGTAGAAAGGAGGTCAATGAGATTGGTCTCAATGAGGAGACTCTCTCGTAGCTATCCTTTCCGGGTTTAGGTATGATGACAATCTTCAATTTTCTCCACTCAATCGGTGTATAGCTGTATAGCCATATTCCAGGCAAGCCCAAAAATGGGAACTAAGAATGGGATGATTTCCTTTCTGACATTCTGACTTAAGTAGTTTGAGGCTAGAGTAATATCTAGTACTTCTTACCTGCTTGCCGTCACGAAAGTAGGCTTATGCCCTTTGTTAACAATATGTATGTTAGTTTGTAGCAGGTAATCACAAAGACTCTCTCCCCTTTTGTTTCAGTCTGTACTGCTCCAAAGAGTATGATGACCATGTGCGTCACAGCCAATGATCAGTTATAGCCCTTTGGCACCACAGTAATTAATCAGGTCAATCATTTTTTGTGGTGGACAATTCTCTTCATGAGCCATGTATACTGATGCATACACAACAGTTACATGTTTCCAGAAGGTCTTGACCGCTACAACGTCCCTGGAGAAAAATTCTACCATCGCCCAGGTCTTGATATTACTGGTCGTGATTACACGCGCGCTTGGTCTATCAGAGTTGTTGATGGAGAAGTACATATTGCCTACTCCGTTCAAACCTAGAACTTCCATGCCCTCCGTTCTTGAATTAGGCATATGTTTGTCTGCATCGTTCTCAGACAAATCGAAGCCTTTTCTGAACGATGCAAGTTGATTTGAATCAAAGATGAAGAAGGTCGACACCTCCACTATATTTTGAGATGGGTGGCACTAAGATATGCCCTTCAGGGGTGTATCCGTGCCCCTCACCAACACTCCAAACTTATAGGGCGCTGGGGAGTTGACCAAAGTGCAGTACTTGCCCCCATCGATCTTCTCGACCTCCATTTCCAGCCACAGTCTGGTGGTTTTGTCCATGCATTTGGCAATTACCTTGCCAAACTCCAGGTAGATCCCGTCCATCCTTAGTCGGGTGGGCTGTATCATCTCCTCAATAGCCTTTTTAAGGCCTTTTGATTGACGAGTCTGTCGCTGCTAGGTTGCCTTTCGTCTTATCACTGTACGTGATATTGACGAAGAGTCCCTTCTTGGCCTCCGATTCCGGTTCCGCTTTGAAATCTGGTGTTCCCCGAAACCGTATGATGGCTCCAAATCCTCCGCTGAAGCCCGGTTCCAGGTTGGTTCTCCTAACGGGAGTCGCAACAGGATGAGGGTTTCGGAGCACTCGGTCCTTATTTTGAGGAGATGGGAAAAAAGGGGGACTGCTGACCTGGAAGGGTTATTCCTCGAGCCCCCTGTGCCTTCAGCTGTGACAGCGGGAATCCGCAGGGGTTGTCCCAATAGCAGTCTTTCCTTCTTCGCCTTTCTCCTCTGATCACCCGACTTTCTCTTTCGGGACAGTTGACTCTCGTTGGGGTCCTTTCCCGTCCCTTGGGAGTTTTCCACAACGTGAAGGTCCTTGACACCTTTCTCCACGGTGTCAATCCCTGTCTTAGAGGTGTCGATGGTTGACATTTCGTCCCCCATGTCCATGTCCTTCAGTAGGGATTTCTCCAACTCCTATCAGTAGTTTTTGGGAAGAGGCACGTTAGTGTCCTCATCCGATCCCAGGAGTTTTATTTCCGTTTTTTCCACCTGTAAAGATGGAAAAAAATTAAAAAAGTGTATCTTTGTGTCTTCTCCCTGCAGGTGAGAAGTACCAAAATAGTATTGAGGATGAAGGTACAGTGGAATTGAGAAATACGCCCATTCCATGCAAAAAGCATGTACCCGACGTATTCCCCGATTCCATTCCCATTCATCTCCAATTGGACCTAAAAAAAGATGTCCAGGGCGGCTGTTGGTTCCTTAAAAGGTAAGGTCAACACTCCTTACCTTACCTTGTTTCTCCAGAAAACCCGGTTTACACCGAAAAGATATCCGTTTTCTTTCAAAAAATGAAAAAACTTCCTCGAAAAATGTGGTTGAGCTCCAATTTCACGCACTGCTTCCTCTTCAAAGTCTCTGAACTTGTTCTCCGTCATATTAACAAATACGAAAATAGAAAGTTCATCAATTTTTAATTATCTTAATATCTAAATATCTTATCCTACGGAGATAATCGTACCGTTGCAGAAAACTCTTTCAAAAGGGTGAAAAAAATTATATAAAAAATAGTGAATAGAATAGACCTTTATATTTTTATTTATTTATTTATTTATTACTCTCAAAGCTCCCTGCAAGCTTTCGCCCATGGAGCCCCAAAACTTGTTATAAGTACACGGAGAAGTTAACTTAATTTATCTAAACTAACTATAACTGGCATAATTAACTTAATTTATAGATACACTAAAAATTACACATTAACAAACAATTAAGCATAACTGAGACTTAACTTAGTCTTAAATACTATTTTGTTACAATAACATTAACCTCTATTCATAAGAACATTTCTATGCTGTAACAAGGTGATAATATTATTGACAAATTGCAGATTATCCTCTCTTGTCATTTGTTCTGTGAATAAATACCAACTCCTTATGTCTAAATTTTTACATTTAATTGAGTCTGGAATATAACCAGTTTGCTGATCACACTCCCCTACCATGTGCCATAGACTATCCAGTATTTTCATATTACAACAAGCAACTTCGGTTTTTACAAAAGAGTAGATTACTTTATTGTAAGTAATGTAATTTGACATTAATCGGCACTGGCTAATAAGTCGTCTGTCTTTCCATGAGAATCCCAACTCCAAAAAAGTGGCAGGTTTCGGCTGATTATTACTGTAATGTTTAAACTTACTATAAAAGTTCATAACTCTCCAATCCAAAACTTCCTTCTTGTCTGTGTTCCAAAGAAATTCTTTAACCTTATCAATTTGAATTCTAGTTAGACTTTCTGCTCTATTTATTGATAGTCCAAACTTAAGTGCTAACTCTTTAAACTGAGTATACCAATTTCTTTTGACCATATTACCGGTCTTACCATCTAAAGCCACTAGGTTTTTTAATACCATCTTGGGATACTAGTCGTCCGACATTAGCATGATTTTTTTATATAAACTGAAAGATTGTATTAAGATATTTAGGACTATTTTTACTCTACCTGTTTCAAGTCTAATTAGCACGCTGGGGGTATTCCAACTTAGCCCTAATACCTTTCTATAAAAGGAAGACTGAATACCTTCCAACTCATTAACCTGTCGGAGGCCCCAAACGGCGCAGCAATAAAGCAGGTTCGTCAAAACACAGGTTTCAAATAACTTGGATGCTGTCAGTATAGTATCGGACCTGCCTTTATACAATATGCACAGAGTTTTACCTATAGCAGCTCTTGCACTTCCCTTCCTAGATTTAGTCGCAGCGTTAAATAGACCGGAGGTTGTAAAAGCGACCCCTAAGTAAATGTGTTCATTAACACATTCAATTAATTTATTGTTAAAGTAAAATTTATCGTATTGACCCAATTTGCCCCCTTTTCTGAAAACAATTATTTTTGTTTTGTCTAAATTGATTAACAAACCCAGTTCTTCAAAATACGCACTTAAAACTTTTATTTTGCGTTTCAATTCTCCTGAATTGCTAGCCAAGATAACAGGTGTCGTCTGCATATAAAAGAAGATTAACACGACGATTACCAACTTTTATACCCATAAAGTCTTTTAATTTGTTCTCAATGTCAGCTATAGATAGACTAAATAGGAGTGGGCTTAGACTGTCACCTTGTAACAGACCCTCTGTTAAATCAATGGGCCGTGATAATTTATTATCCAACTGAATTCCCATGAATGCATTGTTGTAGAGAGATTGTAAAATGCTTATGATTTTACTACTTACGCCAATTTGATTTAATTGGGCCCAAAGTTTTGTATAACTAATAGACGGGAAGGCCCGTTGAAAGTCAATAAATAAGCCGTAAACTTTTCCCTTTGGTCTGCTTAACCCGATTTGAATGACTCCATTTAGTGTGAAAATGTGATCCACGCAACCTCTTCCTTTCCTAAAACCAGCTTGCGCTTCTGGTAACAGATGATTATGCTCAGCCCATTTAGTTAATCTATTTGCTAAAATCTGCGTGAACAGTTTTAGCATCGTATTCGCTAGAGCTATTGGACGGTAGTTTTTGGGATTATCATCGGGTCCTTTTTTATAGAGCATTAGCGTTAGGGACTCTGCCCAGCCGATTGGTATTACTTCGTTGTTCATACAATTATTAAAAAAGGATAGTAACTTAGATATACATGACGGCCCTAGGTTCTTTAAGAATTCATTCGGTATACCGTCAGGGCCACAGGCCTTTCCGTTTTTTAATTTTGTTAATGTTAATTCCAATTCTGGCAAAGAAATATTACAATCAAGTGCATCCACCTTTACCTTACTAAGTATGGATTCGGTATTGGTTATTCTAATGGGTAACTGATCTCTATAAAATTTAATCCATGCTACCTCTTCCACATTCATTCTTCTGTTATCTCTAGTCTTGAACGACTTAACTGCATTCCAGAAGTCAGAACTGCTTCTTACATCCTTCAAAGCTAACTTCCTTCCTTCCCAGTATGCTATTTCTTTCGTTCGCCTAAGATGCATATAATTTTTCTTAAATACTAAATAGTTCATTCTATCCGAGTCAGACCAATTCGATTTTCTACATTCCCTCAACCATCGATTTACAAATATCCTTGATTTCCTGCATTCGAGGTCAAACCATGGCTTATCGTTAATTTTAGAGACTGTATTAACCATATTACATGCCTTTGCTTGACTCCATATGTGTTCTACAAACTCCTCATAATTTAAATCTGAATCCTCTAGAAGAATGTCGGTAGCTAACTGATAAGACTCCTTGTTATCGGCTTTCCATACTAATTTCTTCCTTGGTTTAATGAAGGGGACAGAGGCATTACCAATCTCAGTGAATACAGGGAAATGATTGGCGACGGCTTCTTCTATTCTTAAATCCACATCGTATCTGCATAACTCCGGATTAACAAATACCAAATCAATACAACTTTTACCCATATGATTAACAAACGTTACTGCCCCCTCCTTATCACCTTTGGTTCTACCATTTAGTACGACCATGCAGTTTTCTTTCAGAACGTTCATTAGCAAGGTTCCCCTATGGTTAATGTGCTTATCAATACTTGCCCTGTGATTAACGAGGCATTCAGATTCTTGTAAACCTATGTCTTCCAGACTTCCTGATTCCCCGATTCTAGCATTTAAGTCACCAAGAATAATTTTGTCGCAATTGCTATAAGATATGGACATCCTGTTCAACTCATCATTAAGTTGATTGATAATATGGTCTTTAACCTTTCCAGGTGGAATGTAAACATAACCAACAATTAATGATAAATTTTCTTGCTTAATTAGTATAAATACCCAGTTTTCACATTTACTGATAACTTCCTGAACTGTTACATGATTTTTTACTAGTATTATTATGCCTCCCGATGGTCTTCCGCTATTTTTAAATGGAGTCGCATCTACTTTAAATTCCTTGAAATGATGTCTGAAACTTAAACTATGATCTCCTATTAGCCAAGTTTCTCCCCAACAAATGATATCTTGGTCCAACAACTTAATAATATCGTTCTTATCTAATTTTGTAATGCTATTTAAACCACTAATGTTCCAACTAACTAGTTTTAGCTTAATATTACCTAACTTAACTAAATTATTAGTACCGGAATCCATGGGCGAAATATGTCATTTTGAAGGATGTCCTCCGTTGCCAACTTCAAAGATAGCTCCCGAAGCGTCCACTCTGTATGTCGACGAGATTCCATCCTTTTCCACCTTAAGGCTACCATTCCTGATGAAGAATTTGAGGTCCTTGTCAGCATCTTTCAGTTCCTTTCCCTTGATTCGGAGTTTTGTTTCTACTTCCAATTCCAAACGTGTCAGCATTGGTCCGAGCCAAATATTTTTTCCTTTAAGGTTTTTACTGGCCTTAAGTAGTGAAAATTTGTCAGTCCGAGGGTCCAGGGTGATGATTACAGGTCTAATTTTTCCGGGCAGGCTCTTTTCTAATCGACGGGCATCGTCAACATGAACTGGGATGTCAATTTTGAGGTCCTCTTTGATGAACGTCTTAACTTTTTCCACCAGTGTTTGAAACGATTCTCCAGCCTGTTCCTCAATTCCCGAAATTTTAACTTTTTTCGCGTTCAGTTCTTTTTGGAGGTATTCTAGCTGCCTTCCAAGGTTCGAGACACTCACTTTCAGGTTTTCAATTTCAGGTGAAATTGCGGCTTTAACTTTTATAAGGAATTCGCTGTCCATATAGTCTTTTAAATCCTCGAATGATTCTAACTTTTTTGGAGGCATAATTCTCCGTCGCTTTGCTTCCTTCTCTATTACTTCAGGTGATAAGCTAGGATTTATTTTATCCCCAGTACTATTCGTGGAGGTTGATTTTCGGTTGATGTTGAACCACGACATGAGCGAATTATACTACCTTTATGGAATTATGTAGTCTCATGTTCCCCAAACAATATCTGCAGGAGCTAACACTACTCCGTGCTCTCTACTCGGCAGTCAGAAGTCGAGTCCGAATAGACCTTTATATGCAAATGTATATAACCTCTTATTTATTTCACTTATTTCAAACCCCTAGTGTAATGTTATAACTTAATAAATTAAATTGTTTGGGGCAAGTGAGCCGGGGGCGAAATGTCGGGGGGGAGGGGGGGGCTAAATTTACCGGGGGCGAGATTGCTAGGGGCGAGTGAGCCGGGGGAAAAATGTCCGGTGGCGAAATTGGCGTGGCGAGATGGCCGGACACCACATAAAAGAACGCAAGATTAACTGATGATCGAAACTTTCCTTCACAGAATTGAAACATTTCTAAAGTGGAAAGACTGTTTGCCTTGCTTGAGGCTTTCTGGTCTAGCAGTTCGTTTGGCAACAGCAGTCATCGCATCACAGGTGAATTTGCCATGCGAGGTGGCAGTAAAGTGCCATTACGCTTTTATACAATAGTCCTGAGAGTGTAACATTAGATTTACAAAAATTTTGTAATTCTTATACTGGCTTGCATCATCGTCACTGACGTAGAATATGGTTTCAATATCAAGTTCCCAGATAGCTTTATCCTTCTACAACAAAATCAAATTCCGAGTGGAAGACATGAAAGCTGTTGGAATCTTGGAATAGTGATCCAACTCGTCCATTATGGCAAAATAGGTTTTGTACGCTACTTTTTGAGTTGATTTACAGAAATAATGTACAACGAATGGGTGAAGAGTACACTGTTGGTTATTCCAGTGCCAGCCTTGCACCGCATGTTGTACAAGAAATGCATAATGTTGCCCGAAATCTACTTGAACCCACAAAGATTTTTTATTTTTGATTTCGTTCTCCTGTACATTTTTTATAAAATCCTTTTGTAAATGATTAATTTCGTATTTTTAATTTTGAGATATAAACTCCTCCAGTGACTCTGTTATTTATGTTAGGGCAGTTCTGTGTGTTCCAGTCCATTGTAGAAACTCTATGTTTGCAGGGCATTTGTCATATAATTCTAAGTAACAGTTTGTTGTTGCCCCAGGCCTCACTATTTTGCTCGCAAGTTCTTGTGTGGTAACCGGAATGTCAAGAACATCACACATGAATTCTCATGAATTTCACAAACACACACATTATGCCTTCCTTTTCGTCCCGGCCAAAAGCAATGTCTTGGACTTAAGAGAGCAAATTTGGCTGTTGAGATATTCTGCCATTCGTCGGATTCAGGTAAAAGTCTCTGACAGCTTTGTCGATTTTATAATTAAAATTCAATTCGATTTACATGGTAATTTTGAAAAAACACTGCACGGGGACATAATTTTTCTACAAACTCTTTCTTACATAGTCTTTGGATTACTAATCACCCTGTACACATGTTTTCCGGTAACCATGGGAGATGTTTTATTGAGTCAGGTTCCAATAAACGTCTCAATTGTATCATTGAATTGAAAAATTAGAGCCTTTGTTTAACAAACTCGTGATCAACAGAAAGTTCAGAATGAGTTTTCTGAATCAATTTCAAAAATTGTTCCGTGTCCTAATATTCAACTGGTATAGGTGTCATGAACCTTCCCAGTTTTTCGTGGATTTTTTGTGGAAGCACATTTTTGGGTTATACTTACTTAGAAGTTTCAAATTTTTAATCAATACTCCGAGTTGAACGAAATCATTAAAAAATGTAAATGAGATCAGTACCGTGGTGACGTAATTGTGACAAATTTTAATATAAATAAAGTTCAGATACAAATTCGAATTTATTACTATAAAACCGTATACATGGATATTACAGATCGGTTGACTCATTTTAGGAGATGAAAAATAAGACACTTCGAACTAATCAATTTCAGTGTAATTAGGAACACTCAATTTTATTTAACCGAAAGCGACCGGCTTCATCAGGCTGTAGGTGAACAAATATATACAAAAATTACATCATAAAAAATATCAGGTTTTACGTCCCATTCTGACTCTGAGTATATGAGACGGGGTTTATTATTTTTGCTGTTTAGTGCTCCGGCTCCGCATTTCGCGGGCTTGGCTTTAATTGGGGAGAGGAGAGACTGGTGATACCCATTTGGCCCTGGACTTTTATTATGCCAGAGAGCGTAGGAAAAAAGTTAAAAAAACACTACACTATATTAACAGAAAAAACACCCTTGAGTGCTCGGTGAATCAAACCCCGTTCTATAAGCAGTATCAGCACCCTTACTTAACCACTTGCGCTAGTATATCAACTCTTTACAAAAATTACATTATATCGATGAATTCATTTAAATGATTTAGTACTATAAAAAATACAAAAAATTGGATTATGATTACGAGATTTCGAGAACAGATTAATTTTTTTTGTTGGAGTACAGACATAAATATCTTGTTTTGTGGTTTACATATTTGGTTTACCCACGATATGTTATGTAAAGTAGGAACGTGTGGATTATGAATTCTAAAATTACTGATGAGTAAAGGTTGTTTGAGTTTCAGTAATTCTTGTCTGGTCAGTCGGACTATTTTTTGTTTACAATGACTTTTCAGGATACCCTCGGGTTAAGAAGTTTTCGAATAATTTTAAAATCTCAAGCTGTCAATCATCGTTATTAGAGCATATCCTTATTATACGTAGTTTGACTATACGGCATTGAGTTCAGAAATGTCTTAAATGATTGGACTGATAGTGCAAGTATAGATGTTTGGACATTTTAGGCTTTTTATATAAGCTTGTCTCAATTATGTTTCTGTCTTTTAAATGAACATTTACGCTTAGAAATTCAGGTTGGAATTAAAAAATTTTATATGTGAATTGCAGACTAGGATGTTGAAATGTGTTTTTACGCCAATTTTAAATATCTGTTTGAGTTCACAGTAGGATAAGAAAATCGTCATCAAGAAATCTAAGAATATAGACAGCATTTCCCATCTGAATTCCTTAATGTTGGATAAAATTTGTCCTTTACGAGATATGGAACGATAATTATAAAACAATTTCATTATATGCACTAGGTCTTTTTCTAACAATTAAATTGCCGAATCAATAAGATGTTTGAATTTCATGTAGTCTGATATGTAATGAGTTATACAGTCGTTTGTGTTGAGATTTGTATGCATAGAACATATATATCGTTCGTTATTGAGAAATATTCACCATGTGGTTTTAATTTTAGATCCTTAAATGAGAAGTATCTAAAATTAAATTAGGGACCAAATTCATAATTGGTTGGAAAATGTAGAAGAGAATAGAGAAGATAAAATTAAAGAACTTATGAGACATTTTTAATGATTTGAGTTTATCTATAAAATCGTCCATACTAAGATGAAAAAGTCTTTTAGTTGTTGTTGTTGATTTAATCAGCCAAAGATTCACGAACTGGCCTAAGGCTATATGCCATTTCGAAATGCGGTTACCCGTGACCTAGGCCAACCTGTTTTAAAGTAATACTAATTATAGTCGTCGTGTGACATCAATGCACACAAGTGTCTCTTGAGAAATGCTATGACAATTAACAACTCATTCCACTAAGAAACTCTTTGGCTGTATTGAAATTTTACAAAAAATTGACCCCTTGACTTTCAGATGGCTAAAATCTCATTGTTTGTTAATTTAGCAAGTGGAAACAGTCTTACTTTTAAATGGCAATGGAAGGGTTAAGTGCTGGGACAGGGGTCAATTACATTTCCTATATCGAGAGATTTAAGGGTTTGTTTTATGGGTTCTAGATCGGACGTTTTAAAGCGTTTGTTTAAACAGTCAATAAATTACAGGACAACAGTCAGATGGTGTTGTTCGTATCCTGCATTATGGATGAAATCGTTATTATTGTAGCTCACACCTGCCCTTGTCAAAATTTTGCCTATCCAAAACGTTATGGCCTATATTGGGCATGTTGCTGTCTAGTACAGTTAAAAATGTATAGATTTGAATCATGAGACATGGGTTAAAAAAGGATATTCTGTAATGTTATGTTTTTTTGCTTACCGTAGTAAGCTTCCTGTGCTAAAATATATGGGTTCCTGAAAACTATGAGCGGGTGGTTCATCATGGTATGCGATTTACTCACCATAGTAAGCTTGATACTTAAATAAAAAAATCTTGTACGCTGATTAGTGTACGCTTGTGGCTCACGGTGTGAGTGGGGATGGTCCTGCGTTTATTGGGGGTGTCACTGGCATGTAGGAGTCATTTAGCATTGAAATCTCAAGTTGCTCTATCTGGCGCGGGCACACCCCCGGTGTGAGTGGGGGTGGTCCTGCGTTTATTGGGGGTGTCACTGGCATGTAGGAGTCATTTAGCATTGAAATCTCAAGTTGCCCCATCTGCCGCGGGCACAACCCCGGTGAGTGTAGGTGGTCCTCATTATATTGGAGATGTCACTGGCATGTTGGAGTCATTTAGCATTGAAATCTCAAGTTACCTCATCTGGCGCGGGCACAACCCCGGTGAGTGTAGGTGGTCCTCATTTTATTGGGGGTGTCACTGGCATGTTGGAGTCATTTAGCATTGAAGTCTCAAGTTGCCTCATCTGGCGCGGGCACAAACCCTGTGTGAGTGGAAGTGGTCCTGCATTTATTGGGGGTGTCACTGGCATGTAGGGGTCAATTAACATTGAAATCTCAAGTTGTCCCATCTGGCGCGTGCACATCCTTGGTGTGAGTGGAAGTGGTTCCGTGTAAATTGGGGGTGGCCCTGTCATGTTGGAGTCAATTAACATTGATTTTTTAAATAAATGGAGAAAAATACTTCAAACTAATTTTACACTTTATTTAACACTTTTATTTTACGCGACCGGTTTCTATTTTAACTTCATCAGGCTGTAAAATAAAAAAGCCAAATGCAGAATGATTAATAATAATATAATACAGAAAAAATAGATTATTTTTAGATTATTGGACCAGTAATATTAAGATTATTAATTGAAATTATACAAGAATTTGTTGGCAGCTATCAAGAATAAAGTACATACCTTGTTATTTTCGTGTTTTCTAGGAGTCTTATTCTGTTCGTTTATTATTTTAGACTGAGACATGTAGACAAATTATTTACAAAATTTTTCTAGCGAGTTTAGTTTTTTGAAGGCAATACATATAGATAGATTATTTATAATCTGTTTGTAGAGGTCGTTTTGACCCTTATCAACTTCTCGTTGAATAAATTGTACAACCTTTGAGTTCATTCTAAAAACATTCTTATAAAATGGCATTACAACGAAGGTTTTATTTTGAGGGCTAGGATTTATAGAATCTAGACATACGTTGTATTTGGACAAAATTGAAGAATTATGAATCCTTAAACTAGAGATAAGTAGATTTTGTTTGGGCTTTAAAAGGTCATTTCTTGTCTTACTTTTAAGTGCATTTTCACATTTATCTAAAATAGACTTGGGGTATCCCCGTCTCTCAAAATCGTTTAACATACTACTCAACTCGTAATTTCTAGTATTTACATCAGAACATATCCTAATTATTCGTAGTCCCTGACTGTAAGGTAGGGAATTAAGCAATGGTCTGGGATGATTGGACGCATAATGCATATACAAATGTTTTGACATGGGCTTTTTGTATAAGGATGTTTGAAGACAATTATCTTTTAATAAATGAACATTAACATCTAAAAATTCCAATTTTGAGTTACTGTATTTATATGTGAATTTTAAAGATTCATGCTTAAGGGTGTTGGAGCACCATAAATCAATATCTGAGATATTGGTCGTGTCTAAAATTACAAAACCATCATCTAGAAATCTAGTATGAAATTTAATTTCGGGTTTTTTATCAAATAAATGCTTCATTTCATGATATGCAGTAATATTAGCGACACTTACAGCAGCAGCGTTACAGATTTGTATACCTTTGTATTGTTTGAAGAATTCATTATTATGTGAGATATAGCTATAATTGAAACATAATTTTAAAATGTTTTTTAATTTTTCACTCGATAAATCAAATGGCATATTAATTAAGTGCTTATATTTGATATAATCGGAAACACAATGTGATATGCAATTTTTTACATCAAGATTTGTATACATTGCACAAATATCATAGGTTAATAGCATGTATGTACAGTTGGGTTGTAATACTAGTTCATTAATCAATAACAAAAAATGGGAGGTGTCTATGATTAGATTTGGTACAAATATCATTATTGGTTGTAAAATAAAATCTATTAACGAGCTTATACTCCTGTTAATTGTGCCACAAGTGCTACTGATTGGGCGTCCAATAGGGAATGTTTTAAATGCTTTGTGTATCTTTGGCAATATATAGAAAGAGGCTGGATTAAATTCTTTTATAATTAAAGATTCTAATTTTGTAGAATTATTTAATGACATTTTCAGTGACTTGGTTTTATCAATAAAATCATCCATATCACTATTAAAATGTGATCTAGTTGTAGGATGGTATGTTTCTGTGTCATTCAATTGCCTCATTATTTCTTCATCATAGTCCGATTTATACATTATGCAAATTCCTGCATTTTTATCAGCATTTTTTATGATAAGTTTATTTTTCTGTACAAATGCCTTAATTGCTGTTATACATGAGATGGGAATGTCTGATTGTTGAGAGTGATTCGAATTTATGAGATTATAGAAATGCTTTTTAATATTCTTATTAGGAAATATTTTTTGTCTTAATTCGCAAGGAAAGGGAGCTTGTTTGTTCCTCTTCTTACAACTAATTAAAAGTCTATCAAAATCTGTGAGTGATTTTTCATTGCCTTTTTCTTTAAAGTATGTGATCCAACTTAACTTACGTAGAGCTTCGTCTAAAGCGGAGTCTAAAATGTGTTTTCTAGGATTTGAGGAGATGCAAAATTTTAAACCCATTGATAAACCTAGTTTTACAGGTTCGGGAATTTTTGGAATCTTTGTTAAATTATGAAGGAAATTATTATTAGATTTCATTGCCATATATATTTTGTATATCTTACTGTATTGTATGTCTGTGGTCTCCTCAGGAAGGTGTAATAGTTTTTTTAAATTGATAAAACGACGGTGTGGCTTCTTGCTAGCTGGAGAATGTCATATAATTGCATTAACGAGATCCTGTTTCGAGGTATGTGACGTTGATTGGTTCGGAATTGTTGAATTTGAGGTGTCCATGGCATCTGGATTAGAACTATTCTTCCTTTGAGCTGTTTTGAAATTTCGTGTTTGTGATGGTAGAGATGTGCGTTTTGGAAAGTCATTATTTTGAATTTGTGGATGTGTATGTCTATTCGAGTAGTTGTAATGGCCTCTATAATGGGTGTGACTTCTTCCTCTGTATTGGGTAGGATTTTGGTCATGGTTAGGGATGTAAGCTCGACCTTGACGTGGGATGTAACCTCTTCCTCTTTGGAATCCATGAAAATTGAGCTGATTGGGTTGACGATTATAACGGGAACGTGTTTGTTGTTGATATTGGTTCCTGGATGGTCTTGACGTGGGGTTGGGAAGGATTTCTCCTGTCATGAACTTCTCTTCTGCTTTTAATGCTGCAATTCCACTGAACTCAATCTTATTCTGTTGGATATCGTGCAGATACGGCTCGCCAAACCAACAAGGTTTTTCTTCTGGTATTTTATCTGGATTGGATTTACGCCAGTTCGGTTCTGATTTTTTAACTTTGGATTCATAATCCTTCCAATTAATATCTGAAGTTGTCCCATCTGGCGCGTGCACATCCTCCGTGTGAGTGGAAGTGGATCCGTGTGAATTGGGGGTGGCCCTGTCATGTTGGAGTCATTTAGCATTGAAATCTCAAGTTGCCCCATCTGGCGCGGGCACAACCCCGGTGTTAGTGGGGGTGGTCCCGTGTAAATTGGGGGTGTCCATGGCATGTTGGAGTCATTTAGCATTGAAATCTCAAGTTGCTCCATCTGGCGCGGGCACACCCTCGGTGTGAGTGGGGGTGGTTCCGTGTAAATTGGGGGTGGCCCTGTCATGTTGGAGTCATTTAGCTTTGAAATCTCAAGTTGCCCCATCTGGCGCGGCACAACCCCGGTGTTAGTGGGGGTGGTCCCGTGTAAATTAGGGGTGTCCCTGGCATGTTGGAGTCATTTAGCATTGAAATCTCAAGTTGCCCCATCTGGCGCGCGCACAACCCCGGTGTTAGTGGGGGTGGTCCCGTGTAAATTGGGGGTGTCCCTGGCATGTTGGTGTCATTTAGCATTGAAATCTCAAGTTGCTCCATCTGGCGCGGGCACACCCTCGGTGTGAGTGGGGGTGGTCCTGCGTTTATTGGGGGTGTCACTGGCATGTAGGAGTCAATTAACATTGAAATCTGAAGTTGTCCCATCTGGCGCGTGCACATCCTCGGTGTGAGTGGGGGTGGTTCCGTGTAAATTGGGGGTGGCCCTGTCATGTTGGAGTCATTTAGCATTGAAATCTCAAGTTGCCCCATCTGGCGCGGGCACAACCCCGGTGTTAGTGGGGGTGGTCCCGTGTAAATTGGGGGTGTCCATGGCATGTTGGAGTCATTTAGCATTGAAATCTCAAGTTGCTCCATCTGGCGCGGGCACACCCTCGGTGTGAGTGGGGGTGGTTCCGTGTAAATTGGGGGTGGCCCTGTCATGTTGGAGTCATTTAGCATTGAAATCTCAAGTTGCCCCATCTGGCGCGGCACAACCCCGGTGTTAGTGGGGGTGGTCCCGTGTAAATTAGGGGTGTCCCTGGCATGTTGGAGTCATTTAGCATTGAAATCTCAAGTTGCCCCATCTGGCGCGCGCACAACCCCGGTGTTAGTGGGGGTGGTCCCGTGTAAATTGGGGGTGTCCCTGGCATGTTGGAGTCATTTAGCATTGAAATCTCAAGTTGCTCCATCTGGCGCGGGCACACCCTCGGTGTGAGTGGGGGTGGTCCTGCGTTTATTGGGGGTGTCACTGGCATGTAGGAGTCAATTAACATTGAAATCTGAAGTTGTCCCATCTGGCGCGTGCACATCCTCGGTGTTAGTGGGGGTGGTTCCGTGTAAATTGGGGGTGGGCCTGTCATGTTGGAGTCATTTAGCATTGAAATCTCAAGTTGCCCCATCTGGCGCGGCACAACCCCGGTGTTAGTGGGGGTGGTTCCGTGTAAATTGGGGGTGGCCCTGTCATGTTGGAGTCATTTAGCATTGAAATCTCAAGTTGCCCCATCTGGCGCGCGCACAACCCCGGTGTTAGTGGGGGTGGTCCCGTGTAAATTGGGGGTGTCCCTGGCATGTTGGAGTCATTTAGCATTGAAATCTCAAGTTGCTCCATCTGGCGCGGGCACACCCTCGGTGTGAGTGGGGGTGGTCCTGCGTTTATAGGGGGTGTCACTGGCATGTAGGAGTCAATTAACATTGAAATCTGAAGTTGTCCCATCTGGCGCGTGCACATCCTCGGTGTGAGTGGAAGTGGTCCTGCGTTTATTGGGGGTGTCCCTGGCATGTTGGAGTCATTTAGCATTGAAATCTCAAGTTGCCCCATCTGGCGCGGGCACACCCCGGTGTGAGTGTAGGTGGTCCTGCGTTTATTGGGGGTGTCACTGGCATGTAGGAGTCAATTAACATTGAAATCTGAAGTTGTCCCATCTGGCGCGTGCACATCCTCGGTGTGAGTGGAAGTGGTTCCGTGTGAATTGGGGGTGGCCTTGTCATGTTGGAGTCATTTAGCATTGAAATCTCAAGTTGCCCCATCTGGCGCGGGCACAACCCCGGTGTGAGTGGGGGTGGTCTTGCGTTTATTGGGGGTGTCCCTGGCATGTTGGAGTCATTTAGCATTGAAATCTCAAGTTGCCCCATCTGGCGCGGGCACAAACCCGGTGTGAGTGTATGTGGTCCTGCGTTTATTGGGGGTGTCACTGGCATGTAGGAGTCATTTAGCATTGAAATCTCAAGTTGCCCCATCTGCCGCGGGCACAACCCCGGTGAGTGTAGGTGGTCCTCATTATATTGGAGATGTCACTGGCATGTTGGAGTCATTTAGCATTGAAATCTCAAGTTGCCCCATCTGCCGCGGGCACAACCCCGGTGAGTGTAGGTGGTCCTCATTATATTGGAGATGTCACTGGCATGTTGGAGTCATTTAGCATTGAAATCTCAAGTTACCTCATCTGGCGCGGGCACAACCCCGGTGAGTGTAGGTGGTCCTCATTTTATTGGGGGTGTCACTGGAATGTTGGAGTCATTTAGCATTGAAATCTCAAGTTGCCTCATCTGGCGCGGGCACAACCCCTGTGTGAGTGGAAGTGGTCCTGCATTTATTGGGGGTGTCACTGGCATGTAGGGGTCAATTAACATTGAAATCTCAAGTTGTCCCATCTGGCGCGTGCACATCCTTGGTGTGAGTGGAAGTGGTTCCGTGTAAATTGGGGGTGGCCCTGTCATGTTGGAGTCAATTAACATTGAAATCTGAAGTTGTCCCATCTGGCGCGTGCACATCCTCCGTGTGAGTGGAAGTGGATCCGTGTGAATTGGGGGTGGCCCTGTCATGTTGGAGTCATTTAGCATTGAAATCTTAAGTTGCCCCATCTGGCGCGGGCACAACCCCGGTGTTAGTGGGGGTGGTCCCGTGTAAATTGGGGGTGTCCATGGCATGTTGGAGTCATTTAGCATTGAAATCTCAAGTTGCTCCATCTGGCGCAGGCACACCCTCGGTGTGAGTGGGGGTGGTTCCGTGTAAATTGGGGGTGGCCCTGTCATGTTGGAGTCATTTAGCATTGAAATCTCAAGTTGCCCCATCTGGCGCGGCACAACCCCGGTGTTAGTGGGGGTGGTCCCGTGTAAATTAGGGGTGTCCCTGGCATGTTGGAGTCATTTAGCATTGAAATCTCAAGTTGCCTCATCTGGCGCGCGCACAACCCCGGTGTTAGTGGGGGTGGTCCCGTGTAAATTGGGGGTGTCCCTGGCATGTTGGAGTCATTTAGCATTGAAATCTAAAGTTGCTCCATCTGGCGCGGGCACACCCTCGGTGTGAGTGGGGGTGGTCCTGCGTTTATTGGGGGTGTCACTGGCATGTAGGAGTCAATTAACATTGAAATCTGAAGTTGTCCCATCTGGCGCGTGCACATCCTCGGTGTGAGTGGGGGTGGTTCCGTGTAAATTGGGGGTGGCCCTGTCATGTTGGAGTCATTTAGCATTGAAATCTCAAGTTGCCCCATCTGGCGCGGGCACAACCCCGGTGTTAGTGGGGGTGGTCCCGTGTAAATTGAGGGTGTCCATGGCATGTTGGAGTCATTTAGCATTGAAATCTCAAGTTGCTCCATCTGGCGCGGGCACACCCTCGGTGTGAGTGGGGGTGGTTCCGTGTAAATTGGGGGTGGCCCTGTCATGTTGGAGTCATTTAGCATTGAAATCTCAAGTTGCCCCATCTGGCGCGGCACAACCCCGGTGTTAGTGGGGGTGGTCCCGTGTAAATTAGGGGTGTCCCTGGCATGTTGGAGTCATTTAGCATTGAAATCTCAAGTTGCCCCATCTGGCGCGCGCACAACCCCGGTGTTAGTGGGGTGGTCCCGTGTAAATTGGGGGTGTCCCTGGCATGTTGGAGTCATTTAGCATTGAAATCTCAAGTTGCTCCATGTGGCGCGGGCACACCCTCGGTGTGAGTGGGGGTGGTCCTGCGTTTATTGGGGGTGTCACTGGCATGTAGGAGTCAATTAACATTGAAATCTGAAGTTGTCCCATCTGGCGCGTGCACATCCTCGGTGTTAGTGGGGGTGGTTCCGTGTAAATTGGGGGTGGGCCTGTCATGTTGGAGTCATTTAGCATTGAAATCTCAAGTTGCCCCATCTGGCGCGGCACAACCCCGGTGTTAGTGGGGGTGGTTCCGTGTAAATTGGGGGTGGCCCTGTCATGTTGGAGTCATTTAGCATTGAAATCTCAAGTTGCCCCATCTGGCGCGCGCACAACCCCGGTGTTAGTGGGGGTGGTCCCGTGTAAATTGGGGGTGTCCCTGGCATGTTGGAGTCATTTAGCATTGAAATCTCAAGTTGCTCCATCTGGCGCGGGCACACCCTCGGTGTGAGTGGGGGTGGTCCTGCGTTTATAGGGGGTGTCACTGGCATGTAGGAGTCAATTAACATTGAAATCTGAAGTTGTCCCATCTGGCGCGTGCACATCCTCGGTGTGAGTGGAAGTGGTCCTGCGTTTATTGGGGGTGTCCCTGGCATGTTGGAGTCATTTAGCATTGAAATCTCAAGTTGCCCCATCTGGCGCGGGCACACCCCGGTGTGAGTGTAGGTGGTCCTGCGTTTATTGGGGGTGTCACTGGCATGTAGGAGTCAATTAACATTGAAATCTGAAGTTGTCCCATCTGGCGCGTGCACATCCTCGGTGTGAGTGGAAGTGGTTCCGTGTGAATTGGGGGTGGCCTTGTCATGTTGGAGTCATTTAGCATTGAAATCTCAAGTTGCCCCATCTGGCGCGGGCACAACCCCGGTGTGAGTGGGGGTGGTCTTGCGTTTATTGGGGGTGTCCCTGGCATGTTGGAGTCATTTAGCATTGAAATCTCAAGTTGCCCCATCTGGCGCGGGCACAAACCCGGTGTGAGTGTATGTGGTCCTGCGTTTATTGGGGGTGTCACTGGCATGTAGGAGTCAATTAACATTGAAATCTGAAGTTGTGCCATCTGGCGCGTGCACATTTTCGGTGTTAGTGGGGGTGGTCCCGTGTAAATTGGGGGTGTCCCTGGCATGTTGGAGTCATTTAGCATTGAAATCTCAAGTTGCCCCACCTGGCGCGGGCACAACCCCGGTGTTAGTGGGGGTGGTCCCGTGTAAATTGGGGGTGGCCCTGTCATGTTGGAGTCATTTAGCATTGAAATCTCAAGTTGACCCATCTGGCGCGGGCACAACCTCGGTGTTAGTGAGGGTGGTCCCGTGTAAATTAGGGGTGTCCCTGGCATGTTGGAGTCATTTAGCATTGAAATCTCAAGTTGCCCCATCTGGCGCGCGCACAACCCCGGTGTTAGTGGGGGTGGTCCCGTGTAAATTGGGGGTGTCCCTGGCATGTTGGAGTCATTTAGCATTGAAATCTCAAGTTGCTCCATCTGGCGCGGGCACACCCTCGGTGTGAGTGGGGGTGGTCCTGCGTTTATTGGGGGTGTCACTGGCATGTAGGAGTCAATTAACATTGAAATCTGAAGTTGTCCCATCTGGCGCGTGCACATCCTCGGTGTTAGTGGGGGTGGTTCCGTGTAAATTGGGGGTGGGCCTGTCATGTTGGAGTCATTTAGCATTGAAATCTCAAGTTGCCCCATCTGGCGCGGCACAACCCCGGTGTTAGTGGGGGTGGTCCCGTGTAAATTGGGGGTGTCCCTGGCATGTTGGAGTCATTTAGCATTGAAATCTCAAGTTGCTCCATCTGGCGCGGGCACACCCTCGGTGTGAGTGGGGGTGGTCCTGCGTTTATAGGGGGTGTCACTGGCATGTAGGAGTCAATTAACATTGAAATCTGAAGTTGTCCCATCTGGCGCGTGCACATCCTCGGTGTGAGTGGAAGTGGTCCTGCGTTTATTGGGGGTGTCCCTGGCATGTTGGAGTCATTTAGCATTGAAATCTCAAGTTGCCCCATCTGGCGCGGGCACACCCCGGTGTGAGTGTAGGTGGTCCTGCGTTTATTGGGGGTGTCACTGGCATGTAGGAGTCAATTAACATTGAAATCTGAAGTTGTCCCATCTGGCGCGTGCACATCCTCGGTGTGAGTGGAAGTGGTTCCGTGTGAATTGGGGGTGGCCTTGTCATGTTGGAGTCATTTAGCATTGAAATCTCAAGTTGCCCCATCTGGCGCGGGCACAACCCCGGTGTGAGTGGGGGTGGTCTTGCGTTTATTGGGGGTGTCCCTGGCATGTTGGAGTCATTTAGCATTGAAATCTCAAGTTGCCCCATCTGGCGCGGGCACAAACCCGGTGTGAGTGTATGTGGTCCTGCGTTTATTGGGGGTGTCACTGGCATGTAGGAGTCAATTAACATTGAAATCTGAAGTTGTGCCATCTGGCGCGTGCACATTTTCGGTGTTAGTGGGGGTGGTCCCGTGTAAATTGGGGGTGTCCCTGGCATGTTGGAGTCATTTAGCATTGAAATCTCAAGTTGCCCCATCTGGCGCGCGCACAACCCCGGTGTTAGTGGGGGTGGTCCCGTGTAAATTGGGGGTGGCCCTGTCATGTTGGAGTCATTTAGCATTGAAATCTCAAGTTGACCCATCTGGCGCGGGCACAACCTCGGTGTTAGTGAGGGTGGTTCCGTGTAAATTGGGGGTGGCCCTGTCATGTTGGAGTCATTTAGCATTGAAATCTCAAGTTGCCCCATCTGGCGCGCGCACAACCCCGGTGTTAGTGGGGGTGGTCCCGTGTAAATTGGGGGTGGCCCTGTCATGTTGGAGTCAATTAACATTGAAATCTGAAGTTGTCCCATCTGGCGCGTGCACATCCTCCGTGTGAGTGGAAGTGGATCCGTGTGAATTGGGGGTGGCCCTGTCATGTTGGAGTCATTTAGCATTGAAATCTTAAGTTGCCCCATCTGGCGCGGGCACAACCCCGGTGTTAGTGGGGGTGGTCCCGTGTAAATTGGGGGTGTCCATGGCATGTTGGAGTCATTTAGCATTGAAATCTCAAGTTGCTCCATCTGGCGCAGGCAAACCCTCGGTGTGAGTGGGGGTGGTTCCGTGTAAATTGGGGGTGGCCCTGTCATGTTGGAGTCATTTAGCATTGAAATCTCAAGTTGCCCCATCTGGCGCGGCACAACCCCGGTGTTAGTGGGGGTGGTCCCGTGTAAATTAGGGGTGTCCCTGGCATGTTGGAGTCATTTAGCATTGAAATCTCAAGTTGCCTCATCTGGCGCGCGCACAACCCCGGTGTTAGTGGGGGTGGTCCCGTGTAAATTGGGGGTGTCCCTGGCATGTTGGAGTCATTTAGCATTGAAATCTAAAGTTGCTCCATCTGGCGCGGGCACACCCTCGGTGTGAGTGGGGGTGGTCCTGCGTTTATTGGGGGTGTCACTGGCATGTAGGAGTCAATTAACATTGAAATCTGAAGTTGTCCCATCTGGCGCGTGCACATCCTCGGTGTGAGTGGGGGTGGTTCCGTGTAAATTGGGGGTGGCCCTGTCATGTTGGAGTCATTTAGCATTGAAATCTCAAGTTGCCCCATCTGGCGCGGGCACAACCCCGGTGTTAGTGGGGGTGGTCCCGTGTAAATTGAGGGTGTCCATGGCATGTTGGAGTCATTTAGCATTGAAATCTCAAGTTGCTCCATCTGGCGCGGGCACACCCTCGGTGTGAGTGGGGGTGGTTCCGTGTAAATTGGGGGTGGCCCTGTCATGTTGGAGTCATTTAGCATTGAAATCTCAAGTTGCCCCATCTGGCGCGGCACAACCCCGGTGTTAGTGGGGGTGGTCCCGTGTAAATTAGGGGTGTCCCTGGCATGTTGGAGTCATTTAGCATTGAAATCTCAAGTTGCCCCATCTGGCGCGCGCACAACCCCGGTGTTAGTGGGGTGGTCCCGTGTAAATTGGGGGTGTCCCTGGCATGTTGGAGTCATTTAGCATTGAAATCTCAAGTTGCTCCATGTGGCGCGGGCACACCCTCGGTGTGAGTGGGGGTGGTCCTGCGTTTATTGGGGGTGTCACTGGCATGTAGGAGTCAATTAACATTGAAATCTGAAGTTGTCCCATCTGGCGCGTGCACATCCTCGGTGTTAGTGGGGGTGGTTCCGTGTAAATTGGGGGTGGGCCTGTCATGTTGGAGTCATTTAGCATTGAAATCTCAAGTTGCCCCATCTGGCGCGGCACAACCCCGGTGTTAGTGGGGGTGGTTCCGTGTAAATTGGGGGTGGCCCTGTCATGTTGGAGTCATTTAGCATTGAAATCTCAAGTTGCCCCATCTGGCGCGCGCACAACCCCGGTGTTAGTGGGGGTGGTCCCGTGTAAATTGGGGGTGTCCCTGGCATGTTGGAGTCATTTAGCATTGAAATCTCAAGTTGCTCCATCTGGCGCGGGCACACCCTCGGTGTGAGTGGGGGTGGTCCTGCGTTTATAGGGGGTGTCACTGGCATGTAGGAGTCAATTAACATTGAAATCTGAAGTTGTCCCATCTGGCGCGTGCACATCCTCGGTGTGAGTGGAAGTGGTCCTGCGTTTATTGGGGGTGTCCCTGGCATGTTGGAGTCATTTAGCATTGAAATCTCAAGTTGCCCCATCTGGCGCGGGCACACCCCGGTGTGAGTGTAGGTGGTCCTGCGTTTATTGGGGGTGTCACTGGCATGTAGGAGTCAATTAACATTGAAATCTGAAGTTGTCCCATCTGGCGCGTGCACATCCTCGGTGTGAGTGGAAGTGGTTCCGTGTGAATTGGGGGTGGCCTTGTCATGTTGGAGTCATTTAGCATTGAAATCTCAAGTTGCCCCATCTGGCGCGGGCACAACCCCGGTGTGAGTGGGGGTGGTCTTGCGTTTATTGGGGGTGTCCCTGGCATGTTGGAGTCATTTAGCATTGAAATCTCAAGTTGCCCCATCTGGCGCGGGCACAAACCCGGTGTGAGTGTATGTGGTCCTGCGTTTATTGGGGGTGTCACTGGCATGTAGGAGTCAATTAACATTGAAATCTGAAGTTGTGCCATCTGGCGCGTGCACATTTTCGGTGTTAGTGGGGGTGGTCCCGTGTAAATTGGGGGTGTCCCTGGCATGTTGGAGTCATTTAGCATTGAAATCTCAAGTTGCCCCACCTGGCGCGGGCACAACCCCGGTGTTAGTGGGGGTGGTCCCGTGTAAATTGGGGGTGGCCCTGTCATGTTGGAGTCATTTAGCATTGAAATCTCAAGTTGACCCATCTGGCGCGGGCACAACCTCGGTGTTAGTGAGGGTGGTCCCGTGTAAATTAGGGGTGTCCCTGGCATGTTGGAGTCATTTAGCATTGAAATCTCAAGTTGCCCCATCTGGCGCGCGCACAACCCCGGTGTTAGTGGGGGTGGTCCCGTGTAAATTGGGGGTGTCCCTGGCATGTTGGAGTCATTTAGCATTGAAATCTCAAGTTGCTCCATCTGGCGCGGGCACACCCTCGGTGTGAGTGGGGGTGGTCCTGCGTTTATTGGGGGTGTCACTGGCATGTAGGAGTCAATTAACATTGAAATCTGAAGTTGTCCCATCTGGCGCGTGCACATCCTCGGTGTTAGTGGGGGTGGTTCCGTGTAAATTGGGGGTGGGCCTGTCATGTTGGAGTCATTTAGCATTGAAATCTCAAGTTGCCCCATCTGGCGCGGCACAACCCCGGTGTTAGTGGGGGTGGTCCCGTGTAAATTGGGGGTGTCCCTGGCATGTTGGAGTCATTTAGCATTGAAATCTCAAGTTGCTCCATCTGGCGCGGGCACACCCTCGGTGTGAGTGGGGGTGGTCCTGCGTTTATAGGGGGTGTCACTGGCATGTAGGAGTCAATTAACATTGAAATCTGAAGTTGTCCCATCTGGCGCGTGCACATCCTCGGTGTGAGTGGAAGTGGTCCTGCGTTTATTGGGGGTGTCCCTGGCATGTTGGAGTCATTTAGCATTGAAATCTCAAGTTGCCCCATCTGGCGCGGGCACACCCCGGTGTGAGTGTAGGTGGTCCTGCGTTTATTGGGGGTGTCACTGGCATGTAGGAGTCAATTAACATTGAAATCTGAAGTTGTCCCATCTGGCGCGTGCACATCCTCGGTGTGAGTGGAAGTGGTTCCGTGTGAATTGGGGGTGGCCTTGTCATGTTGGAGTCATTTAGCATTGAAATCTCAAGTTGCCCCATCTGGCGCGGGCACAACCCCGGTGTGAGTGGGGGTGGTCTTGCGTTTATTGGGGGTGTCCCTGGCATGTTGGAGTCATTTAGCATTGAAATCTCAAGTTGCCCCATCTGGCGCGGGCACAAACCCGGTGTGAGTGTATGTGGTCCTGCGTTTATTGGGGGTGTCACTGGCATGTAGGAGTCAATTAACATTGAAATCTGAAGTTGTGCCATCTGGCGCGTGCACATTTTCGGTGTTAGTGGGGGTGGTCCCGTGTAAATTGGGGGTGTCCCTGGCATGTTGGAGTCATTTAGCATTGAAATCTCAAGTTGCCCCATCTGGCGCGCGCACAACCCCGGTGTTAGTGGGGGTGGTCCCGTGTAAATTGGGGGTGTCCCTGGCATGTTGGAGTCATTTAGCATTGAAATCTCAAGTTGCTCCATCTGGCGCGGGCACACCCTTGGTGTGAGTGGAAGTGGTTCCGTGTAAATTGGGGGTGGCCCTGTCATGTTGGAGTCAATTAACATTGAAATCTGAAGTTGTCCCATCTGGCGCGTGCACATCCTCCGTGTGAGTGGAAGTGGATCCGTGTGAATTGGGGGTGGCCCTGTCATGTTGGAGTCATTTAGCATTGAAATCTCAAGTTGCCCCATCTGGCGCGGGCACAACCCCGGTGTTAGTGGGGGTGGTCCCGTGTAAATTGGGGGTGTCCCTGGCATGTTGGAGTCATTTAGCATTGAAATCTCAAGTTGCTCCATGTGGCGCGGGCACACCCTCGGTGTGAGTGGGGGTGGTCCTGCGTTTATTGGGGGTGTCACTGGCATGTAGGAGTCAATTAACATTGAAATCTGAAGTTGTCCCATCTGGCGCGTGCACATCCTCGGTGTTAGTGGGGGTGGTTCCGTGTAAATTGGGGGTGGGCCTGTCATGTTGGAGTCATTTAGCATTGAAATCTCAAGTTGCCCCATCTGGCGCGGCACAACCCCGGTGTTAGTGGGGGTGGTTCCGTGTAAATTGGGGGTGGCCCTGTCATGTTGGAGTCATTTAGCATTGAAATCTCAAGTTGCCCCATCTGGCGCGCGCACAACCCCGGTGTTAGTGGGATTGGTCCCGTGTAAATTGGGGGTGTCCCTGGCATGTTGGAGTCATTTAGCATTGAAATCTCAAGTTGCTCCATCTGGCGCGGGCACACCCTCGGTGTGAGTGGGGGTGGTCCTGCGTTTATAGGGGGTGTCACTGGCATGTAGGAGTCAATTAACATTGAAATCTGAAGTTGTCCCATCTGGCGCGTGCACATCCTCGGTGTGAGTGGAAGTGGTCCTGCGTTTATTGGGGGTGTCCCTGGCATGTTGGAGTCATTTAGCATTGAAATCTCAAGTTGCCCCGTCTGGCGCGGGCACACCCCGGTGTGAGTGTAGGTGGTCCTGCGTTTATTGGGGGTGTCACTGGCATGTAGGAGTCAATTAACATTGAAATCTGAAGTTGTCCCATCTGGCGCGTGCACATCCTCGGTGTGAGTGGAAGTGGTTCCGTGTGAATTGGGGGTGGCCTTGTCATGTTGGAGTCATTTAGCATTGAAATCTCAAGTTGCCCCATCTGGCGCGGGCACAACCCCGGTGTGAGTGGGGGTGGTCTTGCGTTTATTGGGGGTGTCCCTGGCATGTTGGAGTCATTTAGCATTGAAATCTCAAGTTGCCCCATCTGGCGCGGGCACAAACCCGGTGTGAGTGTATGTGGTCCTGCGTTTATTGGGGGTGTCACTGGCATGTAGGAGTCAATTAACATTGAAATCTGAAGTTGTGCCATCTGGCGCGTGCACATTTTCGGTGTTAGTGGGGGTGGTCCCGTGTAAATTGGGGGTGTCCCTGGCATGTTGGAGTCATTTAGCATTGAAATCTCAAGTTGCCCCACCTGGCGCGGGCACAACCCCGGTGTTAGTGGGGGTGGTCCCGTGTAAATTGGGGGTGGCCCTGTCATGTTGGAGTCATTTAGCATTGAAATCTCAAGTTGACCCATCTGGCGCGGGCACAACCTCGGTGTTAGTGAGGGTGGTCCCGTGTAAATTGGGGGTGGCCCTGTCATGTTGGAGTCATTTAGCATTGAAATCTCAAGTTGCCCCATCTGGCGCGGGCACAACCCCGGTGTTAGTGGGGGTGGTGCCGTGTAAATTAGGGGTGTCCCTGGCATGTTGGAGTCATTTAGCATTGAAATCTCAAGTTGCCCCATCTGGCGCGCGCACAACCCCGGTGTTAGTGGGGGTGGTCCCGTGTAAATTGGGGGTGGCCCTGTCATGTTGGAGTCATTTAGCATTGAAATCTCAAGTTGACCCATCTGGCGCGGGCACAACCTCGGTGTTAGTGAGGGTGGTCCCGTGTAAATTGGGGGTGGCCCTGTCATGTTGGAGTCATTTAGCATTGAAATCTCAAGTTGCCCCATCTGGCGCGGGCACAACCCCGGTGTTAGTGGGGGTGGTGCCGTGTAAATTAGGGGTGTCCCTGGCATGTTGGAGTCATTTAGCATTGAAATCTCAAGTTGCTCCATCTGGCGCGGGCACACCCTTGGTGTGAGTGGAAGTGGTTCCGTGTAAATTGGGGGTGGCCCTGTCATGTTGGAGTCAATTAACATTGAAATCTGAAGTTGTCCCATCTGGCGCGTGCACATCCTCCGTGTGAGTGGAAGTGGATCCGTGTGAATTGGGGGTGGCCCTGTCATGTTGGAGTCATTTAGCATTGAAATCTCAAGTTGCCCCATCTGGCGCGGGCACAACCCCGGTGTTAGTGGGGGTGGTCCCGTGTAAATTGGGGGTGTCCATGGCATGTTGGAGTCATTTAGCATTGAAATCTCAAGTTGCTCCATCTGGCGCGGGCACACCCTCGGTGTGAGTGGGGGTGGTTCCGTGTAAATTGGGGGTGGCCCTGTCATGTTGGAGTCATTTAGCATTGAAATCTCAAGTTGCCCCATCTGGCGCGGCACAACCCCGGTGTTAGTGGGGGTGGTCCCGTGTAAATTAGGGGTGACCCTGGCATGTTGGAGTCATTTAGCATTGAAATCTCAAGTTGCCCCATCTGGCGCGCGCACAACCCCGGTGTTAGTGGGGGTGGTCCCGTGTAAATTGGGGGTGTCCCTGGCATGTTGGAGTCATTTAGCATTGAAATCTCAAGTTGCTCCATCTGGCGCGGGCACACCCTCGGTGTGAGTGGGGGTGGTCCTGCGTTTATTGGGGGTGTCACTGGCATGTAGGAGTCAATTAACATTGAAATCTGAAGTTGTCCCATCTGGCGCGTGCACATCCTCGGTGTGAGTGGGGGTGGTTCCGTGTAAATTGGGGGTGGCCCTGTCATGTTGGTGTCATTTAGCATTGAAATCTCAAGTTGCCCCATCTGGCGCGGGCACAACCCCGGTGTTAGTGGGGGTGGTCCCGTGTAAATTGGGGGTGTCCATGGCATGTTGGAGTCATTTAGCATTGAAATCTCAAGTTGCTCCATCTGGCGCGGGCACACCCTCGGTGTGAGTGGGGGTGGTTCCGTGTAAATTGGGGGTGGCCCTGTCATGTTGGAGTCATTTAGCATTGAAATCTCAAGTTGCCCCATCTGGCGCGCGCACAACCCCGGTGTTAGTGGGGGTGGTCCCGTGTAAATTGGGGGTGTCCCTGGCATGTTGGAGTCATTTAGCATTGAAATCTCAAGTTGCTCCATCTGGCGCGGGCACACCCTCGGTGTGAGTGGGGGTGGTCCTGCGTTTATTGGGGGTGTCACTGGCATGTAGGAGTCAATTAACATTGAAATCTGAAGTTGTCCCATCTGGCGCGTGCACATCCTCGGTGTTAGTGGTGGTGGTTCCGTGTAAATTGGGGGTGGGCCTGTCATGTTGGAGTCATTTAGCATTGAAATCTCAAGTTGCCCCATCTGGCGCGGTCACACCCCGGTGTGAGTGTAGGTGGTCCTGCGTTTATTGGGGGTGTCACTGGCATGTAGGAGTCAATTAACATTGAAATCTGAAGTTGTCCCATCTGGCGCGTGCACATCCTCGGTGTGAGTGGAAGTGGTTCCGTGTGAATTGGGGGTGGCCTTGTCATGTTGGAGTCATTTAGCATTGAAATCTCAAGTTGCCCCATCTGGCGCGGGCACAACCCCGGTGTGAGTGGGGGTGGTCTTGCGTTTATTGGGGGTGTCCCTGGCATGTTGGAGTCATTTAGCATTGAAATCTCAAGTTGCCCCATCTGGCGCGCGCACAACCCCGGTGTTAGTGGGGGTGGTCCCGTGTAAATTGGGGGTGTCCCTGGCATGTTGGAGTCATTTAGCATTGAAATCTCAAGTTGCTCCATCTGGCGCGGGCACACCCTTGGTGTGAGTGGAAGTGGTTCCGTGTAAATTGGGGGTGGCCCTGTCATGTTGGAGTCAATTAACATTGAAATCTGAAGTTGTCCCATCTGGCGCGTGCACATCCTCCGTGTGAGTGGAAGTGGATCCGTGTGAATTGGGGGTGGCCCTGTCATGTTGGAGTCATTTAGCATTGAAATCTCAAGTTGCCCCATCTGGCGCGGGCACAACCCCGGTGTTAGTGGGGGTGGTCCCGTGTAAATTGGGGGTGTCCATGGCATGTTGGAGTCATTTAGCATTGAAATCTCAAGTTGCTCCATCTGGCGCGGGCACACCCTCGGTGTGAGTGGGGGTGGTTCCGTGTAAATTGGGGGTGGCCCTGTCATGTTGGAGTCATTTAGCATTGAAATCTCAAGTTGCCCCATCTGGCGCGGCACAACCCCGGTGTTAGTGGGGGTGGTCCCGTGTAAATTAGGGGTGTCCCTGGCATGTTGGAGTCATTTAGCATTGAAATCTCAAGTTGCCCCATCTGGCGCGCGCACAACCCCGGTGTTAGTGGGGGTGGTCCCGTGTAAATTGGGGGTGTCCCTGGCATGTTGGAGTCATTTAGCATTGAAATCTCAAGTTGCTCCATCTGGCGCGGGCACACCCTCGGTGTGAGTGGGGGTGGTCCTGCGTTTATTGGGGGTGTCACTGGCATGTAGGAGTCAATTAACATTGAAATCTGAAGTTGTCCCATCTGGCGCGTGCACATCCTCGGTGTTAGTGGGGGTGGTTCCGTGTAAATTGGGGGTGGGCCTGTCATGTTGGAGTCATTTAGCATTGAAATCTCAAGTTGCCCCATCTGGCGCGGCACAACCCTGGTGTTAGTGGGGGTGGTTCCGTGTAAATTGGGGGTGGCCCTGTCATGTTGGAGTCATTTAGCATTGAAATCTCAAGTTGCCCCATCTGGCGCGCGCACAACCCCGGTGTTAGTGGGGGTGGTCCCGTGTAAATTGGGGGTGTCCCTGGCATGTTGGAGTCATTTAGCATTGAAATCTCAAGTTGCTCCATCTGGCACGGGCACACCCTCGGTGTGAGTGGGGGTGGTCCTGCGTTTATAGGGGGTGTCACTGGCATGTAGGAGTCAATTAACATTGAAATCTGAAGTTGTCCCATCTGGCGCGTGACATCCTCGGTGTGAGTGGAAGTGGTCTTGCGTTTATTGGGGGTGTCCCTGGCATGTTGGAGTCATTTAGCATTGAAATCTCAAGTTGCCCCATCTGGCGCGGGCACACCCCGGTGTGAGTGTAGGTGGTCCTGCGTTTATTGGGGGTGTCACTGGCATGTAGGAGTCAATTAACATTGAAATCTGAAGTTGTCCCATCTGGCGCGTGCACATCCTCGGTGTGAGTGGAAGTGGTCCCGTGTAAATTGGGGGTGGCCCTGTCATGTTGGAGTCATTTAGCATTGAAATCTCAAGTTGCCCCATCTGGCGCGGGCACAACCCCGGTGTTAGTGGGGGTGGTCTCGTGTAAATTAGGGGTGTCCCTGGCATGTTGGAGTCATTTAGCATTGAAATCTCAAGTTGCCCCATCTGGCGCGCGCACAACCCCGGTGTTAGTGGGGGTGGTCCCGTGTAAATTGGGGGTGTCCCTGGCATGTTGGAGTCATTTAGCATTGAAATCTCAAGTTGCTCCATCTGGCGCGGGCACACCCTTGGTGTGAGTGGAAGTGGTTCCGTGTAAATTGGGGGTGGCCCTGTCATGTTGGAGTCAATTAACATTGAAATCTGAAGTTGTCCCATCTGGCGCGTGCACATCCTCCGTGTGAGTGGAAGTGGATCCGTGTGAATTGGGGGTGGCCCTGTCATGTTGGAGTCATTTAGCATTGAAATCTCAAGTTGCCCCATCTGGCGCGGGCACAACCCCGGTGTGAGTGTAGGTGGTCCTGCGTTTATTGGGGGTGTCACTGGCATGTAGGAGTCAATTAACATTGAAATCTGAAGTTGTGCCATCTGGCGCGTGCACATTTTCGGTGTTAGTGGGGGTGGTCCCGTGTAAATTGGGGGTGTCCCTGGCATGTTGGAGTCATTTAGCATTGAAATCTCAAGTTGCCCCACCTGGCGCGGGCACAACCCCGGTGTTAGTGGGGGTGGTCCCGTGTAAATTGGGGGTGGCCCTGTCATGTTGGAGTCATTTAGCATTGAAATCTCAAGTTGACCCATCTGGCGCGGGCACAACCTCGGTGTTAGTGAGGGTGGTCCCGTGTAAATTGGGGGTGGCCCTGTCATGTTGGAGTCATTTAGCATTGAAATCTCAAGTTGCCCCATCTGGCGCGGGCACAACCCCGGTGTTAGTGGGGGTGGTCCCTTGTAAATTGGGGGTGTCCCTTGCATGTTGGAGTCATTTAGCATTGAAATCTCAAGTTGACCCATCTGGCGCGGGCACAACCTCGGTGTTAGTGGGGGTGGTCCCGTGTAAATTGGGGGTGGCCCTGTCATGTTGGAGTCATTTAGCATTGAAATCTCAAGTTGACCCATCTGGCGCGGGCACAACCTCGGTGTTAGTGAGGGTGGTCCCGTGTAAATTGGGGGTGGCCCTGTCATGTTGGAGTCATTTAGCATTGAAATCTCAAGTTGCCCCATCTGGCGCGGGCACAACCCCGGTGTTAGTGGGGGTGGTCCCTTGTAAATTGGGGGTGTCCCTGGCATGTTGGAGTCATTTAGCATTGAAATCTCAAGTTGCTCCATCTGGCGCGGGCACACCCTCGGTGTGAGTGGGGGTGGTCCTGCGTTTATTGGGGGTTTCACTGGCATGTAGGAGTCAATTAACATTGAAATCTGAAGTTGTGCCATCTGGCGCGTGCACATTTTCGGTGTTAGTGGGGGTGGTCCCGTGTAAATTGGGGGTGTCCCTGGCATGTTGGAGTCATTTAGCATTGAAATCTCAAGTTGCCCCACCTGGCGCGGGCACAACCCCGGTGTTAGTGGGGGTGGTCCCGTGTAAATTGGGGGTGGCCCTGTCATGTTGGAGTCATTTAGCATTGAAATCTCAAGTTGACCCATCTGGCGCGGGCACAACCTCGGTGTTAGTGAGGGTGGTCCCGTGTAAATTGGGGGTGGCCCTGTCATGTTGGAGTCATTTAGCATTGAAATCTCAAGTTGCCCCATCTGGCGCGGGCACAACCCCGGTGTTAGTGGGGGTGGTCCCTTGTAAATTGGGGGTGTCCCTGGCATGTTGGAGTCATTTAGCATTGAAATCTCAAGTTGCTCCATCTGGCGCGGGCACACCCTCGGTGTGAGTGGGGGTGGTCCTGCGTTTATTGGGGGTTTCACTGGCATGTAGGAGTCAATTAACATTGAAATCTGAAGTTGCCCCATCAGGCGCGGCTACAACCCCGGTGTTAGTGGGGGTGGTTCCGTGTAAATTTTGGGTGGCCCTGTCATGTTGGAGTCATTTAGCATTGAAATCTCAAGTTGCCCCACCTGGCGCGGGCACAACCCCGGTGTTAGTGGGGGTGGTCCCGTGTAAATTGGGGGTGGCCCTGTCATGTTGGAGTCATTTAGCATTGAAATCTCAAGTTGACCCATCTGGCGCGGGCACAACCTCGGTGTTAGTGAGGGTGGTCCCGTGTAAATTGGGGGTGGCCCTGTCATGTTGGAGTCATTTAGCATTGAAATCTCAAGTTGCCCCATCTGGCGCGGGCACAACCCCGGTGTTAGTGGGGGTGGTCCCTTGTAAATTGGGGGTGTCCCTGGCATGTTGGAGTCATTTAGCATTGAAATCTCAAGTTGCTCCATCTGGCGCGGGCACACCCTCGGTGTGAGTGGGGGTGGTCCTGCGTTTATAGGGGGTGTCACTGGCATGTAGGAGTCAATTAACATTGAAATCTGAAGTTGTCCCATCTGGCGCGTGACATCCTCGGTGTGAGTGGAAGTGGTCTTGCGTTTATTGGGGGTGTCCCTGGCATGTTGGAGTCATTTAGCATTGAAATCTCAAGTTGCCCCATCTGGCGCGGGCACACCCCGGTGTGAGTGTAGGTGGTCCTGCGTTTATTGGGGGTGTCACTGGCATGTAGGAGTCAATTAACATTGAAATCTGAAGTTGTCCCATCTGGCGCGTGCACATCCTCGGTGTGAGTGGAAGTGGTCCCGTGTAAATTGGGGGTGGCCCTGTCATGTTGGAGTCATTTAGCATTGAAATCTCAAGTTGCCCCATCTGGCGCGGGCACAACCCCGGTGTTAGTGGGGGTGGTCTCGTGTAAATTAGGGGTGTCCCTGGCATGTTGGAGTCATTTAGCATTGAAATCTCAAGTTGCCCCATCTGGCGCGCGCACAACCCCGGTGTTAGTGGGGGTGGTCCCGTGTAAATTGGGGGTGTCCCTGGCATGTTGGAGTCATTTAGCATTGAAATCTCAAGTTGCTCCATCTGGCGCGGGCACACCCTTGGTGTGAGTGGAAGTGGTTCCGTGTAAATTGGGGGTGGCCCTGTCATGTTGGAGTCAATTAACATTGAAATCTGAAGTTGTCCCATCTGGCGCGTGCACATCCTCCGTGTGAGTGGAAGTGGATCCGTGTGAATTGGGGGTGGCCCTGTCATGTTGGAGTCATTTAGCATTGAAATCTCAAGTTGCCCCATCTGGCGCGGGCACAACCCCGGTGTGAGTGTAGGTGGTCCTGCGTTTATTGGGGGTGTCACTGGCATGTAGGAGTCAATTAACATTGAAATCTGAAGTTGTGCCATCTGGCGCGTGCACATTTTCGGTGTTAGTGGGGGTGGTCCCGTGTAAATTGGGGGTGTCCCTGGCATGTTGGAGTCATTTAGCATTGAAATCTCAAGTTGCCCCACCTGGCGCGGGCACAACCCCGGTGTTAGTGGGGGTGGTCCCGTGTAAATTGGGGGTGGCCCTGTCATGTTGGAGTCATTTAGCATTGAAATCTCAAGTTGACCCATCTGGCGCGGGCACAACCTCGGTGTTAGTGAGGGTGGTCCCGTGTAAATTGGGGGTGGCCCTGTCATGTTGGAGTCATTTAGCATTGAAATCTCAAGTTGCCCCATCTGGCGCGGGCACAACCCCGGTGTTAGTGGGGGTGGTCCCTTGTAAATTGGGGGTGTCCCTTGCATGTTGGAGTCATTTAGCATTGAAATCTCAAGTTGACCCATCTGGCGCGGGCACAACCTCGGTGTTAGTGGGGGTGGTCCCGTGTAAATTGGGGGTGGCCCTGTCATGTTGGAGTCATTTAGCATTGAAATCTCAAGTTGACCCATCTGGCGCGGGCACAACCTCGGTGTTAGTGAGGGTGGTCCCGTGTAAATTGGGGGTGGCCCTGTCATGTTGGAGTCATTTAGCATTGAAATCTCAAGTTGCCCCATCTGGCGCGGGCACAACCCCGGTGTTAGTGGGGGTGGTCCCTTGTAAATTGGGGGTGTCCCTGGCATGTTGGAGTCATTTAGCATTGAAATCTCAAGTTGCTCCATCTGGCGCGGGCACACCCTCGGTGTGAGTGGGGGTGGTCCTGCGTTTATTGGGGGTTTCACTGGCATGTAGGAGTCAATTAACATTGAAATCTGAAGTTGTGCCATCTGGCGCGTGCACATTTTCGGTGTTAGTGGGGGTGGTCCCGTGTAAATTGGGGGTGTCCCTGGCATGTTGGAGTCATTTAGCATTGAAATCTCAAGTTGCCCCACCTGGCGCGGGCACAACCCCGGTGTTAGTGGGGGTGGTCCCGTGTAAATTGGGGGTGGCCCTGTCATGTTGGAGTCATTTAGCATTGAAATCTCAAGTTGACCCATCTGGCGCGGGCACAACCTCGGTGTTAGTGAGGGTGGTCCCGTGTAAATTGGGGGTGGCCCTGTCATGTTGGAGTCATTTAGCATTGAAATCTCAAGTTGCCCCATCTGGCGCGGGCACAACCCCGGTGTTAGTGGGGGTGGTCCCTTGTAAATTGGGGGTGTCCCTGGCATGTTGGAGTCATTTAGCATTGAAATCTCAAGTTGCTCCATCTGGCGCGGGCACACCCTCGGTGTGAGTGGGGGTGGTCCTGCGTTTATAGGGGGTGTCACTGGCATGTAGGAGTCAATTAACATTGAAATCTGAAGTTGTCCCATCTGGCGCGTGCACATCCTCGGTGTGAGTGGAAGTGGTCCTGCGTTTATTGGGGGTGTCCCTGGCATGTTGGAGTCATTTAGCATTGAAATCTCAAGTTGCCCCGTCTGGCGCGGGCACACCCCGGTGTGAGTGTAGGTGGTCCTGCGTTTATTGGGGGTGTCACTGGCATGTAGGAGTCAATTAACATTGAAATCTGAAGTTGTCCCATCTGGCGCGTGCACATCCTCGGTGTGAGTGGAAGTGGTTCCGTGTGAATTGGGGGTGGCCTTGTCATGTTGGAGTCATTTAGCATTGAAATCTCAAGTTGCCCCATCTGGCGCGGGCACAACCCCGGTGTGAGTGGGGGTGGTCTTGCGTTTATTGGGGGTGTCCCTGGCATGTTGGAGTCATTTAGCATTGAAATCTCAAGTTGCCCCATCTGGCGCGGGCACAAACCCGGTGTGAGTGTATGTGGTCCTGCGTTTATTGGGGGTGTCACTGGCATGTAGGAGTCAATTAACATTGAAATCTGAAGTTGTGCCATCTGGCGCGTGCACATTTTCGGTGTTAGTGGGGGTGGTCCCGTGTAAATTGGGGGTGTCCCTGGCATGTTGGAGTCATTTAGCATTGAAATCTCAAGTTGCCCCACCTGGCGCGGGCACAACCCCGGTGTTAGTGGGGGTGGTCCCGTGTAAATTGGGGGTGGCCCTGTCATGTTGGAGTCATTTAGCATTGAAATCTCAAGTTGACCCATCTGGCGCGGGCACAACCTCGGTGTTAGTGAGGGTGGTCCCGTGTAAATTGGGGGTGGCCCTGTCATGTTGGAGTCATTTAGCATTGAAATCTCAAGTTGCCCCATCTGGCGCGGGCACAACCCCGGTGTTAGTGGGGGTGGTGCCGTGTAAATTAGGGGTGTCCCTGGCATGTTGGAGTCATTTAGCATTGAAATCTCAAGTTGCCCCATCTGGCGCGCGCACAACCCCGGTGTTAGTGGGGGTGGTCCCGTGTAAATTGGGGGTGGCCCTGTCATGTTGGAGTCATTTAGCATTGAAATCTCAAGTTGACCCATCTGGCGCGGGCACAACCTCGGTGTTAGTGAGGGTGGTCCCGTGTAAATTGGGGGTGGCCCTGTCATGTTGGAGTCATTTAGCATTGAAATCTCAAGTTGCCCCATCTGGCGCGGGCACAACCCCGGTGTTAGTGGGGGTGGTGCCGTGTAAATTAGGGGTGTCCCTGGCATGTTGGAGTCATTTAGCATTGAAATCTCAAGTTGCTCCATCTGGCGCGGGCACACCCTTGGTGTGAGTGGAAGTGGTTCCGTGTAAATTGGGGGTGGCCCTGTCATGTTGGAGTCAATTAACATTGAAATCTGAAGTTGTCCCATCTGGCGCGTGCACATCCTCCGTGTGAGTGGAAGTGGATCCGTGTGAATTGGGGGTGGCCCTGTCATGTTGGAGTCATTTAGCATTGAAATCTCAAGTTGCCCCATCTGGCGCGGGCACAACCCCGGTGTTAGTGGGGGTGGTCCCGTGTAAATTGGGGGTGTCCATGGCATGTTGGAGTCATTTAGCATTGAAATCTCAAGTTGCTCCATCTGGCGCGGGCACACCCTCGGTGTGAGTGGGGGTGGTTCCGTGTAAATTGGGGGTGGCCCTGTCATGTTGGAGTCATTTAGCATTGAAATCTCAAGTTGCCCCATCTGGCGCGGCACAACCCCGGTGTTAGTGGGGGTGGTCCCGTGTAAATTAGGGGTGTCCCTGGCATGTTGGAGTCATTTAGCATTGAAATCTCAAGTTGCCCCATCTGGCGCGCGCACAACCCCGGTGTTAGTGGGGGTGGTCCCGTGTAAATTGGGGGTGTCCCTGGCATGTTGGAGTCATTTAGCATTGAAATCTCAAGTTGCTCCATCTGGCGCGGGCACACCCTCGGTGTGAGTGGGGGTGGTCCTGCGTTTATTGGGGGTGTCACTGGCATGTAGGAGTCAATTAACATTGAAATCTGAAGTTGTCCCATCTGGCGCGTGCACATCCTCGGTGTGAGTGGGGGTGGTTCCGTGTAAATTGGGGGTGGCCCTGTCATGTTGGTGTCATTTAGCATTGAAATCTCAAGTTGCCCCATCTGGCGCGGGCACAACCCCGGTGTTAGTGGGGGTGGTCCCGTGTAAATTGGGGGTGTCCATGGCATGTTGGAGTCATTTAGCATTGAAATCTCAAGTTGCTCCATCTGGCGCGGGCACACCCTCGGTGTGAGTGGGGGTGGTTCCGTGTAAATTGGGGGTGGCCCTGTCATGTTGGAGTCATTTAGCATTGAAATCTCAAGTTGCCCCATCTGGCGCGCGCACAACCCCGGTGTTAGTGGGGGTGGTCCCGTGTAAATTGGGGGTGTCCCTGGCATGTTGGAGTCATTTAGCATTGAAATCTCAAGTTGCTCCATCTGGCGCGGGCACACCCTCGGTGTGAGTGGGGGTGGTCCTGCGTTTATTGGGGGTGTCACTGGCATGTAGGAGTCAATTAACATTGAAATCTGAAGTTGTCCCATCTGGCGCGTGCACATCCTCGGTGTTAGTGGTGGTGGTTCCGTGTAAATTGGGGGTGGGCCTGTCATGTTGGAGTCATTTAGCATTGAAATCTCAAGTTGCCCCATCTGGCGCGGTCACACCCCGGTGTGAGTGTAGGTGGTCCTGCGTTTATTGGGGGTGTCACTGGCATGTAGGAGTCAATTAACATTGAAATCTGAAGTTGTCACATCTGGCGCGTGCACAACCTCGGTGTTAGTGAGGGTGGTCCCGTGTAAATTGGGGGTGGCCCTGTCATGTTGGAGTCATTTAGCATTGAAATCTCAAGTTGCCCCATCTGGCGCGGGCACAACCCCGGTGTTAGTGGGGGTGGTCCCTTGTAAATTGGGGGTGTCCCTGGCATGTTGGAGTCATTTAGCATTGAAATCTCAAGTTGCTCCATCTGGCGCGGGCACACCCTCGGTGTGAGTGGGGGTGGTCCTGCGTTTATTGGGGGTTTCACTGGCATGTAGGAGTCAATTAACATTGAAATCTGAAGTTGTGCCATCTGGCGCGTGCACATTTTCGGTGTTAGTGGGGGTGGTCCCGTGTAAATTGGGGGTGTCCCTGGCATGTTGGAGTCATTTAGCATTGAAATCTCAAGTTGCCCCACCTGGCGCGGGCACAACCCCGGTGTTAGTGGGGGTGGTCCCGTGTAAATTGGGGGTGGCCCTGTCATGTTGGAGTCATTTAGCATTGAAATCTCAAGTTGACCCATCTGGCGCGGGCACAACCTCGGTGTTAGTGAGGGTGGTCCCGTGTAAATTGGGGGTGGCCCTGTCATGTTGGAGTCATTTAGCATTGAAATCTCAAGTTGCCCCATCTGGCGCGGGCACAACCCCGGTGTTAGTGGGGGTGGTCCCTTGTAAATTGGGGGTGTCCCTGGCATGTTGGAGTCATTTAGCATTGAAATCTCAAGTTGCTCCATCTGGCGCGGGCACACCCTCGGTGTGAGTGGGGGTGGTCCTGCGTTTATAGGGGGTGTCACTGGCATGTAGGAGTCAATTAACATTGAAATCTGAAGTTGTCCCATCTGGCGCGTGCACATCCTCGGTGTGAGTGGAAGTGGTCCTGCGTTTATTGGGGGTGTCCCTGGCATGTTGGAGTCATTTAGCATTGAAATCTCAAGTTGCCCCGTCTGGCGCGGGCACACCCCGGTGTGAGTGTAGGTGGTCCTGCGTTTATTGGGGGTGTCACTGGCATGTAGGAGTCAATTAACATTGAAATCTGAAGTTGTCCCATCTGGCGCGTGCACATCCTCGGTGTGAGTGGAAGTGGTTCCGTGTGAATTGGGGGTGGCCTTGTCATGTTGGAGTCATTTAGCATTGAAATCTCAAGTTGCCCCATCTGGCGCGGGCACAACCCCGGTGTGAGTGGGGGTGGTCTTGCGTTTATTGGGGGTGTCCCTGGCATGTTGGAGTCATTTAGCATTGAAATCTCAAGTTGCCCCATCTGGCGCGGGCACAAACCCGGTGTGAGTGTATGTGGTCCTGCGTTTATTGGGGGTGTCACTGGCATGTAGGAGTCAATTAACATTGAAATCTGAAGTTGTGCCATCTGGCGCGTGCACATTTTCGGTGTTAGTGGGGGTGGTCCCGTGTAAATTGGGGGTGTCCCTGGCATGTTGGAGTCATTTAGCATTGAAATCTCAAGTTGCCCCACCTGGCGCGGGCACAACCCCGGTGTTAGTGGGGGTGGTCCCGTGTAAATTGGGGGTGGCCCTGTCATGTTGGAGTCATTTAGCATTGAAATCTCAAGTTGACCCATCTGGCGCGGGCACAACCTCGGTGTTAGTGAGGGTGGTCCCGTGTAAATTGGGGGTGGCCCTGTCATGTTGGAGTCATTTAGCATTGAAATCTCAAGTTGCCCCATCTGGCGCGGGCACAACCCCGGTGTTAGTGGGGGTGGTGCCGTGTAAATTAGGGGTGTCCCTGGCATGTTGGAGTCATTTAGCATTGAAATCTCAAGTTGCCCCATCTGGCGCGCGCACAACCCCGGTGTTAGTGGGGGTGGTCCCGTGTAAATTGGGGGTGGCCCTGTCATGTTGGAGTCATTTAGCATTGAAATCTCAAGTTGACCCATCTGGCGCGGGCACAACCTCGGTGTTAGTGAGGGTGGTCCCGTGTAAATTGGGGGTGGCCCTGTCATGTTGGAGTCATTTAGCATTGAAATCTCAAGTTGCCCCATCTGGCGCGGGCACAACCCCGGTGTTAGTGGGGGTGGTGCCGTGTAAATTAGGGGTGTCCCTGGCATGTTGGAGTCATTTAGCATTGAAATCTCAAGTTGCTCCATCTGGCGCGGGCACACCCTTGGTGTGAGTGGAAGTGGTTCCGTGTAAATTGGGGGTGGCCCTGTCATGTTGGAGTCAATTAACATTGAAATCTGAAGTTGTCCCATCTGGCGCGTGCACATCCTCCGTGTGAGTGGAAGTGGATCCGTGTGAATTGGGGGTGGCCCTGTCATGTTGGAGTCATTTAGCATTGAAATCTCAAGTTGCCCCATCTGGCGCGGGCACAACCCCGGTGTTAGTGGGGGTGGTCCCGTGTAAATTGGGGGTGTCCATGGCATGTTGGAGTCATTTAGCATTGAAATCTCAAGTTGCTCCATCTGGCGCGGGCACACCCTCGGTGTGAGTGGGGGTGGTTCCGTGTAAATTGGGGGTGGCCCTGTCATGTTGGAGTCATTTAGCATTGAAATCTCAAGTTGCCCCATCTGGCGCGGCACAACCCCGGTGTTAGTGGGGGTGGTCCCGTGTAAATTAGGGGTGTCCCTGGCATGTTGGAGTCATTTAGCATTGAAATCTCAAGTTGCCCCATCTGGCGCGCGCACAACCCCGGTGTTAGTGGGGGTGGTCCCGTGTAAATTGGGGGTGTCCCTGGCATGTTGGAGTCATTTAGCATTGAAATCTCAAGTTGCTCCATCTGGCGCGGGCACACCCTCGGTGTGAGTGGGGGTGGTCCTGCGTTTATTGGGGGTGTCACTGGCATGTAGGAGTCAATTAACATTGAAATCTGAAGTTGTCCCATCTGGCGCGTGCACATCCTCGGTGTGAGTGGGGGTGGTTCCGTGTAAATTGGGGGTGGCCCTGTCATGTTGGTGTCATTTAGCATTGAAATCTCAAGTTGCCCCATCTGGCGCGGGCACAACCCCGGTGTTAGTGGGGGTGGTCCCGTGTAAATTGGGGGTGTCCATGGCATGTTGGAGTCATTTAGCATTGAAATCTCAAGTTGCTCCATCTGGCGCGGGCACACCCTCGGTGTGAGTGGGGGTGGTTCCGTGTAAATTGGGGGTGGCCCTGTCATGTTGGAGTCATTTAGCATTGAAATCTCAAGTTGCCCCATCTGGCGCGCGCACAACCCCGGTGTTAGTGGGGGTGGTCCCGTGTAAATTGGGGGTGTCCCTGGCATGTTGGAGTCATTTAGCATTGAAATCTCAAGTTGCTCCATCTGGCGCGGGCACACCCTCGGTGTGAGTGGGGGTGGTCCTGCGTTTATTGGGGGTGTCACTGGCATGTAGGAGTCAATTAACATTGAAATCTGAAGTTGTCCCATCTGGCGCGTGCACATCCTCGGTGTTAGTGGTGGTGGTTCCGTGTAAATTGGGGGTGGGCCTGTCATGTTGGAGTCATTTAGCATTGAAATCTCAAGTTGCCCCATCTGGCGCGGTCACACCCCGGTGTGAGTGTAGGTGGTCCTGCGTTTATTGGGGGTGTCACTGGCATGTAGGAGTCAATTAACATTGAAATCTGAAGTTGTCACATCTGGCGCGTGCACATCCTCGGTGTGAGTGGAAGTGGTTCCGTGTGAATTGGGGGTGGCCTTGTCATGTTGGAGTCATTTAGCATTGAAATCTCAAGTTGCCCCATCTGGCGCGGGCACAACCCCGGTGTGAGTGGGGGTGGTCTTGCATTTATTGGGGGTGTCCCTGGCATGTTGGAGTCATTTAGCATTGAAATCTCAAGTTGCCCCATCTGGCGCGCGCACAACCCCGGTGTTAGTGGGGGTGGTCCCGTGTAAATTGGGGGTGTCCCTGGCATGTTGGAGTCATTTAGCATTGAAATCTCAAGTTGCTCCATCTGGCGCGGGCACACCCTTGGTGTGAGTGGAAGTGGTTCCGTGTAAATTGGGGGTGGCCCTGTCATGTTGGAGTCAATTAACATTGAAATCTGAAGTTGTCCCATCTGGCGCGTGCACATCCTCCGTGTGAGTGGAAGTGGATCCGTGTGAATTGGGGGTGGCCCTGTCATGTTGGAGTCATTTAGCATTGAAATCTCAAGTTGCCCCATCTGGCGCGGGCACAACCCCGGTGTTAGTGGGGGTGGTCCCGTGTAAATTGGGGGTGTCCATGGCATGTTGGAGTCATTTAGCATTGAAATCTCAAGTTGCTCCATCTGGCGCGGGCACACCCTCGGTGTGAGTGGGGGTGGTTCCGTGTAAATTGGGGGTGGCCCTGTCATGTTGGAGTCATTTAGCATTGAAATCTCAAGTTGCCCCATCTGGCGCGGCACAACCCCGGTGTTAGTGGGGGTGGTCCCGTGTAAATTAGGGGTGTCCCTGGCATGTTGGAGTCATTTAGCATTGAAATCTCAAGTTGCCCCATCTGGCGCGCGCACAACCCCGGTGTTAGTGGGGGTGGTCCCGTGTAAATTGGGGGTGTCCCTGGCATGTTGGAGTCATTTAGCATTGAAATCTCAAGTTGCTCCATCTGGCGCGGGCACACCCTCGGTGTGAGTGGGGGTGGTCCTGCGTTTATTGGGGGTGTCACTGGCATGTAGGAGTCAATTAACATTGAAATCTGAAGTTGTCCCATCTGGCGCGTGCACATCCTCGGTGTTAGTGGGGGTGGTTCCGTGTAAATTGGGGGTGGGCCTGTCATGTTGGAGTCATTTAGCATTGAAATCTCAAGTTGCCCCATCTGGCGCGGCACAACCCTGGTGTTAGTGGGGGTGGTTCCGTGTAAATTGGGGGTGGCCCTGTCATGTTGGAGTCATTTAGCATTGAAATCTCAAGTTGCCCCATCTGGCGCGCGCACAACCCCGGTGTTAGTGGGGGTGGTCCCGTGTAAATTGGGGGTGTCCCTGGCATGTTGGAGTCATTTAGCATTGAAATCTCAAGTTGCTCCATCTGGCGCGGGCACACCCTCGGTGTGAGTGGGGGTGGTCCTGCGTTTATAGGGGGTGTCACTGGCATGTAGGAGTCAATTAACATTGAAATCTGAAGTTGTCCCATCTGGCGCGTGACATCCTCGGTGTGAGTGGAAGTGGTCTTGCGTTTATTGGGGGTGTCCCTGGCATGTTGGAGTCATTTAGCATTGAAATCTCAAGTTGCCCCATCTGGCGCGGGCACACCCCGGTGTGAGTGTAGGTGGTCCTGCGTTTATTGGGGGTGTCACTGGCATGTAGGAGTCAATTAACATTGAAATCTGAAGTTGTCCCATCTGGCGCGTGCACATCCTCGGTGTGAGTGGAAGTGGTCCCGTGTAAATTGGGGGTGGCCCTGTCATGTTGGAGTCATTTAGCATTGAAATCTCAAGTTGCCCCATCTGGCGCGGGCACAACCCCGGTGTTAGTGGGGGTGGTCTCGTGTAAATTAGGGGTGTCCCTGGCATGTTGGAGTCATTTAGCATTGAAATCTCAAGTTGCCCCATCTGGCGCGCGCACAACCCCGGTGTTAGTGGGGGTGGTCCCGTGTAAATTGGGGGTGTCCCTGGCATGTTGGAGTCATTTAGCATTGAAATCTCAAGTTGCTCCATCTGGCGCGGGCACACCCTTGGTGTGAGTGGAAGTGGTTCCGTGTAAATTGGGGGTGGCCCTGTCATGTTGGAGTCAATTAACATTGAAATCTGAAGTTGTCCCATCTGGCGCGTGCACATCCTCCGTGTGAGTGGAAGTGGATCCGTGTGAATTGGGGGTGGCCCTGTCATGTTGGAGTCATTTAGCATTGAAATCTCAAGTTGCCCCATCTGGCGCGGGCACAACCCCGGTGTGAGTGTAGGTGGTCCTGCGTTTATTGGGGGTTTCACTGGCATGTAGGAGTCAATTAACATTGAAATCTGAAGTTGCCCCATCAGGCGCGGCTACAACCCCGGTGTTAGTGGGGGTGGTTCCGTGTAAATTTTGGGTGGCCCTGTCATGTTGGAGTCATTTAGCATTGAAATCTCAAGTTGCCCCACCTGGCGCGGGCACAACCCCGGTGTTAGTGGGGGTGGTCCCGTGTAAATTGGGGGTGGCCCTGGCATGTTGGAGTCATTTAGCATTGAAATCTCAAGTTGCTCCATCTGGCGCGGGCACACCCTTGGTGTGAGTGGAAGTGGTTCCGTGTAAATTGGGGGTGGCCCTGTCATGTTGGAGTCAATTAACATTGAAATCTGAAGTTGTCCCATCTGGCGCGTGCACATCCTCCGTGTGAGTGGAAGTGGATCCGTGTGAATTGGGGGTGGCCCTGTCATGTTGGAGTCATTTAGCATTGAAATCTCAAGTTGCCCCATCTGGCGCGGGCACAACCCCGGTGTGAGTGTAGGTGGTCCTGCGTTTATTGGGGGTGTCACTGGCATGTAGGAGTCAATTAACATTGAAATCTGAAGTTGTGCCATCTGGCGCGTGCACATTTTCGGTGTTAGTGGGGGTGGTCCCGTGTAAATTGGGGGTGTCCCTGGCATGTTGGAGTCATTTAGCATTGAAATCTCAAGTTGCCCCACCTGGCGCGGGCACAACCCCGGTGTTAGTGGGGGTGGTCCCGTGTAAATTGGGGGTGGCCCTGTCATGTTGGAGTCATTTAGCATTGAAATCTCAAGTTGACCCATCTGGCGCGGGCACAACCTCGGTGTTAGTGAGGGTGGTCCCGTGTAAATTGGGGGTGGCCCTGTCATGTTGGAGTCATTTAGCATTGAAATCTCAAGTTGCCCCATCTGGCGCGGGCACAACCCCGGTGTTAGTGGGGGTGGTCCCTTGTAAATTGGGGGTGTCCCTTGCATGTTGGAGTCATTTAGCATTGAAATCTCAAGTTGACCCATCTGGCGCGGGCACAACCTCGGTGTTAGTGGGGGTGGTCCCGTGTAAATTGGGGGTGGCCCTGTCATGTTGGAGTCATTTAGCATTGAAATCTCAAGTTGACCCATCTGGCGCGGGCACAACCTCGGTGTTAGTGAGGGTGGTCCCGTGTAAATTGGGGGTGGCCCTGTCATGTTGGAGTCATTTAGCATTGAAATCTCAAGTTGCCCCATCTGGCGCGGGCACAACCCCGGTGTTAGTGGGGGTGGTCCCTTGTAAATTGGGGGTGTCCCTGGCATGTTGGAGTCATTTAGCATTGAAATCTCAAGTTGCTCCATCTGGCGCGGGCACACCCTCGGTGTGAGTGGGGGTGGTCCTGCGTTTATTGGGGGTTTCACTGGCATGTAGGAGTCAATTAACATTGAAATCTGAAGTTGTGCCATCTGGCGCGTGCACATTTTCGGTGTTAGTGGGGGTGGTCCCGTGTAAATTGGGGGTGTCCCTGGCATGTTGGAGTCATTTAGCATTGAAATCTCAAGTTGCCCCACCTGGCGCGGGCACAACCCCGGTGTTAGTGGGGGTGGTCCCGTGTAAATTGGGGGTGGCCCTGTCATGTTGGAGTCATTTAGCATTGAAATCTCAAGTTGACCCATCTGGCGCGGGCACAACCTCGGTGTTAGTGAGGGTGGTCCCGTGTAAATTGGGGGTGGCCCTGTCATGTTGGAGTCATTTAGCATTGAAATCTCAAGTTGCCCCATCTGGCGCGGGCACAACCCCGGTGTTAGTGGGGGTGGTCCCTTGTAAATTGGGGGTGTCCCTGGCATGTTGGAGTCATTTAGCATTGAAATCTCAAGTTGCTCCATCTGGCGCGGGCACACCCTCGGTGTGAGTGGGGGTGGTCCTGCGTTTATTGGGGGTTTCACTGGCATGTAGGAGTCAATTAACATTGAAATCTGAAGTTGCCCCATCAGGCGCGGCTACAACCCCGGTGTTAGTGGGGGTGGTTCCGTGTAAATTTTGGGTGGCCCTGTCATGTTGGAGTCATTTAGCATTGAAATCTCAAGTTGCCCCACCTGGCGCGGGCACAACCCCGGTGTTAGTGGGGGTGGTCCCGTGTAAATTGGGGGTGGCCCTGTCATGTTGGAGTCATTTAGCATTGAAATCTCAAGTTGACCCATCTGGCGCGGGCACAACCTCGGTGTTAGTGAGGGTGGTCCCGTGTAAATTGGGGGTGGCCCTGTCATGTTGGAGTCATTTAGCATTGAAATCTCAAGTTGCCCCATCTGGCGCGGGCACAACCCCGGTGTTAGTGGGGGTGGTCCCTTGTAAATTGGGGGTGTCCCTGGCATGTTGGAGTCATTTAGCATTGAAATCTCAAGTTGCTCCATCTGGCGCGGGCACACCCTCGGTGTGAGTGGGGGTGGTCCTGCGTTTATAGGGGGTGTCACTGGCATGTAGGAGTCAATTAACATTGAAATCTGAAGTTGTCCCATCTGGCGCGTGACATCCTCGGTGTGAGTGGAAGTGGTCTTGCGTTTATTGGGGGTGTCCCTGGCATGTTGGAGTCATTTAGCATTGAAATCTCAAGTTGTCCCATCTGGCGCGGGCACACCCCGGTGTGAGTGTAGGTGGTCCTGCGTTTATTGGGGGTGTCACTGGCATGTAGGAGTCAATTAACATTGAAATCTGAAGTTGTCCCATCTGGCGCGTGCACATCCTCGGTGTGAGTGGAAGTGGTCCCGTGTAAATTGGGGGTGGCCCTGTCATGTTGGAGTCATTTAGCATTGAAATCTCAAGTTGCCCCATCTGGCGCGGGCACAACCCTGGTGTTAGTGGGGGTGGTCTCGTGTAAATTAGGGGTGTCCCTGGCATGTTGGAGTCATTTAGCATTGAAATCTCAAGTTGCCCCATCTGGCGCGCGCACAACCCCGGTGTTAGTGGGGGTGGTCCCGTGTAAATTGGGGGTGTCCCTGGCATGTTGGAGTCATTTAGCATTGAAATCTCAAGTTGCTCCATCTGGCGCGGGCACACCCTTGGTGTGAGTGGAAGTGGTTCCGTGTAAATTGGGGGTGGCCCTGTCATGTTGGAGTCAATTAACATTGAAATCTGAAGTTGTCCCATCTGGCGCGTGCACATCCTCCGTGTGAGTGGAAGTGGATCCGTGTGAATTGGGGGTGGCCCTGTCATGTTGGAGTCATTTAGCATTGAAATCTCAAGTTGCCCCATCTGGCGCCGGCACAACCCCGGTGTGAGTGTAGGTGGTCCTGCGTTTATTGGGGGTGTCACTGGCATGTAGGAGTCAATTAACATTGAAATCTGAAGTTGTGCCATCTGGCGCGTGCACATTTTCGGTGTTAGTGGGGTTGGTCCCGTGTAAATTGGGGGTGTCCCTGGCATGTTGGAGTCATTTAGCATTGAAATCTCAAGTTGCCCCACCTGGCGCGGGCACAACCCCGGTGTTAGTGGGGGTGGTCCCGTGTAAATTGGGGGTGGCCCTGTCATGTTGGAGTCATTTAGCATTGAAATCTCAAGTTGACCCATCTGGCGCGGGCACAACCTCGGTGTTAGTGAGGGTGGTCCCGTGTAAATTGGGGGTGGCCCTGTCATGTTGGAGTCATTTAGCATTGAAATCTCAAGTTGCCCCATCTGGCGCGGGCACAACCCCGGTGTTAGTGGGGGTGGTCCCTTGTAAATTGGGGGTGTCCCTTGCATGTTGGAGTCATTTAGCATTGAAATCTCAAGTTGACCCATCTGGCGCGGGCACAACCTCGGTGTTAGTGGGGGTGGTCCCGTGTAAATTGGGGGTGGCCCTGTCATGTTGGAGTCATTTAGCATTGAAATCTCAAGTTGACCCATCTGGCGCGGGCACAACCTCGGTGTTAGTGAGGGTGGTCCCGTGTAAATTGGGGGTGGCCCTGTCATGTTGGAGTCATTTAGCATTGAAATCTCAAGTTGCCCCATCTGGCGCGGGCACAACCCCGGTGTTAGTGGGGGTGGTCCCTTGTAAATTGGGGGTGTCCCTGGCATGTTGGAGTCATTTAGCATTGAAATCTCAAGTTGCTGCATCTGGCGCGGGCACACCCTCGGTGTGAGTGGGGGTGGTCCTGCGTTTATTGGGGGTTTCACTGGCATGTAGGAGTCAATTAACATTGAAATCTGAAGTTGTGCCATCTGGCGCGTGCACATTTTCGGTGTTAGTGGGGGTGGTCCCGTGTAAATTGGGGGTGTCCCTGGCATGTTGGAGTCATTTAGCATTGAAATCTCAAGTTGCCCCACCTGGCGCGGGCACAACCCCGGTGTTAGTGGGGGTGGTCCCGTGTAAATTGGGGGTGGCCCTGTCATGTTGGAGTCATTTAGCATTGAAATCTCAAGTTGACCCATCTGGCGCGGGCACAACCTCGGTGTTAGTGAGGGTGGTCCCGTGTAAATTGGGGGTGGCCCTGTCATGTTGGAGTCATTTAGCATTGAAATCTCAAGTTGCCCCATCTGGCGCGGGCACAACCCCGGTGTTAGTGGGGGTGGTCCCTTGTAAATTGGGTGTGTCCCTGGCATGTTGGAGTCATTTAGCATTGAAATCTCAAGTTGCTCCATCTGGCGCGGGCACACCCTCGGTGTGAGTGGGGGTGGTCCTGCGTTTATTGGGGGTTTCACTGGCATGTAGGAGTCAATTAACATTGAAATCTGAAGTTGCCCCATCAGGCGCGGCTACAACCCCGGTGTTAGTGGGGGTGGTTCCGTGTAAATTTTGGGTGGCCCTGTCATGTTGGAGTCATTTAGCATTGAAATCTCAAGTTGCCCCACCTGGCGCGGGCACAACCCCGGTGTTAGTGGGGGTGGTCCCGTGTAAATTGGGGGTGGCCCTGTCATGTTGGAGTCATTTAGCATTGAAATCTCAAGTTGACCCATCTGGCGCGGGCACAACCTCGGTGTTAGTGAGGGTGGTCCCGTGTAAATTGGGGGTGGCCCTGTCATGTTGGAGTCATTTAGCATTGAAATCTCAAGTTGCCCCATCTGGCGCGGGCACAACCCCGGTGTTAGTGGGGGTGGTCCCTTGTAAATTGGGTGTGTCCCTGGCATGTTGGAGTCATTTAGCATTGAAATCTCAAGTTGCTCCATCTGGCGCGGGCACACCCTCGGTGTGAGTGGGGGTGGTCCCGTGTAAATTGGGGGTGTCCCTGGCATGTTGGAGTCATTTAGCATTGAAATCTCAAGTTGCCCCACCTGGCGCGGGCACAACCCCGGTGTTAGTGGGGGTGGTCCCGTGTAAATTGGGGGTGGCCCTGTCATGTTGGAGTCATTTAGCATTGAAATCTCAAGTTGCTCCATCTGGCGCGCGCACAACCCCGGTGTTAGTGGGGGTGGTCCCGTGTAAATTGGGGGTGTCCCTGGCATGTTGGAGTCATTTAGCATTGAAATCTCAAGTTGCTCCATCTGGCGCGGGCACACCCTCGGTGTGAGTGGGGGTGGTCCTGCGTTTATAGGGGGTGTCACTGGCATGTAGGAGTCAATTAACATTGAAATCTGAAGTTGTCCCATCTGGCGCGTGCACATCCTCGGTGTGAGTGGAAGTGGTCTTGCGTTTATTGGGGGTGTCCCTGGCATGTTGGAGTCATTTAGCATTGAAATCTCAAGTTGCCCCATCTGGCGCGGGCACACCCCGGTGTGAGTGTAGGTGGTCCTGCGTTTATTGGGGGTGTCACTGGCATGTAGGAGTCAATTAACATTGAAATCTGAAGTTGTCCCATCTGGCGCGTGCACATCCTCGGTGTGAGTGGAAGTGGTCCCGTGTAAATTGGGGGTGGCCCTGTCATGTTGGAGTCATTTAGCATTGAAATCTCAAGTTGCCCCATCTGGCGCGGGCACAACCCTGGTGTTAGTGGGGGTGGTCTCGTGTAAATTGGGGGTGTCCCTGGCATGTTGGAGTCATTTAGCATTGAAATCTCAAGTTGCTCCATCTGGCGCGGGCACACCCTTGGTGTGAGTGGAAGTGGTTCCGTGTAAATTGGGGGTGGCCCTGTCATGTTGGAGTCAATTAACATTGAAATCTGAAGTTGTCCCATCTGGCGCGTGCACATCCTCCGTGTGAGTGGAAGTGGATCCGTGTGAATTGGGGGTGGCCCTGTCATGTTGGAGTCATTTAGCATTGAAATCTCAAGTTGCCCCATCTGGCGCGGGCACAACCCCGGTGTGAGTGTAGGTGGTCCTGCGTTTATTGGGGGTGTCACTGGCATGTAGGAGTCAATTAACATTGAAATCTGAAGTTGTGCCATCTGGCGCGTGCACATTTTCGGTGTTAGTGGGGGTGGTCCCGTGTAAATTGGGGGTGTCCCTGGCATGTTGGAGTCATTTAGCATTGAAATCTCAAGTTGCCCCACCTGGCGCGGGCACAACCCCGGTGTTAGTGGGGGTGGTCCCGTGTAAATTGGGGGTGGCCCTGTCATGTTGGAGTCATTTAGCATTGAAATCTCAAGTTGACCCATCTGGCGCGGGCACAACCTCGGTGTTAGTGAGGGTGGTCCCGTGTAAATTGGGGGTGGCCCTGTCATGTTGGAGTCATTTAGCATTGAAATCTCAAGTTGCCCCATCTGGCGCGGGCACAACCCCGGTGTTAGTGGGGGTGGTCCCTTGTAAATTGGGGGTGTCCCTGGCATGTTGGAGTCATTTAGCATTGAAATCTCAAGTTGCTAAATCTGGCGCGGGCACACCCTCGGTGTGAGTGGGGGTGGTCCTGCGTTTATTGGGGGTTTCACTGGCATGTAGGAGTCAATTAACATTGAAATCTGAAGTTGCCCCATCAGGCGCGGCTACAACCCCGGTGTTAGTGGGGGTGGTTCCGTGTAAATTTTGGGTGGCCCTGTCATGTTGGAGTCATTTAGCATTGAAATCTCAAGTTGCCCCATCTGGCGCGGGCACAATCCCGGTGTTAGTGGGGGTGGTCCCGTGTAAATTGGGGGTGTCCCTGGCATGTTGGAGTCATTTAGCATTGAAATCTCAAGTTGCTCCATCTGGCGCGGGCACACCCTCGGTGTGAGTGGGGGTGGTCCTGCGTTTATTGGGGGTGTCACTGGCATGTAGGAGTCAATTAACATTGAAATCTGAAGTTGTCCCATCTGGCGCGGGCACAACCCCGGTGTTAGTGGGGGTGGTCCCGTGTAAATTGAGGGTGTCCCTGGCATGTTGGAGTCATTTAGCATTAAAATCTCAAGTTGCTCCATCTGACGCGGGCACACCCCCGGTGTGAGTGGAAGTGGTCCTGCGTTTATTGGGGGTGTCACTGGCATATAGGAGTCAATTAACATTGAAATCTCAAGTTACCTCATCTGGCGCGGGCACAACCCCGGTGTGAGTGTAGGTGGTCCTGAGTTTATTGGGGGTGTCACTGGCATATAGGAGTCAATTAATCTCAATTTGCCCCATCTGGCGCGGGCACACCCTCGGTGTGATAGGAGGTGGTCCTGCGTTTATTGGGGGTGTCACTGGCATGTAGGAGTCAATTAACATTGAAATCTGAAGTTGTCCCATCTGGCGCGGGCACAACCCCGGTGTTAGTGGGGGTGGTCCCGTGTAAATGGAGGGTGTCCCTGGCATGTTGGAGTCATTTAGCATTGTTATTCTCAAGTTGCCCAATCTGGCGCGGGCACACACACGCTGTGAGTGGGGATGGTCCTGCGTTTATTGGGGGTGTCACTGGCATGTAGGAGTCATTTAGCATTGAAATCTCAAGTTGCTCCATCTGGCGCGGGCACACCCCCGGTGTGAGTGGGGGTGGTCCTGCGTTTATTGGGGGTGTCACTGGCATGTAGGAGTCAATTAACATTGAAATCTGAAGTTGTCCCATCTGGCGCGTGCACATCCTCGGTGTGAGTGGAAGTGGTCCTGTGTTTATTGGGGGTGTCCCTGGCATGTTGAAGTCATTTAGCATTGAAATCTCAAGTTGCCCCATCTGGCGCGGGCACACCCCGGTGTGAGTGTAGGTGGTCCTGCGTTTATTGGGGGTGTCACTGGCATGTAGGAGTCAATTAACATTGAAATCTGAAGTTGTCCCATCTGGCGCGTGCACATCCTCGGTGTGAGTGGAAGTGGTTCCGTGTGAATTGGGGGTGGCCTTGTCATGTTGGAGTCATTTAGCATTGAAATCTCAAGTTGCCATATCTGGCGCGGGCACAACCCCGGTGTGAGTGGGGGTGGTCTTGCGTTTATTGGGGGTGTCCCTGGCATGTTGGAGTCATTTAGCATTGAAATCTCAAGTTGCCCCATCTGGCGCGGGCACAACCCCGGTGTTAGTGTAGGTGGTCCTGCGTTTATTGGGGGTGTCACTGGCATGTAGTAGTCAATTAACATTGAAATCTGAAGTTGTGCCATCTGGCGCGTGCACATTTTCGGTGTTAGTGGGGGTGGTCCCGTGTAAATTGGGGGTGTCCCTGGCATGTTGGAGTCATTTAGCATTGAAATCTCAAGTTGCCCCACCTGGCGCGGGCACAACCCCGGTGTTAGTGGGGGTGGTCCCGTGTAAATTGGGGGTGGCCCTGTCATTTTGGAGTCATTTAGCATTGAAATCTCAAGTTGCCCCATCTGGCGCGGGCACAACCTCGGTGTTAGTGAGGGTGGTCCCGTGTAAATTGGGGGTGGCCCTGTCATGTTGGAGTCATTTAGCATTGAAATCTCAAGTTGCCCCATCTGGCGCGGGCACAACCCCGGTGTTAGTGGGGGTGGTCCCTTGTAAATTGGGGGTGTCCCTGGCATGTTGGAGTCATTTAGCATTGAAATCTCAAGTTGCTCCATCTGGCGCGGGCACAACCCCGGTGTTAGTGGGGGTGGTCCCTTGTAAATTGGGGGTGGCCCTGTCATGTTGGAGTCATTTAGCATTGAAATCTCAAGTTGCCCCATCTGGCGCGGGCACAACCTCGGTGTTAGTGAGGGTGGTCCCGTGTAAATTGGGGGTGTCCCTGGCATGTTGGAGTCATTTAGCATTGAAATCTCAAGTTGCTCCATCTGGCGCGGGCACACCCTCGGTGTGAGTGGGGGTGGTCCTGCGTTTATTGGGGGTGTCACTGGCATGTAGGAGTCAATTAACATTGAAATCTGAAGTTGTCCCATCTGGCGCGGGCACACCCTCGGTGTGAATGGGAGGTGGTCCTGCGTTTATTGGGGGTTTCACTGGCATGTAGGAGTCAATTAACATTGAAATCTGAAGTTGCCCCATCAGGCGCGGGCACACCCTCGGTGTGAGTGGGGGTGGTCCTGCGTTTATTGGGGGTGTCACTGGCATGTAGGAGTCAATTAACATTGAAATCTGAAGTTGTCCCATCTGGCGCGTGCACATCCTCGGTGTGAGTGGAAGTGGTCCTGCGTTTATTGGGGGTGTCCCTGGTATGTTGGAGTCATTTAACATTGAAATCTCAAGTTGCCCAATCTGGCGCGTGCACACCCTCGGTGTGAGTGGGGGTGGTCCTGCGTTTATTGGGGGTGTCACTGGCATGTTGGAGTCAATTAACATTGAAATCTGAAGTTGTCCCATCTGGGGCGTGCACATCCTCGGTGTGAGTGGGGGTGGTCCTGCGTTTATTGGGGGTGTCACTGGCATGTAGGAGTCAATTAACATTGAAATCTGAAGTTGTCCCATCTGGCGCGGGCACACACACGGTGTGAGTGGGGGTGGTCCTGCGTTTATTGGGGGTGTCACTGGCATGTAGGAGTCAATTAACATTGAAATCTGAAGTTGTCCCATCTGGCGCGTGCACATCCCCGGTGTTAGTGGGGGTGGTCCCGTGTAAATTGGGGGTGTCCCTGGCATGTTGGAGTCATTTAGCATTGAAATCTCAAGTTGCCCCATCTGGCGCGGGCACAACAACAATGTTAGTGGGGGTGGTCCCGTGTAAATTGGGGGTGTCCCTGGCATGTTGGAGTCATTTAGCATTGAAATCTCAAGTTGCTCCATCTGGCGCGGGCACACCCTCGGTGTGAGTGGGGGTGGTCCTGCGTTTATTGGGGGTGTCACTGGCATGTAGGAGTCAATTAACATTGAAATCTGAAGTTGTACCATCTGGCGCGTGCACATCCTCGGTGTGAGTGGAAGTGGTCCTGCGTTTATTGGGGGTGTCCCTGGCATGTTGGAGTCATTTAACATTGAAATCTCAAGTTGCCCAATCTGGCGCGGGCACACACACGGTGTGAGTGGGGGTGGTCCTGCGTTTATTGGGGGTGTCACTGGCATGTAGGAGTCAATTACCATTGAAATCTGAAGTTGAACCATCTGGCGCGTGCACACCCTCGGTGTGAGTGGGGGTGGTCCTGCGTTTATTGGGGGTGTCACTGGCATGTTGGAGTCAATTAACATTGAAATCTGAAGTTGTCCCATCTGGGGCGTGCACATCCTCGGTGTGAGTGGGGGTGGTCCTGCGTTTATTGGGGGTGTCACTGGCATGTAGGAGTCAATTAACATTGAAATCTGAAGTTGTCCCATCTGGCGCGGGCACACCCTCGGTGTGAATGGGAGGTGGTCCTGCGTTTATTGGGGGTTTCACTGGCATGTAGGAGTCAATTAACATTGAAATCTGAAGTTGTCCCATCAGGCGCGGGCACAACCCCGGTGTTAGTGGGGGTGGTTCCGTGTAAATTGGGGGTGGCCCTGTCATGTTGGAGTCATTTAGCATTGAAATCTCAAGTTGCCCCATCTGGCGCGCGCACAACCCCGGTGTTAGTGGGGGTGGTCCCGTGTAAATTGGGGGTGTCCCTGGCAAGTTGGAGTCATTTAGCATTGAAATCTCAAGTTGCTCCATCTGGCGCGGGCACACCCTCGGTGTGAGTGGGGGTGGTCCTGCGTTTATTGGGGGTGTCACTGGCATGTAGGAGTCAATTAACATTGAAATCTGAAGTTGTCCCATCTGGCGCGTGCACATCCGCGGTGTGAGTGGAAGTGGTCCTGCGTTTATTGGGGGTGTCCCTGGCATGCTGGAGTCATTTAACATTGAAATCTCAAGTTGCCCAATCTGGCGCGGGCACACACACGGTGTGAGTGGGGGTGGTCCTGCGTTTATTGGGGGTGTCACTGGCATGTAGGAGTCAATTAACATTGAAATCTGAAGTTGTCCCATCTGGCGCGTGCACATCCTCGGCGTGAGTGGAAGTGGTTCCGTGTGAATTGGGGGTGGCCCTGTCATGTTGGAGTCATTTAGCATTGAAATCTCAAGTCGCCCCATCAGGCGCGGGCACAACCCCGGTGTTAGTGGGGGTGGTCCCGTGTAAATTGGGGGTGCCCCTGGCATGTTGGAGTCATTTAGCATTGAAATCTCAAGTTGCCCCATCTGGCGCGGGCACACCCTCAGTGTGAATGGGAGGTGGTCCTGCGTTTATTGGGGGTTTCACTGGCATGTAGGAGTCAATTAACATTGAAATCTGAAGTTGCCCCATCAGGCGCGGGCACAACCCCCGTGTTAGTGGGGGTGGTTCCGTGTAAATTGGGGGTAGCCCTGTCATGTTGGAGTCATTTAGCATTGAAATCTCAAGTTGCCCCATCTGGCGCGGGCACAACAACAATGTTAGTGGGGGTGGTCCCGTGTAAATTGGGGGTGTCCCTGGCATGTTGGAGTCATTTAGCATTGAAATCTCAAGTTGCTCCATCTGGCGCGGGCACACCCTCGGTGTGAGTGGGGGTGGTTCTGCGTTTAATGGGGGTGTCACTGGCATGTAGGAGTCAATTAACATTGAAATCTGAAGTTGTCCCATCTGGCGCGTGCACATCCTCGGTGTGAGTGGAAGTGGTCCTGCGTTTATTGGGGGTGTCCCTGGCATGTTGGAGTCATTTAACATTGAAATCTCAAGTTGCCCAATCTGGCGCGGGCACACACACGGTGTGAGTGGGGGTGGTCCTGCGTTTATTGGGGGTGTCACTGGCATGTAGGAGTCAATTACCATTGAAATCTGAAGTTGTCCCATCTGGGGCGTGCACATCCTCGGTGTGAGTGGGGGTGGTCCTGCGTTTATTGGGGGTGTCACTGGCATGTAGGAGTCAATTAACATTGAAATCTGAAGTTGTCCCATCTGGCGCGGGCACACCCTCGGTGTGAATGGGAGGTGGTCCTGCGTTTATTGGGGGTTTCACTGGCATGTAGGAGTCAATTAACATTGAAATCTGAAGTTGCCCGATCAGGCGCGGGCACACCCTCGGTGTGAGTGGGGGTGGTCCTGCGTTTATTGGGGGTGTCACTGGCATGTAGGAGTCAATTAACATTGAAATCTGAAGTTGTCCCATCTGGCGCGTGCACATCCTCGGTGTGAGTGGAAGTGGTCCTGCGTTTATTGGGGGTGTCCCTGGTATGTTGGAGTCATTTAACATTGAAATCTCAAGTTGCCCAATCTGGCGCGTGCACACCCTCGGTGTGAGTGGGGGTGGTCCTGCGTTTATTGGGGGTGTCACTGGCATGTTGGAGTCAATTAACATTGAAATCTGAAGTTGTCCCATCTGGGGCGTGCACATCCTCGGTGTGAGTGGGGGTGGTCCTGCGTTTATTGGGGGTGTCACTGGCATGTAGGAGTCAATTAACATTGAAATCTGAAGTTGTCCCAACTGGCGCGGGCACACACACGGTGTGAGTGGGGGTGGTCCTGCGTTTATTGGGGGTGTCACTGGCATGTAGGAGTCAATTAACATTGAAATCTGAAGTTGTCCCATCTGGCGCGTGCACATCCCCGGTGTTAGTGGGGGTGGTCCCGTGTAAATTGGGGGTGTCCCTGGCATGTTGGAGTCATTTAGCATTGAAATCTCAAGTTGCTCCATCTGGCGCGGGCACACCCTCGGTGTGAGTGGGGGTGGTCCTGCGTTTATTGGGGGTGTCACTGGCATGTAGGAGTCAATTAACATTGAAATCTGAAGTTGTCCCATCTGGCGCGTGCACATCCGCGGTGTGAGTGGGGGTGGTCCTGCGTTTATTGGGGGTGTCACTGGCATGTTGGAGTCAATTAACATTGAAATCTGAAGTTGTCCCATCTGGGGCGTGCACATCCTCGGTGTGAGTGGGGGTGGTCCTGCGTTTATTGCGGGTGTCCCTGGCATGTTGGAGTCATTTAGCATTGAAATCTCAAGTTTCCCCATCTGGCGCGGGCACAACCCCGGTGTTAGTGGGGGTGGTCCTGCGTTTATTGGGGGTGTCACTGGCATGTTGGAGTCAATTAACATTGAAATCTGAAGTTGTCCCATCTGGGGCGTGCACATCCTCGGTGTGAGTGGGGGTGGTCCTGCGTTTATTGCGGGTGTCCCTGGCATGTTGGAGTCATTTAGCATTGAAATCTCAAGTTTCCCCATCTGGCGCGGGCACAACCCCGGTGTTAGTGGGGGTGGTCCCGTGTAAATTGGGGGTGGCCCTGTCATGTTGGAGTCATTTAGCATTGAAATCTCAAGTTGCCCCATCTGGCGCGGGCACAACCCCGGTGTTAGTGGGGGTGGTCCCGTGTAAATTGGGGGTGGCCCTGTCATGTTGGAGTCATTTAGCATTGAAATCTCAAGTTGCCCCATCTGGCGCGGGCACAACCCCGGTGTTAGTGGGTGTGGTCCCGTGTAAATTGGGGGTGTCCCTGGCATGTTGGAGTCATTTAGCTTTGAAATCTCAAGTTGCTCCATCTGGCGCGGGCACACCCTCGGTGTGAGTGGGGGTGGTCCTGCGTTTATTGGGGGTTTCACTGGCATGTAGGAGTCAATTAACATTGAAATCTGAAGTTGCCCCATCAGGCGCGGGCACAACCCCGGTGTTAGTGTTGGTGGTTCCGTGTAAATTGGGGGTGGCCCTGTCATGTTGGAGTCATTTAGCATTGAAATCTCAAGTTGCCCTATCTGGCGCGGCACAACCCCGGTGTTAGTGGGGGTGGTCCCGTGTAAATTAGGGGTGTCCCTGGCATGTTGGAGTCATTTAGCATTGAAATCTCAAGTTGCTCCATCTGGCGCGGGCACACCCTCGGTGTGAGTGGGGGTGGTCCTGCGTTTATTGGGGTGTCACTGGCATGTAGGAGTCAATTAACATTGAAATCTGAAGTTGTCCCATCTGGGGCGTGCACATCCTCGGTGTGAGTGGGGGTGGTCCCGTGTAAATTGGGGGTGTCCCTGGCATGTTGGAGTCATTTAGCATTGAAATCTCAAGTTGCCCCATCTGGCGCGGGCACACCCTCGGTGTGAATGGGAGGTGGTCCTGCGTTTATTGGGGGTTTCACTGGCATGTAGGAGTCAATTAACATTGAAATCTGAAGTTGCCCCATCAGGCGGGGGCACAACCCCGGTGTTAGTGGGGGTGGTTCCGTGTAAATTGGGGGTGGCCCTGTCATGTTGGAGTCATTTAGCATTGAAATCTCAAGTTGCCCCATCTGGCGCGGGCACAACAACAATGTTAGTGGGGGTGGTCCCGTGTAAATTGGGGGTGTCCCTGGCATGTTGGAGTCATTTAGCATTGAAATCTCAAGTTGCCCCATCTGGCGCGGGCACACCCTCGGTGTGAATGGGAGGTGGTCCTGCGTTTATTGGGGGTTTCACTGGCATGTAGGAGTCAATTAACATTGAAATCTGAAGTTGCCCCATCAGGCGCGGGCACAACCCCGGTGTTAGTGGGGGTGGTTCCGTGTAAATTGGGGGTGGCCCTGTCATGTTGGAGTCATTTAGCATTGAAATCTCAAGTTGTCCCATCTGGCGCGGGCACAACAACAATGTTAGTGGGGGTGGTCCCGTGTAAATTGGGGGTGTCCCTTGCATGTTGGAGTCATTTAGCATTGAAATCTCAAGTTGCTCCATCTGGCGAGGGCACACCCTCGGTGTGAGTGGGGGTGGTCCTGCGTTTATTGGGGGTGTCACTGGCATGTAGGAGTCAATTAACATTGAAATCTGAAGTTGTCCCATCTGGCGCGTGCACATCCTCGGTGTGAGTGGAAGTGGTCCTGCGTTTATTGGGGGTGTCCCTGGCATGTTGGAGTCATTTAACATTGAAATCTCAAGTTGCCCAATCTGGCGCGGGCACACACACGGTGTGAGTGGGGGTGGTCCTGCGTTTATTGGGGGTGTCACTGGCATGTAGGAGTCAATTACCATTGAAATCTGAAGTTGAACCATCTGGCGCGTGCACATCCTCGGTGTGAGTGGAAGTGGTTCCGTGTGAATTGGGGGTGGCCTTGTCATGTTGGAGTCATTTAGCAATGAAATCTCAAGTTGCCCCATCAGGCGCGGGCACAACCCCGGTGTGAGTGGGGGTTGTCCTGCGTTTATTGGGGGTGTCACTGGCATGTAGGAGTCAATTAACATTGAAATCTGAAGTTGTCCCATCTGGCGCGTGCACATCCTCGGTGTGAGTGGAAGTGGTCCTGCGTTTATTGGGGGTGTCCCTGGCATGTTGGAGTCATTTAACATTGAAATCTCAAGTTGCCCAATCTGGCGCGGGCACACACACGGTGTGAGTGGGGGTGGTCCTGCGTTTATTGGGGGTGTCACTGGCATGTAGGAGTCAATTACCATTGAAATCTGAAGTTGAACCATCTGGCGCGTGCACATCCTCGGTGTGAGTGGAAGTGGTTCCGTGTGAATTGGGGGTGGCCTTGTCATGTTGGAGTCATTTAGCAATGAAATCTCAAGTTGCCCCATCAGGCGCGGGCACAACCCCGGTGTGAGTGGGGGTGGTCCTGCGTTTATTGGGGGTGTCCCTGGCATGTTGAAGTCATTTAGCATTGAAATCTCAAGTTGCCCCATCTGGCGCGGGCACAACCCCGGTGTGAGTGTAGGTGGTCCTGCGTTTATTGGGGGTGTCACTGGCATGTAGGAGTCAATTAACATTGAAATCTGAAGTTGTGCCATCTGGCGCGTGCACATTTTCGGTGTTAGTGGGGGTGGTCCCGTGTAAATTGGGGGTGTCCCTGGCATGTTGGGGTCATTTAGCATTGAAATCTCAAGTTTCCCCATCTGGCGCGGGCACAACCCCGGTGTTAGTGGGGGTGGTCCCGTGTAAATTGGGGGTGGCCCTGTCATGTTGGAGTCATTTAGCATTGAAATCTCAAGTTGCCCCATCTGGCGCGGGCACAACCCCGGTGTTAGTGGGGGTGGTCCCGTGTAAAATGGGGGTGGCCCTGTCATGTCGGAGTCATTTAGCATTGAAATCTCAAGTTGCCCCATCTGGCGCGGGCACAACCCCGGTGTTAGTGGGTGTGGTCCCGTGTAAATTGGGGGTGTCCCTGGCATGTTGGAGTCATTTAGCTTTGAAATCTCAAGTTGCTCCATCTGGCGCGGGCACACCCTCGGTGTGAGTGGGGGTGGTCCTGCGTTTATTGGGGGTTTCACTGGCATGTAGGAGTCAATTAACATTGAAATCTGAAGTTGCCCCATCAGGCGCGGGCACAACCCCGGTGTTAGTGGGGGTGGTTCCGTGTAAATTGGGGGTGGCCCTGTCATGTTGGAGTCATTTAGCATTGAAATCTCAAGTTGCCCCATCTGGCGCGGCACAACCCCGGTGTTAGTGGGGGTGGTCCCGTGTAAATTAGGGGTGTCCCTGGCATGTTGGAGTCATTTAGCATTGAAATCTCAAGTTGCTCCATCTGGCGCGGGCACACCCTCGGTGTGAGTGGGGGTGGTCCTGCGTTTATTGGGGTGTCACTGGCATGTAGGAGTCAATTAACATTGAAATCTGAAGTTGTCCCATCTGGGGCGTGCACATCCTCGGTGTGAGTGGGGGTGGTCCCGTGTAAATTGGGGGTGTCCCTGGCATGTTGGAGTCATTTAGCATTGAAATCTCAAGTTGCCCCATCTGGCGCGCACACAACCCCGGTGTTAGTGGGGGTGGTCCCGTGTAAATTGGGGGTGTCCCTGGCATGTTGGAGTCATTTAGCATTGAAATCTCAAGTTGCTCCATCTGGCGCGGGCACACCCTCGGTGTGAGTGGGGGTGGTCCTGCGTTTATTGGGGGTGTCACTGGCATGTAGGAGTCAATTAACATTGAAATCTGAAGTTGTCCCATCTGGCGCGTGCACATCCGCGGTGTGAGTGGAAGTGGTCCTGCGTTTATTGGGGGTGTCCCTGGCATGTTGGAGTCATTTAACATTGAAATCTCAAGTTGCCCAATCTGGCGCGGGCACACACACGGTGTGAGTGGGGGTGGTCCTGCGTTTATTGGGGGTGTCACTGGCATGTAGGAGTCAATTAACATTGAAATCTGAAGTTGTCCCATCTGGCGCGGGCACAACCCCGGTGTTAGTGGGGGTGGTCCCGTGTAAAATGGGGGTGGCCCTGTCATGTCGGAGTCATTTAGCATTGAAATCTCAAGTTGCCCCATCTGGCGCGGGCACAACCCCGGTGTTAGTGGGTGTGGTCCCGTGTAAATTGGGGGTGTCCCTGGCATGTTGGAGTCATTTAGCTTTGAAATCTCAAGTTGCTCCATCTGGCGCGGGCACACCCTCGGTGTGAGTGGGGGTGGTCCTGCGTTTATTGGGGGTTTCACTGGCATGTAGGAGTCAATTAACATTGAAATCTGAAGTTGCCCCATCAGGCGCGGGCACAACCCCGGTGTTAGTGGGGGTGGTTCCGTGTAAATTGGGGGTGGCCCTGTCATGTTGGAGTCATTTAGCATTGAAATCTCAAGTTGCCCCATCTGGCGCGGCACAACCCCGGTGTTAGTGGGGGTGGTCCCGTGTAAATTAGGGGTGTCCCTGGCATGTTGGAGTCATTTAGCATTGAAATCTCAAGTTGCTCCATCTGGCGCGGGCACACCCTCGGTGTGAGTGGGGGTGGTCCTGCGTTTATTGGGGTGTCACTGGCATGTAGGAGTCAATTAACATTGAAATCTGAAGTTGTCCCATCTGGGGCGTGCACATCCTCGGTGTGAGTGGGGGTGGTCCCGTGTAAATTGGGGGTGTCCCTGGCATGTTGGAGTCATTTAGCATTGAAATCTCAAGTTGCCCCATCTGGCGCGCACACAACCCCGGTGTTAGTGGGGGTGGTCCCGTGTAAATTGGGGGTGTCCCTGGCATGTTGGAGTCATTTAGCATTGAAATCTCAAGTTGCTCCATCTGGCGCGGGCACACCCTCGGTGTGAGTGGGGGTGGTCCTGCGTTTATTGGGGGTGTCACTGGCATGTAGGAGTCAATTAACATTGAAATCTGAAGTTGTCCCATCTGGCGCGTGCACATCCGCGGTGTGAGTGGAAGTGGTCCTGCGTTTATTGGGGGTGTCCCTGGCATGTTGGAGTCATTTAACATTGAAATCTCAAGTTGCCCAATCTGGCGCGGGCACACACACGGTGTGAGTGGGGGTGGTCCTGCGTTTATTGGGGGTGTCACTGGCATGTAGGAGTCAATTACCATTGAAATCTGAAGTTGAACCATCTGGCGCGTGCACATCCTCGGTGTGAGTGGAAGTGGTTCCGTGTGAATTGGGGGTGGCCTTGTCATGTTGGAGTCATTTAGCATTGAAATCTCAAGTTGCCCCATCAGGCGCGGGCACAACCCCGGTGTGAGTGGGGGTGGTCCTGCGTTTATTGGGGGTGTCCCTGGCATGTTGGAGTCATTTAGCATTGAAATCTCAAGTTGCCCCATCTGGCGCGGGCACAACCCCGGTGTGAGTGTAGGTGGTCCTGCGTTTATTGGGGGTGTCACTGGCATGTAGGAGTCAATTAACATTGAAATCTGAAGTTGTGCCATCTGGCGCGTGCACATTTTCGGTGTGAGTGGGGGTGGTCCTGCGTTTATTGGGGGTGTCACTGGCATGTAGGAGTCAATTAACATTGAAATCTGAAGTTGTCCCATCTGGCGCGTGCACATCCGCGGTGTGAGTGGAAGTGGTCCTGCGTTTATTGGGGGTGTCCCTGGCATGTTGGAGTCATTTAACATTGAAATCTCAAGTTGCCCAATCTGGCGCGGGCACACACACGGTGTGAGTGGGGGTGGTCCTGCGTTTATTGGGGGTGTCACTGGCATGTAGGAGTCAATTAACATTGAAATCTGAAGTTGTCCCATCTGGCGCGTGCACATCCTCGGCGTGAGTGGAAGTGGTTCCGTGTGAATTGGGGGTGGCCCTGTCATGTTGGAGTCATTTAGCATTGAAATCTCAAGTTGCCCCATCAGGCGCGGGCACAACCCCGGTGTTAGTGGGGGTGGTCCCGTGTAAATTGGGGGTGCCCCTGGCATGTTGGAGTCATTTAGCATTGAAATCTCAAGTTGCCCCATCTGGCGGGGGCACACCCTCGGTGTGAATGGGAGGTGGTCCTGCGTTTATTGGGGGTTTCACTGGCATGTAGGAGTCAATTAACATTGAAATCTGAAGTTGCCCCATCAGGCGCGGGCACAACCCCCGTGTTAGTGGGGGTGGTTCCGTGTAAATTGGGGTGGCCCTGTCATGTTGGAGTCATTTAGCATTGAAATCTCAAGTTGCCCCATCTGGCGCGGGCACAACAACGGTGTTAGTGGGGGTGGTCCCGTGTAAATTGGGGGTGTCCCTGGCATGTTGGAGTCATTTAGCATTGAAATCTCAAGTTGCCCCATCTGGCGCGGGCACAACAACAATGTTAGTGGGGGTGGTCCCGTGTAAATTGGGGGTGTCCCTGGCATGTTGGAGTCATTTAGCATTGAAATCTCAAGTTGCTCCATCTGGCGCGGGCACACCCTCGGTGTGAGTGGGGGTGGTCCTGCGTTTATTGGGGGTGTCACTGGCATGTAGGAGTCAATTAAGATTGAAATCTGAAGTTGTCCCATCTGGCGCGTGCACATCCTCGGTGTGAGTGGAAGTGGTCCTGCGTTTATTGGGGGTGTCCCTGGCATGTTGGAGTCATTTAACATTGAAATCTCAAGTTGCCCAATCTGGCGCGGGCACACACACGGTGTGAGTGGGGGTGGTCCTGCGTTTATTGGGGGTGTCACTGGCATGTAGGAGTCAATTACCATTGAAATCTGAAGTTGAACCATCTGGCGCGTGCACATCCTCGGTGTGAGTGGAAGTGGTTCCGTGTGAATTGGGGGTGGCCTTGTCATGTTGGAGTCATTTAGCATTGAAATCTCAAGTTGCCCCATCAGGCGCGGGCACAACCCCGGTGTGAGTGAGGGTGGTCCTGCGTTTATTGGGGGTGTCCCTGGCATGTTGGAGTCATTTAGCATTGAAATCTCAAGTTGCCCCATCTGGCGCGGGCACAACCCCGGTGTGAGTGTAGGTGGTCCTGCGTTTATTGGGGGTGTCACTGGCATGTAGGAGTCAATTAACATTGAAATCTGAAGTTGTGCCATCTGGCGCGTGCACATTTTCGGTGTTAGTGGGGGTGGTCCCGTGTAAATTGGGGGTGTCCCTGGCATGTTGGAGTCATTTAGCATTGAAATCTCAAGTTTCCCCACCTGGCGCGGGCACAACCCCGGTGTTAGTGGGGGTGGTCCTGCGTTTATTGGGGGTGTCCCTGGCATGTTGGAGTCATTTAGCATTGAAATCTTAAGTTGCCCCATCTGGCGCGGGCACAACCCCGGTGTGAGTGTAGGTGGTCCTGCGTTTATTGGGGGTGGCCCTGTCATGTTGGAGTCATTTAGCATTGAAATCTCAAGTTGCCCCATCTGGCGCGGGCACAACCCCGGTGTTAGTGGGGGTGGTCCCGTGTAAATTGGGGGTGGCCCTGTCATGTTGGAGTCATTTAGCATTGAAATCTCAAGTTGCCCCATCTGGCGCGGGCACAACCCCGGTGTTAGTGGGTGTGGTCCCGTGTAAATTGGGGGTGTCCCTGGCATGTTGGAGTCATTTAGCATTGAAATCTCAAGTTGCTCCATCTGGCGCGGGCACACCCTCGGTGTGAGTGGGGGTGGTCCTGCGTTTATTGGAGGTGTCACTGGCATGTAGGAGTCAATTAACATTGAAATCTGAAGTTGTCCCATCTGGCGCGTGCACATCCTCGGTGTGAGTGGAAGTGGTCCTGCGTTTATTGGGGGTGTCCCTGGCATGTTGGAGTCATTTAGCATTGAAATCTCAAGTTGCCCCATCTGGCGCGGGCACACCCTGGTGTGAGTGTAGGTGGTCCTGCGTTTATTGGGGGTGTCACTGGCATGTAGGAGTCAATTAACATTGAAATCTGAAGTTGTGCCATCTGGCGCGTGCACATTTTCGGTGTGAGTGGAAGTGGTTCCGTGTGAATTGGGGGAGGCCCTGTCATGTTGGAGTCATTTAGCATTGAAATCTCAAGTTGTCCCATCTGGCGCGGGCACACCCTCGGTGTGAATGGGAGGTGGTCCTGCGTTTATTGGGGGTTTCACTGGCATGTAGGAGTCAATTAACATTGAAATCTGAAGTTGCCCCATCAGGCGCGGGCACAACCCCGGTGTTAGTGGGGGTGGTTCCGTGTAAATTCGGGGTGGCCCTGTCATGTTGGAGTCATTTAGCATTGAAATCTCAAGTTGCCCCATCTGGCGCGAGCACAACCCCGGTGTTAGTGGGTGTGGTCCCGTGTAAATTGGGGGTGTCCCTGGCATGTTGGAGTCATTTAGCATTGAAATCTCAAGTTGCTCCATCTGGCGCGGGCACACCCTCGGTGTGAGTGGGGGTGGTCCTGCGTTTATTGGGGGTTTCACTGGCATGTAGGAGTCAATTAACATTGAAATCTGAAGTTGCCCCATCAGGCGCGGGCACAACCCCGGTGTTAGTGGGGGTGGTTCCGTGTAAATTGGGGGTGGCCCTGTCATGTTGGAGTCATTTAGCATTGAAATCTCAAGTTGCCCCATCTGGCGCGGCACAACCCCGGTGTTAGTGGGGGTGGTCCCGTGTAAATTAGGGGTGTCCCTGGCATGTTGGAGTCATTTAGCATTGAAATCTCAAGTTGCCCCATCTGGCGCGCGCACAACCCCGGTGTTAGTGGGGGTGGTCCCGTGTAAATTGGGGGTGGCCCTGTCATGTTGGAGTCATTTAGCATTGAAATCTCAAGTTGTCCCATCTGGGGCGTGCACATCCTCGGTGTGAGTGGGGGTGGTCCCGTGTAAATTGGGGGTGTCCCTGGCATGTTGGAGTCATTTAGCATTGAAATCTCAAGTTGCCCCATCTGGCGCGGGCACAACCCCGGTGTGAGTGTAGGTGGTCCTGCGTTTATTGGGGGTGGCCCTGTCATGTTGGAGTCATTTAGCATTGAAATCTCAAGTTGCCCCATCTGGCGCGGGCACAACCCCGGTGTTAGTGGGGGTGGTCCCGTGTAAATTGGGGGTGGCCCTGTCATGTTGGAGTCATTTAGCATTGAAATCTCAAGTTGCCCCATCTGGCGCGGGCACAACCCCGGTGTTAGTGGGTGTGGTCCCGTGTAAATTGGGGGTGTCCCTGGCATGTTGGAGTCATTTAGCATTGAAATCTCAAGTTGCCCCATCTGGCGCGGCACAACCCCGGTGTTAGTGGGGGTGGTCCCGTGTAAATTAGGGGTGTCCCTGGCATGTTGGAGTCATTTAGCATTGAAATCTCAAGTTGCCCCATCTGGCGCGCGCACAACCCCGGTGTTAGTGGGGGTGGTCCCGTGTAAATTGGGGGTGGCCCTGTCATGTTGGAGTCATTTAGCATTGAAATCTCAAGTTGCCCCATCTGGCGCGGGCACAGCCCCGGTGTGAGTGGGGGTGGTCCTGCGTTTATTGGGGGTGTCCCTGGCATGTTGGAGTCATTTAGCATTGAAATCTTAAGTTGCCCCATCTGGCGCGGGCACAACCCCGGTGTGAGTGTAGGTGGTCCTGCGTTTATTGGGGGTGGCCCTGTCATGTTGGAGTCATTTAGCATTGAAATCTCAAGTTGCCCCATCTGGCGCGGGCACAACCCCGGTGTTAGTGGGGGTGGTCCCGTGTAAATTGGGGGTGGCCCTGTCATGTTGGAGTCATTTAGCATTGAAATCTCAAGTTGCCCCATCTGGCGCGGGCACAACCCCGGTGTTAGTGGGTGTGGTCCCGTGTAAATTGGGGGTGTCCCTGGCATGTTGGAGTCATTTAGCATTGAAATCTCAAGTTGCTCCATCTGGCGCGGGCACACCCTCGGTGTGAGTGGGGGTGGTCCTGCGTTTATTGGAGGTGTCACTGGCATGTAGGAGTCAATTAACATTGAAATCTGAAGTTGTCCCATCTGGCGCGTGCACATCCTCGGTGTGAGTGGAAGTGGTCCTGCGTTTATTGGGGGTGTCCCTGGCATGTTGGAGTCATTTAGCATTGAAATCTCAAGTTGCCCCATCTGGCGCGGGCACACCCTGGTGTGAGTGTAGGTGGTCCTGCGTTTATTGGGGGTGTCACTGGCATGTAGGAGTCAATTAACATTGAAATCTGAAGTTGTGCCATCTGGCGCGTGCACATTTTCGGTGTGAGTGGAAGTGGTTCCGTGTGAATTGGGGGAGGCCCTGTCATGTTGGAGTCATTTAGCATTGAAATCTCAAGTTGTCCCATCTGGCGCGGGCACACCCTCGGTGTGAATGGGAGGTGGTCCTGCGTTTATTGGGGGTTTCACTGGCATGTAGGAGTCAATTAACATTGAAATCTGAAGTTGCCCCATCAGGCGCGGGCACAACCCCGGTGTTAGTGGGGGTGGTTCCGTGTAAATTCGGGGTGGCCCTGTCATGTTGGAGTCATTTAGCATTGAAATCTCAAGTTGCCCCATCTGGCGCGAGCACAACCCCGGTGTTAGTGGGTGTGGTCCCGTGTAAATTGGGGGTGTCCCTGGCATGTTGGAGTCATTTAGCATTGAAATCTCAAGTTGCTCCATCTGGCGCGGGCACACCCTCGGTGTGAGTGGGGGTGGTCCTGCGTTTATTGGGGGTTTCACTGGCATGTAGGAGTCAATTAACATTGAAATCTGAAGTTGCCCCATCAGGCGCGGGCACAACCCCGGTGTTAGTGGGGGTGGTTCCGTGTAAATTGGGGGTGGCCCTGTCATGTTGGAGTCATTTAGCATTGAAATCTCAAGTTGCCCCATCTGGCGCGGCACAACCCCGGTGTTAGTGGGGGTGGTCCCGTGTAAATTAGGGGTGTCCCTGGCATGTTGGAGTCATTTAGCATTGAAATCTCAAGTTGCCCCATCTGGCGCGCGCACAACCCCGGTGTTAGTGGGGGTGGTCCCGTGTAAATTGGGGGTGGCCCTGTCATGTTGGAGTCATTTAGCATTGAAATCTCAAGTTGTCCCATCTGGGGCGTGCACATCCTCGGTGTGAGTGGGGGTGGTCCCGTGTAAATTGGGGGTGTCCCTGGCATGTTGGAGTCATTTAGCATTGAAATCTCAAGTTGCCCCATCTGGCGCGGGCACACCCTCGGTGTGAATGGGAGGTGGTCCTGCGTTTATTGGGGGTTTCACTGGCATGTAGGAGTCAATTAACATTGAAATCTGAAGTTGCCCCATCAGGCGCGGGCACAACCCCGGTGTTAGTGGGGGTGGTTCCGTGTAAATTGGGGGTGGCCCTGTCATGTTGGAGTCATTTAGCATTGAAATCTCAAGTTGCCCCATCTGGCGCGCGCACAACCCCGGTGTTAGTGGGGGTGGTCCCGTGTAAATTGGGGGTGTCCCTGGCATGTTGGAGTCATTTAGCATTGAAATCTCAAGTTGCTCCATCTGGCGCTGGCACACCCTCGGTGTGAGTGGGGGTGGTCCTGCGTTTATTGGAGGTGTCACTAGCATGTAGGAGTCAATTAACATTGAAATCTGAAGTTGTCCCATCTGGCGCGTGCACATCCTCGGTGTGAGTGGAAGTGGTCCTGCGTTTATTGGGGGTGGCCCTGTCATGTTGGAGTCATTTAGCATTGAAATCTCAAGTTGTCCCATCTGGCGCGGGCACACCCTCGGTGTGAATGGGAGGTGGTCCTGCGTTTGTTGGGGGTTTCACTGGCATGTAGGAGTCAATTAACATTGAAATCTGAAGTTGCCCCATCAGGCGCGGGCACAACCCCGGTGTTAGTGGGGGTGGTTCCGTGTAAATTCGGGGTGGCCCTGTCATGTTGGAGTCATTTAGCATTGAAATCTCAAGTTGCCCCATCTGGCGCGAGCACAACCCCGGTGTTAGTGGGGGTGGTCCCGTGTAAGTTGGGGGTGTCCCTGGCATGTTGGAGTCATTTAGCATTGAAATCTCAAGTTGCTCCATCTGGCGCGGGCACACCCTCGGTGTGAGTGGGGGTGGTCCTGCGTTTATTGGAGGTGTCACTGGCATGTAGGAGTCAATTAACATTGAAATCTGAAGTTGTCCCATCTGGCGCGTGCACATCCTCGGTGTGAGTGGAAGTGGTCCTGCGTTTATTGGGGGTGTCACTGGCATGTAGGAGTCAATTAACATTGAAATCTGAAGTTGTCCCATCTGGCGCGTGCACATCCTCGGTGTGAGTGGAAGTGGTCCTGCGTTTATTGGGGGTGTCCCTGTCATGTTGGAGTCATTTAACATTGAAATCTCATGTTGCCCAATCTGGCGCGGGCACACACACGGTGTGAGTGGGGGTGGTCCTGCGTTTATTGGGGGTGTCACTGGCATGTAGGAGTCAATTAACATTGAAATCTCAAGTTGCCCCATCTGGCGCGGGCACACCCTCGGTGTGACTGGGGGTGGTCCTGCGTTTATTGGGGGTGTCACTGGCATGTAGGAGTCAATTAACATTGAAATCTGAAGTTGTCCCATCTGGCGCGTGCACATCCTCGGTGTGAGTGGAAGTGGTCCTGCGTTTATTGGGGGTGTCCCTGGCATGTTGGAGTCATTTAACATTGAAATCTCATGTTGCCCAATCTGGCGCGGGCACACACACGGTGTGAGTGGGGGTGGTCCTGCGTTTATTGGGGGTGTCACTGGCATGTAGGAGTCAATTAACATTGAAATCTGAAGTTGTGCCATCTGGCGCGTGCACATTTTTGGTGTTAGTGGGGGTGGTCCCGTGTAAATTGGGGGTGTCCCTGGCATGTTGGAGTCATTTAGCATTGAAATCTCAAGTTTCCCCACCTGGCGCGGGCACAACCCCGGTGTTAGTGGGGGTGGTCCCGTGTAAATTGGGGGTGGCCCTCTCATGTTGGAGTCATTTAGCATTGAAATCTCAAGTTGCCCCATCTGGCGCGGGCACAACCCCGGTGTTAGTGGGGGTGGTCCTGTGTAAATTGGGGGTGGCCCTGTCATGTTGGAGTCATTTAGCATTGAAATCTCAAGTTGCCCCATCTGGCGCGGCACAACCCCGGTGTTAGTGGGGGTGGTCCCGTGTAAATTAGGGGTGTCCCTGGCATGTTGGAGTCATTTAGCATTGAAATCTCAAGTTGCCCCATCTGGCGCGGGCACACCCTCGGTGTGAGTGGGGGTGGTCCTGCGTTTATTGGGGTGTCACTGGCATGTAGGAGTCAATTAACATTGAAATCTGAAGTTGTTTCATCTGGGGCGTGCACATCCTCGGTGTGAGTGGGGGTGGTCCCGTGTAAATTGGGGGTGTCCCTGGCATGTTGGAGTCATTTAGCATTGAAATCTCAAGTTGCCCCATCTGGCGCGGGCACACCCTCGGTGTGAATGGGAGGTGGTCCTGCGTTTATTGGGGGTTTCACTGGCATGTAGGAGTCAATTAACATTGAAATCTGAAGTTGCCCAATCAGGCGCGGGCACAACCCCGGTGTTAGTGGGGGTGGTTCCGTGTAAATTGGGGGTGGCCCTGTCATGTTGGAGTCATTTAGCATTGAAATCTCAAGTTGCCCCATCTGGCGCGCGCACAACCCCGGTGTTAGTGGGGGTGGTCCCGTGTAAATTGGGGGTGTCCCTGGCATGTTGGAGTCATTTAGCATTGAAATCTCAAGTTGCTCCATCTGGCGCTGGCACACCCTCGGTGTGAGTGGGGGTGGTCCTGCGTTTATTGGAGGTGTCACTGGCATGTAGGAGTCAATTAACATTGAAATCTGAAGTTGTCCCATCTGGCGCGTGCACATCCTCGGTGTGAGTGGAAGTGGTCCTGCGTTTATTGGGGGTGTCCCTGGCATGTTGGAGTCATTTAGCATTGAAATCTCAAGTTGCCCCATCTGGCGCGGGCACACCCCGGTGTGAGTGTAGGTGGTCCTGCGTTTATTGGGGGTGTCACTGGCATGTAGGAGTCAATTAACATTGAAATCTGAAGTTGTGCCATCTGGCGCGTGCACATTTTCGGTGTGAGTGGAAGTGGTTCCGTGTGAATTGGGGGTGGCCCTGTCATGTTGGAGTCATTTAGCATTGAAATCTCAAGTTGCCCCATCTGGCGCGGGCACACCCTCGGTGTGAATGGGAGGTGGTCCTGCGTTTATTGGGGGTTTCACTGGCATGTAGGAGTCAATTAACATTGAAATCTGAAGTTGCACCATCAGGCGCGGGCACAACCCCGGTGTTAGTGGGTGTGGTTCCGTGTAAATTCGGGGTGGCCCTGTCATGTTGGAGTCATTTAGCATTGAAATCTCAAGTTGCCCCATCTGGCGCGGGCACACCCTCGGTGTGAGTGGGGGTGGTCCTGCGTTTATTGGGGTGTCACTGGCATGTAGGAGTCAATTAACATTGAAATCTGAAGTTGTTTCATCTGGGGCGTGCACATCCTCGGTGTGAGTGGGGGTGGTCCCGTGTAAATTGGGGGTGTCCCTGGCATGTTGGAGTCATTTAGCATTGAAATCTCAAGTTGCCCCATCTGGCGCGGGCACACCCTCGGTGTGAATGGGAGGTGGTCCTGCGTTTATTGGGGGTTTCACTGGCATGTAGGAGTCAATTAACATTGAAATCTGAAGTTGCCCCATCAGGCGCGGGCACAACCCCGGTGTTAGTGGGGGTGGTTCCGTGTAAATTGGGGGTGGCCCTGTCATGTTGGAGTCATTTAGCATTGAAATCTCAAGTTGCCCCATCTGGCGCGCGCACAACCCCGGTGTTAGTGGGGGTGGTCCCGTGTAAATTGGGGGTGTCCCTGGCATGTTGGAGTCATTTAGCATTGAAATCTCAAGTTGCTCCATCTGGCGCTGGCACACCCTCGGTGTGAGTGGGGGTGGTCCTGCGTTTATTGGAGGTGTCACTGGCATGTAGGAGTCAATTAACATTGAAATCTGAAGTTGTCCCATCTGGCGCGTGCACATCCTCGGTGTGAGTGGAAGTGGTCCTGCGTTTATTGGGGGTGTCACTGGCATGTAGGAGTCAATTAACTTTGAAATCTGAAGTTGTCCCATCTGGCGCGTGCACATCCTCGGCGTGAGTGGAAGTGGTTCCGTGTGAATTGGGGGTGGCCCTGTCATGTTGGAGTCATTTAGCATTGAAATCTTTGGTTGCCCCATCAGGCGCGGGGACAACCCCGGTGTTAGTGGGGGTGGTCCCGTGTAATTTGGGGGTGCCCCTGGCATGTTGGAGTCATTTAGCATTGAAATCTCAAGTTGCCCCATCTGGCGCGGGCACACCCTCGGTGTGAATGGGAGGTGGTCCTGCGTTTATTGGGGGTTTCACTGGCATGTAGGAGTCAATTTACATTGAAATCTGAAGTTGCCCCATCAGGCGCGGGCACAACCCCGGTGTTAGTGGGGGTGGTTCCGTGTAAATTGGGGGTGGCCCTGTCATGTTGGAGTCATTTAGCATTGAAATCTCAAGTTGCCCCATCTGGCGCGGGCACAACAACGGTGTTAGTGGGGGTGGTCCCGTGTAAATTGGGGGTGTCCCTGGCATGTTGGAGTCATTTAGCATTGAAATCTCAAGTTGCTCCATCTGGCGCGGACACACCCTCGGTGTGAGTGGGGGTGGTCCTGCGTTTATTGGGGGTGTCGCTGGCATGTAGGAGTCAATTAACATTGAAATCTGAAGTTGTCCCATCTGGCGCGTGCACATCCTCGGTGTGAGTGGAAGTGGTCCTGCGTTTATTGGGGGTGTCCCTGACACGTTGGAGTCATTTAACATTGAAATCTTAAGTTGCCCAATCTGGAGCGGGCACACACACGGTGTGAGTGGGGGTGGTCCTGCGTTTATTGGGGGTGTCACTGGCATGTAGGAGTCAATTAACATTGAAATCTGAAGTTGAACCATCTGGCGCGTGCACATCCTCGGTGTGAGTGGAAGTGGTTCCGTGTGAATTCAGGGTGGCCTTGTCATGTTGGAGTCATTTAGCATTGAAATCTCAAGTTGCCCCATCTGGCGCGGGCACAGCCCCGGTGTGAGTGTTGGTGGTCCTGCGTTTATTGGGGGTGTCCCTGGCATGTTGGAGTCATTTAGCATTGAAATCTCAAGTTGCCTCATCTGGCGCGGGCACAACCCCGGTGTTAGTGGGGGTGGTCCCGTGTAAATTGGGGGTGTCCCTGGCATGTTGGAGTCATTTAGCATTGAAATCTCAAGTTGCTCCATCTGGCGAGGGCACACCCTCGGTGTGAGTGGGGGTGGTCCTGCGTTTATTGGGGGTGTCACTGGCATGTAGGAGTCAATTAACAATGAAATCTGAAGTTGTCCTATCTGGCGCGTGCACATCCTCGGTGTGAGTGGAAGTGGTCCTGCGTTTATTGGGGGTGTCCCTGGCATGTTGGAGTCATTTAGCATTGAAATCTCAAGTTGCTCCATCTGGCGCGGGCACACCCTCGGTGTGAGTGGAAGTGGTCCTGCGTTTATTGGGGGTGTCCCTGGCATGTTGGAGTCATTTAGCATTGAAATCTCAAGTTGCTCCATCTGGCGCGGGCACACCCTCGGTGTGAGTGGGGGTGGTCCTGCGTTTATTGGGGGTGTCACTGGCATGTAGGAGTCAATTAACATTGAAATCTCAAGTTGCCCCATCTGGCGCGGGCACACCCTCGGTGTGACTGGGGGTGGTCCTGCGTTTATTGGGGTGTCACTGGCATGTAGGAGTCAATTAACATTGAAATCTGAAGTTGTCCCATCTGGCGCGTGAACATCCTCGGTGTGAGTGGAAGTGGTCCTGCGTTTATTGGGGGTGTCCCTGGCATGTTGGAGTCATTTAGCATTGAAATCTCAAGTTGCTCCATCTGGCGCGGGCACACCCTCGGTGTGAGTGGGGGTGGTCCTGCGTTTATTGGGGGTGTCACTGGCATGTAGGAGTCAATTAACATTGAAATCTCAAGTTGCCCCATCTGGCGCGGGCACACCCTCGGTGTGACTGGGGGTGGTCCCGTGTAAATTGGGGGTGTCCCTGGCATGTTGAAGTCATTTAGCATTGAAATCTCAAGTTGCTCCATCTGGCGCGGGCACACCCTCGGTGTGACTGGGGGTGGTCCTGCGTTTATTGGGGGTGTCACTGGCATGTAGGAGTCAATTAACATTGAAATCTGAAGTTGTCCCATCTGGCGCGTGAACATCCTCGGTGTGAGTGGAAGTGGTCCTGCGTTTATTGGGGGTGTCCCTGGCATGTTGGAGTCATTTAGCATTGAAATCTCAAGTTGCTCCATCTGGCGCGGGCACACCCTCGGTGTGAGTGGGGGTGGTCCTGCGTTTATTGGGGGTGTCACTGGCATGTAGGAGTCAATTAACATTGAAATCTCAAGTTGCCCCATCTGGCGCGGGCACACCCTCGGTGTGACTGGGGGTGGTCCCGTGTAAATTGGGGGTGTCCCTGGCATGTTGGAGTCATTTAGCATTGAAATCTCAAGTTGCTCCATCTGGCGCGGGCACACCCTCGGTGTGAGTGGGGGTGGTCCTGCGTTTATTGGGGGTGTCACTGGCATGTAGGAGTCAATTAACAATGAAATCTGAAGTTGTCCTATCTGGCGCGGGCACACCCTCGGTGTGAGTGGGGGTGGTCCTGCGTTTATTGGGGGTGTCACTGGCATGTAGGAGTCATTTAGCATTGAAATCTCAAGTTGCCCCATCTGGCGCGGGCACAACCCCGGTGTTAGTGGGGGTGGTCCCGTGTAAATTGGGGGTGTCCCTGGCATGTTGGAGTCATTTAGCATTGAAATCTCAAGTTGCTCCATCTGGCGCGGGCACACCCTCGGTGTGAGTGGGGGTGGTCCTGCGTTTATTGGGGGTGTCACTGGCATGTAGGAGTCAATTAACAATGAAATCTGAAGTTGTCCTATCTGGCGCGTGCACATCCTCGGTGTGAGTGGAAGTGGTCCTGCGTTTATTGGGGGTGTCCCTGGCATGTTGGAGTCATTTAGCATTGAAATCTCAAGTTGCTCCATCTGGCGCGGGCACACCCTCGGTGTGAGTGGAAGTGGTCCTGCGTTTATTGGGGGTGTCCCTGGCATGTTGGAGTCATTTAGCATTGAAATCTCAAGTTGCTCCATCTGGCGCGGGCACACCCTCGGTGTGAGTGGGGGTGGTCCTGCGTTTATTGGGGGTGTCACTGGCATGTAGGAGTCAATTAACATTGAAATCTCAAGTTGCCCCATCTGGCGCGGGCACACCCTCGGTGTGACTGGGGGTGGTCCTGCGTTTATTGGGGGTGTCACTGGCATGTAGGAGTCAATTAACATTGAAATCTGAAGTTGTCCCATCTGGCGCGTGCACATCCTCGGTGTGAGTGGAAGTGGTCCTGCGTTTATTGGGGGTGTCCCTGGCATGTTGGAGTCATTTAGCATTGAAATCTCAAGTTGCTCCATCTGGCGCGGGCACACCCTCGGTGTGAGTGGGGGTGGTCCTGCGTTTATTGGGGGTGTCACTGGCATGTAGGAGTCAATTAACATTGAAATCTCAAGTTGCCCCATCTGGCGCGGGCACACCCTCGGTGTGACTGGGGGTGGTCCTGCGTTTATTGGGGGTGTCACTGGCATGTAGGAGTCAATTAACATTGAAATCTGAAGTTGTCCCATCTGGCGCGTGCACATCCTCGGTGTGAGTGGAAGTGGTCCTGCGTTTATTGGGGGTGTCCCTGGCATGTTGGAGTCATTTAACATTGAAATCTCATGTTGCCCAATCTGGCGCGGGCACACACACGGTGTGAGTGGGGGTGGTCCTGCGTTTATTGGGGGTGTCACTGGCATGTAGGAGTCAATTAACTTTGAAATCTGAAGTTGTCCCATCTGGCGCGTGCACATCCTCGGCGTGAGTGGAAGTGGTTCCGTGTGAATTGGGGGTGGCCCTGTCATGTTGGAGTCATTTAGCATTGAAATCTTTGGTTGCCCCATCAGGCGCGGGCACAACCCCGGTGTTAGTGGGGGTGGTCCCGTGTAATTTGGGGGTGCCCCTGGCATGTTGGAGTCATTTAGCATTGAAATCTCAAGTTGCCCCATCTGGCGCGGGCACACCCTCGGTGTGAATGGGAGGTGGTCCTGCGTTTATTGGGGGTTTCACTGGCATGTAGGAGTCAATTTACATTGAAATCTGAAGTTGCCCCATCAGGCGCGGGCACAACCCAGGTGTTAGTGGGGGTGGTTCCGTGTAAATTGGGAGTGGCCCTGTCATGTTGGAGTCATTTAGCATTGAAATCTCAAGTTGCCCCATCTGGCGCGGGCACAACAACGGTGTTAGTGGGGGTGGTCCCGTGTAAATTGGGGGTGTCCCTGGCATGTTGGAGTCATTTAGCACTGAAATCTCAAGTTGCTCCATCTGGCGCGGACACACCCTCCGTGTGAGTGGGGGTGGTCCTGCGTTTATTGGGGGTGTCACTGGCATGTAGGAGTCAATTAACATTGAAATCTGAAGTTGTCCCATCTGGCGCGTGCACATCCTCGGTGTGAGTGGAAGTGGTCCTGCGTTTATTGGGGGTGTCCCTGACACGTTGGAGTCATTTAACATTGAAATCTCAAGTTGCCCAATCTGGAGCGGGCACACACACGGTGTGAGTGGGGGTGGTCCTGCGTTTATTGGGGGTGTCACTGGCATGTAGGAGTCAATTAACATTGAAATCTGAAGTTGAACCATCTGACGCGTGCACATCCTCGGTGTGAGTGGAAGTGGTTCCGTGTGAATTGGGGGTGGCCTTGTCATGTTGGAGTCATTTAGCATTGAAATCTCAAGTTGCCCCATCTGGCGCGGGCACAGCCCCGGTGTGAGTGGGGGTGGTCCTGCGTTTATTGGGGGTGTCCCTGGCATGTTGGAGTCATTTAGCATTGAAATCTCAAGTTGCCCCATCTGGCGCGGGCACAACCCCGGTGTTAGTGGGGGTGGTCCCGTGTAAATTGGGGGTGTCCCTGGCATGTTGGAGTCATTTAGCATTGAAATCTCAAGTTGCTCCATCTGGCGCGGGCACACCCTCGGTGTGAGTGGGGGTGGTCCTGCGTTTATTGGGGGTGTCACTGGCATGTAGGAGTCAATTAACAATGAAATCTGAAGTTGTCCTATCTGGCGCGTGCACATCCTCGGTGTGAGTGGAAGTGGTCCTGCGTTTATTGGGGGTGTCCCTGGCATGTTGGAGTCATTTAGCATTGAAATCTCAAGTTGCTCCATCTGGCGCGGGCACACCCTCGGTGTGAGTGGGGGTGGTCCTGCGTTTATTGGGGGTGTCACTGGCATGTAGGAGTCAATTAACATTGAAATCTCAAGTTGCCCCATCTGGCGCGGGCACACCCCGGTGTGAGTGTAGGTGGTCCTGCGTTTATTGGGGGTGTCACTGGCATGTAGGAGTCAATTAACATTGAAATCTGAAGTTGTGCCATCTGGCGCGTGCACATTTTCGGTGTGAGTGGGGGTGGTCCCGTGTAAATTGGGGGTGTCCCTGGCATGTTGGAGTCAATTAACATTAAAATCTGAAGTTGCCCCATCAGGCGCGGGCACACCCTCGGTGTGAGTAGGGGTGGTCCTGCGTTTATTGGGGGTGTCACTGGCATGTAGGAGTCAATTAACATTGAAATCTGAAGTTGTCCCATCTGGCGCGTGCACATCCTCGGTGTGAGTGGAAGTGGTCCTGCGTTTATTGGGGGTGTCCCTAGCATGTTGGAGTCATTTACCATTGAAATCTCAAGTTGCTCCATCTGGCGCGGGCACACCCTCGGTGTGAGTGGGGGTGGTCCTGCGTTTATTGGGGGTGTCACTGGCATGTAGGAGTCAATTAACATTGAAATCTCAAGTTGCCCCATCTGGCGCGGGCACACCCCGGTGTGAGTGTAGGTGGTCCTGCGTTTATTGGGGGTGTCACTGGCATGTAGGAGTCAATTAACATTGAAATCTGAAGTTGTGCCATCTGGCGCGTGCACATTTTCGGTGTGAGTGGAAGTGGTTCCGTGTGAATTGGGGGTGGCCCTGTCATGTTGGAGTCATTTAGCATTGAAATCTCAAGTTGCCCCATCTGGCGCGGGCACACCCTCGGTGTGAATGGGAGGTGGTCCTGCGTTTATTGGGGGTTTCACTGGCATGTAGGAGTCAATTAACATTGAAATCTGAAGTTGCCCCATCAGGCGCGGGCACAACCCCGGTGTTAGTGGGGGTGGTTCCGTGTAAATTGGGGGTGGCCCTGTCATGTTGGAGTCATTTAGCATTGAAATCTCAAGTTGCCCCATCTGGCGCGAGCACAACCCCGGTGTTAGTGGGGGTGGTCCCGTGTAAACTGGGGGTGTCCCTGGCATGTTGGAGTCATTTAGCATTGAAATCTCAAGTTGCTCCATCTGGCGCGGGCACACCCTCGGTGTGACTGGGGGTGGTCCTGCGTTTATTGGGGGTGTCACTGGCATGTAGGAGTCAATTAACATTGAAATCTGAAGTTGTCCCATCTGGCGCGTGCACATCCTCGGTGTGAGTGGAAGTGGTCCTGCGTTTATTGGGGGTGTCCCTAGCATGTTGGAGTCATTTAGCATTGAAATCTCAAGTTGCTCCATCTGGCGCGGGCACACCCTCGGTGTGAGTGGGGGTGGTCCTGCGTTTATTGGGGGTGTCACTGGCATGTAGGAGTCAATTAACATTGAAATCTCAAGTTGCCCCATCTGGCGCGGGCACACCCCGGTGTGAGTGTAGGTGGTCCTGCGTTTATTGGGGGTGTCACTGGCATGTAGGAGTCAATTAACATTGAAATCTGAAGTTGTGCCATCTGGCGCGTGCACATTTTCGGTGTGAGTGGAAGTGGTTCCGTGTGAATTGGGGGTGGCCCTGTCATGTTGGAGTCATTTAGCATTGAAATCTCAAGTTGCTCCATCTGGCGCGGACACACCCTCGGTGTGAGTGGGGGTGGTCCTGCGTTTATTGGGGGTGTCGCTGGCATGTAGGAGTCAATTAACATTGAAATCTGAAGTTGTCCCATCTGGCGCGTGCACATCCTCGGTGTGAGTGGAAGTGGTCCTGCGTTTATTGGGGGTGTCCCTGACACGTTGGAGTCATTTAACATTGAAATCTCAAGTTGCCCAATCTGGAGCGGGCACACACACGGTGTGAGTGGGGGTGGTCCTGCGTTTATTGGGGGTGTCACTGGCATGTAGGAGTCAATTAACATTGAAATCTGAAGTTGAACCATCTGGCGCGTGCACATCCTCGGTGTGAGTGGAAGTGGTTCCGTGTGAATTCAGGGTGGCCTTGTCATGTTGGAGTCATTTAGCATTGAAATCTCAAGTTGCCCCATCTGGCGCGGGCACAGCCCCGGTGTGAGTGTTGGTGGTCCTGCGTTTATTGGGGGTGTCCCTGGCATGTTGGAGTCATTTAGCATTGAAATCTCAAGTTGCCTCATCTGGCGCGGGCACAACCCCGGTGTTAGTGGGGGTGGTCCCGTGTAAATTGGGGGTGTCCCTGGCATGTTGGAGTCATTTAGCATTGAAATCTCAAGTTGCTCCATCTGGCGAGGGCACACCCTCGGTGTGAGTGGGGGTGGTCCTGCGTTTATTGGGGGTGTCACTGGCATGTAGGAGTCAATTAACAATGAAATCTGAAGTTGTCCTATCTGGCGCGTGCACATCCTCGGTGTGAGTGGAAGTGGTCCTGCGTTTATTGGGGGTGTCCCTGGCATGTTGGAGTCATTTAGCATTGAAATCTCAAGTTGCTCCATCTGGCGCGGGCACACCCTCGGTGTGAGTGGAAGTGGTCCTGCGTTTATTGGGGGTGTCCCTGGCATGTTGGAGTCATTTAGCATTGAAATCTCAAGTTGCTCCATCTGGCGCGGGCACACCCTCGGTGTGAGTGGGGGTGGTCCTGCGTTTATTGGGGGTGTCACTGGCATGTAGGAGTCAATTAACATTGAAATCTCAAGTTGCCCCATCTGGCGCGGGCACACCCTCGGTGTGACTGGGGGTGCTCCTGCGTTTATTGGGGGTGTCACTGGCATGTAGGAGTCAATTAACATTGAAATCTGAAGTTGTCCCATCTGGCGCGTGAACATCCTCGGTGTGAGTGGAAGTGGTCCTGCGTTTATTGGGGGTGTCCCTGGCATGTTGGAGTCATTTAGCATTGAAATCTCAAGTTGCTCCATCTGGCGCGGGCACACCCTCGGTGTGAGTGGGGGTGGTCCTGCGTTTATTGGGGGTGTCACTGGCATGTAGGAGTCAATTAACATTGAAATCTCAAGTTGCCCCATCTGGCGCGGGCACACCCTCGGTGTGACTGGGGGTGGTCCCGTGTAAATTGGGGGTGTCCCTGGCATGTTGAAGTCATTTAGCATTGAAATCTCAAGTTGCTCCATCTGGCGCGGGCACACCCTCGGTGTGACTGGGGGTGGTCCTGCGTTTATTGGGGGTGTCACTGGCATGTAGGAGTCAATTAACATTGAAATCTGAAGTTGTCCCATCTGGCGCGTGAACATCCTCGGTGTGAGTGGAAGTGGTCCTGCGTTTATTGGGGGTGTCCCTGGCATGTTGGAGTCATTTAGCATTGAAATCTCAAGTTGCTCCATCTGGCGCGGGCACACCCTCGGTGTGAGTGGGGGTGGTCCTGCGTTTATTGGGGGTGTCACTGGCATGTAGGAGTCAATTAACATTGAAATCTCAAGTTGCCCCATCTGGCGCGGGCACACCCTCGGTGTGACTGGGGGTGGTCCCGTGTAAATTGGGGGTGTCCCTGGCATGTTGGAGTCATTTAGCATTGAAATCTCAAGTTGCTCCATCTGGCGCGGGCACACCCTCGGTGTGAGTGGGGGTGGTCCTGCGTTTATTGGGGGTGTCACTGGCATGTAGGAGTCAATTAACAATGAAATCTGAAGTTGTCCTATCTGGCGCGGGCACACCCTCGGTGTGAGTGGGGGTGGTCCTGCGTTTATTGGGGGTGTCACTGGCATGTAGGAGTCATTTAGCATTGAAATCTCAAGTTGCCCCATCTGGCGCGGGCACAACCCCGGTGTTAGTGGGGGTGGTCCCGTGTAAATTGGGGGTGTCCCTGGCATGTTGGAGTCATTTAGCATTGAAATCTCAAGTTGCTCCATCTGGCGCGGGCACACCCTCGGTGTGAGTGGGGGTGGTCCTGCGTTTATTGGGGGTGTCACTGGCATGTAGGAGTCAATTAACAATGAAATCTGAAGTTGTCCTATCTGGCGCGTGCACATCCTCGGTGTGAGTGGAAGTGGTCCTGCGTTTATTGGGGGTGTCCCTGGCATGTTGGAGTCATTTAGCATTGAAATCTCAAGTTGCTCCATCTGGCGCGGGCACACCCTCGGTGTGAGTGGAAGTGGTCCTGCGTTTATTGGGGGTGTCCCTGGCATGTTGGAGTCATTTAGCATTGAAATCTCAAGTTGCTCCATCTGGCGCGGGCACACCCTCGGTGTGAGTGGGGGTGGTCCTGCGTTTATTGGGGGTGTCACTGGCATGTAGGAGTCAATTAACATTGAAATCTCAAGTTGCCCCATCTGGCGCGGGCACACCCTCGGTGTGACTGGGGGTGGTCCTGCGTTTATTGGGGGTGTCACTGGCATGTAGGAGTCAATTAACATTGAAATCTGAAGTTGTCCCATCTGGCGCGTGCACATCCTCGGTGTGAGTGGAAGTGGTCCTGCGTTTATTGGGGGTGTCCCTGGCATGTTGGAGTCATTTAGCATTGAAATCTCAAGTTGCTCCATCTGGCGCGGGCACACCCTCGGTGTGAGTGGGGGTGGTCCTGCGTTTATTGGGGGTGTCACTGGCATGTAGGAGTCAATTAACATTGAAATCTCAAGTTGCCCCATCTGGCGCGGGCACACCCTCGGTGTGACTGGGGGTGGTCCTGCGTTTATTGGGGGTGTCACTGGCATGTAGGAGTCAATTAACATTGAAATCTGAAGTTGTCCCATCTGGCGCGTGCACATCCTCGGTGTGAGTGGAAGTGGTCCTGCGTTTATTGGGGGTGTCCCTGGCATGTTGGAGTCATTTAACATTGAAATCTCATGTTGCCCAATCTGGCGCGGGCACACACACGGTGTGAGTGGGGGTGGTCCTGCGTTTATTGGGGGTGTCACTGGCATGTAGGAGTCAATTAACTTTGAAATCTGAAGTTGTCCCATCTGGCGCGTGCACATCCTCGGCGTGAGTGGAAGTGGTTCCGTGTGAATTGGGGGTGGCCCTGTCATGTTGGAGTCATTTAGCATTGAAATCTTTGGTTGCCCCATCAGGCGCGGGCACAACCCCGGTGTTAGTGGGGGTGGTCCCGTGTAATTTGGGGGTGCCCCTGGCATGTTGGAGTCATTTAGCATTGAAATCTCAAGTTGCCCCATCTGGCGCGGGCACACCCTCGGTGTGAATGGGAGGTGGTCCTGCGTTTATTGGGGGTTTCACTGGCATGTAGGAGTCAATTTACATTGAAATCTGAAGTTGCCCCATCAGGCGCGGGCACAACCCAGGTGTTAGT